>JAQPPZ010016997.1:0-1200000 GCA_028583015.1 Wollemia nobilis
GAGAAAATCATCAAGGTTGGAATAGACGGCACCCCAGAATAACTGGAAGATATCAATAAATTGTGTTACGAGTATCTAGATATTGTTGCCTAGAGCTACCATGATTTGAGGGGTTACAATAAGAATGTTATCCAGCATACTATAGAACTGAAGGAAGGGGTAAAACCTTTTCATAAGAAACATCGACCTGTCAATCCCAAGATTGAAGTCCTCATGAAAGTCGAACTGTTGAAGATGTTGGAGGCCAAGATAATCTATCCAATAAAGCATTCAACATGGGTGGCTAACCTAGTCCCAGTATAGAAAAATAACAGAGACATTCAGTTGTGTATAGATTTTCGTAACCTGAACCAGGCATCACTTAAGGACCATTACCCTCTACCGTAGATCGATCAAATCCTTCATGTAGTAGCTACCGCTCAGATATTGTCCTTGCTTGATGGTTTCTCTGGGTATAATAAAATTTGGATGAAATATGAGGATCAATATAAAACAACATTCACCACCAAGTGGGGAACTTTTGCCTACCAACGGATGCCATTTGGACTGTCAAACACCGGTGCTACTTTTTAGAAGGCCATGGACATCGCTTTTGGTGAGTTATTGAATAGAGTTATTGTGATATATCTTGATGATATGACAGTATTTTCACATCGCAGAGAAGACCACATTGCTCATTTGAGGTAGGTGTTTGAGAAGTGTCGTAAGTTCAGGATTTCTATTAACCCGAAGAAGTCGATCTTTGCTGTCAAAGAAGGAAAGTTGCTAGGTCATGTGATTTCCCAAGAAGGATTGACAATCGATCCTGCAAGAGCGAAAGCTCTAATGAAGTTACCATTGCCTGCTAATAAAAAATATTTGCAATCTTTCTTTGGCCAAATTAATTTCATTTGTAAGTTTATTTCTGATTTCGCTCAGGTGGTGAAAACCATGACTGAGCTTTTGAAGAAAAATGTTGAGTTAAAACGGACTGAGACAAAAAGATAGGCTTTTAAGGAAATCAAGGAGAGGATTACTCAAGCTTCGATATTGATTAATCCTGATTATTCTAAATATTTCATTCTCTATCTTTGTAGGCGAACATGAGAGTTATCTTTGCAGTTTTGACATAGTGGCAAGAGGATGGAGATGAGAAGCCAATTGATTTCTTGAGTCAGGTTATTGCTTCTCATCAAGAGAAATATAATTTTATTGAGAAACAAATATATGCAATAATGAAAGCATTGAAGAAATTTTGACACTTCGTTTCTCAGAGCAAAACGGTTGTGTATGTCATACACCCTGATGTACAAAACTTCATTCTCCAAGGAGAATTAGGAGACAAGAGAGTAGGTTGGGTCATGAAAATTTAAGAATATGATGTGGAGATCTGACCAACAAAGTTGGTTCGTGGGAGAGCTCTATGCCAGGATCTAGCCAAAAGTGTGGCCTCTGAATCATTTGATGTGGTGCATGAGGACAACTTGGGCAAAAGCATTTGTGTAAATCATACTGCCATCGATATGGATTGGACTAAAGAGCAAATTGATTATTTTATCTCAAGCAAATGTCCATCTCGCCTTGATGCTTCGCAACATCGGAGATTCAGGTTGCAAGCTCTCAGATATACTTTGTTTCCTGAGGGGTTATTTCACAAGAACATTGATGGAGTTCTTCTCAGGTGTATGAGGGACTCCAAAAAAGAAAAAAATTTAGAGGAATTTCATTCTGGACTATCGATAGGTCATTACACAAGAAGGCATTTGGCCTTAAAAATCATTCGAGCTGGCTACTTTTGACCTACTCTGTTTGTCGATGCACATAAGATAAGTACACACTGTGATAGTTGTCAAATATATGTTGGCAAAATCAAGAAAGGGACATTGCCTCTTCGCCCGATTCAAGTAGAAGCTCATTTTTAGCAGTGGGGTTTTGATTTTGTGGGAGTTATTGACCCGCATTCTTCTGCAGAACATAAGTATATTTTTATGGCAACTGATTACGTTACCCGATGGGCAGAGGCCATTCCTACTAAGAAAGCGAATCGAGCAACTGTAATATATTTCCTAGAGGGAATCATCACTTGTTTCGGTGTCCTAGACTCAATTATAATAGATAATGGAACTCCATTTATTGGGGCCATGATTTTTGAGTTCGCTAGAAAATACGAGATTTATCTCAAGACTTCGTCCAATTACTACCTGCAAGGGAATGACTTGGCTGAATCTACTAATAAGAATGTGCTGAGAATTTTGAAAAGAACATTGGGAAACAACAAATGTAGCTGGCATTTGCTGTTGAACCAAGCACTTTCGGCAGATTGCATTTCAGTTAAAAAGTCCATTAAAACTTCATCGTATGCTTTAGTGTATGGGAAAGAAGCGGTTTTGCCTGCTCATATTGAGCTTCTTGTCCTTTAGACATTGCAGCTATTTTGAGAGGAAGATGAAGAGTTTGATCCTTTAAGTGCATGATTGACACAATTTATTTAGTTGGAAGAGGATAGAGAAAGGTCCTACCAGGAGTTTGCCGAACATAACAAGGAGATGCATAAATGGTTCGGGAAGAAGTCGACCGAACGCAATTTTCAAGTTGGAGATTTGGTCCTCAAGTGGAACGCAAATAAGGCCCCGAAGAGCATCACAAGTTCGACGCTATTTGGGAGGGCCCTTTCCGAATCTCTGTTGTGAATTTGGCCAACGCTTATCATCTGCAAGATCTTGAAGGCTGGGTTTTTCCAATTTCGGTGAACGACCTCCATTTAAAGGCTTATATCCAATGACAAAATCGTAATGAGGTACCTTTGTAAATTTGTACATATTCGTTTTTAAATTTATCCATTTAAAAAAAAAATGCTTAGTAAAATTTAGAAAAGACAAAAAAAAAAAAAAAAAAAAACGACATCGTGTTTGCCCCCTTAGAAAAATGTTTGCCCCTCTTGAGGCAAACGATCATCCTTCTTAAAAAAAAAAAAAACACTTGACGTTCGCCCCATGGTGGGGGCGAATGTCACGCCCCCACCATGGGGGCACCCATATAAGAAGACCAAAGAAAAAACAAAAAAAATTAAAAAACTTAAAATTTTTAAAAGTTAATAAAAAATATATATATAAAAATAAAATGTCCTTCGCCCCTTCAATGGGGCAAACGTCATGTTCGCCCCATGGAAGGGCGAACCTCCATAAAAAAACCAAGAAAGAGAAAAAAAAATATTAAAATTAAAAAAAAATTAAATTGGACGTTCCCACCATGGGCGAACGCCCATAAAAAAACAAACCAAGGGAAAAAATAATTAATTAAAATTTTAAAATTTAAAAAATAACTTAAAAAAGTAAAATTAAAAAAATACGTTCGCCCCCTACCATGGGCGAACCTATAAAAAAACAAAATTTAAAAATTAAAATTTAAAACAAACTAAAAAAGAAACAAAAAAAAAAAACATTTTAAAAAAACAAAAAAACAAACCATGGAGCGGGCAAACGCCCCATTCGCCAACGTTGGGGCGGTCCCCATAAAGGAGAGGGAAGCACCCACGTGTTGGAGGCACTCCTCCTCCCCATAAAGGGGAAGCGCCCACGTGAGCGCTTCACCTCCCTCTCCATTAGGGAAGACTTTGCGAGGGAAAACTTCCCCCCCTCTCCATTAATTAATGGTGAGGGGGTTAATAATATTTTTAAAAAAACAAATTTTAATTAAATTTAAACATTTAAAAAAAATAAATAATTGGCATTTGCCCCTACGTTTGCCCTTCCATTAGGGTGAACGTCCCTTAATATTATTTAAAAATAAATAAATTAATTAAAGATTTAACTTTAAAAAAACCATGGAGCGTTCGCCCCTCCATTGGGGCAAACGTTCATATAATTAAAAAAACTTTAAAAGATAATAAAAATTTTTAATTTTATTTTTAATATATAATAATAATAATAAAGCTTAAACTTTAAAATTTTAAATTTTTAGGAGATAAAAAAAGTTTGGTCGCCCATTCTCTTGGGCAACCAGATTTTAAAATATATATATAAAAAAAAAAAATTAAAATTAAACAAACAAAAAAAACTTTAAAAATAAAAGGGCGATCATGTAAGATTTAAAAAAAAAAAGATAAAAGATAAAAATACAGTTTTTAAAGCAATAATAAAAAAAAAAACTGTTTTTTTGAAGGAAAAAAAAAAAGAAGCAAAGGATCAAAGTCTTTAAAAGGAGAGCCTTCATTCTAGTTTCATCAAGCAGATCATAAGCATTTCGAAGGAGAAGCATATTTAAGTGAGCAAACATTCCTTTTGATTTTCGAGATTTAGTGCGGACATATGCCCCTCTCAAGACGTGGTGTTTATTGGAAAGCATGTAGACAAGTGGATTTAATTGGTTCAAGGGGCCAATTTATTTTTTCAAAACAAGCTTCTGCAGCTAGGGCACAGTCTACAACACAGTTATGCGACCAAGGAAGACATTTTTTTCGAAGCCGACCAAGTAACTCAGTATTTATTGCGACGGTTGAAAAGGGGTCTATTTAAACAAGACGAGGTAACCCTTGCAGTTATTCTTTTTAATTTTTCCTGCTAGCATGTGTTTCAAGGGATTATTGCAGAAGTGCTCTGAAAGTGTGCGAGAAATTTGCTCGAAGTTTTTGTAATAAAAAATGGGAAGACGTAGCAAGGAGCCTTAAGAAGTTTTAGAATCTTCAGAACTGAAGAAATTGAAAAGAAGGGAAACGATTACTAGGTCCAAGAAGGCTTGGAAAAATGATTATGTTGATTTGGACCCGTATGAAGATTCGATGGCTAGAACCAGTGACTGCATCATCACTCACAAAGGAGTAGAAAAATTATGGTAAAATGTCGAATTTACAGTGTAGTAGGGATTGACATCGGGAAGTTGGTTAACAGTACCTTATCACTCACTACTTTTTTGTTATTTATGCCCTCTAGTACATCTTTACCATTATGATCCTTCAACCAGAGTTGTAAAAAATGCGAAGAAGGAAATTCTTTTTACCATTACTCCTAATGAAGTCCAAGAAGCTTTTGCCTATGAGTTACGGCCTCCCTACTATGGAGTCCATAAGAAGTTGCATATTTATGAACAAATAGATAGATATGTCTTCATTGTAGCCATGTGTTAGTTTATGGAGACTCAGATGATTAAAGATCCACCAATGGGACAACTTTCGAACTTGCATAGATCGCTAAAATATTTTAAAAGTTTGTATATTTATTTCGTGCTAGCATGGGTTGTGGGTTTACCCTCGGATGATACAATTCACAAGTGGCAGGCGGCTGTGGCACAACACATTTGTTGTGTAGAATTTTATTCTCCTTCAGCCATGAAACAGGGCACCAATCCAATTTTCTTTGATTGGGCTGATTATATTTCCCGAAGATTAAATTCACAATTGGAAAGGTTGCAAATTGGAGCAGATAAATCTTTCAAGCATACTTAATTTTTGGTATGGTTTTTCTTCTTCCAATTGTAGCGCCATTTTCCTTTTATTGTTGTTTCGACTACAAATGAAAAGGATGAGCCTTTACTAGTTTACCAGTGGACTTCTATTTTATTGAAAAATAATCCTGTTATAGCTTTAATAGTTTGTTTTTGGGACCAGCAATTGAGTTGCTTTGTGGTACCTGTGAAATAGTGCCACGAGAATTGAAATATATAGTGGTTACTCAAGAAAAGGGTGACATTTTTCTTCTTACCCAAGGCATGGTCGTGAGAATTTTTGGTTTCACGGGTAAGTCGTTCCTATTGCCATATTTTTCTACAAAGCATGTTTTTGCTATGGAAGTAGTGCGTTAGTCAGATTACGTGAATGACATATATGGATTTGGGCATGAAAGTAAGACTACATACAATATGTTGTTTCATTTTGGTAGCATAACAGTAAGTCAAGTTGGACAGAATCGTCTTTTGACCATTGCATTGTAGGATCTGGGGTTGATTGAGTTACCACAGCGGTGGAGGTATGATCCTTTAGATAAGTTTAAAGACTTTGTCAAAATGAAATCATTTCATTATTGTCCTTGATCGGACATTGAGCGTAATCAAAATAATTTTAATAGGATGGACATGAACTGACATATTGAGAAATGGCTACACTTCCCCCTTGGCATGACTGCTATGAGCAAGAAGTAGAGTACAAGTCTCAAACTCCTCCGTCAGGTTTGTTTGACCAAGTAAAATCCAATAAGTCCGAATGGTCTGAAGAGAAGATAACGAATTGGTGGATAATGAGAGTTCACAGTGGAAAAACTACAACTGCTTATGGGCTCAAACTTGATTTTGCATTTTCAACGATTTATAATAAATAAGTGGATTCCTTGCTTTCGCCAATATTTTGCCATAAGGTTTTCAACATTCAGAAAGTGGTGAAAGCGATATAGAACATCATCCATTGATTATAGAAGAAAATCCTAAGGAATAGGAACCACAATATGTGTTTCAACGAAGATCTCAATGGGAAAAGCAAAATATAGAAGTACCAAAGATAAAAAAGTGTGATATACAACATGTGCCACTATTTCCCAAGGTGGCTAAGAAACCAAGGACTGGTGCCATCACTATTTTTTCAGGTGATGTTGCAGTTAATATGATTGTTGTAACTTCTGTCATTTCAACGATAGTTGTTAGTGCTCCCATAGTGACTGAGGTTCCAATAGAGGTAGCACAAATACTTCCAATGATCCAAGGACAAAAGGAAGATCAAACATTGGAACCACTCCAAGAGAAGGTCATGGAGACCCAAACAAATACTGGGGAGGTAGCACTGGAGCAACAAGAGGAGGATTTTACACAGCCCCTTATATCACCACATCACATGGCGCTTGCACCCGAAGGTACATCTTCTCTCCCTTCTTCTTCTCTTTTGGAGCAAGTAGTGACTATGTTGTTAGAAAAACGAACAGTATGTTTATTGAATTGTGCAGTTTAAATAAGACTACAATAACAATATTGCCGGAGGTTGCCAAACCAACCAGCGTACAATAGCATATTGTTATAACAAAATAACAAATGCATAAATAGGACAAATAATGAAATAACTACGTTAACATCCCCCCTTATTACATTATTTGGGTAATAGGATGACTACTAGCTATACTAACATCCCCCCTGATTACATCATTTTGCAATACAAAGAGAGCTATGAAACAATTCAAATTTGAAACATGCAAGTGCCTTTGTGAAAATGTCTGCAACTTGAGCATCGGTGGGAATGTCTTTGAAGCTGAATTCGGTGCTTTGGAACTTCATCTCGAATGAAATGACATTGTGTGTCAATGTGCTTTGTTCTTTCATGATGGACTGGATTCTTGACGAGGTTCAGAACACCCTAATTGTCGCAAAACAAGTGTATTGGAGATTTTGATGGATGGCCCATACTTTTCAGAATGCGACGCAACCATATCACTTCGCACACAGCTTCACGTGCGGCGCGATACTCTGCCTTTGTTGATGAAATAGCAACCACCTGTTGCTTCTTGCTGTGCCAAGAGACAGGACCGGATCCCAGATGAAAAATGTATCCAGAAGTTGACTTGCGATCATCAAATGATCCGGCATAGTCAGAGTCCATGTATCCTTGCAAGAAGAATTTGTCGTTCTTCTTGTATTCTAGGCCATATTCCATAGTACCACGGACATAGTGAAGAACACGTTTTTCTGCTTTCCAATGAGTGGTCTTAGGCTCCTGCATGAACCTCGAAAGATAGTTGACAACAAATATGAGATCTGGCCTAGTATTGGTCAGATATATGAGACTCCCAATCAACTGTCGATAGAGAGTACCATCTACCTGAGGTGAATCATCATATCGCGATAACTGAAGTCCATTCTCCATCGAAGTTGCCATTGGCTTGCAATCAGTCATGCGATATTTTTCTAGCAATGTCTTGGCATATTTTTTCTGAGACACTTTGATGGAGTGCTCCTTCTGGCTAAATTCCAGACCAAGACAATAATGGAGAAGTCCGAGATCTGTCATCTCAAAAGATTTACACAAGTTTCTTTTGACAGTAGAGATCATAGTTTCTGAACTCCTTGTAATGAGCAGATCATCAACATAGAGTACAAGCAACACTATCTCAGAACCCTATTTCTTGAAATAGAGATTTGCATCTGACGGACATCTCTTAAATCCATGCTGCATAAGGTGATTGTCCATTTTTATATACCAAGCTTGAGGAGCTTGTTTCAGACCATATAAGGATTTGACCAATTTGCAAACCTTCTGCTCTTGGCCTTCCACTTCAAATCCTTCTGGCTGAGTCATGTAGACTTCTTCTTGGAGATCACCATTTAGAAAGGCACTTTTGACATCCATCTGGTGAACTTTCCACCCATATTGTGCTGCCATAGCACACATAACTCGAATTGTGGTCATCCGAGTAGTAGGTGCAAAAGTTTCCTCGTAGTCAATGCCTTCCTTTTGAGCATAGCCCTTTGCAACAAGACGGGCCTTATGCTTATCAATTGTTCCATCTGCCTTGTACTTGACTTTATATACCCATTTGCAACCAATGGGCTTCTTTCCATGCGGTAGATCAACAAGCTTCCAAGTTTTATTTTTCATCAAAGACTCATACTTTGTATCCATAGCGGCCTTCCACTGAGGCTCACTAAGAGCATCTTGCACTGATGCAGGTTCAAGATCGTCTATGGTAGACATGAACGCCCTGTCATCATCAATATCCATATCTTCTACTTCTATACATGGAGTTATAAAAAGTTCCTCAAAATATTGACAAAGATCATCAACCTCACCAGTTTCTTTGGCTTCTTTTTCATTTTGAGCCATACTGCGTGTACGAGGTCTATCCAAGTTCAAATTGGGAGGAGTGGATAAATTTGCATCTCTGATTGTATTTGTACACCATTTTGGATTCTTCTTCGATGGTGTTGAAGAATATGTAGAAGGACCTCCTGTCTGTGTTGATGAAGGAATCTTCTCTTCCTTAGATTCCACAAGATCTAGGTGTACTTTAGATGTGCTCTGTGATGTGAAAGCTTCATCAAAGACAACATCTCTGCTGACATGAATTTTCTTGGTCAAAGGATCTATCAAACGATATCCTTTAGAGTGCTCATCATAACCAAGAAAAATACATCTCAGTGTTTTCTCATCTAGCTTCTTCCTTTTCTCTTTTGGTATGTGCATGAAAGCATAACATCCGAAAATACGTAGATGAGATATGGAGGGTTTTCGACCACTCCATGCTTCCTGTGGAGTCATTCCTTTTAGGGCCTTTGTGGGTGCCCTATTCAACAGATATACTGCAGTGGTGACAGCTTTTGGCCAATATTGTTGCCCAAGAGTAGCTCCTGTGAGCATACAATGAACCATTTCCATGATAGAACGGTTCCTTCTCTCGAGCAACTCCATTTTCTTTGAGGAGTATAGGCAGTTGTTAACTGTCTCTTGATTCCATGCTTATCTAAGAATGTAGAAAATTCTTTAGAGGTAAAATCCCCCCCTCGATCTAAGCGGAGGGTTTTAATAGAAGCTCCTGACTCCTTCTCAACAAATTTCTTGAACTGCTGGAAGAATGCAAAAGCTTTGAATTTCAGTTGGAGAAAGAAAACCCACATCTTTCGTGAGTAGTCATCTACGAATAACTGAAAGTACCTCTTCCCTCCACAACTGTTGGATGTGAAAGGACCGCACAGATCGGTGTGAATTAACTCCAGAGGTTTTTGTGCTCTTGTTGAGCTCTTCTCAAATGGTACTCTATCTTGCTTTCTCGCCAGCGGTCGAGCACATCGGCAATGTGGCAAAAAGGGAAGGAAGACCCTTTACCATCTCATACTTACTGAGCTCAAGTAAGTAGCCAGAACTAAGATGCCCATATCTCTTGTGCCATAGGGAAGTTATCTCCTTGGTAGAGATAGTCATGGCAACATGTGGAGTAGAGATAGCATCTAGGGCAAATAAGTCGTGCTTATATGAAGCTGTTGCAATCTGCTTACCCTTCCTGGTAATAGTACAACACTTCTTGCCATTCTCAACACGAAAGTTGACAACCATATTTCTATCCAAGATTTGTGTGATCGACAACAAATTGTTAGCCAATCCTAGAACATAGAGGACTTTTTCAATCTGACACTTGCCATCAGGAAGAGTGACTGAAACTATACCCTCTCCCTGAACCCTGTAGGTTTTATCATCAGCAATGGTGACAGGTTTGCCCTCTTTGGCCACGAATGATTCAAACCACGATCTGTCACCAGTCATATGTTTGCTAGCTCCAGAATCGACATACCAAACAGGATCTTTCTGTGTGGAATCTATGGTAGTCATGAGCACCTTGTGTGCCCATTCAAAATCTGAGTCAGATTCTTCAACAGCAACATTCACCTAGGGTTGCTTGTTTTTATTTTGTGGTTTGTTTTGGCATTTCTGTTCTTATGCCAACACCTGTTGGTGTCATGGTTGTATTTCTCACAGATCTTGCACCACATCTTCTTCTGTTGAGGTTGTTTTCCTTTTCCTTTCATATCCTGTTGAGAATTTCCTCCTTTCTAAAATTTGCCTCCTTTTTGCCCATTACCTTTCTTCCTAGAACCCTGTCTGTTGGTGTATAGGGCTGTATTGGAAGAATCATCCTTGTGAAGTTGGCGTGCCTCCTGTTGTTGAAGCAGATTGACCAACTCGATGTAGGTAATTTGTCGTTGAGACACCTAGATGGAGGTGATAAACATATCAAATGAAGAATGTAAAGCTCTCATCACAATTGAAACGAGAAGCTTTTCGTCCACATGATCTCCCAAAGAATTCAATTTCTCTTTCAATTCAGACACTCTGCATAGAAAGAGTTCCACTGTTTCACCCTGTCTCAAACTTAGGTTATGAAGTTGTTGTTGAAGATGAAGAATGGTGGAATCATTCTTTCCCTCATAGATGGTTTTAAGGGCATCCCATGCCTCTTTACCACTTGCTTTGTCAGCTATATGAGGTTGCACTTCATCTGAAATAGCAAACAAAATGAGCACCTTTGCTCGATTGTCTTTCTTGTCAAAAGCTATCTGATCAGCAGTAGGAGTTGTGGATCCTGATGCTGGTGAAGGCCTAGGTGTTACTCCAGTAACAATATCCCATAAATCTTCCATTTGGAGAATTGCCTTCATCTTATGTTTCCATGGTGTATAATTTGGACCTTTCAATAACTGATGAGGATCAGTCATCAACTTTGCAACAACGACCATAGTGAAGGTTCCTTATAACACCAATTGGTCCCCCTTTCGATATACCTTTTGCTAGGCCGTTATACCGTACAAAAATACCCGCCCTTACGTGAGGGAAACTATAGGTATTTAGAAAGATCAACAAAAATCACCCGCCCTTACGTGAGGGAGACTATAGGTGAGTTTTAGAGATCATACGATACGTGGAACATAAGCAGTACTGAAATGGAATCGCCTTGTTGATGACACCTACCATAGAAGATTCTTCTCATGCGTGGGGCGTAACTTCCCCTAAACACTATGAAGAATACTTCGTCAGGATTTACGCCTAAACACAAGAGCGATTAAGGGTAGTGGATGGAGTAAAAAAATGCAAAAATGGCAAACTTATCTCTCCCCGACGATTTATAGAGAACAAGCTCAGACGTCGTTGTAGCAGCTATATTAGGCAGCGGATACAATAGCGCAATCACGACAGCTTTACCTGTAAGTGCTGGCCAGAGGTATCACAAATACCGAACGTTGTAGTGCAATAAATTGCACGGATGGGTTTTAATTATTTCGAGGACTTAGGGAGTGAATTTGGTTTTTTTTTTTAACTTTTAATGAAGTAGTGCAAAAATGAAATATGCAACATACAACATAAAAAGTTCCCACAAGAATTAACCCTCCAGGTGTCGGACCCAGCCGAAAATGCACCTTTACAATAATGCCAAAAAATTGTTTTTTTTTCAAAAAAATTACTCACATTTCCCCTTTGATTTTTTGAAAAAAATATCCCCCCTAAAAAGAATTCTTTTTAACAAAGCATTTTAATAATTATTATGTATTTAAAGTTAAAATAAATAATCTTAATTTATATAGTTTTAAAAACTTATGAAAAAATAAATTAAAATTAAATTTTAATTTATAAAGTTTTAAAACTATAAAAAATAAATTAAAATTAAAAATTTTAACTAAAAAATAATAATTAAAAAAAACTTTGAAATTTTTTTTTACCTTCGAACCCTCGACCTGCAGGCTCCCAGAGCCTTATCGCACGACTCACGACCACGTGAGCCAGCGGGCTGATCCGAAAGGATCAAGGGGCCCCCTTGTATTTGAGGAGGGTCCTCAGCCTACTGCCCGAGCGCAGCTTCCTCCTCCGCAGCGGACTCCTCTACAAATCATGGCCTTGCTGCTGCTTGGTTGCGGCTACCGTCGCATGCTTTTTTTTTTTTTTTAAATTCCCATCAGCTGGGGGGGTTGCGTCCGCGCGCATTCCAGTTCTGCGCGTTAGCGGGGGAGGGGCTGGATGTTCTAGCGGGGGGGGGGAGGGGCTGGATGCGCAACTGCGTGCGTTCCAGCAGGGGGGGCGGGCTGGATGCGCGAATGCACGCGTTCCAGCAGCCTGCGCTGTCTACGGGGGGAGCCTCCCCTCCCTTCTGTCGCGCGTGGATGCGCGACGACTGTCGCGCGTCTGCGCGCGATTAATTTTTTTTTTTTTTTAATTAATCACGCGATGGCGTGATTAAAAAAAAATCACGTCGCGGAAAAAATTAATCGCGCCTCCGCCTCCAGCCTCTTTGCGTGATTAACAGCAACTTTCTCCAAGCTGCTCCGCCTCCAGCCTCTTTGCGTGATTAACAGCAACTTTCTCCAAGCTCCTCCGCCTCCAGCCTCTCTTCTCACGCCACTGGATCACTGCAAAAAAGAATTGCCGTAGCAATCTGGCTCTGATGCCATGTTAGAAAAACGAACAGTATGTTTATTGAATTGTGCAGTTTAAATAAGACTGCAATAACAATATTGTCGGAGGTTGCCAAACCAACCAGCGTACAATAGCATATTGTTATAACAAAATAACAAATGCATAAATAGGACAAATAATGAAATAACTACGTATAATGAAATAACTACGTTAACATATGTCAGTTTCACTTCCATTAGTTTCTGTGTCCATTTCTCCACCCTTCAGTATGCCCTCCATATCCCTTCCACTTTATTCATCATCGTTACCGAAGTCACTATTGCTCTTTCTTCTGTTCCATTTTCTTTGTCCTCCCTTTATTTTAGTTCATATGCGTCAGGACCGAATCCATTTTTGCGTTCATCCCCATATATCACTTCTACCATTTCTATCGAAGTTGTAAGTATGCAAACTCCTTCTCGAGTGAGCGTAACTGCAGTTAAAACCAGTTTACTCATCCATTCCACCATTTCTATTCCACCACTTCTAACCACTACATCAATTTCACAACCTAACCGCTCTGAAACCCTCATTCCCTTTACCTCATTTTTGGAATTACAATCTTTGCCTGACATTCAGGTGGCATCCAAACAGTCAAATGCAAAGAAAATCAACTGAGCACATTTGAGTTCATCCCAATGGTTGAAAAGCAGATGATGAAAGGAAGCTCTCAAACCGGCATGTCCTTTAAAGAGGGTCACTTTTGATCCTATTGAAATGGAGGCTCATATCACCAAGATTACTCCATTGGTTCAGAAATCACAAGGAGAATTGTTGCCAGGCAACTTTATTTCTGAAACCATGACATAAGACCTCACGAAGATTGATCTTGTGGAAAATATGGGCAACATGAGTTCAGTTTACCTTCACGGTGAGCACTATAAACAAAAGTATTTTTATCAGGTCGATAGGATCATTGAACTCGAGACTGCCTTGGCTAAGAGTAAAGCACATGAGGAAAAAACTGCTACAAAAAATGAGCATTTGAAGCGACAGGTTGGAGTGCACCTAAAAGAGAGATGTAACACGCATTGAGATGCACAATCTTTGCCAGACACTTGAAGTTGTCCAAAGTCAGTTGGTAGAGAAAGCTATGCAGGCTGTAGGTTTTTCTCATGATAACATCAAGGAAATACGTCTTCGCTCCGCACACAGTTGTTAGAAACTAGCTCCTGAAGCAGTTCAAGTGTTGCATTATCTATGGGCGGATCATCTACATATACAAATGGGACAACAAATAATTAATAACACAGAGGAGTTACTATCGCAACATCTAGATATGGTAGTAAAAATACAAGCCTTGGCGAATTCCACCATGTATGTAAAAACTTTGAGCATGATGGATCATTCCTGGTCAGCTGCAAAAGTCACACTGCGTAGTTATTTTCAGCAGATGGATCTAATACGATAAGGTCAAAAAATTCTCAATGCTATATAGCAGGAACATACTATTTCAATGACTCATCTTAATGCTCTACGTGACATGGGTTTTCCAGAATTTATTGATGAATAGGGTGAACCTCTTCCACAAGCACAATTGGAAGCAACATGGAAGCAATTCATGGAAGTTTCTTCATATATTGATGTGTGGGAAGAGCCAATAATAGATTCTTAGGTCTTATCATTCATGTAGAAGTATACTCGTATGGAGCTTTCGCTTTTTGATTTAGCCCAACGAGCAAGGCACCTGAGTTTGGAAGATATTCAAAATTTGCGCTTCGTATATGAGTCCCTAAGTACTCCTTTGTTTACCACATAGGCATGGGATGTCGCAGTTGTAGTTTATGAGGTTACTTTTGAGGCCCTCAAATAAAAAGTAGAGGCAAAAAATGAAGTAGAAGCCGTTGAGAAAGCAAATGAAGAGGAGGAGCATCATCAAGCATCTACATCAAAAATATCATCCAAGGAGGTTGGGAAGAAGACTCGAAATCACCCAATGGATTAAGGCCTGGTATTGCTTGGATCAATGTGAGCTTGATACCCCGAGAGCCGCTATAAATATTGGTATTTTAAAACTGAAAGCACGAGGATATGAAAGCAAACAAAAGGGAAATGTAACGCTAAGTCCTATGAACAAGAATGCATGAAAAGAGTGAAAACAAACGAACTGAAACAAGATTTAAAGCAAATGTAAAAGTGCAGCCCTTTTATTTTATTAATTTGCTCGAGATTGGGTTACAATACGTCTCCTTCCTTTTCAGGGGCTAGGAGCGTCAAACATAGTCTTGTTACACCACAAATGATACATTCCCCTTGGGGATATTTTGTGTGCCCACATTGAAAGTGGGTGGACCAAACGTCGTCGCCGCTTGCATGAATGCATCTATAGTTCCTTGCTACCCATTTGGTATTGAGATCCTATGTTTAGAGAAACAGTAAACGATTAGTAGAACCTGTGGATGGAGGGAAAACATGCGATCCCCAAGGTCTACAGTTGATGCATGCATAAAATAATTAAAATGATAACTAAAACACATCAGAATAAGCTAAAAATTTTACAGAAGCAAGAGAACATTACCAGGAACACACTGCAAAAGGAACAGTCAAGAAATCTACTACAGATTTCTAATCGCTCCGGGGTGGGACGATTAGGATTGTCACAAAATGTCAGAAGGTGGCATCCTAAATTTCCCATCCAGGGGCCTCCAAAACACCTGTAAAGTTGGGGTTAGGCAAAATGAGGAATTTTGGAATGACCCAGAAGGTCAGATTTTGCATATTCGGCCTTGATCACCCTATATTCGATGATGCTCCCTGTATATTAGTGAAAGCGAGAAACATTGAAAGCACAGTCAAAACTCATCCAAATGACATGAAATTTAAATGACAGTATATATGGATGACCTAGAATCAAATGCAAAATAAATAGTAGGGAAATATACCATATATTTCTAATCACTTCGATATGGGGCAATTAGGATTGCAGCAGTGCAGGGGGCACCCGGGGGCAGGGTGCCCATCGTTTGGGGCTTGGTTTCAGCACCAATCCACTTGGGATGGGTCCAAAACCTCTTATGGGGTTGTGTCAAAAAATTGTGTGGGGTATTGTGGCCAAATGTTCGGGTTTCAGGTCCAGATTGCACTTCCAATAATAACCCAATAACCTCCCTTCCAAAAGAGAGATCAAGGATGTAAGAAGCACAAATGATGAGTGAGGATGTAATTCGGCAGCACTCCATTGCTCCAAATGCTCCTGCTTTGTTCTTTTTTGGGGTGAGAAGACTCACCATTTTATGGACCTGAGGGTCTCTTGTGATTGAGCATGTAGAGGCGTCACTTGGCCATCATGCCTTGTCAGGGGGAAGAATATTCCTCCCTGATTAAGGGCTCCATGACTGCCCCTATGACTTTCTCTTTGAGCTCAAAAACGCTCACTCACACTCCATGCATTGAAGGATGAGTTAAGTTGCGGATCTGGGCTGCCATTTGTCAAGGGTTGAACTTTTTCTCGTCAAACTTGCTACTCGCCCCACCCTGGAGTGAATACTGCTAATCGTCCCATGGTGGGACGAATACCAGTTTGTAATCATCCCAGGGTGGAACAAATTGGGAGCAGAGTGCCTGAAAGGTGCCAAATTGACCTTTGAACTTCCAAAAATACTGTGGGAGTGGTTAAGGCCACTGTTTAACCTTTGGGGGCTGCCATAGGGGCTATGTATGTCAATTATATCAGTGCTTGTCATCACATAATCAGATTGGTGATGTTTTGGTGTCTATAGATACCCCTTTTTGGGATGCACTGTGCGTGACATAGTGCTGAGCAAAAATAGATAACAAAAGCACTAATTATTAGGGTTTATCAGTAACCTAACCAAATTTTGATACCCCAAGTATGGAAAAGGGCACACATTCTTGAATCCTTGATTCTGATGAGCTAAGGAGCTTAATTCAAGTGTTAACCTTTTTTGGTGAGGTGTTACTTGATCTTGGACATTGTTTAGTCATGAATAGGCAAAGGGCGCAACCTTTTGTCTGTGGGAAACTTGAGTTCATGATTCATGAATACCAAGTGTTTGATCAGCTTGTGATTATTGCTTGTTTTCTGCCCCAAGCAGGAGCGTGATTGTCTTTGTCAATGATTCTTTGAATGCATGCCATTTCCTTGATTGGGTGTGTATTTGTTGATTGGTGACTAAGTGTGACTACCCGCTCAAGCGATGAATCGATAAGGGAATGACCGAAATGAGAAAAGCAACAAGTCGTTTGACCCAAGATGACTTTTATAAGGGTGTCTTCAGGTGATTTTCGTTGATCGCTTATGCAGTTTTCGAACAATTTGACTTGTTTTTGGTTGGTTTTAACCCTTTTTGTGATGTTTTTTGGAGTTGAAATTGTCAAAAATCCGTCCTCCCGTGGAGCGGTCCGGCTATGGTAGCCTTATTAGGGAGTAGGATAGTGACAATTTGTGACCCCAAAATTGGTTTTGCATGCCAAGAATGTCAGGTGCAAATGCGCCTTTGTTCGATAATTTTATTGCTATTTTTGGGTGGGTTTGGACCCTTTTTGTGATGTCGTTTGGGGATGAAATTCTTGAAAATTCATCCTCCCATGGAGCGGTCCGGCTATGGTAGCCTTATTGGGGATTAGGATAGTGACAATTTGTGACCCCGGCATCAATTTTGCATGCCAAGAATGTCAAGTGCAAACGCACTCTTATTCGGTAAGTTTATTGCTAATTTTGGTGCATTTTGGGTGCAGTTTTTGCTATTTTTGATTTTCTTGCTCTGTAATCGTCCCAGGGTGGGATGAATACCAGTTTTGTAATCGTCCAGGGTGGGATGAGCACTAACTAGATCGCTCATCCTAGGGTGGAATGATTACAGGCCTAAAATCCTATTTAAGGGCCAAAACTAGGTTTTAGGCTCATTTACACTTTGTTGTTCTGGCGATTGGGAGCTGTGAGGAGGAGGTCGAGTTTGTGTAGTGAAACACTGTCAAATTTTCTCAGACATCATGAGTTCACGGACCAGGTATTCAAGTTGTGGAGCCGAAGTGAGACCGGTGAGTGCTCCTTTTCGTTAGTTTGTTTGTTTTATTTTACATTTTAAAACCACAATTTTTTTCTTTGTATTTCATTTTTTGATTTAAACTAAAATCTTAGTTAAAAATGTTTGTTTGTGTTTGTTGTAATTTGTGCTATGTGTTTCTTTGTAGAAACTAAGTTCAAAGCCCTAGTTTTAAAGAAAAACCATGTTTATTTTGTTTTTGTTGTAAACTAAAAAGAAAACCCTAGTTGAAACTAAGATAAAAAACTTAGCTTAAAAAAATTGTTTTTATTTTGTGTTCACTTTTTTATCAGTTTAGACTAAGGTTAAACCCTAGGTAACTGATTTTTTTTTTAAATTTATTTATTGGTTTTTCAGTTTTAAACTTAAGGTTCAAACCCTAGGTAACTGAAAACTTTTGTTATTATGTTTTGTATTTTTCAGTTTGACACTAGAATGAAAACCCTAGGTTAAAGTGTTTTACTTTGTTTTTTGTTTTGTGCGTTTAGACTAGGATGAAAACCCTAGGTTAAACTGGTTTATTTTGTTTTTTATTTATCAGTTTGAACTAAAGTTAAAAATCCTAAGTAACTGACAAATTGAATTTTTTTTTTGTTTTTTATTTATTAGTTTGAACTAAAGTTAAAAACCCTAGGTAACTGACAAATTGAATTTGTTTTTTTTTTGTTTTTTATTTATCAGTTTGAACTAAAGTTAAAAACCCTAGGTAACTGACAAATTTGTATTTTGAATTTGTTTTTTGTTTTTGGCATTGCATTGTTTATTTGATTTTTTGAATGTGTGTACTGTACATTTTGTTAATGTTTTTGTTGTACATTTATTAAGTGTTTTGGTTGGACAGTTTTTTCTTTTATGTTTTTAATATTTTTGTGTTGTTTTTTATTTTTAGGTGGTGAAGATCCGGTACCATTAGCCGACGGTATTCTCTGACGCACAGGAGGCATTGACCATGGCGGACTGGGAGTGGCTTGATGTCCTTGGGCTCAAGCAGGTGACTCGTTTAGAGCCTATGGTGGGGGATCGGGCATATCTGACTACCCTAATCAACTTGTGGGATCCCCACACCAATACCTTTCATCTCCCAACAAGGGATATGACAGTGACTCTTGAGGACATCTATTGAATTCTATGGATTTTGATTGACGGGCTTCCTATTTGGACTACTCCACGTGATCAACGGACGATAATGCTGACATGGTGCTTTGGGCATGGGGCAGAGATGGGGGTGGATAGTTCGATGGAGAGGGTAGAGGGGGATTGCCTGATTGGTGGTATTTTGGTGCAATGGTGGCTGGAGAAGGACATGTTGGGGGTGAGGCATGCATTACTGATGACCCTCATCTCCAAAATGTTGTTGCCTAACTCCTCAGGCTCGAGGTTCCTGTGGAACCTACTGGAGATAGTTTTCATAATGGTTGAGTATCCAACCTCAGAGCCACTGATTATGAGGTGGGGTCAGACACTACTGGCATAGCTCTATGATGAGATGTATGAGGTCTGCTGTTAGAGGTGAAAGGGTATTGGGTGCAGTTACTTGTTACAGTGTTGGGGACGATAGCACATAGCTATGGAGAGGCCATAGGGTTTGCCATGGACTACTTGAAAAGAGATGGTGGACAGGGAGATAAGGTATGCGGCTCTATGGCAGAGGTACAAGGAGAAGGGGTAGAGTCGACGGTGGGTAGGTTTCGTAGGGCACTATGCTGATGCCTTCACGTGCCTTGCTCCAGGGGAGGTGTTCTAGCATTTGTACCGAGACTGTCCAGCTTGGCCTAAGGCTAGAGAGTGTCTTCGGTGGGTGTGTAGGGGGATATTGCTGATCAGGCGGCATGGGACCAAGTAGGAGTACTTCTCGTACGTCCGGGTGACTTGATAGTTTGGGGTGTGCCAAGGATTTCTTGGTGAACCTTTGATCTATCACCATTGAGGCAATGAGAGGACACTAGCCTGGCCGATCATCGAGTCGCTGGGTGAGGAGTTGGATGCAGTGATTGATGTCCCTAACGTGGACAATGTCAAGGCAACTACAGAGTATGACCAGTGGTGGACGATGCAATGATGGCAGGGTGAGGGGCCTTTAGGAGGTCCGAACACAGCAGCAACAAGTGGGGAGGGTGCAGAGGCATAAGGGGATGGTTGGGGGGCTCTGCTGGAGGATCTGGACATGGTGGAGGTTGATAGCTTTGGAGGGGATGATTTTGGGATTCTAGAGCAGTCAGATACATAGGACGTCCTAGAGCAGTGGGAGTCGAAGGAGCATACCATCCCAGAGATGCACATGCCTCAAGCAGTCCCAGAGGGTATGGAGGTAAGGCTTCACATTGAGATAGCACGATTAGAGGATCTACTTTGGAGATGAGATGAGGAGATCGGAGATGAGATGAGGAGATCGAGGATGCTCTGCAAGAGAGGGATCTCTTGCGAACTCAGTTGGCAGAGCAGGAGAATGCATTTGCTGCATACCATCGGTGGGATGGGGACATAGATGCTTCATGGGAGAGGGATCTCTTGCGGAGTTAGCTGGCATAGCGTGATGACACATTGGATATGTATCGTCGATGGGAGATGGATTTGGTTCGATACCGGATGGAGTTGGAGGCAGAGATTATCCACCTCGATGGGCGGTTACCTGAGCTCCCTGGAGTTGGATCTTTGCACTGAATGAGAGACAACAATACTAAGTAGTCAACATCCTCTTGTTGCAGGTGGTTGGATGAGGGGGGCTCTAGTGGGCATGATGCGGGGGCTAGCAGCAGCCGCCCTGAGAGGTCCCATAGGACCCACACCACTAGGGGTAGTCCCCGTCGCACCGATCCTGCATGATCATGGTGGCCAACGCCCTAGGCTTGGGGGTTTTCTGAGTTTTTATTTTTTTTGCGAGGTTAGAGGACCATTTATTGTAGCCTGAGGGTATTTTGATGATATATATACATGACGTTGCTTTTTTTTTATTATACACTTGTCATGATTTATTGTTATTTTTATGCACATTTAATTTACATTGACGTATGTATGTGTGATTATGAATGCGCTGCTTCTAATTATCTGATGTATGCATATGGAATGGATGAAATGATTTGTTGATAACTTGGTGGTGACACCATAGACTGTACAGGATTTACTGGCTTTTTGTACTATGTGATGAATTTATTGGAATGACATTGCATGTTTATTATTTTTTTTGTTTTGTATTTTATGATGGTGATGTAATAATGGAATGTGCTACAGGTGTGCTAAAAATGTAGTTAAGGTTTTTCTGAGATTCATATGTTTTAACTAACTAGCCAAGACTGTACTTTTATCTTACAAGACTTTTGAACAAGGTACAAATCAGACTTGAGTTTGACAAAGTTATTTCGCATTCCTGTGTGTGCAATTGAGTTCGTTCATGTGGTATTTGTTAGGATACCACCAGTGCCAGATAGGCTATCAACCAAACCTGTACTGAGGATCACCTAATTAGCTCCACTAACTCCTTTGTCGTATTTAGTAAGATTAATCTGTGGTGCTATCTAGGATACCATAAGCTAGATCATTCACATGCAAACATTGATCTGCACACAATTTAATGTGACAGATATATCGTCATGCGGGAGGTTTGCCACTAGTGACCAATAGGTTATCCACCAAACCGGTACTATGGATCACCTCATGACCTTTCGAATGCTGAGATTTCTAGGAATTCAAGTTCGACTCCCTTATTTTCTTCAATTTTATTGGGATACTTGCTCTTATATGTAGTGATAAAAATCACTGTTTATTTTTGTTTTTTATTTTGAACAAAGGATTTAGATATTGAGTGATGAGGACCACTATTTCTTTTGCCTTTTGACGTGTGCACTTTAAGGGTGTGGATATCAAACTTTAGAGTTTGAATTTTGACTTTTTGCAATTTGTGATGTTTGCAACCCTTTGAGACTTTGGGGATTTGTGCTAGTAGTGAAAACCACTATTTATTTTTGGGGAATTGGTTAGGGAAGATGCTTGTCCTTTTGCCAAATCTCATCATTCTTGGGGTCATTCAAACAGGAGGATGAGCAAGATAACCATTTCGCTTATGGTAACTGAGTCTGCTATGCAGGTTTCATATTTCGTTTACACAACTTGGGAATTTTTTGTGTTTTAGCTTGTGTTGGGATGCTACGTAACAAGGTGTGATCCAAGTAGAACTCTACCTTTGTAAAATATATCTAACTTTGTACAGTTTTTGGCTAGAAATATAATGATAGCTGAATGATGAAAAATCTAGATACATTAGAAGGCAACTGACTATGATATTGTGAAAAATGTGAATGGAGTTTATTTTTGCTGAATTATTTTCAAAGTGAAAAAATGTGGAGAATGATGGAATTTCCCGTAATTACAGTCTATGGTGCCTTTGACTTGTATGATCAATAAATGTGTAATGTATGTATGCGATGCCTAATGCAGCTATATTTTTTTGTGTTTTGATTTGTAAGAGTATGCATGGAAGTGAGATGCAGTTTTTTTGTTATTTTTGATTATCTTTTGTTTTTGTTTGTTTTTGAATATTTATTTTTGACCAAGCGATTGTGGGAACCCTTGGAGCTTTTGGTTTTACCAAAGGGTTTATGGACACCTTTGGGGCATTTTAGGTTGACCAAGCGATTGTGGGAATCCTTGGAGCTTTTGGTGTGACCAAATGGTTTATAGATACATTTGGGGCATTTTGGAGTGACCAAGCAATTGCGGGAATCCTTGGAGCTTTTTGGTTTGACCAAAGGGATTATGGGCACCTTTGGGACGTTTTGGGGTGACCAAGAGATTGCGGGAATCCTTGGAGTTTTTTGGTTTGACCAAAGGGATTATGGGCACCTTTGGGGTGTTTTGGGGTTGACCAAGTGATTATGGGAATCCTTGGAGCGTTTGGTTTGACCAAAGGGATTATGGGCACCTTTGGGGCATTTTGGGGTTGACCAAGCGATTGTGGGAATCCTTGGAGCTTTTGGGTTGGGCTATGTCTCTCTTAAATATGGAATGGCATCAAATGAATGATGTTCAAGGGTTCTAGTTCCTTTATTCCATCAAGAGAGGCTAGCCGATATGTTCCAGGTCCTATTTTGCTGTCAATTACATAAGGACCTAACCAATTTTCCACAAAATTTTCCCTTAGATGGGGCAAAAAGTTAGAGTTTTGTTGGTTCTCTTTTAATACCAGGTCACCAACCTGAAAGTCCCTCAGGTGAACTTTAATGTTGTATGCTTTCTTAAGTCACTCTTGGTAGATACGCAAATGCTCGAGAGCATTGACACGTCGTTCGTCAAGCAATGTAAGCTGGTCTAACCGGGCCTATCGCACAGTGTCATCATCGATGAACTCTTGCATTGATATGCGTAGGGAAGGAATTTCTAACTCGAGAGGCATGATTACCTCGAAGCCATACATGAACGAAAATGAAGTTTCTCTAGTGGGCATCCAAATGCTAGTGTGATAAGCCCAAAGAACAAGTGGTATTTGAATGTGCCAATCCTTATGACTATCTGCGACTATCTTTTTAAGGATGGCAACTAGCATTTTGTTTGACGCCTCTGCTTGCCCATTTGCCTATAGATAATAAGGTGTCAAAAAATTGTGCTAAATTTTGTACTTTGTGGTCAAAGCACACATCTTTGTTCTTGAACGACGTCCCATTATCCGAGATGATCTTGGATGGAATACCAAAATGACATATGATGTTATGTAAAATAAACTCCGCAATGCGGGTTCCAGTCGTAGAGGTAAGCGGAATTACTTCCACCCACTTGGTGAAGTACTCTGTGGTCGTTATGATGAATGTGTGATGGACTAACGATGCAGGGGAGATCTTTTCGATGAGATCTAAGCCCCACTACAAGAATGGCCAAGTCGATTGGATCGGCTGCAAGGCCTGAGAAGGTACGCGTGTCAAATTAGCATGGTGTTGACACTTCACGCACTTCCTTACATACGCGCAACAATCTCACTCTAAATATGGACAATAATAGCCCATGCAAAGAATCTTCTTTGTGATGGCCATACCGTTGAAGTGGCCATTGCATGTACCATCGTGCGCTTGGGTGGTCATCGAAGTGGACTCCTACTCGTCCAAGCAATGAAGGAGGATTCCCTCATAGCTTTGATGGTACAAAATATCTCCTAGCAAGACATGTTTTGCCACTTTTTTTTTGAATGATATTTTTGTAGCATGCGACAATCCAAGTGGGAGGTTACCTACTTGAGGTAGTCTCTTATGGGTGTGTACCAATCCCACTGATCAGAAGCCTTGACAGTATGAATAGCCAATCCCTCTTGAAGTTCATACCTAGAAAAAGCTGAGTGGTAAATAACCTGTAAGAATAGCATTGTGTTGCTATTAAGGGGAATAGGGGAGAACAAGGACCTCCAGATGGCATGATTTAGACTATCACAGATTTGAGAGAACTTATCTTGAGATGGTTCAATCTGGATCAGGTGGATTCTTGGTGTTAGGTCAGAGCTTGCACGCTCCATCACAAATTGCGATAGTGTTTTGACTTGAATGGTTGTCATCTCAACAGAAGGGTCTTATGGGATTCATGACCCCAAGGAGGCCATAGTGTCTGCAAAATGATTCGATGACCGAGGGAGTGCCTCGATGTCGTACCATTCAATATTTACTAGGAATTTATCCACAAGGGCTTTGTAGGCCTACAGAACTGGGCATTTACATTGGAATACCCCTTTCACTTAGTTGATGATTAACAGTAAATCACCAAAGATGTTCAGGTATTTGATGTTCATGGTGATGGTTGTATGAAGACCTATGAGCAAGGCTTCATATTCTACATTGTTATTGGTGCACGAGAAATAAAGTTTAAATGATAGAGGTATTGGAGCCCCTTGCAATGTGAAGAATACGATTCTCGTGCCACCCCCTTGATCACATTTAGAACCATAAAAAAATAGGGTTATGTCGGCCTGTGACTCGGGCTCATCAGAATATGGCAATTCTAAGACATGGAAGACCCCATCATCGGGTAGCTCTATGGTCAGAGGCTAATTGTCTTCGAGATGAGCCTCTGCTAGTTGATTGGCAATGACTTGACCTTTGATGGATTTATGTCCAATGAATTCGATGTCAAAATCTATCAACAACATGATCCATTTCACCGTGCGACTACTGTGATAAGTATGACTCATCATGTACCACAATGGATTCTCCTTAGACACAACATACATCATGTTTATCATCATGTAATGGCGTAGCTTTTTGGTAGCAACACCACTGCCAAGCATAGCTTCTCAACATATGCATAGTTAAGTTCATAACTAACCAGGGTACGACTAAGATAGTAAGTAGCCTATTTTTTATGTAGTTCATTTTTTTGGGCTAGCATGGTACCCAGTGCCACCTCAGTAGCTGAGATGTATAAATAGAACGACACTCCTGGTCTAGGTGGTGCCAATACTGGTGATGAAGCCAAGTATTTTTTAATATCGTTGAAGTCTGACTAGCACTCATCATCCTAGTGAAATGCTACCCCCTTGTGCAATAATTTATTCATGGGTCGACACTTGTTAGATAGCTACGCTATGAAGCGCTTGATTGATGTGACCTTTCCCTATAGGCTTCTAAGCTGCTTGATGGTAGTTGGGGGGAGCATTTCAAGGATTGCCTTGAATTTATGTGGATCCACCTCGATGCCTCATTTTGAGACTATGAAACCCAAGAGTTTTCTAGATGTGATACCAAATACACACTTCTTGGGGTTTAGTCTGACTTTGTGTTCGATGTTGCGATCGAGGATCTTGCTTAAGTCATTGAGATGATCTAGGCGCAAAAGAGATTTTGCCAACAAATCATCCATATAGTCTTCCAAAGTTTTATGCATGTGATCATGGAAGATGTATGTCATGGCACGTTGGTAGGTGGCGCCAGCATTTTTAAGTCTAAAGGGCATGACCTTATAACAAAATGTCCCCAAAGGCATTGTGAATGCCATTTTTAGTTGGTCCTAGGGATTGATACGAATCTAATTGTATCCTGAGAAACCATCCATGAGGGATAGCATTTCATGGCCCACTATAGTGTCTACCAATACATCGATGCTAGGCAAGGGGAAGTCATCTTTAGGACTCGCTTTGTTTAGATCTCAAAAATCAGTGCATATGCGAATCCTCCCATCAGGATTTTTGACGGGCATCATGTTGGACAACCATGGTGGGTAATCCATGCAGATGACAATCTGTGCATCCAAAAGCTTTTGTAATTCATCTTTTACCATTAAGGCTACTGTTGGGTGCATCTTACGTAGTTTTTTCTTAACTGGATTGATTTTCAGATCAAGCGTTAGATTGTGTGTGACTAGCTGCGGGTCTAGCCCTGGTATGTCTTTGTAGGACCATGCAAAAATCTCCTTCTGCTCTTTGAGAAGTGCAATGCAGTCAGCTTGCTCTTCGGCGGATAGACTTACCCCCAGCTTGATGATCTGTGGATTCATTGGATCAGAGCTTATGTCTATGTCAGTCATCTTCTCGACTGAAATGTGGTACCCGTCCTCCAAATGGTGTGGAGTTGCGATTACGTGGATATCATTTGCTGAATTCAGATCTACGTTAGGAACTTCGGGTCCCTCTTTAGCATGGAAGATATCTTGAGTTGGTCCTAGGGTGAAATGAAGCATCTCACTGCAAGGCCAGTACTCTGATGGGGATGGTAGTGAATTAACGTGATCCTAGTCTATGGCATCTAGGTCGAGATATAATGACTGTGCTGGATCAGCTAGATTGCGGATGGGGGCAGTTAAGTCAATGGAGATCATGTTGATGAAATTATTTTGGTCTCCATTACCGTGGGGGTGGTGACTCGAACATCCTTGATGATTTTTGTGCTCCGAATATGGCTCTGAGGGTATTGGCACAAATGGATCGGCCCTATGGATGGATAAAAGGATAGGGTCTGCCCTTGGCACTGATAACTCTATAGGGTCTCTGGGCGGAAGGTGCTCTCTGAATGCCCAAAGGGGTGGATGCAACACTTGGTCCAACTGTACTGGGTTTAGGTGCCACCTATGCCTTGGCCCCATATTTAATTGTTTAAACATGTCGTCAAGATCCATGGGGTATTGTTGCTACCACATATGATTGAGATATGCCATCTCAGTTTCATCTTCATACTCGTTGTCAGAGATCCACAGGCCTTCGTTGGCTTTGACAACTGTTTGCGACATGTGAGGCTCATCCTACTCGAGCAAATTGATCTGGTCCCATCGGGGTTATTTCACTCTCTGCGAGAGGACCTACTTTTCTTGAGGTGGCACTTGTTCGATTGTAGCATCCAAAGGTAACATTGCCAAGAGGCTTTCTTGGTAGTCATCCATGGGGGTCACTTGTGAGTGATTGTTATCCGATTCGAAAGGGTCCCATGGTGCTACCTCATACTTCGACTCATCTTTTGAAGATCCTTCCTAACCTCATCTATATCCCACTTGTAAGTGAGTTCTCAAACTTTCTCCTTTCTCGATAAAAGGGATGGGGTTATCAAGGTCAATAAGGTGTGTTGTCAACAATGGGAGATAATCCCCCAATGTATATGTTGTGTTAGGATTGGCATATGGATCTAATGCCAACCCATCCTTGTTGCCTATCCCTAGGCCTTGCATGTTCTCTACCAAGATGTCTAGTTGCAGAGGGTGGTCGTATGGCATCTGATATCTTGGTTGGCAAAGAACGTGCACTCCTTGATCATATCTGCCCAACCCATATCCATGCCAATTGCATTGGCCAAGATATCTCAAAGCAAATTCTAGGTTGGACAAATAGTTGACATCCTCAACAAATGGCTCTTCATCTTCTTCTTCTTGCATGTAAGGTTCAATGCCATGATCGAGGCCCCCATATACAAAGTTTGTATGATTTGGTGGGTAGCCTAGAGGAACAATAGTACCGATGGGAAGGCGAGGTCTCCCCATGTCCTGCATGGAATCAATTTTGGGTGTTGCTGCAATGTTCTATACTAGATACTCCCCCAGGCCCGTATTGGCCATCTCAATGGTGATTGTTGGTAGTTGAGGGGGAGGGAATGGGAGTTCTTCTTGAGTCCACTCCATGTTAGGTGAACTAGGCATCTCGACTTCCATTCGGCTAGGCATATCCTTAGTAGAGATGGTTGATACTGATGGTAGTGCCTCTTCCAGGGGTTTATTCCCATTGTCCTTCGGTGTGGCCATCGTAGGTGGCGTCATTGGTGAAGGACCAGATGATGAAGATGGACCCGGCTGGGGGTTTGATGGACTTAACAGTGGGGATGCATGCGGAATCGGACCCTATTTGGATGGATTCAACTAAAAATCCAAATGTGTTGATAGAAGGGTCGATTACGACATCATTTGTACCGTATTGCAATAATTGAAGGGTTCTAAGTCTGCCGGGACTACATGCACTTACCCTTTGAATGTGTATGTTAGGCATTGGTGGGCTATCTAAGGGACACACTTCATGTCCCTGATCCAAGGGAGGCATAGCAAGATATTATAGGCCATATCACCTTCTAAGATGTGGCACAATGTAGGAATAGTCTTTTGTACCACCTGGATGGGCAGGACAATTGTGCCAACCGTCGAGCATATCGCATCATTGAATGCTCGCAGAGTATAGGTGGAGGCCACAATGTGAGATGCTGGCAACTTCAAGTGTTTCGATGTCGCTTTTTTAATTATATTACTGGACAAGCCAGTGTCCACCAACACCCTCTTATACGGAATCCTGTTGGCCCGCGTAATGACATGCAGGAGTGGATCCGCCATGTCACCAGTCACTGATTTTAGTTCGTCCTCTCTAAAGGTGATGACTAGCTCGGTGCATCGTTTGACATGTCCCACAAAGTTGTTGAAAGATTTTGTTTCATGGGGCTATAGCTTGATGGCTTTTAGTATCTCCATTAGAGCCTCCCGATGGGGCGGTGATTGTTGTATGAGCTCATAGATGGAGAGCCTAGCCGACATGGTCCTCAAACTTTGGGTAAGTTTGGTTTGAATCATGGCCACTGGTCTAGGCAAAGGAGGTTGTGTAGGGTGTTGTTGAGGTTGTGACATCGATAGAACCCCTCCTATAGCTGCCACGGGGGCCATTGTGCTTGGGTACCTCTTGTT
Organism: Wollemia nobilis; assembly: GCA_028583015.1. NCBI lineage: Eukaryota > Viridiplantae > Streptophyta > Pinopsida > Araucariales > Araucariaceae > Wollemia > Wollemia nobilis. Next base: position 28,999 of record JAQPPZ010016997.1, read on the forward strand.
TCGAGTCACTATGCTTATCATCCCTACATACCCCTGCATGGGGCAATTCTGCATCACCTCATTGACCTGTAGAGTCTTGGCCTACGTATCATGGGTAGGTAGGGGGTCCTTGAAGACCTCCATCTATTGGTTGTTTGGTGCTATGAGATTATCAACCACTAGCATCTTGTTGTCAATTAGGTGTTGCACAAAGCTTTTGAACTTCCAACACGCATAAATATCATGTCCCTTATGTCGATGAAACTTATAGTACAGGTCTTCCCTATAACCTTTGGGTTTTGGCACGTTGGGGTCTACAGGTTGACTCTTTGGCAAGTTTATCAAGTTTACCACTAACAAACAGTAAAACAAGGAGTCTTTAGACTCTGTAAAGGGTGTGAATTATCGCCTAGGGCGACACTGCTGATTTTGCTCTTGTCGATGATTTTCTCTTTCATAACTGTCAAGAGGGACCACATGATAGTTAGCCTCTGAGGGCTATGTTGCTTGTGTAGGCTTAGGCATGTTTATAGCAACCTGATTGACCACAGCGGGTTTTGGTTGCATGGTCCATGTTTTGGCATTTTTAGGCCACTCTTTCTTTCATGGCTTGGCAATCTCACCATCTTGTATCTTGATCTCCTTAATGATTCTAGCTTGAGCCAGGGCTTCCTCAAGAGTGGCATATTGTTGTAGCTGCAATAGCACGGAGATCGACCTCAAATAGCTCTTTGAGAATATTTGGGTTAGGTCGACCATGAGATGGAGGTAAGGTAACTTTGAAAGCAACGTCCTCCACCAATTTCAATAAGCCACCATGGTTTCTTCCTCATACTTCCTGAGGCTAGCTAGGTCACTTAGTGATGGCTTCTTGGTTTTGAAGGTGAAGCATTCGAGGAATGCGTCTACTAGTTGATCCAAATTATTGATGCTATGCTTTGGTAACGTGAACCAATCCGAGGTAGGGCCTATGAATATGGTTATAAATGTTCTTAGCAGCAAAGCATCATTGTCCTGAATGCCAAAGCATTGGCTCAGGAATCTAGTCACGTGCTCTTGGGCATCCTCCTCCCCTCTAAAGATTGCCAACTGGGGCAGTTTAAAGTGTTTAGGGTATGTGGGGGCCTGCACTAATGGATGCATAGGGTGACTGCGGAGCTGGCGTAAAGTGGGATTTTGGGGCCCAAAAGTCTTCGTCTCCACAGACTCTAAGCGCTCTAGCAGTGCTTTATATGCATTAGAATATTTGATCTCTTCCTCCTTGGTTTGTTCTCGCTGCGGGTTGTGGGGAACTTGAGGCCTATGGAGGGGTGGCCAAATAGCACCCCCTCTGCCTTGGTAGGGCATTTTGGCCCGCTCTTCTTCTTGATCATACTCCTCATAGGCTTCTTGAGGAGTTCCTGGGCGAGACCTATAAACATGGGTGGGTTCCCACGGAGGATGCCCATCGTAGTTTCTAGGAGTGGCATCCCACTCAGGTCTAGGAGGTCTCGGAGGCAACACTTGGTAAGGTCATGGAGACCTGTCTCACACCAAGGGGTTGTGCCTCTCATATAGCTCTACCCTCTACATTTGAGGGGTTGGAACCCTCTCAGGCATACTATTTTGGAGTAGCTCATTTGTTTGACACTGAATGCACTCTTTGCTAAGGTGATACAGGTGCTCCAACTATTGTTGGTATTGCTCAAGCTGCATGATTTGTGCTTGGCGGGTGACATGTCTATAAAATGCCAGGTCGATTTGTTCTGTTGTCTTGAGTCTATGAGGCCTAGATGCCTCTCCTACATATTTATCTTGGTCGTGATGATCCGAGATCTCTATAGGTCATTTTCCTCTATCGAGGTTGGTGGCATTTACTCGAGGCTCTGTCCTCAGTAGGTGATCCTAATAGATAGCAAGTGCAGAGGTGCATTGCTCCCATGCTGTGTATTGCTCTTGAGTAATGTAATGGTCTTCCTCATGCTCCCTTTTGTATATGTGAAAGGGGCGGGCAGAGTTGGCTCGCCCTGTCTAAAGAGCCTTGTGCTATGGATTTGGCCTATTGTTTTTGACAGTAATAAGGGGTAGAGGAGGGATGATGTAATCATGTGGCCCCTCCTTATGGACCCTATGTTGTTCTAGCGCTTCATTATGTGGTGGCCACTCATAACGAGTGTCTAAGGGAGCCTTCCTATTTATGTTGAGTGCCACATGTAAGGAGTCATCCTAAAAGGGTCTATGTTGAATGGGAGTGCCCATCGAAGGGGTGCCTCTATAGTCCCATTCTAAAATGGCATGATGTGGACTATCTTGTGGGTCAGGCTACCAAGGTGGTATGACCAAGTCCTTGGGGCTGTAGCGGAGGTGACTTGTACCCCCTTGTACACTCTCTATAGCTTTTGCCCATGATTGGGCTTGGCTACGGGTGTACACCATGGTGGTGTCTCTCTCTACAAGCTATGTAGGTTTTTATGTCTACAATAAACACAGGGAACCACACAATAAAAGAAGTGATTATCTCATTTATATATTAAAGGTGTGCCCTAAATCTGGTTTAGTGTGTTTTGATTTTTGTTTTGAAATCTTTGTAAAGAACGTGTTGTTGTACATGCAATATGATGGCTCTTATGTCTCCCAAAATGGTCACCCTTTCAATATACCTCTACCAGGCCATTATACCAAACCTCTCAATATACCCACCCTTACGTGAGGGAAACTATTGGTACACGAGAGCAGAATGGTATGTGGAACATAGGCGGTACGAAAGGGGAATCGCCCTATTTTTGACACCTACCATAGAAGACTTATCCTCATATGCTAGGAATCACCCCAATGACACTTGGTCAACTTTCATCAAGATTTACGTCTAGCAATAGTAGCAATCGGGGTTATGTATGCAAAAATTCAAGCCAAGGTGGTGATGAAATCCACCGTTGGTCTTGATCAAGGGTTGGGGTTTTACGACCAACTCCTTGGTGTTTAAATTACCAAGTGGTGTGTGGGGTTCTTTTTATTTGCGCAGAGAAAGAAAAACATGCAACAAAAACTCTCCTATGCAAGCAAAGAAACAGGAAATGACAGAGATAGAAAATAGAAAATGACAGAGGATGCTCGGAACCCCTACCTCTTCTCTAGTCAAACCATATGCCTCTAAGTTTCTACTCTAAAACTACACAGAGAGCTAATCGTCCCGGGGTGGTATGAATAACAGATCTATATTTGTCACAAGGTGGGACGAATGCTCATTTGTCCCTGGGTGACACGAATTCCAGCTTTGTATTCGTCATAGGGTGGAACGAGCAGCAATCCAGTGCTTGAAATATTGACACCTGCAAGCAAAAATACACAACTTTTGATCAGAAATTTGATCCCAAAATCAAGGGATAGGGTCCCACCATGATCGCCATTGAAAGCACGAGGATACAGGAGCAAACAAAAGAGAAATGTAACGCTAAGTCCTACGAACGAGAATGCATGAAAAGAGTGAAAACAAATGAACTGAAATGAGATTTAAAGCAAATTTAAAAGTGCAGCCCTTTTATTTTATTAATTTGCTCGAGATCGGGTTACAATACGTCTCCTCTCTTTTCAGGGGCTAGGAGCATTAGACATAGTCTTGTTACACCACAAATGATACATTCCCCTTGGGGATCTTCCACGTGCCCACATTGAAAGTGGGAGGAACAAACGTCACCGCTGCTTGCATGAATGCATCTATAGTTCCTTGTTGCCCCTCCGGTGTCGATATCCTACATTCAGAGAAATAGTAAATGATTAGTAGCACCTACAGATGGAGGGAAAACATGTGATCCCCAAGGCCTACGGTTGATGCATCATAAAATAATTAAAATGATAACTAAAACACATAAGAATAATCTAAAATTTTTATAAAAGCAAGATAACATTACCAAGAACACAGTGCAAAAGGAACAGTCAAGAAATCTACCATAGATTTCTAATCGCTCCGGGGTGGGACGATTAGGACTATCACAAAATGTCAGAATGTGACCTCCTAAATGTCCTATCCAGGGGCCTCCAAAACACCTAAAAAGTTGGGGTTAGGCAAAACAGGGCATTTTGGAATGACCCAGAAGGTCGGATTTTGCATATTCAGCCTCGATCACCCTATATCCGATGATGCTCCCTGTATGTTAGTGAAAGCGAGAAATATTGAAAGCACAATCAAAACTCATCCAAATGACATGAAATTTAAATGATAGCATATATGGATGACCTAGAATCAAATGCAAAAGAAATAGTAGGGAAATCTGCCACATATTTCTAATCACTCCCGGGTGGGGTGATTAGGACTGCAGTAGTGCGGGGGGTGCCCAGGGGCAGGGAGCCCACCGTTTGGGCCTCGGTTTCGGCATCAATCCACTTGGGATGGGTCCAAAACCTCTTATGGGGTTGTATTGGAAAATTGTGTGGGTTATTATGGCTAAATTTTCAGGTTTTGGGTTTGGATTGCGCTTCCAATAATCACCTAATAACCTCCCTTCCAAAAGAGAGATCAAGGATGTAAGAAGCACAAATTATGGGTGAGGATGTAATTCGGCAGCACTCCGTTGCTCCAAATGCTCCTACTCTATTATTTTTTTGGGTGAGAAGACTCACCTTTTTATAGACCTGAGGGTATCTTGTGAATGAGCATGCAGAGGCACCACTTGACCATCATGCCTTGTCAGGGGGAAAAAGATTCCTCCCTGATTAAGGGCTCCATGACTGCCCCTATGACTGCCTCTTTGAGCTCAAAAATGTTCACTCACACTCCATGCATTGAAGGAGGAGTTAAGTGGCATATCTGAGCTACCATTTGTCAAGGTTTGACCTTTTTCCCGTCAAACCTGCTATTCACCCCACCCTGGAGCGAATACTGCTAATCATCCCAGGGTGGGACGAATACCAGTTTGTAATTGTCCCATGGTGGGACGAATACCAGTTTGTAATCATCCCAGGGTGGAACGAATAGGGAGTATACTGCCTAAAAGGTGCCAAATTGATCTCTGACCTTCCAAAAATATTGTGGGAGTGGTTAGGACCACTGTTTAACCTCTGGGGGCTGCCATAGGGGCTATGTATGTCAATTCGATCAGTGCTTGTCGTCACATAATCGGATTGGTGCTATTTTGGTGTCTAAAACAATGTGCTATATTTTTTTATTATAATCCAAACAACATTTATGATTGAGTTTTTTTTAACTCAATTATTTTTTATATATAGTTTTTCAATTCTCTGTAAACTTTCATTTTGCAAAATAAATTAACCCTAAATTGTAACTTGGAAATCCACTTCAAATTCACTTCATCAAATTATCCACAATAGCAGTTGAAAAGATAAAAAGTGATTTCACTTCAGAGGTGAAGTGGCAGTAAAAAAATTGAAGGTAGTGAAATCAAAGAAAAGAAAAAAAGAAAAATAAAGACAAAAAAAATCGGCTAAGTGAAGAATGCAAATGTGTTCACCTCATTGGAGGTGTGAATGTCATGTTGACCCATTGGAAAGGCGAACGCACCCCCAAAAAGGAATGTGCCAAACAAAAGGGAGAGTTAGAAGAACGCATCGCGTTCGCCCCTTAAGTGGGGTGAATGTAGTGTTCGCCTCTCATGTGGGCGAACACGGTTTCAATATGCGTTATGGTCACTTTAAAGTATTCACGATGGATCCATTCATTATTTTCAAAGGTGAATGGCATGGAGAGATAAATTTTGAGTGACAAAAAAATTTAAATGGTTTTCGCTCTTACACTTAAGTAAAATGGGTGAATGTCATGATAGATGCGACGAAGATATTTTGAAGGTAAATATTTTTTGTTTTTGAGCACATGTGATTAAATTTCTCCAGAAGTATGGGTAGAATTAAATGAGGGAAATTTTAATTATTAATTGCCATCATCTTCGGCAATTTTAAAGCTTGATTTTTCCAATTGAAGATTTGCTTCAGGTAACTGCTGCAATTTAATGTTGGTGACAAAGTGGAAGCATTTTTGTCATTTTCAAGAACATCTTCTCGAAGGTTTTACTCCCTCTCCAAAGCAAATTGAATATGGAGTACATTGTTGAAGCTCATGTTTGATTTCCAAGAAGATGAAGGTGATTAAAATTTAATTCTACGGTGCCTGAATGCTATCATCTCAAACCGTTTTCAGGATCATGTCTACCGAAAGAATATTTCCAAGAAATGATGACTCATTTGATGTATTCAATGAAAGAGGTGCAAACCTCTATAAATACTAAAAAAAATTCATTGTAAGGGGTTGGAAAAATAGATATTCTTGCGAGAAAACACTTCAAGTTCTCTCAGAGTAATAGTGAATTCAAAACATTTGGATTTGTAAATGACTTGGTGCATTGTGGTCTTCTATATTACACATTTATTTTACATAGCTTTATTATTTACTGTTAGATTTAAATTTTGCAAGTTGGATTTAAATATTACAAGTGAGAGAGTGAGTGCTGGAGTGTTGATCTAAAGATTACATGTGCAAATTTGTACGGAAATTCTATTTTTTGATCATCTATTTGCATTCTATTTTCATCTTGGTATGGATTCCTACTATCAATCTATTCCCATCATACACAGTCGACCTATGGCCATATTTTCCAAATTTTTATGCATTTTACTATTTCTTTCCTGCATCCCTAGTCTTCAACCAGTTTAGAATTAGTAAGGGAACCAACCCTCTCTAGAGATTGACACGAGGGACATATCTTTCCTTCGGTATTTCAATTTTGGCCATGTCTAGGGCACACAAACACAGTTTTGTATGATTAGGCAAATATTTGACCAACAGTGCACTATCCTAACTATAGAAAATGAAAATAAGTCAACATTAGATAACATTACCCCTTATTTTTGACTTCTCTAAAATAACCCTATCATCCTCCTTTATTACATGATTTGTTCTAGGCTCGTGCTCTTTGCTCTTGGCTCTCCAACTGTGAATAATGCTAGATCAACGATGTATACTTCTCGGTCTGTTTCCATAGGGTCAGCCACTTCCACAGGTATGTTGCCTCTCATAGGTGCCAATTTTTTGAGCACCAATTGTCTTACTTGATCGCAATTGTCTTGGAGGAAGTCATCGTTGTACCCACCTCGTCGTGCCATATACTCCAATGTTGTTTACTACACTAGCTCGTTCTGCATGATAAATCGGACCTACGCGCCTGTGTGATACTATAGAATATGATGGCATCTATGAAATGATCCATGAAGTTAACAATTACAATGTGTTTGCATAAAGGCAATGGTGGTTAGGAAGGCAATTGTGTGGAGCCACACCGAGCGCTAGTTGCAGGCACCAGGGTAGTAGGTGGGACCCACATATTTTTTTTAGAATCGCTCGTCCTGCTTAAGGGTAAATATGAACAATTGCGGGTCTAGCTTGATGATATCATTGACAGGATGTGAGAATCCATAGAATATTATAGGTTATTCCATCGTAGCAACAAGCTATATCTAGTGTCGTAAAGCAAGCCAGTGGTCTTTTTGATGATAGAGAAAAAATTCTTCATAAAGGTTTTTCCCAGAGGATTCGACGAGCTGATTTCCCATGCAATCATTGTTGTTGTTCGACATTCTAGTGACAGGAAGGTCATATTTGTGAATGGAACCCTTGAGTCAGTTTGTGGATAGCAGCATCACAGCGAAGGAAGCATTTCAATGTTTACTTATATTTTCTTTTATGTGGGTGGGGTATTTTATTATGTTTTCAAACATGAGGCATTATGTTTACATTATGTATGGTAGTGCCTATGCATAGTGGTGGAAAAAATGGTCCATATAATTGTTTTTTTAGTATCAGTAATTTAAAATATGGAAGTTATGATATTTTTATAATCAATGTAATATTTCGAAGAACATTTCGCAATATTCTCATGTGATGGAAATTGAGAGGCATGTTGTTATCCCACAAATGAAGGCCTCATTAAAAGTGAAACATAGGGGTATTTATAGTTTTTAGAAAGGTTTTTCCATGACGGACACATTGGTGGTGTCCATTTGTAATTTTGAGGCTATTTCATTTGATTTTTTTTAGCCTCAAAGTTGTTGTACCTTGGAGTGCACTCTCGGTTGAACCCGACACTCCCAAGGTAAATTGTAAGTGATCCTAGTATCTAGTAACATTATCTATACACCTAGTGGATGTAGAGGCTGGTTACCCATGCATTTTGATAGGATGAGGAGATCACCATAAGGACCTTAATCTAGGGACTATGCATATAGAAACCCTAGAATCTATCCGAGGATATTTTTAGATCTACTTTTGAAGATTACAAACGAAGACACTTCAAAATATTTTTTTTTATTCTCTTATTTCTTCTTCTCCTTCACATTTGGATTCTATGGCTCATTTTATTGTATTTAGTACATTTTTGGTAGATATCAACACTCTAATATGGCTCGTTTTTATTTTGTATTAAGGTGCATTTTTGATAGAGACCAACACCTTCTATATTAAGTTCACCATGATGGGGGATTATATTCATGGTGAATCTAGTCAGTGATATACGAGAGGCAACATACCTAGAGGATAACCTATAGAGGCAACATACCCATAAGTGGTTGACCTTAAGGTACACAAGATGACCCTGAGGCACTTAGATGGCTAAACCAGTGGTAACAGATCCAAGGAAGTGGTTGACCTTGAGGCAACATATCGAGAAGTATACACCGTTGATCTAGCATTATTCATAGTTGGAGATCCAAGCACAAAGAGCACGAGCCTAGACCAAATCATATAATAAAGGAGGATGATAGGGTTATTTTAGAGAAGTCAACATTAAGGGGGAATGTTACCTAATATTGACTTGTTTTTTTCTATAGTTAGGATAGTGCACATTAAGGGGGAATGTTAGAATTAATGTGCACTATACCTTCTTTAGTTTGACACTTGTCATTATCTTTGAAATTTTCATATTATTAATATAGGATTATACCTATATATTGTACTCATTTTGTTGTATAATATATCTCATCTATTTCTCATCCTAACATTTATTTTATTGATACAAGAGTTTACAATATATAGGCATGAGGCCTATATGAATACATGAAAAATGTCAAGAAACATGACAAGTGTCAAAACAGAAGGTATAGTCCACATTAATATTCTAACAGGATATTGCTTAGGGAGGCCTTTAAAATGGTTTTCACCTAAGCAAAATGAGCACAAACTAGGGTACCCTAATCGCTTAGGGGATACAAAATTGAGGACACAGAACCCCTACAACAAACTCTAAAAATTGATTAAACCTATGCTAACCCCTTCTTGGTGAATTCAATGTGGTTATTTTAACTTTGAGACATCTATTTATATTTTAGACAAGGAGGAAATAGAGACTACATCTGAACTTGATTGCCTCAAAAAATTTCTTAGGTGTACATAGCAAGTAATACAAACCATCCTTACTTGCCAAGCATAAGCATGAGGTTTATAGAATGAAGGGTCTACAATCACAATATTTTAACACCATTTAAACTATATTTCAAAAGAGTGAAATATAAGCATAATAGGTTAACCATTTCACAAGGGATAAATTATTGCTTTGATTAGGTGTTTAATAGGTGTTTCAACCGGTAGCAAAGCATGAATGAAACATGTATAATTGTAGCTGCACCATGCAACAAAGTAGATACTATTGACCGATCATGAGATGACTAAATCATAGGCTAAAACAATTATTCCCTAAGAAACCAATCCAAATATTAGCATCATAATATTTGCAAGCACTTAAATAAGGAGTTCAATCCTTGAAATACAAAGGAATAAACTTATGCTAGTAAGAATCGACTTCAATATATGCAATGATTTTAAAAAAGAAATATCATAGAGGAGTTTCCCCAACCTATTATTCCTGCAATAGTAGACTCCATAAGATATTTTATCATTCTACTCCTTGCTTATCTTCCAACTAGCCTTCTTGTGGCCTTCCAAGTCCTTGTAATCTACCTCCTCATGCTAGATTTTTTAGAAATCAAAGCCTCTATTTTATAAAGGGTTTTATCCTCCTTTATGAGACATCAAGTGGCTATTATTTTAATATTATAAAGATACCACTTTAATCCCTTCCTTATCCTTCATATATATTTGAGGGTGTTCAAATCACTTAGTCATCCCCTATTTTGGCCCTTTGCTAAATTTAAAAGGACTACTATTGAAATAGTAATATGTCTTAATTTAATCAATATTAAATTCCTGTTAGTGAAGATTCCAATCCTCCTCCTTTAATTTGGAGGAGGGGTCAATTTGGTAAACTATTATTTTATCCCAAGGGGGCAAATGCTCTTTCTCATCCTTTGGTTTGGAAGGGGTCTTAGTCACCCAATTTCCATCTCAATTTCCTATTTTACAAAATAAGCTAAATAATCAAATCACCAAATTAAAGCTAATCACAATTAATTACTTAAATTTATAATTAGTACTAAATCATAATTAAGGAAATTATGTATCTTCATCCATCTTGTGTTCCTTCTCATCATCAATGGCAACTCCCTCATCCACTTTTCTCAAAGGATACCTGCTCCTACAACCATGTAAACTAATACAAACTATCACTAGTAACATATTCTTAAATAAACCAATCATATATTGCAAATAAAAAACATAATTTTATTTAGTATATATTTAAAATAACATAACAATTCATAAGTTCATCATATGAAAAAGCTTTCCAAGTGATGGTCATGACAGGAAGTCAACATCAGGTTACATATTTCATCTAGAATCTAGACTTGTCTCATGGCATAACAAGAAGTAGTAGATAGTTGTACTATCATCCAATGAGGCAGAATATCATATTGCATGAGGAGCTATGTGTGAAGCGATATGGTTAAGTCACATTATTTCAAGTTTGGAAATTCAGAAGAATCTATGAATACACTTGAAGTGTGATAATCAAGGTGTTCTAAAACTAGTCAAGAATATAGTATTATATGAAAGAACAAAGCACATTGATACTCAATGCCACTTAATTCGAGATTAATTTTAGAAGCACAAGATTCAGCTTGATTACATTTACACCAACTAACAAGTTGTATATATCTTTACCAAGGCACTAGCTCATGTCAAATTTGAATTATTTCACAACTTTATTTGTATTCAACATAATTTAATAAGGGGGTATGTTAGGTAGATTTATTACATTATTTAATCCACATATCATTCCACTATATTAGTGGAATAGGTATGAAAAATATTATATTCATGGTGGAGCTAGTGGGTGGATGTATAATTTAATGTACTTGTTTTATCTCCATTATGGGCTCCTTGCCTATAAATGGACTTACTCTCTTCTTGCAATAATATGGAGATTATTATTGTTATTAGTGAGAACAAGGAGAAAGCAAGAAGCAAGAGAAGGAAGTTTGAACATAAATTAAGAAATAAAGTGTGAGCAAGAAGTAAGCGCCACTTTTTCTTTTGGATATTAAAAAAACTCAAAAACTAAAGGATTCATGTAAAGAAATTATAGGTAACATTGTAGGAAAATCCTTACTAAAATTAAAGATGCCCTAGTTAGAAGTAAGTATGTTCTAGTTGGAACTATGATTCCCTAGTTAGTGATAATATAAACATTAAATCTATGGAAAACCCCATCTAGGTAGCAAATACTACATTAGAAGTGATTATTGAGGATGAGATGATCAAGCATGATATAATGTTTCTTAAAACTAGAGGGTTAATATGTAAGTTCCATGGACATTTGCCAAGTTTTTTTGAGATTCAAAATTGGATCAAGTGGAAGTCAATATTGAATTCAAATTACTCCATAACTTTTTATTCCAAAATGATATTTCCTCATTGTTTATCTAGTTCAAAAATAAAGGATAATATAATGGATGATGACCCTTGGTTTAGGGGTAAATATACACTATATTTAATACCATGAAGTGAGGATTATTTTTGTGGATACTAATAATTTTAATAGGATTCTAGTATGGATTAATATTTTTATAATTCCTTATCAACTCATCAATAATGAGGTTTTGAAGAATATTGACAATAATTTAGGGGATTTCATCTAGAAAGGACTAACCAAAAAGGAGAGAAGGCACAGTGTATACACTCAAACATGTGTTGCCATGGGTATTTTAAAACCTTTACTACAATTAATTAGGATTGATTCTAAATCAAGAGAATGGGATCAACAAGTGGATTATGAAAACATTTCATTTCAATATCACAAATTTCATGAGACTAGACACAAGAAAATATATTACAATTTTAAAATGAAGGAGAAAAATATGGAATTTTCTAGGTATAAAACAACTTCAATATGAAACAAGAAAATTGTGTCATAGTAGAATTTGGGTTAATCAAGGTTTTTTAACTCCCAAAAAAGGGGAAGGCAAAACCCTTTGTATCATCAAATGGAAAAGACCATTATAGTTTGCTTAAATCAACCATTACAAGAAAAAATGATACAAGGGATGAGGAGGTACAATGTGCAACTCCAAATACAAGAGTTAAAGGTGTAGAAGAACATGGGGATACACATTTTAAAGTGAATGAGATGAAGGAGGCCAAGCTTAATCCAAGTAAATCACCTTCATTTTCCTCAAGTAGAATAGAATCTTCTCCTTACAATAAAATACAATTAGTATAGAGTGTATACATTATGGTTTAGGTTTCAAGAGCGACATAGTAAAAATATGCATATAAAGGACATCCATGAAAATTTAGGGTTTCTAGAGAAGCATAATAAAGTAATTATTATGAAGGATCATCCTTACACTTTAGGGTTTTTGGAATGACATAAAGAATAAAGTGTCTATGAGGCATGGCAACATAAATATTTAGAAGATATGTCTCATTTTGAACAATATGGAAAAATGGAAGAGATTGATGGAGATGAGAGTGTTGGTGAAAATGGAAAGAGGAAAAAATGGTCATTAAAGCATGAAAAAAGAGAAAAAGAAACTCAAATAAATATTGATTTGGGAGGCCAAATAAAAATATTATAGGTATTAACAACAAGTGGGGCGTAAATCACCAGTAAAAATAAAAAGTGATGATGAAAATGATATCATATAATGTTAGGGGTATAAATAAGACCCCTAATAAGAGTTATTAAATAATTAATAGGTTGTTATAGTCCTGAGTTTATCTTAATACAACAAACATAATTATGTATTGAGGAATTTAAGGATGATTTTAAAAAGATTTATAAGATGGATGATTATCCAATAGTTTATTCTATAGGATCTTCAAGTGGTATTATAACAATATGGGACAAACACAAATTGGATGCACATTTATTAAAAGCAAAAATTGAATAGGTTGTTGGAAAATTTTACAAAAAAGACAAAAACATCAAATTTGGGGTTATAAATGTATATGCTTCATCTATAATTACTCCTATGAAATATGTTGGAAGGACCTTAGCATTTTTTGTAAAACACAATGGTTATTCATAATTGTGATCTATGGATTCTTGGGAGTGACTTCAATACAATTCTATCCCCTTTGGAAAATAAATGTGGTCCTCCAAGATGGTCTAAATCAATATAAAATTGTGCTTAATTTGTTAATTCAAATGGCTTTTGGGATGTTAGTCCTTCAAGATTTTAATATGCATGGGATAATAAATATATTAGAAAAATTGATATAGCAAAAATATTGGATAGATTATTGTTATCCAACACATGGTTACAAAATGAGTGTACAATCTATTCAAATATTTTAATGTGAGTAGGATTGGATCACAAAACCATAATTTAGACCTATTATTTACCTAATAATGGTCATCAAAACTATTTTACTTCTAGTCAATGTGCATCGAAAACCTTGATTTCTTCTAAATGGTTATGTTATGGTGAAAATAGAAATTTTTTAAGGATCATATATGTATAGGTTTATTCAAACTATGAAATATTTATAGGGTTAAATGAAGATTTAGAATGCCAAATATTTTAGTAATATTTTAAAATAAATAAATTGAATTCAAGCTCAAAAAATTACAAGAGATAGTAGAATGGAATGGATCAAAATTATTATGTGAAAGAAAAAAATTACCTTTTTATTATTACAATGCATTGCAAAATGAGTCATATTGGTTCCAAAACACTAAGGAGAAATGGATCAAGGAAGGAGATATAAATACAAAAATAAATCATGCTACATCAAAAATAAATTTAATTTTTTGTCACTTCAAAAATATTTTAATTCCAAGTGGAAGAAATATTGAGGAAGAAGAAGATATAAGGAATGAAATAGTTAATTATTTCATAAATTTTTTGTCATATATTGGGGAAGATAAGGATGCACAAGATAAAATTTTGTAAAATATTCCACCAATTATCACAAAGGGATAAAATGAAATTTTGATGAAGAATATATCTATAGAGGAGATACATGAGTAGTTTTCTCTTTCTAGCCTACCAAGACACTTGGCCTAAATGAATTTTTTACAAATTTATTTCAAATTTTTTAGGATTTATAGAAGAGTGATATGTGGTTGCAGTTGAAGAAGGTAAAAAAAGGAATGCTACAATAAGAGAGATCAATGTGATTTTTATTACATTGGTTCCCAAGAAATAAAAAATTTAATATTTTAACAATTCTCATCAAAAATACCTTTGTCATATGATTTTTAAGATCATCTAAAAAATTATGGCAAACAGGTTTAAACGACATTCTAGTTTATGTTATCATAGAGGAACAAGGTGGTTTTGTTTATGTTAAACAAATTCTTTATGATCTAATCATTACATAGAAGGCCATACATTCAATTTATTCCATGAAAAAACTATGTATGCTTTTGAAATTAGATATGAATAAAACATATGATAGGGGTTCCTAGAGTTTTCTACATGATATTCTCAAAATTTTGGTATTGATTATTGTTGGTGTAAATGGATTAAATGCTGTTTTTTTTTTGTTGGGTATTAAGGGGTTGTACTCGGGTCCCCCACCCTTGACAAACTACATATATCTTCTTCAGATCTTGAGAGTTTACAAATAGATACATTTCTCATCTCAATTGAGATGCTATAGCTAGAAACCTACATCATTTTACATAAAATGTCTGAATTCTTGATTTTCATTTTCTGGATCTTTTCAAATTTTTGTATGAATATAATTACTCCATAATTTAGCATCTTTCTTGACATTTTTCTATAGCAGCCTTCAAAATTCTAAAACTTCACCTCTACTATCTATGCCTTATATCTTAGTAGAGTAATATTTCCAAAACACTGCACTATCATAGTCTGATTTACCAAATCTGGATTGCTAGTTTCCTTCCTGAAACACAAGTGCAATCAAAAAAATTATAGTAAATTTTCTAAATGAAAATACATTAATATTACAAAATAAAGCAAATATTACCAATGGAAAAAATTAAATAAAATATTAATCATTAATTTATTTAGGCAATCAACATTTTTTGTCAGCTTCAACTAAATTTTCTACTTCCTCTAACCATGGAAAGGATAATTTGACTTCATGATCTTCAATCAAAACCCCTCTATTGGCTAGCTTATATACACATTTATGTGTTAAATGTTGTTATAACACTACAAAATATTCTATTTTGATTATTGGTTCTTCTATTCGTTACTTTAATTCATCTTGTGGACTCTAACAAAGTGATCCACCATATCCTTATCTATTCATTATTCTTGTAGAGGCATTAGGAAGAGCTTTCTCAAAGATAAAAAAGGAAGAAAAAATCAAAGGTATTTAGGTTAGAAAAATGGTCCCTTCAAATCTCATCTCTAATTTGTTGATGATATTTTTATTTTGGGACATACCTTAGTTAGTGATACCATGGAGTTTAAATTAAAACTAGCATGTTATGAGAAGTCTACTAGATAGTTGGTAAATACTATAAAACCCAAGATTTATTTTGTTAAAACTACCCTAGATTTACAATAAGTTATTGTGGATATTTTAGGTTTTAAAATTGAAATTTTTTTATCAACCTACTTGGCTATTCCTTTGTCTCATAAAGGAAATAAAAATATCTTTAAGTTTCTTGTTTGGATATAATGAAAGCTTATTTAGTAGGTTGGGATTCATCATATTATTCCCTCTTGTATAATGCTTACAAATATTGTTTTCATCATGGAAAGTCTCAAGTTTCGAAAAAGGAGGTGGTAACAACTTGGTTACAAGATTTGAACATATATAGAAGATTCATATACAATAATGACAATAAAACAAAGGATTTTCTTTGATCTAGAGTAAAATGGAAATGTCTAAAAACTGGGTTTATCAAAATTAATTTTGATGGTCCTTTTAAAGAAAATTTGGGAAAAGTCAGTGGAGGTGATGTTTTCAAAATAATAAAGGTAAAATTATCCTCACTTAGAATCATATTATACTTTAACTAGCAACTATGCAGAGACTAAGGCACTTCTTACAGGGATTAAAATTGCAACTAAAAAATATGAAGATATATTTCAATTAAGGAAAATTCTCAAATTATCGTTAATGCTATCAACAAAAATTGATGTGGAGTTAGACTAAAAAATAATTTTTTTATTGATGTTCATTATTTATTATTGGAGGAACCTATTGGAAATGTGATCATATTTATAAATAAAGAAATTGAGTAGTAGATAATTTAGCCAATCGTGGTGTTGATATTCATCTTGATGAAATTCAATTTTTAGAAGGCAACTGGATGAGTGAGATTTTTATCTTTTAATTAAAATAAAGTCAAGGAGTTGATTATGGAAACATAGAACTTTGAGGAATAAAAAGAATATATTTAATGGAAATGGAAATAAAAAATATATGTTATGAAAAGGCATGTTGGGTATTGTTTAATTGACCTACCAACAAATGTAACATTTTGGTATTTTGATGGGAGTGGCTTCCAATAGAAACGATATATAGCTTAGAAAAAATATAAATATAACAAAGAATTGAGTGCAAACAAGAGTGATCCTCATGTAGCATGGAAGAAAATCCATATTTGAAAGTCTTAATTGCAAGTTAGTATGCCTTCACTACAAGTATGGACAAGTTGGAGATAAGAGGAAGAACACATATATGGCAAGTTCAATCTAAGGAGTAGATGTTACACCAAAAGTGATTATCAAGGATGAGATGATCAAGCATGATATAGTGGTTCTTAAAAGTAGATAGTTAATATGTAATTTCCATATATATGGACCAAGGTTTTAAGAGATTCAAAATTAGATCAAGTGGAAGTGGGGATTGAATTAAAATTACACCATGACTTTTCTTCCTAATTTTTTTCCTCGTCATATTTTCTAATTGAAAAATAAGTGATAAAATAATGGGTAGTGGTCCATGGTTTAGGGGAGAGACACCCTTTATTTAATACCATGGAGTAAGAATTTTTTAGTTGAGACAATCTATTAAAATACTTCATCTATGGGTTAGTCTTTTTGGACTTCCATATCAACTTATCAATAAGGATGTTTTGAAGAAGATTAGAAGTACCTTAAAAGATATCATATAGGAGGAATTGACTACTTAGGAGTGAAAGCATGCTACATATACTCAAATATGTGTTGTTATGGATATTGCAAAACCTTTGCCACACTCAATTAATATTAAATTTGAATCCAACAAGTAGATTATGAAAACTTGCATTCCAACATAGTAGTTGTTATGAGATTGAACACGTGATAAGAGATTGCAAAGTGAAAATGATGAAGAAAGAAATAAAAATTAAATCATCAAATGGTAAAGGCCACCATAATTCATCCATATCAATCGTTATAAGAAATAAATAAGGATACAAGAGATGAGAAAGTATAATATCCAATTTCAAATTTAGAAGGAATTAAAAATGCAAAGGAAGTTGTGGAAGAGACCAAGTTTAAACCAAGTAAATCATCTTCATTTTCCTCAAGTAGTACTATAAAATTCTCTCATGGCAATGGAAATGAAACAACAATTTTCCTCAAGTTAATCCCTTGTAATTAAGGGATTCAATAATAACATAATAAATGAATAAGGAGGGAGGAGATCCATAACAATTTTGGTCTTTTAAGATAACATAAGAGGGTAATTGTCATTAAGGTATGCCCTTTCACTTTAGGATTTCTAGGAAACATAAAAAAAGTGCTTTTGAGGTTATTCCTTGTACTTCATATCCTTAACCTATAGATGATAAGTCTCTTTATAGAAAAATAAAAGAGATTGATGAAGATAAAAGTATATATGGAAAATAAAGTGGCATTAGTTCAATAGGTTAGATTCCTCAACATTTCAAGGAGACCAAGGTTCAAATATTGCTAAACAATACATGGATAATATTCAAACCTTGTTGTAATACCACTACATGGTGATGATGTAATATGGGTGGGGCTCATTTCAATCCTATATAACCCATAAAAAAAATTATCGATGGAAATAATAAAAAAAGATAGGAACACCCAAGAAGAAAAAACAAAGAGAAAAGGAAAGAGGGATATTGATATGGATAAATTAAAGTGAATATTACATGTGATAACAAGAAGTGGGGCAAATTCCACAAATAAAAATAAAAAGTGATGACGAAAATAATATCTTGGAATATTAGGGGCATAAATAAGACCCCTAAAAAGAGGTATTAGGGAATTTATAGGTTATTTTAGCTAGCATATTTATAGATATGAAATCCAAGCAACAAATTGGTTTTAGCTATTCATTGTATTGCTTTTCATTTGGTCAAAATTCAAATTTTAGAAAGCAATTGGATGAGTAATATTTTATCTCATAATAATGATATCAAGAAGTTGATTGCAAAAAATTCATAGTTCAGGGAAGATGACAAATATCTTTGATATAAAAGGAAATGAATAAATATATTTTATAGAAAGCAATTGGATGAGTGAGATTTTATATCTTAATAAAAATGATATCAAGATGTTTATTGAAGAAACTTGGAGGTTCAAGGAAGATGACAAATATATATGATAGAAAATGAAATGAAGAATAACTTTCATAAAAAAAACAAGTTGGATAAGGTTTAATAAATTAGATAGCAATATTTCAAATGAAATTAGCTTAACTAATTAGATTCCTCAACTTTCAAGGAGATAAAGGTTTGAATCTTGTCCAGCGTTACATACATAATTTCCAAGCTTGGTGTAATACCACAACATGGTCATGATGTAATACGAATGAGGCTCGTTTCAATCCCATAAAATTTAGTAAATAAATTAACTAGATAGCAATATAATATTCTATTATTCTAAAAGGAATGACCCCGATAGAAACAACACATAACACACATGCATATACACATACATATATACATACACACACACACACATACACACACACATACACACACAGATATATATAACATGTATCAAATGATATGAGTTTAAGTAGTTCAATATCTCAACATTCACTACATAGATAATTGACAAGTTATTATAATATTACTATGTGATGACAATGTAATAACAGATGGGCTATTTCAATCCCATATAACCAATTAAGAAAAGAGGTATATGGTGTAGTGGTTAGGGCTTTGGCCTCTCTTTGGGGAGGTCCAAGGTTCAAACCACAACATACTCAAAAGAGGATATACTAGATGGTAGTGGTCAAGTGTTTGCTTGTTGGCTACCCTAGTTTGATGCCTTGGAAGGTCAAGGGTTCCGTTGACTTCACTTTACCTAGCAGGCTTAGGGTTTATAGAGGTAGCATCTAATGGCTCATATATATATATATATATATATATATATATATATATATATATATATATGTATGTATGTATGTATGTATGTATGATTTATCAAATGACATTGGATCAATTGCTCAAATCTTCAAATATTGTAATACTGGTATGTGGTCATAATGTAATATGGGTGAAACCCTTTTTTAATCCTCTATAATTTATTATATATATATATATTTAATATTTGATATATAAAATTTAACTTTAAATCTAATAAAAAATTAATAAATTATTATTATTAATTCAATTTTATACCCTATTAGTCAAATAGCATGAGTTCAATCCTTTAAAATCCTCAAGTAAATATTATCAAATATGTATATTCCTAAAAAAATGTCAAAATTTTATATTAAGCAAACATGAAATTACATTCTTCAGATGCCTCTTTGGCATTTCTTAAAATTTTCAATAATGACCTAAAAATTAGGTTACTTATACATCATAACTCACTATCTCTATCAAGCTAAGTTACATCCTTAGACATCTTCCCAATTTTTCAGCCAATATCCTTTAAATCATTGATTTTTAAGTTTTTTGAAAAAAATGCTTTAATTGGAGTGATTTAAATCCCCTAGATAGAGATATGGACCAACTATAGTGCATTTCCCTCACTGAATTCCTATACTAAGTGCGTACCTAATTCAATATGATGTATCTCCTTTGATATTTCATCTACTTCCCTATTTAGTTCTCTATACATATGCCAAAAAATAAAAGCTTCACTTTGATCCATAGATTCTTTTATTTGAGAGATGGGTTGTATAATCATGTTTTACATCCTAAAAACACTAAGTATCTAGTTTATTACCACCTATGAGTCTCTATAAATTTGATTTTTTTGTATTCCTTTTGATTCTACCAACTAAACCAACAATTTATGTGCCATAATTTTAGAATATTTATGAACCTTCCAATTAATCCTTGAATTTAAAATAATGAGAGTAATAAATATATAGTAATCCTACTGCTCCACAAAATCTAGGTACCCCTTGTCTAGCCCCATTGAAAATTTCCAAGTCCTTTATTTATCAATATTTGGAGGGATGATCTGTATGTTTACCTTTGTTGTTGTTGAAACCTTACAATTATTGAAACTTTCAATGATTTGGGACGAGACCTACCAAGTAGGCTTCTCCTGATCTTGAAAAAATCCTACATTCCTAGATAACCATACTCTCCAAGACACAAACAATGGGAGAGCTATAAAACCTTTATATGACCTATTTTCAAACCAATATTTTAAGCACTCTCCTAAGGAATCTTCTTGTCATCCTATAGGAAGCTTTAACTATGTTATAACCTCCCTCCAAACCTATCTAGTAAAGGAGTAAGCTACCAGTAAATGATAAATTGTTTCATTATCTAACTTACATAAATGGCACATTCTTGGACCATTCCAATTCTTCTTCTATAATACCTCCCATGTTAGAACCTTATATTTCATGGAAATCCATGGGAATAGTCTTGTTTTCAATGGGTATTTCTGCTTCCATAGTGTCTTCCACCACCATGTTGGATTGTCATTGTTATCTTCAAATAGAGTATTATACCCCAACTTAGGAGTGTACTCCCGTGTAGCTCTATTATTTATCCAAAACTATTGATCAGTTTCCTCTCACAACTTGATATGTCTAGCTTTAAGTCTCCCCACATATTCTTCCCATTGTTGTGCCTCCTGAACCTAAATCCTTAACACTATTACTTCCTTACATCCCTAAATCTAGTTTGTAAAATATTCTAGCTCAACTACTTGGGTGATATTTCCAATCTCCTAAGCTCTTAAGGTCTGAATAATATTAGTTGGTAGTCTATGCATATCACCACAACCAATCCAAGGGTCTAAACCTAGTCTTATCCTTACCCCATCCCCTATTTTCTAGGTAAGTCAATCACCTACAATATAAAAGGCTTGAATCATTTCCTTCCAATAGATTAAAATATTATGGATTTGATTCATTGTGATCCTTATCCAATCCTCAACTATGAGTGGCTATAAATACTTTTCTTGTATGACTATATTCCATAACACCTCATTTGAATTATCCTCAAAATACACTTTGCTACTAGAGCCTTGATAAATAGAAAGATATTCTTAAGTCCCCATACTTCATTTTCCTTGGGATTGGCTAAGGATTTCCATTTAACCAAGGGAATACCTTCCCTTTACATTTTTCCTATCCATAAAATCCTATAGATTAATTATCTATTTTTTTTTAAATTTCCTTTTGGTATATGAGCCAAAGATTACCAATATATACTAGTATTTCCTCCAACACAAACTTGACCATAGTCAATCTCCTCACAAAGAGAGCCATTTGTTGCACCATATATTAATTCTCACTTCCAGTTTTTTTTTATTTAATTATAGTATTTTTTAGCGTAGTTATTAGGTTTCAAGAAGAACCCCAAATATTTAAACCCCTATTGAAGATCAAATATGTTAAAGGGAAAAAATAACCTATTAATATGGTCTGATATTAATCCACATGGTTAAAATATATGCTTAAATTTTGTGCATTGATATGCATACTTGTGTTTAGATAAAAAAAGATCTAAATATTGTTTTAACTTCTTTGCAACTCTTATTGTTCCATCTATGAAAATGAAAACATCATCTACAAAAAGTAGATGGGTGACTTCCACTATTCTACCTATTCTAATTCCCTTTACTATTCCTTCCCTCTTGGATTCTACAATGCACCTGCTTAATCCTCAACTACCAAAAAATAATAATGGTGACAAAGGGTAACCTCGTCTTATCCCTTGAGAAGCTTTGAAAAACTAAGAGGATGACACATTAACTAAAAATATAAAATAAATTAAACAAAACAAAGACATCCCATAATATAGTTCACCATCTGCACACATAACCCAATATGAGTAAGTATCATTCTTAAATATAGCCATTTTACTCTTTCAAAATCCTTGGAGAGATCTAAATTTATCACAATTGTTGGTAGTTTCTTTGATTTTATGGTATGAAGAATTTTCTAAGAAACACCATTTTCTTCACGAATCTATATACCATTTAGAAAACCAAATTGCTCAATAGATATAGAAGAAAAGAGAAACCCTTTAATTCTTGAAGGGCCAAAAAAGGCTAAAACATTCCACCATTTAAGCAATTTACTAGGATCTTCAATCACTTTCATGGCTAATACTTTTGTCTCTTGAATTAGAAAAATCTTTGGATTATGAATTTCTACTAGCCTACATAGAGTAGCTTTTTTTGTAAAGCTTCCCATCCCTCAGATATTAAATGAGATTAATTTCATTGATTAACTACGTCTTATATCATCCCTAATATCCCCTTTAAGGATGATTGATTTCCTTGTTGAACTTCATAGAGGATTTTATTCTTAGCCAATGAAGTAAAAAAATTTCTACCCCTCTTACCAGCAAGACTTTTATTCCTCACATATTTATTGAGGCCTCCCCTAACTCCTTACCTTAGTCTTATTATTCCTTTTAGGTATCCTAGAGGATTGGATTTCTAGTGATGCAAAACCTTGCTAAAAAACTTACCAGAGTCTAAACCAAAGTATATATTTAATTCCTTCATGGAAAAGTAAAATGAGGGTCTTCCTTTCCCCTCAAATCCACCCTTACCTTATTTTAGAGGAGACTTTGTTTGATAGATTGGTAAATTTGGTCATTGGTTAGTTGAGGGACTCAAAAGAGAATTATCTATAATCCCATATGAGAAATAATATTTGGTAATAGTATTGCTTTGAAAGCTTGTATCTAGGTCTAGGATCATGACATCTAAATTTTTCTTTGAGAATCCTAACCTTTAATATGAGATAATTCTAAACCCATCACTTGATCTAGAAGAAATTAATTTTTCTCCATATTTTTTGCATCTTTTTTTGCCCCTTGATTTCTCTAGCTTGTGTTCCTTTTCCATTGATTCAATAATATAATCAATTTGTAAGTTATGTACCTGAAGGAAAAATTACATCTCATTCTTACCATTAAACACCCCTTTGTATTCCTTATGACACTAAACCTTCTTTGAAAAATTAATATAATATTCCTTTGTAATATTCCCATAATTACAGGGTGTACATCTAAAAGATACACCAATATAGCCTAGGTTTTGTACATGCACCCCTTTATTGTACTTCAACACAATTTCCCCCACCAATATGTCTCTCTAGTCCACATCAATAAGAATCCTAGCCACTATCCTCAAGCATGAGGATTGATACCTCTCATCCACCTCTAAGAAAGAACCAATGTAGTTGCCTATGACCTGGAAAATATATCTAGACCAAAATTCTAATGCCAACCCTGGTAACTTTACCCATACATGGTGATCAAGTATTCGAGTGGTCCTAGGATCAAAACAAGGGTCCCATGGTCTGATAATTAACAAATCTGAACCCTAAAACCATTTCTCTAATAAAATATTTCCCACATATTTCTTTGTCCTAAACTAAAATGACAGCCACCCTCTTACTCGAAGTTAAAAAATAGGCACATACCCTAGGACTTCCATCCATTCCTTGGACATATAATATTCCAAGGATATATTAGAAATTGCACACCCATAAAACCTCCCAATAAGTATTTTCTATGAGGGTTTAATGACTTCCTCCATTTTCATATATTCTCCTAGGACTAATTTTTATTTATTACTCTTCCTTCGAATGCATTTGGTTTCCTTTTTAAGTTCTTCCAAGGGATACTTCTTTGGGTTTTCTCATTTCAAATGCTTGTATTCTCCCTCATATCCCTAATTAGAGATTTGTGGCCTATTTTTAAATTTATCTAAATAGGACATATCCCAATCATCACTCTTGTCCAAGAGTTGCATGTCCTCTTGTAAAATCATCATTGACTCAAGCCCATTCCTGAACTCTTTTAAAGAAGATTTCATTCTTTATTACTGTTGGTATTTTGAGTTATTTTATGTTGTTATTGATGTTACATGAATCATTGATGGCATATGGTTCACTTTGAGTTTTGGTGGGCAAATGATATTTTGGAAAGCATGGATAAATTCAAGATTTTTGTGAAAACCAAGGCAGGCAAAATAAAAGGTTTTATTTAAAACCATGGATGGCATATTTGAAATGGGTTTTTATTAAAACCCAAGTTGGCATTTCGTTTCATTGAACAAGATGCCCCAGTGATGGAGATATTTAATTTTAAATATTTAGTTTAAATTTTAAAATTAAAATTAAAGTTAGCGCTGACGTCTAAATAAAGAGGGAAAATCAACAATGTGCCAACGTCATCGAAAATGAGGAGAAAAATATATAAAGGGGGATCATAAGGTTTATTTGAAATTCATCCTTGCTCGTGTTAATCGTTGGCTAAGCATCCAAAGAGAGCTCGTGCAAAAATCATTTTGAAAAGGGAGACAACGAATAAATCCAAGGTTGGTCGAAATCCCAAAACATTGTGGGCAGAGTGGCGCATTGGCAATTGGATTTTTGTTAAGGTGTGTGGTAGCACTTTACTTCAAGGTTCAAATATCCTTGACTGCATTCAAAGGCATTGGAAGGAAAGCACTCGAAGCACTTTTGGTTTGTGTGGAAGGGAGGAAGGACTTAAGGCATGTCATGTCTTTTCCTTTTGAATGAGCGGCTAGCTCGTGTGGCAACCTTAGCCACGGCTAAGGCATTCATGGTGTGGGAAAGTTGGGGGTTCGAATCCCCTTGAGGAGGTAATTATGTTTTGCTCTAATTTAATTTCGTTGATGCCCTAGGATAGGAGTTATAAGGTGGTTAATGAATAATTAAATTTTTTAATTAAACTTTATTTTTATAAGGGTTGTGATTATTATTTCAGAGGTGGATGAGTTGTTGATTTATTTTGATATTCATGAAATTGAAAATTAAGATTTAGGATAAATAAGGAGTTGTTATAAAATATTTTTGAGATCCTTATTGATTATTATTTTTTATAAGGTTTTTATTAAAAAGGACTTTGGTGGATGTGTTTATTAAGTTGGAGTAAAAAGGTGTAAATTGAGTTATGCTTATCTTGTGATTATTATTTGAAGTCCACTAACCCTTATTGATATTGGAAAGGAAAGTTGTATTTAGTGTGGGAGATTTTATGGACAACTTCTTGGCATCAAAAAGGTATGGGCACATTCTCCTATTGATTGTTTATGGTGGTTGATTTCTGAAATATCATTGGAGTGAAAAGGATTTATTGTGGTTTCCTTTTCAAAAGTGGTTGGTTGAATGCTTCAAGGTTTTCTGGTTTGAGAGTTGTGTTTAAACCTTATTTTATAAGCATAGTTGTTGAAGCCCATTGGTTGTGAAAGAACTTGAAAAGAACATGAGTATCATTGTTATGTGAGATTTGTGGTTGAGCATTGTTGGAAATATTTGAGTTGGTTGATACATGCTTGGACTAGGGTTTTTGTGAGAAATAATAGTCCCTTGTGGTGATTGGTTGAGTTGAGTTGATTGAGCCTAGTCAAGTGATTGTGTGAGGTGATTGGTCAAGTTCCATGAAACAAACTATTCCATAATTCTGATTTGAGTTGAGATTGATTTGAGTTGAGTTGAGTTGAGATTGAGCTTAGAACATATTGAGTCTCTAACAATTCTCTTTATGCTTCTATGAGTTGATTTGATTTGAGTTGAGTTGAGATCATTGTGGATAATTGTTGTCATCCATTGAAGAGTACATTGTCATTTATTGTTGAGTTCATCTTTGAGCTTTGCCTTGATAGATTTGTGGATGATATTTGAGTGCTACTTGAGAAATATTGATTGAGCCTTTGAGAAGGCCTTTGTGGACAGTTTTGGGATAACCTTTGTGGATAGTTTTGGGATAACTTTGTGGACATTTTTGGGACAACTTGGTGGACAGTTTTGGGACAGCTTTGTGGAAAACTTTGTGGATAGCTTTGTGGACAATTTTGTGGATAGTTTTGGTACATATTTGTGGATAGATTTGAGCAAGTTCTTGGTGAGCTTGCTAGATCATATTTGGGAAAGTTATTGGTGAGCTTGCTAGAGCATATTTGAACAAGTTCTTGGTGAGCTTGTTGGAGCATATTTTGGGCAAGTTCTTGGTGAGCTTGCTAGAGTAGTTTTGGACAAGTTTTGTGTGAGCTTGTTATTCAGTTTTGGAAAAGTTATGTGTGAGCTTGTTATTCAAATTTGGAAAAGTTCTCTGTGAACTTGTTATTCAATTTTGGACAAGTTCTATGTAAGCTTGTTATTCAAATTTGGACAAGTTATGTGTGAACTTGTTATTGCCTAGCTTTGAGCAGATCAAAGAAATCATTGTATTGGATAAGGATCCTTATTTTGGTGTGAAATATTATAAAGAGATTATCTAGTGGAGTACCCCACATTGAGGGAACCACATTAAATAATGTGTCTCAATTGTGTGTGGTGACTTTTGCTCTTGCTTACTACTATTATCAGAGTTATTAATGCATACTGCTATATTTGGTTATTGCAATTAAGGAAATTTATTGATATTGATTTGGAAAGAAAGTAAAAAATGGTCTTATACTATTCACCCCCCTCTCAGTATAAGCTTGTGTTCTTCAATTAATTTCTTTTAAAATCAAATATGAAGATAATGAGGCTTAATTTTTATTTTCATAAACCTTAGGTTTCCTAGGTTTATGCATTTAGGACTTAGTATTAGGGTTAATAATTTGCCTTGTACACGTGAGTTGATTTAGTCACTCATGTTGTTTTGGTCTAGGGTCCAGGTGTCTTTTATTTCATAGAATAATAAGGCTTTTCCTTATCGCTTGTTTTGGATTTATCCTTCTTTGCATAATCCTTGGATCTACTGCTGCTTTCCAGGGTTACAACTTGTATTTTGGGCTTATTTAAGTTACCATTGATTAATTTAATTTTCAACTTCATATTTGCGATAACAGTTAGGTATCAGAGTACGTTATAGTGGATATTTTGGGTTATTTTCAATATCAAACTATGTTCATTTTGGGTTATTTTCAACCATAATATCCTATTTTTGTTTGAAGCTCTCCTTTATTTTGCTGCATAATTGTTGTCCTTGCATTCTCAACTTGAGAGCTACTTTGCTGCATAATTTCTAATGTTAGTACTCAAACGCCCACATTGTTTACTATGTACTCCATCTATCGTGCACCCTGATAGCACCACTGCGCTCTACATAAAATTTTAAGAAGCCCACATCAAAATTTTTGAGACCTCTTGATAACTACTGGTAGGGATTTGTCTTGAAGAACACAAGCTTATATTGAGAGGTGGGTGAACAGTATAGCACCCACTTTTTACTTTCTTTCCAAACCAATATCAATTAGTGTCCTTAATTGCAATATCCAAATATAGCAATGTGCATTAATGACATAGATAGCAATAGTAAGCAAGAGCACAAATCACCACACACAATTGAGACACAAGATTTAACATGGTTCCCCCAATGTGGGGTACTCCACAAGATAATCTCCTTATAATATTTCACAAAGAAATAGGGATCCTTATCCCAATACAAATGATTACTTTGATCTACTCAAAGCTAGGCTATCCACTGATCTGCTCAGCAAGGCAATTCATTGATCTACTCCTAGGATCAGTTAAGGAATATAATATACTCAACTAGGCAATCCACTGATATGCTCAGGTAGGCAATCCACTGATCTACTTAGGTAGGCAATCCTAATCTACTCAGGTAGGCAATCCACTGATCTGCTTAGCAAGGCAATTCACTGATCTGCTCAACTAGGCAATCCACTGATCTACTCAGGTAGGCAATCCTGATCTGCTTAGGTAGGAAATTCATTGATCTGATCAACAAGGCAATCCACTAATATGCCCAACTAGGCAATCCATTAATATGCTCAACAAGGGCAATCTTGATCTGCTTAGGTAGGCAATCCACTGATCTGCTTAGCTAGGTAATCCATTGATCTGCTTAGCTAGGCAATCCAATGATCTTCTCAGCAAGGCAATCATGATATGCTCAGGTAAGCAATCCACTGATCTACTTCAGCAAGCTCACCAAGAACTTGCTCAAAATCTGCTCTAGCAAGCTCACCAAGAACTTGCTCAAAATATGCTTCAGCAAGCTCACCAAGAACTTGCTCAAATCTTCTCTAGCAAGCTCACCAAGAACTTGCTCAAATCTGCTCAGCAAGCTCACCAAGAACTTGCTCAAAATCTATCCACAAATCTATCCAAAAGCCTTCTCAAAGGCTCAATAAATCATGCACAAAATCTGCCACAAATCTATCCAAAAGCCTTCTCAAAGGCTCAATCAATCATGCACAAAATCTGCCACAAATCTATCCAAAAATCTATCCCAAAATCCTTCTCAAAGGCTCAATCAATCATGCACAAAAGATGCCACAAATCTGTCCAAAAATCTATCCCAAAAGCCTTCTCAAAGGCTCAATCAATCATGCACAAAAGCTACCACAAATCTATCCAGAAATCTATCCCAAAGGCCTTCTCAAAGGCTCAATCAATCATGCTCAAGTAGCACTCAAATCTCATCCACAAATCTATGAAGGCAAGGCTCAATGATGAACTCAACAATGAATGGCAATGCACTCTACAATGGATGACAACAATGATCCACAATGATCTCAACTCAAATCAGAATATAGAATAGTTTGTTTCATGGAACTTGAACAACCACTTCACATCATTCACTTGACTAGGCTCAAACAACTCTACTCAACCAATCACAACAAGGAACAACTCTTTCTCACAATCCCTAGTCCAAGCATGTATCAACCAACTCAAAATGTTTCCAACAATGCTTAACCACAAATCTCACATAACAATGATACTCATGTTCTCCTCTAACTCAAGTTCAAGTTCTTTGTACAATCAATGGGCTTCAACAACAATGCTTATAAAACATTCTTCACATAACAATGATACTCATGTTCTTCTCAAACCCTATCTCAGGTTTTCACACAACTAATGGCTTCAACAACAATGCTTATAAAACAAGGTTTAAACACAACTCTCAAACCAGAAAACCTTGAAGCATTCAACCAACCACTTTCGAAAAGGAAACCACAATCAATCCTTTTCTCTCCAATGATATTTCATAAATCAACCACCATAAACAAAGTCAATGGAGAATATTGCTCATACCTTTTTGATGCCTTATTAGTTGTCCACTAAATCTGCCACACTCAACAAACTTTCTTTTTCAACTTTCAATAAGGGTTAGGGATCATGATTAATAACACAACAATAATATCCAAATAACACCTTATTACTCCTACTCAATAAAATACATCATGTCCCCTCATGAAAGAATTAATCCTCTTTGAAAAAGAACAAAGCAACCTTCACTTTTGAACCTCTTTACAAAATCAGAAATATCTCTTTACACACACCTTATTTCTCCCTCTAAGCAAGTTAATCAAATAGCCCTCGAAATAAGATTTCCAACGATATATAATATGATATACTTCCAAAAATAAAATCACCAAAAATCTCTCTTTTTCCTAAAGTGCATCATAACCCTTATTTCTCCTAGGGCAACTTTAGAAAAATAAAATATTAAAAAAATATTAACTTGCCTCTGTCCCTGACGGGATTCGATCCCTTGACGCCTCCTCGCTCAGTGCCTTAACTGCATGACCAAGCCGTCGTTGGGCCACATGCCCTCACGTGTTCAAAGGGGCATGAACCAAAACAAATACCTCAATATTTTGCGCCCTTCAAAAACTCAAAAACGCTTCGAGCGTTTCAACACAACAAGCATCCTCGACAAGACTCGATCGCAGGACCTCCTACTTCTTACACAATGCACGAACCACTAGGCCAAAGGTGCCTATGTGTTTGGTTATCCTCCATGAATGATTCTTCAATGGACCCGAATTTCGTAAACCCTTCACATGCCTCTTTACACACGCTTCAACACACAGGCTCTTCTCGCATTACATTATCAATTCGAATGCATTCAAAAATCGAGGACAAGGATTTATCGAAAATTTTGGTGGCATATATATATGCCTTTCCTCATTTATTTAGACGTTGGTGCTATTATTTTTAATATATGCCTTTCCTCCTTTCTTTAGACGTCGATGCTATAATTTTATTTTTAATTTTAAAATTTAAATTTAAATTTTAAATAATTTAAAATTTAAACTAAATATTTAAAATTAAATATCTCCATCATCGGGGCACATTTTTCGATGAAACGAAAAGCCAACCTGGGTTTTAAGAAAAACCCATTTCAAATCTGCCATCCATGGTTTTAAATAAAACCTTTTATTTTGCCTGCCTTGGTTTTCACAAAAACCATGTATATATCCATGCTCTCCAAAATATCATAAATGATATTTTATGAAGTGCTTTTGCCACCAAAACTCAAATGTGATCCATGTGACATAAATGATCCATGTGACATCAATGACAACATAAAATAACTCAAATTTCCAACAATCTCCCCTTTGTCATTGATGGCAACACCTCTAATCCAAATCACCACAATCACTGCAAAAACCATCTATGAGAATCAAAGCTGCTCCCCCTGACTCAATACTCTCTATGGAGGTTGCTCCCCCTAACTCAATACTCTCTTTGGAGGCTGATCCCCCTAACTCAATGCTCTCTTTGGAGGCTGCTCCCCCTAACTCAAATCTCTCCCCCTTTGACATCAATGGCAAAAGGGACACCTATGGGGCTAAAATATATGACTCTTAAGCATAGCCCCCTCACCACCTTCTCTCTTGAGGTGATTAATTTTGGGGTGGGAGTACTTTTACTCCCATATTACATTGTTTCTTTCCTCTATCAACTTCCTTCCATATTTTTCTGATATCCTTCTCTTGATGAATTACTTGATCTTCTTGTCTTGAACCTGTTTGACCTTCTTGCCTTGAAACCGCTTGACCTTCTTGTCTTAAACTTGTTTGGAATTGAGTCCTACACCATTTTGCAATATGTCCAAAGTTATTGCAATTAAAACACTTGATATTGTAGCCTTTGGATGGTGCCCATATCCTGAATTCTTTCTTGAAATAATTTCCATATCCATTCCTTTCCTGAACCCTGTATTGTGAAGTTATGTTTTCATAATCATTATGACCATGACTTCTAAATTGTGTAGCTCTAAATCCAAAACCATGTTGCTCATTTTATTTGCACTGAGAAGCTCTATGACCAATCCTGTTGCATGAGAAGAAATATCCCTAAAAACCATACCTTCTTCCTTTGAAGTTCCTTCTAGCAAAATCAAACTTCTTTGATCCATAAACCCTGTAGTGTATAGCCCTGTGTCCAAATCCATTACAAGAAAAACAATGTCCTTGAAAAGCCCTTTGTTCATGCCTTGGTTCCTCATACCTTTCTTGACCATTATCCTTGTGATAATTTTTGACTTGTGCATTGTATCCTTGAACCTTCTTTGTAGTATCTAAATCCTCTTCCTTAATTTCTTCCTTGCTTTCCTTTTCAAGAATTTATTTTCCTTTTGAACTTGATTCACCTATCTCAAAACAAGATCCAAACTGAATGTTTGGAGTCATAGGAACTTTGGAACTTTCTTCATAAAACTTAGGTGCTTCCTTGCTTTCATCTTTTAGAACTTCCTTTCCTTTTGAGTGTGATTTTTCTTGGACATAAGATACAACCTTAAAATATGTTTCCACTCCTTTTTGAACCTTTTCATCTAATGTGTCATGTCTTGTCGTTATTACCCTTAGTTCTTCATTCATCCTATCCTCTATCCTTTTTGCATTTTGAAGCTCATCTCTTAGATTACTGATTGTCTGAAGTAGTTCTTCTCTGATTTTGACATCTGTTCGAATCTTGTTTTCAAGATTCCTGTATTCTTATTTTAGCCTTTTGACTTCTGATTTTTATTTTCTTGGCTCATCCTCTTCTTTTTCTATTACCAAAAGTGAGACTTCTTCATCTTCACTATCACTGAGATTATTATAATCTTCTATAGCAAATAAAATTTCATGATTTCTTTGACCATGCCTATTTCCTTGATGTGTCATCTCATCTTCACTATCACTAAAATCATTATAATCTTCTATAGCAAACAAACTCTCATGATTTCTTTGACCATGCATGTTTCCTTGATGTGTCATCTCATCTTCACTATCACTGAAGCCATTGCAATATCCTGATCTATGATCTCTTTGACCACACACAAAGCACTATTCTCTTTCACCTTCTATTCCTAGGAATAGATGTTCTTCCTTTTCATCATCTGACTTGTCTCTATCACTGTGATCTGAGCTATCACTTGCTTCTTCAATGTAGAAAGTTTTCTTTGTCCTACGAAAACTTTTCTTCTTCTCATACCTGCTTTGCTTGTATCTATCATCTTTGTCATGCTTATGCTTTCCATCTTCTTTTCTTTTGTGACCCTATTTTTCATCATCACTATTTTCTTCATGTGGACACTTGTTTGCATAGTGACCAAAATCACCACACTTTGTAGCATTTGACTTTCTTCATATCTCTGTAATTCCTTGAGTCCTTTTTCCTTTTGATGAAGTTAGCTTCCTCATCATTATCTGAATCTCTATCTATCTCTAGAATTTTCCCTTTCTTTTTCTCTGAAGCCTTGAATGCAATTTATTTTATTGGAACCTGATGCTTACTTATCCTCATCTCATAAGTTGTGAGAGTTCCTTGTAGTTCTTCCATTGTTAGCTTGTTGATATCCATTGTTTCTTCTATTGTTGAAACCTTTGCATCATACTTCATGGGAAGTGATCTCAAAACCTTTTGAGTAACTTCTGATTCTTTCATCTCAAATCCTAGACCTCTCATGGTGTTAGTAATCTCATCAACTCGAAGTAAAAACTTTGCTATATCTTCAGAATCTTCCATTTTCAATTCCTCAAATATTTTTCTATGAGTTTGTAGTTTTGCCAACTTTACCTTGGAATCTCCTTCATAGGTATTCCGCAACTTGGTCCACATTTCATTAGCTGAATTACATACCATGACCTTTGCAAAATTTGTCTCACGTAGCCCACTCAAAATACAATTCATTGCCCTTGCATTGATCTCAACCAATTTTTTGATAGTCTTATCTGCCTTGGGATCACATTCAACCTTATACTCTTTTTCAACCATCTCGCCATACCTCATATCCTTGTGATATCAAGTAGTTCTTCATTCTCATGCTCTAGAAAGCATAATTGTTACCGTCAAACAATGGAGCCTTATTTGTAGATGATCCATTCTGTGAAGCCATCTGTGTTCTTGTAGAATCTACCCTCAAGCTGTTAGCCTTTCTGAAGGAACCCACTCTGATACCAATTGAAGAACACAAGCTTATACTGAGAGGGGGGTGAACAGTATAGCACCCACTTTTTACTTTCTTTCCAAACCAATATCAATTAGTGTCCTTAATTGCAATATCCAAATATAACAATGTGCATTAATGACATAGATAGCAATAGTAAGCAAGAGCACAAATCACCACACACAATTGAGACACAAGATTTAACATGGTTCCCCCAATGTGGGGTACTCCACAAGATAATCTCCTTATAATATTTCATAAAGAAATAGGGATCCTTATCCTAATACAAATGATTACTTTGATCTGCTCAAAGCTAGGCTATCCACTGATCTGCTCAACAAGGCAATTCACTGATCTGCTCAGGTAGGCAATCCACTGATCTACTTAGGTAGGTAATCCACTGATCTTCTCAGGTAGGCAATCCTGATATGCTCAGGTAGGCAATCCACTGATCTGCTCAACAAGGCAATTCACTGATCTGCTCAACTAGGCAATCCACTGATCTGCTCAGGTAGGCAATCCTGATATGCTTAGGTAGTAAATCCACTGATCTCTCAGCAAGGAAATCCACTTATCTGCTTAGATAGGCAATCCACTGATCTACTCAACAAGGCAATCCTGATCTGTTCAGGTAGGCAATCCACTGATCTGCTTAGCTAGGCAATCCACTAATCTGATCAACTAGGCAATCCACTAATCTACTTAGCAAGGCAATCCTAATATCCTTGGGTAAGCAATCCACTAATCTACTTCAACAAGCTCACCAAGAACTTACTCAAAATATGCTCTAGCAAGCTCACCAAGAACTTGCTCAAAATCTGCTTTAGCAAGCTCACCAAGAACTTGCTCAAAATATGCTCTAGCAAGCTCACCAAGAACTTGCTCAAAATATGCTCTAGCAAGCTCACCAAGAACTTGCTCAAATTTGCTCAGCAAGCTCACCAAGAACTTGCTCAAAATCTATCCACAAATCTATCCAAAAGCCTTCTCAAAGGCTCAATAAATCATGCACAAAAGCTACCACAAATCTATCTAGAAATCTATCCAAAAGCCTTCTCAAAGGCTCAATCAATCATACACAAAAGCTGCCACAAATCTATCCAAAAATCTATCCCAAAATCCTTCTCAAAGGCTCAATCAATCATGCACAAAAGCTGCCACAAATCTGTCCAAAAATCTATCCCAAAAGCCTTCTCAAAGGCTCAATCAATCATGCACAAAATCTGCCACAAATCTGTCCAGAAATCTATCCCAAAGGCCTTCTCAAAGGCTCAATCAATCATGCTCAAGTAGCACTCAAATCTCATCCACAAATCTATGAAGGCAAGGCTCAATGATGAACTCAACAATGAATGGCAATGCACTCTACAATGGATGACAACAATGATCCACAATGATCTCAACTCAAATCAGAATATAGAATAGTTTGTTTCATGGAACTTGAACAACCACTTCACACAATCACTTGACTAGGCTCAAAAAACTCTACTCAACCAATCACCACAAGGAACAACTCTTTCTCACAATCCCTAGTCCAAGCATGTATCAACCAACTCAAAATGTTTCCAACAATGCTTAACCACAAATCTCACATAACAATGATACTCATGTTCTCCTCTAACTCAAGTTCAAGTTCTTTGTACAATCAATGGGCTTCAACAACAATGCTTATAAAACATTCTTCACATAACAATGATACTCATGTTCTTCTCAAACTCTATCTCAAGTTTTTCACACAACTAATGGTTTCAACAATAATGCTTATAAAACAAGGTTTAAACACAACTCTCAAACCAGAAAACCTTGAAGCATTCAACCAACCACTTTCGAAAAGGAAACCACAATCAATCCTTTTCTCTCCAATGATATTTCATAAATCAACCACCATAAACAAAGTCAATGGAGAATATTGCTCATACCTTTTTGATGCCTTATTAGTTGTCCACTAAATCTGCCACACTCAACAAAATTTATTTTTCAACTTTCAATAAGGGTTAGGGATCATGATTAATAACACAACAATAATATCCAAATAACACCTTATTACTCCTACTCAATAAAATACATCATGTCCCCTCATGAAAGAATTAATCCTCTTTGAAAAAGAACAAAGCAACCTTCACTTTTGAACCTCTTTACAAAATCAGAAATATCTCTTTACACACACCTTATTTCTCCCTCTAAGTAAGTTAATCAAATAGCCCTCGAAATAAGCTTTCCAACGATATATAATATGATATACTTCCAAAAAGAAAATCACCAAAAATCTCTCTTTTTCCTAAAGTGCATCATAACCCTTATTTCTCCTAGGGCAACTTTAGAAAAATAAAATATTAAAAAAATATTAACTTGCCTCTGTCCCTGACGGGATTTGATCCCTTGATGCCTCCTCTCTCAATGCCTTAACCATGGCCAAGCCATCGTTGGGCCACACGCCCTCACGTGTTCAAAGGGGCACGAACCAAAACAAATACCTCAATATTTCTGCCCTTCGAAAACTCAAAAATACTTTCGAGCGTTTCAACACAGCAAGCATCCCCGACAAGACTCGATCGTAGGACCTCCTACTTCTTACACAACACATGAACCACTAGGCCAAAGGTGCCTATGCATTTGGTTATCCTCCACGAATGATTCTTCAATGGACCCAAATTTTGTAAACCCTTTGTTGAGCAAGGTGCAGCAACAATATTGTCATTGTTGTCAACACAGTCAGAAAGATCAGTTGATGCAGTGGACAGGAGTTCAGAGGTTACTCAGAGTATGTATAGTGAAGTTAAATGCTTATGAGGATGTTTTTGATGTTTGGGTGAAGTTGTTACAGGTTGTCCAAGAAGACCGAAGTGGCCCATATGCAAAAGATAAAAGAGAAGCAAAAAAAAGCAAAAGAAAAAAGTGTCGCGATATCGCGACATGTTGCATTTTCGTGACCAAGAGAGAAGAGAAAATGCAAGGAGAAAAAGTGTCGCGATATCGCGACATGTTGCATTTTCATGGCCAAAAGAGAAGAGAAAATGCAAGGAGAAAAAGTGTCGCGATATCGCGACATGTTGCATTTTTGTGGCCAAAAGAGAAGAGAAAATGCAAGGAGGAAAAAGTGTCGCGATATCGCGACATGTAGCATTTTCGCGGGCCAAAGCAAAGAGAAAGGACAAGAAGGAAAAAGTGTCGCGATATCGCGACATGTTGTATATTCGCGGGCCAAAGCAAAGAAAAAGAGCAAGGAGAAAAAGTGTCGCGATATCGCGACATGTTGCATTTTTACGGTCCAAAGCGAAGAGAAAATGCAAGGAGGAAAAAGTGTCGCGATATCGCGACATGTTGCATTTTCGTGGTCCAAAGCGAAGAGAAAATGCAAGGAGGAAAAAGTGTCGCGATATCATGACATGTTGCATTTTTGCGGTCCAAAGCAAAGAGAAAATGCGAGGAAAAAGTGTCGCGATATCACGACATGTTGCATTTTCGCGGTCCAAAGCGAAGAGAAAAGCAAGGAGGAAAAAGTGTCACGATATCATGACATGTCGCATTTTCGTGACTCAAAAAGGGCAGGAAGGAAGAGAAAGAAAAAGTGTCGCGATATCGCGACATGTCGCATTTTTATGACTCGAAAAGGGTAGGCAGGAAGAGAAGAAAAGTGTCACGATATCGTGACATGTCGCATTTTCGCGACTTGAAAAGAGCAGGAAGGAGAGAAGAAAAGTGTCACGATATCGTGACATGTCGGATTTTCGTGACTGAAAAAGGGAGGAGAGAAAAAAGTGTCACGATATCGTGACATGTCGCATTTTCATGACTCGAAAAGGCTAGGTAGGAAGAGAAAAAAAGTGTCGCGATATCGTGACATGTCGCATTTTCGTGACTCAAAA
The DNA here is from genome assembly GCA_028583015.1 of Wollemia nobilis. NCBI lineage: Eukaryota > Viridiplantae > Streptophyta > Pinopsida > Araucariales > Araucariaceae > Wollemia > Wollemia nobilis. The sequence goes on from JAQPPZ010016997.1 coordinate 66,689, forward strand.
AGAGAAGGAGAAACAAAAGTGTCGCGATATCGTGACATGTCGCATTTTCATGACTCAAAAGAGGAAAAGAAACAAAAGTGTCACGATATCACGACATGTCGCATTTTCGTGACTCAAAAAGGCAGAAGATGAAACAAAAGTGTCACGATATCGCGACATGTCACATTTTACGAAGACAATGTAAAAACATAGTGACGTGGACCCATAAGGAATATTTAATGATTTTAAATCATTTAAGATGGTCGTTACACGTGGAAAGAAATGGATGCATGCCCATGTGGAGAAAACGAACAATCGAAGAAGGAGAAAATGAACAGTCATCAAAATAGAATCGAAAAGCTTTTTCGGTAACCAAAACGCATGCATGCACAAAGGAGAAAATGAACAGTCATGACCGAGAAGACGAACAATCATGGTAGGAGAATATGGTGTCAATTCTTTGCATGTAACGTGTTTGACGAAATGCCTACTCTAAATATACAAAAGGAGTTACATAAAGAAGGCGTTACAATTGACAAGTGGCGTATGAGAATTGAAAGGAGTTACAACTAGAGTTACAAAGAGAAAGGATGGTTATAAAAGGAGTGTTGCTTGGAGAATTTTGGTTGGTGATTTTATCTTGCGAAGAGAGCGAGAGGAGAGCGAGAGGCGTGAGAGGCGAGCGAGAAGGGTGTGTGTTTTGTGAAGTGTGGGAGATGTTGAGTAAGCAATAGACCAGTCAGGGTCTTGTAAAAGTGAAGGCATTTCTATGTCAATCTTCTAGTTTCAAGATTGAAGTCCAAGTTGGTGCTTGGCATCAGGGGTTGGTGCTCCTTCCAGTTGGTGTTGGTAAATCAGGGGTTGGTGCTCCTTTCTGTTGTGGTAAATCGGGTTTCCTCTTTCTAAATTAGGGTTGGTGCTCCTTTCGTTGGTGCGAGATAAATCAGGGGTTGGTGCTCCTTTCTATTGGTGTAGATAAATTAGGGGTTGGTGCTCCTTCCAGTGTGTGTTGGTAAATTGATTGTAAAGTTGTTGCTTTGCAAAGGCTGGATTTGGATGGGAGTCCAAACAGTCAATTTTTGAGGAGTAGCCAAAACTGGTGAACCTCGGTACATCTTGTGTTGTGTGATGCTCTTTTGTTATATTTGCTTTATTGGGTTTTAAGTTTTCATTGTTTCGGCATTAAGAGTTGAAGATTTAAGTTTTTAAGAGCTACACTGATTCACCCCCCTCTCAGTGTCATTGTGAGACTAACAATTGGTATCAGAGCCAAGTTCTTGAACAAGCTTAACCAGCTAGGGTGATCTTGGAAGTGACACAATGGCAGGTGGTGAAGGCTTCTCATCAAACAAAGCACCATTGTTGGACGAAACTAATTACACATTTTGGAGACTCAGGATGCAGACATATCTTTGTGCTTTGGGATACGACATTTGGGATTCGGTAGATAGTGGATACACAATACCCACCACTTCTCCAACCGATGTTGTCGGTAAGAAATTGTTTGAGAATAACTCAAAAGCAAAGAATGCTATCATGTGCGGATTAGTGGACAGTGAACTAGTAAAAATTATGAGTTGTAAAATGGCAAAAGAAATATGGGACAAACTGAGGAGCATTCATGAAGGAGATGATAAGATCAAGGAGGCCAAGTTACAAACACATCGAGCTCAGTTCGAAGTATTAAAGATGAATGACGATGAGAACATAGAGGCATATATGCTTGAGAGTTAATGAAGTCATTAATGCGATTAGAGGACTCGACGAGGAAATCGAAGATTCTGTCATCATGAAAAAGGTATTAAGATCTCTTCCCCAAAGATTTGATTCTAAAGTTTCAGCTATAGAAGAAGCTAAAAATCTAAATTCTTTTAGTATGGATGAGATGCATGGTTCTTTGACTGCATATGAGATGAGAATAGGAAAATCTAAACCCACAGATAGAGAAGCTGCTTTTAAAGCCCATAAAAATATGAAAGCAAAACAAGAATCCAAGGAAGAAAAGACATCAGATGAAATGGAAGCAAATTTTGTTCGAAAACTAAAAAGGGGAAAAGGAAAATACAGAGGAAAGTTACCGTTTAAATGTTTCAATTGTGGAGGCGTTGGGCATGTTGCAGCTAAATGTCCACTTAATGAGAAGGACGAAAGTGATGAAGGATCGCACCAAGAAAGAAGTGACTGGAAGAAAAAAACAAATTTCAGAAATGACAACTTCAGGAAGAAAAGTTTCATCTCCAAGAATGTCAGTTCATCAGAAGACAGCTGCGGTGAGGATTCTAAAAAGGAAACAGGTGAAGCTCTTTTCATGGCACTCAAAGAAGAAAAAATAGAAAAGATAGGAGTGAATTCTGAAGTATGTGATGAAAACCTTGAGGGTGAAGTATATCTAGAAGGTGAGTTGATCGCTGCACTTGAAGAGTTGGGTATAGAAAGGAAAAAGAACAAAATATTGTCCAAGAAGTTGGAAGAATATGGGGATAATATTGAAGATCTCTTCTTACAAATTCATAAAGCCAAGAAAATAGAAGAAGCCTTGAAGTCACACCTGGATGATAAAGGCGATGTATGTAGCAAACGTGAAGAGGAATCTAACAAAGTTATTAGTGATCTAAAGCCGCAAGTAGAAGAGTCCAAAAGGATTGAAGAAACTCTCAGGTCACGAGATCAATGAGAAAGAGATTGTTTGCGGCAAACAAGAAGAGGAGATTGTTTTATTGAGGAAACAACTAGAAGAGGCCAATACAAATCTCAAATTTGAGAAGAGCACAGAGTTGCTAGATAAAATGATAAGGCAACAAAGAAGCCCCATGTGTAAGCTTGGTCTTGGATATGAAGCTGAACAACCTTCATCTTCTAAATCTGCAGAGAAGAAGAAGTCCACTACTGAAGGATCAAAGCAAGAAAAGTTTGAAGCTGAAACTTCAAAAGGAAGAAAATCTCAAAGGAGATCTACAACAAAGCAACCACAACAAAAGAGGTTCTATCACTCTCACTTTATTCATAATAATGCTTGTAATGGCTATTGTTTTAGATGCAACCATTATGGTCACAAGGCAATGTATTGTGGATTGAATAATAGATCAAAGAGTTATGCTTGTAGAAATACATCTGTTGAACACCATGTGCAATGTTTTAAATGTAATGGTCATGGGCACATAGCAAGGTCTTGTCCAAGAACTTTTGTATCTAATCTAAGGCAAGACAGTAGATTTCATCAAACACAAAGAATGCAACACGAACAGGGAAGAAATCATGTGCATCAAAGAAAGGAAAATAATCATCCATCAAGGATGCACAAGAGACAACCACCCAAGAGAAATGTTCAAGTTCACGAAAAGGTTCAAAATAGGGATGCGGTTGAAAAACTCAAGCCCAAGTTCAAGAAATATTGGAGAAAGAAAGAAGAGAGGAAATCGTGTCTCCTTGGACTGAAGGAGATTACTCCTCTATTGCACTAAGCAACTCCAGGTAGCACATCCTCAGGGGGAGCAATCTTAAAGGTTATTTTTGCTCCTATGTGTTTGTTTGGTTATCTGAGGATGAAAGGCAAGTAGGCAGGGGGAGTTGTCGTATAGTTGTCAAAGTGTGTTTCAGTTCATGTAGTTGTTTGTGGAGGTACCGTGAAGGGTGGTGATTAAATTGAGAGTTGTCACCATTGGTAGTATTGCTATATGTCAGTGTTATACTTTTGATGGTTCTTACTGCCATTGTTCAAAGTTATGGATTATAACAGTTCTGATAATTTGGTTTAGTGAAAGAGATGCTAAAAAGTTCACAATGGAGGATTGTAAGCCAGTTAGCACTCCCATGACGACAGGTTGCAAGTTGAGCAAGGATGTGTAGATGATAGAAAGAGTACCAGTAGAGGTGCACTCTATCTTGGAGACAGGTTGGTCACGTGGAACAGTAAGAAACAAGAGTCAGTCTCCTTATCCATAGCAGAGGCAGAATATATTGCAGCGACAACGTGTTGTACGCAGGAGAAAGTTGCGAAAGGTGAGGTTAAGTTGGATTTCGTTCCAACAACAGAGCAAGTAGCGGATATCTTCTCAAAACCGTTGCCCAAGGAAGTCGTTGAGTACCTTCGCAATAAATTGGGAGTGGTCAATTTGTTTATCTTTTTGCTCATGTTTGTGATTTTTGCTAAGTGTAATAATTTTTGCCTGAGAATGTTGTGCATGGACTCAGGGGGAGTCTGTAGCAGCCCTTTGATATTGTTGTCAAAGGGGGAGAAGAGTTACAAGAAATTGCACGTGTGTTGCCAACAATTCCAAAGGGGGAGATTGTTGAGCAAGGTGCAGCAACAATATTGTCATTGTTGTCAACACAGTCAGAAAGATCGGTTGATGCAGTGGATAGGAGTTCAGAGGTTACTCAGAGTATGTACAGTGAAGTTAAATGCTTATGAGGATGTTTTTGATGTTTGGATGAAGTTGTTACAGGTTGTCCAAGAAGACCGAAGTGGCCCATATGCAAAAGATAAAAGAAAAGCAAAAAAGCAAAAGAAAAAAGTGTCGCGATATCGCGACATGTTGCATTTTCGCGGCCAAGAGAGAAGAGAAAATGCAAGGAGAAAAAGTGTCGTGATATCGCGACATGTTGCATTTTCGTGGCCAAAAGAGAAGAGAAAATGCAAGGAGAAAAAGTGTCACGATATCGCGACATGTTGCATTTTTGCAGCCAAAAGAGAAGAGAAAATGCAAGGAGGAAAAAGTGTCGCGATATCGCGACATGTAGCATTTTCGCGGGCCAAAGCAAAGAGAAAGGGCAAGGAGGAAAAAGTGTCGCGATATCGTGACATGTTGTATTTTCGCGGGCCAAAGCAAAGAGAAAGAGCAAGGAGAAAAAGTGTCACGATATCGTGACATGTTGCATTTTCACGGGCCAAAGCGAAGAGAAAAAGCAGAGGAAAAAGTGTCGCGATATCGCGACATGTTGCATTTTCACGGTCCAAAGCGAAGAGAAAATGCAAGGAGGAAAAAGTGTCATGATATCGCGACATGTTGCATTTTCGCGATCCAAAGCGAAGAGAAAATGCAAGGAAGAAAAAGTGTCATGATATCATGACATGTAGCATTTTCACGGTCCAAAGCGAAGAGAAAATGCAAGGAGGAAAAAGTGTCGCGATATCGCGACATGTCGCATTTTCGTGACTCGAAAAGGGCAGGAAGGAAGAGAAAGAAAAAGTGTCGCGATATCGTGACATGTCGCATTTTCACGACTCGAAAAGGGAGAGAGCAGAGAAGGAAAAGTGTCACGATATCGCGACATGTCGCATTTTCGTGACTTGAAAAGGGCAGGAAGGGAGAGAAGGAAACAAAATGGACCAAAGGAGAGAGAAAAAAGTGTCGCGATATCGCGACATGTCACATTTTCATGACTCGAAAAGGCCAGGCAAGAAGAGAAACAAAAGTGTCGCGATATCGCGACATGTCGCATTTTTGCGACTCGAAAAGGCTAGGCAGGCAGAGAAACAAAAGTGTCGCGATATCGTGACATGTCGCATTTTCGTGACTCGAAAAGGCCAAGCAAGGCAGTGAAACAAAAGTGTCACGATATCGCGACATGTCACATTTTCATGACTCAAGAAGGGCAGGCAAGCAGAGTAACAAAAGTGTCGTGATATCGTGACATGTCGCATTTTCGTGACTCGAAAAGGCCAGGCAAGTAGTGAAACAAAAGTGTCACGATATCGCGACATGTCGCATTTTCGCGACTGAAGACCAAGATGGTAAAACTGAAGACTGCATAGTGACGTGGACCCATAAGGAATATTTAATGATTTGAAATCATTTAAGATGGACGTTACACGTGGAAAGAAATGGATGCATGCCCATGTGGAGAAAACGAACAGTCGAAGAAGGAGAAAATGAACAGTCGTCAAAATAGAATCGAAAAGCTTTTTGGTAACCAAAACGCATGCATGCACAAAGGAGAAAATGAATAGTCATGACCGAGAAGACGAACAGTCATGGTAGGAGAATATGGTGTCAATTCTTTGCATGTAACGTGTTTGATGAAATGCCTACTCTAAATATACAAAAGGAGTTACATAAAGAAGGCGTTACAATTGACAAGTGGCGTATGAGAATTGAAAGGAGGAGTTACAACTGGAGTTACAAAGAGAAAGGATGGTTATAAAAGGAGTGCTGCTTGGACAATTTTGGTTGGTGATTTTATCTTGCGAAGAGAGCGAGAGGTGCGTGAGAGGCGAGCGAGAAGGGTGTGTGTTTTGTGAAGTGTGGGAGATGTTGAGTAAGCAATAGACCAGTCAGGGTCTTGTAAAAGTGAAGGCATTTCTATGTCAATCTTCTAGTTTCAAGATTGAAGTCCAAGTTGGTGCTTGGCATCAGGGGTTGGTGCTCCTTCCAGTTGGTGCTAGTAAATCAGGGGTTGGTGCTCCTTTCTATTTGTGCAGATAAATCAGGGGTTGGTGCTCCTTCTAGTATGTGCTGGTAAATCAGGGGTTGGTGCTCCTTTCTATTGGTGCAGATAAATCAGGGGTTGGTGCTCCTTCCAGTTGGTTTTGGTAAATCAGGGGTTGGTGCTCCTTTCTGTTGGTGCAGATAAATCAGGGGTTGGTGCTCCTTTCTGTTGGTGCATATAAATAAGGGGTTGGTGCTCCTTCCAGTGTGTGCTGGATTTGGATGGGAGTCCAAACAGTCAATTTTTGAGGAGTAGCCAAAACTGGTGAACCTCGATACATCTTGTGTTGTGTGATGCTCTTTTGTTATATTTGCTTTATTGGGTTTTAAGTTTTCATTGTTTCGGCATTAAGAGTTGAAGATTTAAGTTTTTAAGAGCTACACTGATTCACCCCCCTCTCAGTGTCATTGTGAGACTAACACCCTTCACATGTCTCTTTACACACGCTTCAACACACAGGCTCTTTTCGCATTACATTATCAATTCAAATGCATTCAAAAATCAAGGACAAGGATTTATCAAAAATTTTGGTGGCATATATATGCCTTTCCTCCTTTCTTTAGATTTTAGTGCTATTATTTTTTAAATATTCCTTTCCTCCTTTCTTTAGACGTCGACGCTATAATTTTATTTTTAATTTTAAAATTTAAACTAAATATTTAAAATTAAATATCTCCATCACCGAGGCACCTTTTTTGATGAAACGAAAAGCCAACCTGGGTTTTAAGAAAAACCCATTTCAAATTTTCCATCCATGGTTTTAAATAAAACATTTTATTTTTCCTGCCTTGGTTTTCACAAAAACCATGTATATATCAATGCTTTCCAAAATATCATAAATGATATTTTATGAAGTGCTTTTGCCACCAAAACTCAAATGTGGTCCATGTGACATTAATGATCCATGTTCCATCAATGACAACATAAAATAACTCAAATTGCCAACATGTCTACCTAATGATTCAATAATAGAACTAATGTCGAAGTTGATGATTAAAGGAATATTATACCTCATGATTAATAATTATTAGATAAGACAAAAGATAAATCACCATCTGCAGCATTTGGCATAATTTTGACCACACATGATAGGCATATGGTTACCTCGATCTCTATGCAATAATTTATCACAATCACTTATGAGCCTATTCATGTCTCGATCATTTTGATCGAGCCATAAGAGGTCCCACGAATGTAATTATTCTTGATGATATTTCTACCTATTCTTAGAAGCCTACCAACTAATGTTGTCTGTGATTACACCACTGAGAAATAGTCTACAATGTCTAACAAGCCTGATTGACTCTATCACGTTACCTCAAATAGCTTGTTTTTCTACATTGACTTTGCAATCTATTGTGATCTAATGATAAATAATAGAAATTGATTAGCATGCAAATCTATTCTATAGTTTCATTTTTCATTGATCATATCCAACATAATTTGATAAGTTGTACAGTCTAGGGTGTTTTGTCTCCTTTGTGCAAGTTTGTGTGGTGTTTCAAAAGCCATGTGGTAGTGGTTAGGGTGTGATTTCTATCAAGCAGATGACCTCTATCTTTCATCCCATATTTTGCATGGGTAAAGCCTTTGGGGGATTTAAAAGAGCTAATACACTCTTTAGCTTCTAGCCAACACACACTGGCTTAGCGTACATCGGATTCCCATTGGGGCAAGTGAGTGTTGGCTTTGACATTGTTGCGGATGCATTGCTTTGGTTTGGATACACACTTGCTCTTTCCAAAAAAAATTTTGCACGCCCAAAATATTGTGGTTGGTAAAATCATACCACACTTTTGGTATCCAATATTTTTCATAAAAGAAAAAACATATTTGTCATAAAAAAAAAAAAAATTGGCATTTGGCATTTATTTTTGCACCATTTGAAACACAAATTGTATACCAAAAAACAACTTGCCACATTTCTACTTTCATTTTGTAAATAAAAGGGGAATCTACTAAGTGCAATTTTTATTTTGCCTTATTCATTTTTTTTTTTTGTAAAATTGATTTTTGCAATTATTTAGGCATTTTTCACTTTTTGTACTCCTTTTGTCACCCCTTTTATTACTGGCGCATACTCAAGCCCAAATTACATCCAAATTGGCCAATAAAATGGCTCAAGGAACAAAACTTGTGAGTGCTTTGGCTGATAAGGTCACTTCCATAGATATTCAAACACAATGTGATGTTTCCATTAATGATGGCTCTTGGGATCCTAAAGTTCTTAACAACTGTATTTTAGACATGGATAGTTGTTTCAAATACACCAAATTGGAGAAGGCTCAAAAATTTACTTTTTCCAAGCTTAAGATATCTAGCCTTGCTAATATCCTTGTCACTGATCGACAAAGGATGAAAAATTCTATTGATTCATGGGATGAGATGCAATGATTTTTGAAGAGTAGTTTTATCCTTCAAACTATGCTAAAGACCTTGAGATAATATAGCTTCATCTTCAACAAACTTATCATATAAGTGTTCAGATTATGTGTTGCAATTTAAAAAATTGAGAATTTGGAATTCAATGCAGGATTTTGCCATCCAACTTGTGATAAAATTCAAAAGTGGGTTGTAAGAGCCCCTTTACAGGAAGTTGAAATACAAAACAATTGTTAGCATTGACATGGATTTTAATCAAACTATTATTGCAGAGGAGAAGTTGCGAGAGTCATCGCATGGGTCTCGCTCTTTATCATCAAGAGGAAATCCGAAGACTTCTAATCAATAATACAATGCTTCAAATCATTGCTTCAATCATATTCTAATGTCTTCAAAGAACCTTCAAGCCTTCTACCAGAATGAAAAATTAATCATAGCATTGATATTGTTCTTGCAGCTCCTCTTCCCAATGCTTCAATGTATAGACAATCAATAGTGCAAATAGAAGAAATAAAAAAGCAAATTCATGATTTGTTGTCTAATGTTTTATCAAAACTAGGACTTTTACTTGTGCTTCACCTATCTTGATTGTGTTGAAGAAAGATGGTACATGGAGGCTATGCATTGATTTCATGGCACTCAAAAAAATAACAATAAAAATAGATATCCACTTCCACGAATTGATGATCTCCTGGATCAACTCCAAGGAGCTAAATTCTTTTCCAAGATAGATCTCAAAAGTGGGTATCATCATGTCAAAATTCAAGCTAAAGATACTTGGAAAACAACGTTCAAGACCAATATGGGGCTCTTTGAGTGGCTTGTCATGCCCTTTGGTCTTACGAATGCTCCTTCCACATTCATGCGATTGATGAATGAAGTGTTCAGAGATTGGTTGAATAGATTTGTAATCATCTATTTGGATGAAATTCTTGTATTTTATTCTACTTGGAAAAGTCATCTAAAGCAATTGGAATAAATTCTTCAAACTCTTGAGAAGAACCAATTGTATGTCAATCTCCCCAAGTGTTCTTTTGGGTAAACTTCCATTGCCTATCTTGGTTTTGTAATCAGTGAGAAATGTGTTCAAATGGATCTTGCTAAAATTGAATTCATTCTCAAATGGCCAATTCCTACTACTTTCATAGAGTTAAGGAGTTTTATTGGACATGCCAATTTCTATCGCAAGTTCATTGTAGGATATTCCACTATTTTTGCTCTTTTGCATCATTTGACAAAGATCAAAATTGAGTTTTAGTGGACAAAAGGATAAAAAAAGGCCTTTGACACATTGAAAAACAAATTTTGTACTGGATATTTTCAAATATTGCTCAACCATTTGATATTGAAATGGATGCATCACAATTTGCACTTGGATTTATACTCAAGCAAAATGGCCATCTAGTGGCCTATCATTTTGAAATATTTTTAGAGGTAAAGAAGAACTATTCTACATATGATAAGGAGTTATATGCTTTGGTTCAGGCCATCAAGTATTGGAGGCACTATATTTTGGGTAAAGAAATAATAGTTCACATTGATCATATGACACTTAAGTTTCTTCAATATCAAACAAAAATTGAAGAGGCTAGACACATGAAATGGGTATCATACTTGCAACAATTCCATTTGGTAATCAAGTATAAGAAAGGGAAAAATAATGTAGTGGCATATTTTTTGAGTCATATTCCATCAACCTTTGCTTTTACTGTTGTGGAAACATCCCATATTGGCTTCCAAACTTGGCCAACACAGTATCCTTTGTATCTAGACTTTGGAAAATTTTTCAGCAACTTACACATCCTTCTTCTTCCAGTTTGAGAGACCTTCAATACTTTCACATCAAGGATGGCATGTTGTACAAAATGGATAAAATTTGTGTACCTCATGAGCACAATGAGTCTCTCTTAAAAGAGGCTCATTCTACTATCTATGGAAGATATTTTGGCAAATATAAAGTTCTTCATCATCTTCAATGGTTATTATTTTGGCCTCACATGTAAGGATATGTTCTTCAATTATTGTGACAATGTGTTGTGTGTAACTGTTCGAAATCCACTAACAAGAAATTAGGTTTGAGCATGCATTTACCCATTCCTTCTCATACTTGGAAAATAATTTTCATGGACCTATTGAGTGGTTTTTTGATGATAGTAAGACAACATGATTATGCCTTCATGATTATGGATAGATTCAGTAAGATGGCCAAGTTCATTCCATGTTGTAAGACGAGTTCTACACAAGATTTGGCCCAACTCCTCTTTGAGACTATGTGGTGCTCTTTTGGTCTTCTAACCAGCATTGTTTCTGATCATGACTCACACTTTGTGGGTCACTTTTTGAGATCTCTTTGAAATATCTTGGGAGTATCTCTTAACTTATCTACTGCTTATCACCCTTAGTTTTATGGGCAGATAGAGGTAGTTAATCATATCTTGTACATATTTTGAGGATCTACCATCATTCCACTCCTACCAAGTGGTATTTGAGCATCACTCACATCGAGCATGCCTACAACATAGTCATTCACAATTCTATCAAGCACTCTTCATTTGAGGTATGTTTCAGATTTTAGCCTTTGGCTCCCTATTATTTGCCTTTATCCTTACCCTCTCTAGCTACTTTGCACATTCAAAAGGAGTAAGATAAGGCCAAATATTTTGTTTAGCATTTGTAGAGCCTTTAGTCCAAAGTGGTTAAGATTCTTTAGAAGACTCAGCAAAAGTAGAAATAATAGATGGATGAACATCGTACTCCTCATCACTTTTAGGTTGGTGACAAAGTATGGTTTCATCTAGATAAACAATGATTTGTAGACAAGGCACATAGCAATATCAAACATCTTCATTATGGGCCATATACCATTTTTCAACATATTTATAAGAATACCCTTCTCTTGGATATTTTGGCTCACATCGACATTCATGACGTTGTTAATGTGGATCTCTTGAAGCCATAATATAATTCCACATTGGAATCTTCTCTAGATGTCAGTCATCCTATTGATGTGGTTCTTGATGCATAGCTTTCGCTCGACGTCGATACACTCTTTGATATGAAGACTTGGAAGAATCACCAGGGTACTACTACTTCATATCTTGTGGCCCACCATGGCCAATTTCTACATCATGATCGTTGGATCTTTGCTCACCAAATGTCCCAAGATTTTCTCTCTTTTTTAAAAGCATTGGATTCCAATGCTTCTTTTGTTGGGATGAATTATGAGGCTTAATTTTTATTTTCATAAACCTTAGGTTTCCTAGGTTTGTGCATTTAGGACTTAGTCTTAGGGTTAATAATCTGACTTGTATACATGAGTTGATTTATTCACTCACGTTGTTTTGTTTAGGGTCCAGGTGTCTTTTATTTCATAGAATAATAAGGCTTTTCCTTATCGCTTGTTTTGGATTAAGCCTTATTTGCCTAATCCTTGGATCTACTGCTTCTTTCCAAGGTTATGGTTTGTATTTTGGGCTTATTTGAGTCCTTGTTTATTAATTTAATTTTTAGCTTCATATTTTCCATAACATAACACCTCCTCATAAGTATCCATCAAATAGCCCACTGCTTCTTCTTCATTACCTTGTTACCAAAAACCCTTAAACCATCATTCCATTTCAAAATCATGCATTTTACTTATAGCATCAAGGTCAAGATATTCTCCATTAACATTTGGTTTAGGAAAACTAGCCTTGATAGAAAATTTTCAATTGTCTTTTCCATCCTCTATTTCAATCACCATGGTGGTAGTCTTGTTGGAAAAAAATCTAAAAATCTATCCTCTTAGCCCATGTATTGACAACCTTAGGTTTAAGATACATGTCACATAATGACATATCCATCCTCAATGGTCATAGCCCTATCCTTCTATTCTAAAATTTTCCCTCCTTATCCATTGCTCTATTTTGCATTGAAATTGCCATCAAACCCCCTATAAATACCTCCTTCAAAACTTCTATTATGTTGCTACATCTTGTTGGTGATAAAACCTAGAACAAAGGGTTTTGTGATGAATATTACAAGTTCGATGGTAGTTGTAGTAGTGAAACATCCTTCTCCTTTTCATATTTGTATTTCCTTGATCCCTTTTTCATTTCCAAAGTTTAAATCTTAGACACCTATGACATCCATATACACCTTAATGCAAAATCTTGTACTAATTTTTTAGGCAAAAGTATAGCAATTTTAATATATAGAAATGTTTGATTCTCCTGCAAACTATTGAAGGCCCTCTTCTAGTACAAAATATTCTTCTACTATCCATTCATGAGAAAGTCCCGAGTTGCACTTCAGGGCCTATGAAATCTCAATGTTGTTCTCCATTTATATTTCCACAAAATTCTAACTTGCATAGACTATTGCCTACCTAAACAAGAAGTCTTATGAAGTTTTAATAAATTGAGAAAATTTTCTTATTTAATGGCTACCCAAACCTTTGTATAAAAAAAGGACCCTAGGCACAACTCTAAGAAAATTTTTACTTTCATCTAGAACAGTAAACACTAAGGAAAAATACATATCAAGACATCCATAGCTTTCTACAAACCAATATATCTACAAAATCTATATATTCTAAAGTCAATCTAGTAGATGACTGAATTTGAACACTTAACTTCCATGTGCATTGCAACCCAACAAACCCTTTCAAGGCCTTGTAGTCTTCCTCCACAAAAAAATACTAACTTTCACATTTTTTCATCTATCTGAATGGCTAGATCTATGAAGTTATTGTATCCTCCAAATATGAAAGCAATAAATGTTTCTTCTACCCTTGGTGTCATACCCTTCCCCTCACTTGATTCAAAAAATTTATCGCCTACCTTAGAAGAAATTTATCGCCTACTTCCTTGCACTAGGGTTTGATTTTCCCTACCTTCTTCGAAAAATATATCGCCTGCTTCAATAAAAATTATTATTTTTTCTTCCATATACTAGGGTTTGAAATTTGTTGCTTGCTTCAAATAATTGCTATGTTTTTTTCCTTCCTAGAGTTTGATCTCTATCACATAACTCAAAAAATCCACCTCTTACTTCAAATAATTACTATATTTTTTTCTCTTTTCTTTTTACTCGCACTAGGGTTTGATCTCAACCACTTCTCTCAAAAACATTATTGCTTACTCCTTTCTCTTTTCTTACTTATATAATTTTATAAATACAAACATATATATAATTATTTTTTAAAGGTGAAAATTATATTAAAAATATATATTCAAAGTTGCAATAATTGGTCTACCACTTTTGACCAATCTCATGATCCTAATAAAACTAAATCTAAATTTATTTATGTGATCCAAAGAGTAGAAAATCGTATCTTGATTACAATTTTTATTAATACCATTCTAAAATACTCAGATTTACTTCTCTCTCTTACCATGACTTCAAGGGTTATCCCTAATTAGTACAAAGAACACTACAAGCAACAACGTGATGCTAGACCAAAGAGTAATCATCATAAAAATCTACCCTAGTCCCACACACTTCATTGCCTAAATCATTGTTGGCTAGTAATAAAAATTATTTGTTCACCTCCATCCATGATGTAGGAACTCAACGTGAAGCTGATTTATTATTAGCAATAGAAGCATATATAAGCAATACAATAGAATCTCACGTAGGTTAAGTGGTTGCAACAATTTGCTAAATATGGCCAAACACTTAACTAACATATAACAATATGCTAATCTAGGATGACAACTAAATGCTAGAAGATAAGACAAATCCTAATAGTTAACTAAACATCCAACCACTTAACAACCTATTTCTAACATGGGTATACTATGCCTCGTGTGAATACAAAGTGCATGAAATAGGAAATTAATAAAATAATAATAAATAATAAAATAATAACTTAGGCTTAAGTGGATAAGCCTAAGTATTTTCAACACTCCTCCCAACCATAGGAGCATTGGATCCCAATGCTCTCAAAAAATGTAGAAATTCATGGGTCATCTCATGGTGAGGAATCCAGTGAGCCATGTGTGGAAAGTGATCGTGATGTGCGACAAGGTAAGAAGTGGAAGAATCATGTCTAGTGTGATGAGTCTTCATCTCAAAAAATTATCTAAAATAAGTGGAAGCTAACGATCAGGTGCCACTGTTTCTATAGGGATGAAAATAGGATCAGGTACCAAAAGAGGATCCTAAAATGGTGTCTTTGGAAAGTGGTAATTATCCAAAGGAACTCAAACTTTGTCTCCAATATGTGATGAGTTAGGATTGTGATGCTTACTCACCACTCTCTGCTGCTCCTACGAATTCTCCTTCAAGTCCTGTGGTATCTTGCCTAGAAGGCTTTGCTAGTGCTCAATGAAGAAAGTGACCTTAGCTTGCTCCTTCATGTGTGCAATGGTGGGAGTGGGAAAAACAAAATGTAAATTCTATGGAACAAGTGGTTGTGTAGCCAAAGGTGTATCCAAAATGATGCCAATAGAATAAATGGTATCTTTATCATGAGTGAGAGTGATGGGTTCCTTAACCACTTGCTCTTGTGATTTTTCATTTGGTGGGAGTGAAATTTATTCTTTCTAATGTGCCTTTTATGGTGCTTTTTATTAAACATGTGTGGAATTTATGCAAGTAGGAGCCAAAATGAGTGCTTGACTTATTGGATTCCATACTTACCTACAACTTAACATCAAATTTGATGTAGGTGTAGTGCTTTGTATCAAGTACGTTTTATCATGCAACTCCAACATGTAGGTGTTATTTTTAGCATGATAAATAGCATTTCTATCAAATTGGTAGGGTTTGCCTAGCAATAGTCCACAACAATCCATCTCTATGACATCACATATTACTTTATCCACAAACTTATTACCAAAAGTAAAAGTTAAGGTGCAAGTGTGGGTGATGTTAGATGTGGAGTCTACATCTTTCCACCCAAGTGCATATGGTTGGTGATGTGGCTTTATGGGAAGCTTCAACTTCTCCACAATGGAATTCACAATGAGGTTCTTTTGTGATCTGTTATCTATGATACAATCAACATAGAAATCATGTGTAATGTGGGCTCTAGTGACAAACAAATGGTCACGACCCCCTTGAGAAAATACATTTGACATAAGGGTAACTTTGTTTAGTTTACCCTTTAAAGTAGGATACTCTTCTTTTGTCCCTGTAGCCACAATGGGACCATCATGTGGTTCCTCATGTGTAGGCTATACAAATAGAGATTAAGTAAATAATTTGGATTTTACATGACCATGCTTTTTATAAAATTTACAATACATTGAATAAGAAGGATCTTTAGAATGAGAAGAAGAAGAATGTGCTTTAGGATAAATAGAAGGGAAGAATGAGAAGTGTTCTTCACCTTATGTTGATGCTGATTCCCACCTCTGGAAGAGCTCTCCTGTGATGAACGAGATTTGTGATATGCACCAAATTTATCCTATGCAAGAATGATATGGTTGAATGCCACATCCAAGGTGAGGAAAATATTGAACTTGATTTCCCTAAAAATTTGATCTTGCAAGCCACGAGTGAACTTATTAATCAAATCCTCTTATGAATATTTCACACCAAGAAGTACCCTTAGCCTATTGAATTGGAAAATATAGTCAGAAATAGACATACTATAGGCTTGTCTCAATCTATACCACTTGGTAGTGAGGTCACTTTGGTAGTTTGGTGGAAAGAATGTGTTTTTTAGAATTTGGATTAATAATTTCCAATTCATGGTGGTATTATGGCTTTGTCTTTATACAATTAAAAATTTGCTAAGCTTATGAGTTTGACTATAGCAAATGCAACTTGTTTGTCTTTAGGAATTTTATCATAAGCAAACCAAGTTTGCATTAACAAAATCCATGTAGACAAGGCATCTAGATCCCTAGATCTGTCATACAATTTGCCCTTATATTTTGCTTTGTTGGCATGATTGTGATGAAATTTTCTATCACTAGGAGTTAATTGCACAACAATATCTTTTACCTTATTTGCCAAAATATCTACTGCAATAGTAAGGTTTTCCATGTTTGATTTGAGGTCATTAGCCATGCTTTTTCGTGTATATGCCAGACTAGGAGGATTACAAAATGGTATTTGCAACAACCAATCTAGGATTTTAGGCTTTTTAAGTGCTTTTACAAAATTCAAATCAATTTTACAATACAGAAAGAGCACTAAAAATCACAAAAATTAGCCCTTTATAATGCATAAATCTACCTTGGAAGCAAAATAATGTGGTCAATTTTGTAAAAATAGCTAAAATTGCCAAAGAAAATTTGTAAGAATTTACTAAAATGGAAAAAAATCACCTTTGCTAGTTTTGGTGCCAAATTTAAAAATTTAAATTTTCAAAATTTTATTTGTTTGGGCGGCAAAATCTCATTGGCACCAAAAATTTAGTTTATGTGATCAAATTGTGGCCAAACAATTAATGACTAGAATTTTGAATTCAAATGGTTTTCTAGGCACCCAATGGTCACAATGTAGACATCAAAATTCAATGGTACATAGGTCAACAGGGCCAGAACACCCAAATATTAGTAAGCGAATTCAAAACAACAATTTGCCACATGGTGCAAAGCACTCGTAGCTCCAACTGGCGCACACACTATAGTGTGCTCGAGGGTGAGGTTGTCACCTCTCTATGTGCATGAGGGCACTAATAAAGCTTTTTTTGCCCCCCGCACAACCTATGTGGGACTAAAAGTCCCTTAAAATTTTGATAAAAACCTCCTTCGTGATGCACTAAACACCCTACAATGCCGAAAAATCAAACATGCACATCGAAAGAAATTTTATCATCGAAAAATTTTCAAACCTTATCGTTTCATGTCCTTAAAAGAATCAAACTTGCACGTCAGGAGATAGTTGTTCATTGGAATTTCATAGAATCTTGTCGGTAATAGGTTGCTAGTATTTTTCATAAAATATCAACTTCGGTTTGTCAAAAATGTTCATCTGGTGATCGTCGATCTCCTTCTATGCGATAAACCAAAATGGCACCAGAAAATCATCGTTGTCGAATGATCATTGAGGAGTTGCAAACTACTAATAAACTACTATATCATCCCTAAATATACCACATGTTGCAAGTTGAATGGTGATCTTTTTTAGGGTTTTGATTCTATTTTCTTATTGATGGAAAAGCCTTAGGTTTGCTTCTTGATTTTTATTTTGTTGCGTATTTCTTGTTGCCACCTATTAATTTATTATTTGCCTATAATTCTTTTGACTCCCCTGGTAAAAGGCTTCTAAATATGATATACTGTAATCACTTTTCATAGAGATATTTGTGGGGTTTCATCTGATGTTGCATGGGGGCCTAGGATCATAGCGTAGGAGAGAATCTTCCTTATGGATGTTAAAACTCCACTAAGGGCGTTGTTTGTGTAGGGATGTCACCATGCCTAGTTGAAGAATGGGTGGTAGCTACATTTGGTGTATGCACCGATACAAAGCAAGATAGCATGGATGTCCCGATTGTCGATAGGCTATGGCTTGGTCGTGAGTGGTCCAGGAGGTCAGTTAGATGCGGTAGGCTATGGTCGACTATGGTAGGTTGTGGCCTAGCTGCTCAGCATCAACCGTGTAGGGGTAGCCAAAAAGAGAGCGATGCGAAGGGATAAGGAGTGATAAGGGGAAAATGAGCGGAGGGATAAGGGTAGGTAGAAATTTGTACCTCCTTTGGCTAGTCGGTAGAAGGTGTCAATCGACTGAAAGAACCCACTATTACGACAACTCTCCAAAATAAGCAACTGCATTTTTTTTTTTTTGAATTTACATGGTGTAATCGGTAGCCACCATGAATCCAGGTAGGCTGTCCAGCTTTTTATGGCTACCACAATATTCTGCATTGTCCGCACTGGAAGCTACCACATAGATCTTCATGCAGTCTGCCCCTATAACCACCATGCCACAATCTTTTTGAAAATTTTACGCTGCTGAAACCACTAGGAAAGGGACAAGCGTTCAGTCCGACGAGGCCCAAGATTTGAACCTTGGACCTCCGCCACCCTTATGGGGTTTGGATGAACCAATTGGTCTACACCTCGAACCTGACAAGTGCCTATTTTTAAAATAAAATATTAATAAAATATTTTATTTTAAAAATTGTATGCATGGAAAATTTTCAATATTTCATGAAAAAAATAACCTTCCACCAATCAATCTCATGCACAAATTGGGAACTAGAATTCTCTTGGCAAAGAATGCAAGTATCTCCTTTCTTGGCCAAAATTTTTGACCTCAATCGATGTAATTCTTCCTCAAATATCTGCCTTTCTTGTGATCTTCAAAAAAGACATAAAATTTTCTTCAAACAAAGAAAAAAATTTCTTGCCTTCACCTCGGCAAATCTGGTTATCCTCTAGTTTCTACTAGGTGTATTCAGTGCAGGGTTAATTTATGCCCTCTACTACCTCAGCTTCACCTAATGTTGTGGGTGGCTACAAGCCAATTTCCACTAGCACCTACCTAAGATCTGATGCACTAGAAAAATATACTAGGCACCTCAAAAAGAAGTGGCAGTTTACCTTCCTTCCTACAAAAACAAATATCCTATGGTTTTTATTACCAATGATGTAGGAACTCAACGTGAAGCTGATTTCTTATTAGCAATAGAATCATATATAAGAAATACAATAGAATCTCATGTAGGTTAAGTGGTTGCAACAATTTTCCAAATATGGCAAAC
This sequence comes from Wollemia nobilis, assembly GCA_028583015.1. Classification (NCBI taxonomy): domain Eukaryota; kingdom Viridiplantae; phylum Streptophyta; class Pinopsida; order Araucariales; family Araucariaceae; genus Wollemia; species Wollemia nobilis. The sequence goes on from JAQPPZ010016997.1 coordinate 86,124, forward strand.
CACTTAACTAACAAATAATAATCTGCTAATCTAGGATGACAACTAATTTGCTAGAAGAAAAGAGAAATCCTAACAGTTAAGTAAACATCCAACCACTTAACAACCTATTTATAACATGGGCATACTATGCTTCACGTGAATACAAAGTGCATGAAATAGGAAATTAATAAAATAATAATAAATAAATGAAATAATAACTTAGGCTTAAGTGGATAAGCCTAAGTATCCTCAACAATCCAATATATAATATATCCCTATTCTAATCATATTTTATCTAGTATCCAACAAGATGTCCATTTCTATTTTTAGCAAAAAAAATAGTTATTGCATTCTTTCCTCTACCAACATAAATCAAAATGGCATCCTCAAGTTGCTTCCAAATGGCTCTAATATGACTTACCATGCTCTTGATCTGCCATGTGCTTAGACTAAAATTCCTAATCTCATATAACAACCCCACAAAAATTTGAGAGTTGGACTCCACTATGATATTTCATTAAACTCTATTATCCCAAGCATTGAGATATCCCTATTGATTTCCAAAGCCTCTACTTCATTATTTTTACTACTCATAGGTCTTCCAATTTCCAATGAAGAACCCTCCTCTTGTAGTCTCTTCTAAGGAAATCAATGCCCGCTACCCTTGGATTATTTGGTTGATCCATCTGTGTTGATTTTTAAATAGCCTAGGGGTGGGGGTTTCCAATCCCCATGAGTCTTCCTCATGGTATTGTTCTCTCCTTACTAATATTATTACTCTCCCACATGATATTTTACTATTTGTGTCACCTTATTTAATATTTTTCCAAACTAGATCTATTGGAATGTATTCCTCTCTAAAAATTATAGTATTTCTTTATAGCCATATGTGCCACCAGATAAAGCTCGAACCCATAGACCAACCTAATTGAAATAATTTAGTTTTTAACCTTCTTCATTTCTAGACCTCCCATATATTAGTATGTGTCAATTGCTAGTTGAGATGGGCCTTGAAGATATTAATCCATTGGTTCCACAACTTTAGGGTAAATTCACATTAGAAGAACAAATAATCTATTATATCCTCCTAGGTATTGCACATGATACTTTTAGAGGGGCCATGAAAACCCCTCTTTTATAAGTTATCATAAGTAAGAAAGCTTCTATGCATAACGTATTGGGTAAAGAAATTGATTTTTGGCTAGCCCTTTGTCAACCATACTCTATCCCATGGAACATCCAACCACACCAAAGGAGGAAGGATCAATTAATTATAATTATCCTAGACTATATAGATGTCTGAATTCCTATTACCCCAAGCTATCTTATCTTCTTCCTCCTTTCCTGTAAGGTGGCATTGTCTTATCTTTTCTAAAAACAACAACTCATTCTAAGGGATCATTATTGGCCACTCTTCCCACTACTTTAGTTGCATAAGAGAGAAGGTCCCAACCTATCTTGTATGTGTATAGCATGCTATATTAATCCAAATTCTAGACTTCAAGCTCTGTTGAAGGGATTGTAGCTTTAGAAATTATGTAGGGGCATTGGTCCTAAGAATCAATCCAAAAATTTGCTTTATCCACTCTACCCACTTTCCAAAAGAATATTGGTTTTACCACTTTCTCTCCTATTTTCAACACTCTCCAAACAATAAAACCTTGGTCACTCATAGGAATGCAACTTGCTTTCTCATGAGGAATGTTACCCAAATACTTACTAGTAATAACTTTTCTAAACAACGCTTCTTGATTAGAGATCCATATCTAATAAATATTGACTACTAGACCTTAGTTATTCAATATTAATTTTCAAATTCCCAATCCTTCTCTTGCTTTAGGCTAGAAAACTTTGCCCTAACTTACTAGAGCCCATTGCTTACCCATCCTTGGGCCATCCCAAAGGTATTTGCATGAGCAAGTCCAACTCCCTTAGGATTTCAATCAAAGCCGCAAGGATAGAAAACTTATAAGCTTACATTACTTGAATCACTAATCGAATAAGAGTCACTCTTCCTCCAAAAGAAAGCTAGTGGTGCATCCAATAATTTACCTTCTATAACGGTCCCAATGTAACCATGCTGGATAATTATTTTTATTATTATCTTGGGACATATATTTAGTTAATTGACCTTTGAGAATTAGAGTTAGGTTATTATTAGTTTCATCTATAAATAAGAAGAATATTTTACTATTTTGGATCATGGAATAATTTGAATTTAAGTCATTTTAGTGCGTATAAGAGACTTCACCCTCTCAAAGGGGCTATTTATTTGCTATTGCATTAATTTATTTTTAAATTTGATATTTGCATATTATTCATGGTATTTGAATCTGAATTATTATTGTTCATGGAATTTCAATATTGAAGTATTATTGTGGATATTAAATATTTATGCAATATCATAACAAGTGGTATCAAAGCATTGATTCCAAAACAAGTGGAAATTAACAAAGATATTTGGTGCCCTAAAAATAAAGCTTTCAATTAAAATAAAGGTACATTTGATTTCCTATAACTAATTAGGTTTTTAAATTATTCAACTTAACTCCCCTATCTACTTTATATTAAAATTTAATTACAATTAATTCTTAATAGAGAGCAACATTTCACATTTCATTTTTTTAATGATTAAATCCCTAGCTTTCATGTTTCCTTTTTAAATTATTAAACACCCCCTCATATTTTGCCTTTATATTATTCTCTCTACATATTTCTTGAAATTAATTAGGTATTTTAAAATTATTCAACGTAACTCTCCTCCCTACTTTATATTAATAATTAAATTAAATAAATTTTAATTTAATTATTAATATAGAGCAAAAGTTTTAACTCACTTATAGTTTGTGGATGACAAAGGATTGGTGGGAGTGGCCAAATTTAGGGAATCAAGAATTATTAGAGATACTCTAAATATTTATCTTAGGGAAACAAACCAAGTCATCAATGATAAAAATCCAAAGTGGTCTTTTTCAATATTGATCGAAGGCTTTAGGACAAAATTTTAGAGATATTGGGATTCATAAGGACTTCTCTATTAGTGGTATATTTGGGGTCCCTTTGCATTTTAAATAATTAAAATAGATATCTAGAGGATTTTGGTTTGTATCAAAGAAAGAGTCAATCATTGGTCTCATAAATGGTTAAGCTATGGGGGTATATTAAATGTTTTACAATTTTTCATTTAGGCCATGCCAATTTATAATTTTTCTATCCTTGTTGTCCCACATACCATATGAAAAGAGTTAGATAAGATGGCTAGAAATTTTTAGTGGGAAAGAGTAAAAGGAGAGAGGAAATGGGCCTTAGTAGGTTGGGAGAAAGTAAGCCAACACCAGGTAACGAGATCTTTGGGACTGAGGAGATTAGAGTTAAATAATAAAGCTTTGGCTAGAAAACTTTATTGGAGGTGGATTTCCCAACCAACTTTTTTTTAGTAGATTTTTAACTAGTAAATATTTGGGATAGGTGAACCTGGATAAGATGAGTCATTTCCCTTTGGATGGTAATGTGTCTTTAGTGTGGTAGGCTATAAAGCTAGGATATTAGATAGTGAGAGATGGATTATTTTGGAAAGTAAGAAGAGGGGAGAAGGAATTATTTTGGATAGATTCATGGGATCAATACCCACCTATCATTGCTAAATTCCCATAACTACAACCAGTAAAACTAGCTATGGAAAGTAGGGGTTGGATCTATATTGAAAGTTATTTCAACACTAGTTAGTTGGGGGATTATAATTTTAAGAAGTTGGATGAGTGGCTAATTTAAATCCTTTTAAAATTGACACCCATCATGAAAAAATTCTTTGTAGAAAGATTTCTCATAAATAGAGATAAGGAGGATGAATTAGCTTGGGGCTATGAGAGCCTTGGAGTATACACAGTGAAGGATGGATATGATAAGATCCTCCCAGAACCTCCTCCTCATGCATATCAAGTTGAGGATTGGAGAAATATTTGGTAATCCATGGGTTGGCCAAAAGTAAACTTCTTTGCCTAGCAGTTCATGCATAATGAAATTATTACTTCTGATAATTTGAGATGTAGGAGAATCATTGGTCTATCTCAATGTGTTTTATGCTATAAGAGTGAGGAAACATATGACCAATTGATGTTTGAGTGCCCATTCATGCACTAGATCTGGGAGTGATGGTTTTTATCTTATAAAATTTGAGCCAATGGTGATTTGAATCATTAATATTTAGGAAAGATGGAAGAGGGGTAATTTTAAATCTAAATCTATTTGTATCAATTGGAAGGTTGGATTAAACATAATTTGGTGGCAAGTGTGGTTGAAGAGAAATGAATTTTTTAGAGAAACCTTTTCATCCTTAGATGGCATTTGGTAGGTTATTTGGAGCAAAGTCATAAAAATTGTGGTAGTTTATGCTAAAGAGGAAACTCAAAATTATATAGGGATGATGGATAAGGAATATAAAGTGCAAGAGAAGTAGGATAGAGCTAGCTGGAAGCCACCCATAGAAGGTTGGATACAAATTAATATTGGAGCTACAACAGGTAATTCAAGTAGATCTAGAATTAGAGTGATTTGCAGGAATCATGTTGGGATAGTGCTTTGTTGGGAACTCCAATGACTAGGAAGGGCCACAAACAATGAAACAAAATCCTTAGCTATCAAATTTGCTTCTATATGGGTGGTAAGACAAGGTTACAGAAGGATAATCCTAGAATCAAACTCGCAAATATTGGTAGAAAATTTGCATTGCATGAGAAACTTTGCTTTGAAGACATGGAGGTTGAGGATTCTTGTCACCCAAATTAAATAATTGTGGAGGGAATTAGATGATGTAATTCCAGTTTATGTGAGTAGAGATCTAAATAAAGTGGCATACTTCCTAGCTAAGATGCGTACTGAGAAGGAGGTAAGGGTTTAGTGGCACAGTGACATGGTTATTGAGGATGAGAGGATTAGGCAAGTTGGCAAGCAAATCCAATGTTTAGCTAATTTAGAAAACCATTGTAGAAATATGGTTTAGGAGATTTGGATCTAATGTAAATATTTTTTACTGTTGTAAACATGTGTTCTTATCGGCTCCAAAGGTTTGATAAGGGATCTTCCACATCATATGTGGTATATCTTATGAAAAATAAGCAAAAATTAATAATGAAAGACCTTTGATCTAAGTTCACAAGTCTCGTCACCTATACCCAACAATTGAGTCCAAAAATAGTGATCTCTACCTTTCATTATGGCCTTAAGGATAAAATTTGAAAGGAATTCAACATGCATTATCCTTATACTCTTGATGATACACAAAGTATAGCTTTGATAGTAGAACTAAATATCTAAGATTTAGGTCCTACTTATAGACGTGATTTCAACTCTCATCACAATATTGATCATTCCTAGGGCTTCTTCTGTTTCAAATATCGTTCTCATCATCCTTGAGATCAGGCTTGTGAAGAAAATTGTAACTTTCTATTGGAAGGTAAAGACACAACAATATGTGAATATGTAGATTCATTGTAGTAGAAGCAACCAACAAAATTAGATGAAGTAGAATATGAGGATGATACCATGGTTCTCTTAGCTCATGCAATTATAGGGCTTAAAGATCACCATACTATCACAATACAAGGATTTATTAAAGGATGATGCATCAATGTGATTATTTATTTAGGTAGCACTCACAATTTCTTAGATAGTAAGATAGCCAAGTCCTTGGGCTTGTATATCAATACTTCAAATCAAGATAAATTTCAAGTCTTAAGTGCAAATGGGAGTACTACTCAATGTTGGGGTCAAATGGCTAAAGTTAACATCCAAATAGGAGATTATACTTGGGTGGGAAATCTCTTTTCTAGGAATCCAACCCCTTTCCTCCAATATTTCTAGCTCATATCACATGGAATTTCTTACCCAAGTCAATTGCATGGAGATTCGGTCTACCTCTTTTAATACTCAATAAATAAGGTGGAATAAATCTTCATTTTGTAGCAATATTATGGTTCATAGTTCATCATATTTAGTCTCAAAAAATTTAATAGTTCCTCATCAAGTGGCAAGAACTTCTAGAATAAAATGCTATGTGGAGACCTGAGAGCATTTTCCAGTCATTTTCAGCTTTGAGGACAAAGCTTTTTGAGGAGAGGAGCCATGTAATAGTCCCAATATAGCCATGTTGGCTAATTATTTTTATTATCTTGGACCATATATTTAGTTAGTCAACCCTTGAGAATTAGGGTTAGGTTATTATTATATTCATCTATAAATAGGAATAATATTTTAGTAGTTTGGATCATGGAATAATTTGTATTTAAGTCACCTCGATGTGCATAAGAGATTTCACCCTCTTAAAGTGGCTATGAGGTTTTTACCTCTAAGTGGTTGTTGATTTGCTATTACATTAATTTATTTTTGAATTTGATATTTGCATATTGTTCATGGTATTTGAATATAAATTATTATTGTTTGTGGCGTTTCAATATTGAAGTATTATTTTGGATATTAAATATATATGTAGTTTTGTAATACCTTCCCACCAATTCTACCCACTAGTGTTTTCCATTCTGCCACATTCAATTTGTTAGAATGAGTGGAATCCCCAGGTAGTCCAATGGGAGAGAGCCCTGAGAGAAAACTAAGATGCTTAAAATTTGATCTTGGATCCCCCTTTTTGTATTAAATAACACTACCTTGTACTTGATTGCATTCCCTTCCTAGTCAATGACTTCCAAATAGGTATTTGAGATAGCTTTGAGCACTCTTGCCTCCCTAACATTGGTCACCCCAAGCAATCCTATGTCATACACAAATATTAAATAGGTCATATTCGCCAATCCCACTTGCACTCTTAAGTTAACTCCTTTTTACCTATTCCTTCAAATAAATCTACCTAATCCTTCAACAATAATAGTAAATAGGTATGAGGATATAGGATCTCCTTACTGAATTCTCCTAGAGGCCTGAAAAGGAACTAAGGGAATACCATTGATGAGGACAAAGGAGGACAAAGAGACACAACTCATGATTCACTCTCTAGTCTCGAGAGACACAAAAGTTATCTAACATTCGATATAAAAAATACCAAGAGACTCTATCATAGGCCTTAGATATGGCTAATCTGATAAACATGCATCTTCTACCTTTTTGATGCAATATGTGAACTACTTCTTATGCCAATATTACTCTATCCAAAATTTGTTGGTCCTCCACAAACCCTCCTTGCTCTAGAGAGATAATACTATCTAGTAAATTCTTGAGCCTTTTAGCCATCAGTTTGATAATGATTTTGTAGACTACATTGCAAAGTGCAATCGAGCAAAAGTATCCAAGGTTGGAAACCTCTCCCACTTTAGGAATTGAAGGAAGGAAAGCATGGTTTATAGCCCGTAACATGCTTTTATTTGCATGAGATTCTTCCACTATCCTAGTTATATGCTCCCCTATATCATCCCAAAAAGCCTAGAAAAGTTCAATTGAGAAGCAATCAAGGCCTAGGGACTTATCGATTCTCATTTTGAAAACTATGTCTCACCTCCTCCAAATCCACAGTTTTGAAGAAGGCCTAGTTTTGTTTAGTTGTTATAATATGTGGAGTAGAAATCTCTTGTTGCACTAAAATATTAGGATGGAAAAAAGCAGATAAAATATTTCAAAGTAGAAATTCGTAGCTTGCTACATACCTAGGATAGTGTCCATCACATCACCATGAAGGTCTTTTAGATTGGGTAATATATTAGAGTGTGTTCTTGCTAAGGCCGAGTGATGGAAGAACTTAGTATCTTGATCCCCCTCTAGAAAACAAGGAGTTATGGCTCTTTGTTTATAATACTAGATCTCCTACTGTTTATCTATACCCTCTAACTCTTTTTTGACTAGCTCGTATTCATGTTTTAAATATTCTATGTTTAGTTTAGTCTTAAAGAGTGTGTCTAGCTCCTCCATCGTTGTAGCTAGTGGAACTCTCTAAATCTAAAAGTCTAATTTATTGTTTCTTTTCAATATTTTTAGTTAAAATTTGACATGCTGGATTTATTTAAAGACTCCAATAGGCAGGGTTCCCCTTATCCCACCAATATAGGATTTTATCCTTAATCTCTTCCTTTTATAGCTAGAAATTCTCAAACTAAAATGGTATAGAGAAATATTTATGGTCCATATACCATTCCAAGATAATTGAAAAGTGGTTTGATTATATAAAATTGAGAGTTTATAACCTAAGTGACCATTGCAGAAAAGCCTCTTTGAACACCAAGAATCTATCCAACTTTACCTTCCTATTTGCCAATCCCGCTTGTTTGTTTGCCCAAGTATGAGAAGGCTCTACACACTAGATATCAATCAAATTGATTTGATTTACTCTAGAGATCAAAAATATGTTCCCCTAATCCAAATATGAGATGACCCCTTCCTAACCCCTATCTAAAAGCTTAGAATTGAAGTCACCAACCACTATCCAATTTATCTCTTCCTTTCCTATCCTACTTGCATGTAAAACTGACCATTGAAGGTGTTGCTCTCAAAAATTATTTGAACCATAGAAATTTGAAATCAACAAAAGTTCTCCTAAACTCTTACTCTTGAAGAGAGATATGATAACCCCCTTCCTACAACATAATCAATTGTTATCTAGTTTAGAGGATTCAACAAAGTCACTGTACCCCCTAAAGCACCATGGGACACTACAACCATATGCACAACCTGACTCTATATTTTATTGGATATTCTATCCATCACCTGTATTGAATATTTTCTCTTGAAGGAGGATAAAATATGAATGATAACTTTCAATTGACTTGTGAACAACAATTTGATGAGACCTACTATTTAAGCCTCTAATATTCCATGATTGTACAATCATTAGGAATTTGGAACCCAATAAGTATCAATTTGCTTTACACTTCCCTAGTTTACTAGTTGGTCACCCTCCATTGTCAATTGCTCCCAGTTTAATTTGTGTCACACACTTTTGGCATGGAAATTTTTAATCATTTTTTTGCTTGCTAAATTCTAAGAGTAGGCTTCCCTTTATCTTAATATCTATCTTTCAATGAGATATCCATATGAACTAAGACTATAGCAAGGTTGAGGTTCTCTAAAGCTATTATGGTAATATGGTTTGGGATGGGTTGGATATTGGTTTTCAACACTGGTTGAATTATCCTTTGTTGGACTACTATATTTTTAGAGGGCAGATTTTTCCCTTGTGGTTCCCCATTACAATTACTTCATTCTCCATGCACAATAGGATATTAAGAATTTCATACATGTTTAGGTTTCTCTCTTATGTCAAGTTCGATCGTGCCACCTTCTTTTGCTTTTTCTCTCTTGGGTGCTTCAAAACCCTCTTTCGTATATTTAGGCTTGAGGTTGTGGACTCAGATTTTTCCTTCTTCTCAAGCATTTTTTTATCATCATCATTAGTCTTCCATGGGATAGGTTCCTTTTAGATAGTCTCGGGGTATAACTAGGCAAGATGTTCATGCTTATGACAAATCCAACATTGAAAGAAAATTGTTTCACAGTCTATTTGTTGGACCAAGGTTAAATCCTCCATGTCTATTTCTATTTCAGTTGGCAATGAGTGATTAAGATCCATATCAACATGAATCCAAGCATAAATGGATGAAGCTCCCATCATCATATCTCTAGCTACTCCTAAATAGCATCCCAAGAAATTACCCAATCTTTCAAAAATTGGTTTGCACCAATATTCCATTGGTAGAGCATATAATCAAACCAAAACAACCACTATAGTTGGTTCCATTCTTGGATAAAATCCTAGTTTCCAGGGCTGCACAAAAAGACTTATTGTTCCATAGCTTCTCTTCCCTCATTCAAAAGCTTTGTCTCTATCTGCTTGTAAAGAGAAACTCACTATATAATATCCATTATTATTATTATTATTTTTTGATATATAGAAGCAATGGTTACAATCACGATTTTTAGTAACTACCAGCACAGCTGGTAGGGTTCAAACTATCTGCAAAGGCTCCCAGGACTTCCATCATCTCGGTACATGGTAACCCGACATGAGATGGGGACCACCGGTCGCACAGGGGTTGCACCGTCGTCATCAATCTGGTGCACCACTCAGAGGAATCGGATCTGGGCTACTATCTGTGCATGGGCAAGCCCGTGGGATTGGAACCTAGGTCTCCTCTCGATAAGCGCCCAACTTACCAATCCACCTAGACCCACAGACTATATAATATCCATTATTAATGAGGAATATTGAAATATTCTCTAAAGGCTCCTAGTTATTTTGAATCCATGAGTTCATAAACCTTAGAGTTGGCTCCTAGTCGGATCGCATAAATTAATGATCAGCTTCCCTTCAACGCAAAAACTGGAGCGGAATAGGAATCTGCTGACAAGTACTCTAAAATGCAGTAGATTCCGAGATGTTGTGAGCCGCTATAAACTACGTTTAAGGCATCAGCGGAATAAAGAGAGGGAAGAAGTCAGCGGGTCACGAGTCTAAAAGCTGGTGCGCTTTCAAGGCAATAAATATTCCGTTCTTTTCAACACGGAAGGAAAAGTGGAATGAGGAATATTGCATTCCCCTCTCTTCTAACGTAGGGCACACACTTGAATGCATTGCAATAGAGCAAACCCGTGGAATTAAAAGGAAATAAAGTCCGTGGAATAAATTATGTTAATAATTGAAGCTTTGCAACTTTATAATGAAACGAGATATATTCTATTCCGCTTGAAAATACAAAGACTTAGAGCCGCCTTAGAGTCGAATGGAGCTTAAACAAATACCGCGAGATTTTAACAAGGAATCCTCAATGGAATGGAATAAAAACAGCAATGAATCAAAATGAAGATATTCTAACTTTGCTAAGTTGGATAAAAACACAGAAAAATGCAGAGTCAAAAATATTCTAATGTATTATATATATTGCATAAATATTTGGAAATCCACAAATAAGAATTTGGAAGTACATCCACTGAACTGCAAGTTTGAAATTTGTAAGCTCCGTCTACTACTCTACACTACTCTGCTATATTCTTTTTCTGCTCTTTTCTTCCCTTTGTTCCGATTTTTTCCAACATCCCAAAATAAAACCCAGACAGAAATATATAACTAGGTTCTCAGGAAGAAGCCGAAAAGCTCCACCAACTTTTATGAGATATCTCAATGCAAAATATAACATTAGATGACTTCTCACACCGTTAGGTTAATCCCGAACAACCGACCCGTAATAAATCAAAATGCAACAAATGGTACAGAAAATCAATCTTGTCAAAGGTGTCAAATCTGATTTAAATTTCTAACACCGTCGTATTGTACTGGCAGACGTAATATTTGGCGATCCATGTTGAATTAAGTTAGCCTTCCCTGATCTTATCTGATTGTAATGCTTTAAAACCACGGAGAATTGTCGGAAGTTACAGTTACACAGTGACTGATTGGCTTTTCTAGATTTCCCACGGAGAGTTGTCGGAAGTTACACAGTGACTGAGATTTTAAAACGTTATCGCCATTAGTAAATAAAAAAACTGACATCTTTATTTTATCTTGCGACAATAAGCAGCACAGTGTGACAGGTTCTTGCAGCTTTTCTTGCAGGTGATCACGGGTTCTTGCAGCTTTATCTAACCATCCAGATTTCTCTTCAAGGTTCACGTTCTGCCGTACAACCCTCTAAACCAATCGCAGAAATCATGCTTTGCACGTTGGTTTATCCAGAACATCGAATATGTGTATAATATTCGCCGAGGACTTCCTATATAAAGAGGCAATCTGGTTACATTCTCAATGTAGTATGCCTTGCTAAGTGCTTCTCTACAAGTTATAGGCTTCGCTGGTTCGATTAAGGTTTTGATTAGGGTTTTTCTGAGTAAAGAAGAAAGAAATAATGGCCGGAACAACAATGAGAGGAAGTGTTTGCGTTGTGTTTCTACTCCTCCTGCTGTTTGTTAGCCTCGGTATGCAAATCTTGATTCATTTATTGTCTTTGTTTTTTAATACTGACTTATACCTCGTCACAGTTTTCAAGTTTTAGATCTTCTTTGGTTTTATCTTTATCGCTTTGTTTTCTTTTTTTCTATTTAAAAAAAAAAGTGAATTTAAAGGTTTTGTTTGCATGTATGCAGAGGTAGGGGAGGCGAAAGGACCAAGAATGTGCAAGTCACAGAGCCAGAAGTTCAAAGGGTATTGCGTGAGCGACACCAACTGCAGAAACGTGTGTAGGACCGAGAGCTTCCCCACCGGCAGCTGCGATCTCCACGCCGTCAGCCGAAAGTGCTTCTGCTATAAACCCTGTCGTTGATATTGAGCTGAACCGAAGTGAATACGATCTAGTGTGAGCAAAACTAAATAAGATATGGTCTCTGTAGGGATGTTTACTTCGTTATGTCTGTGTCTGTGTTGTGTGGATGTTCTTAGCAGTTTAAAGTGAAGGGTGAATGTTGTTATTGAAATTTCCTGGTTTTGTTATGCTCGCACATAAAACCCGAGACCATCAAAGACACAAGGTAGTACGAGCAATAAAATATGTTGTTATGTCTGTGTGTCTGTATTGTGTGGATGTTCTCAGCAGTTTAAGGTAAAGGGTGAATGAGATCTATTTGCTTTACGATATGTTGTCGATGTGAGCGTTGGCTTTGTGATAGGGGTTGATACAGAGCCGTGTGATAGGAGCTTACATAGAGCAAAGCAAACCAGTTCTATCATTTAAAAACAATAATGTTACAAACAAGGTTAATCAATCAGTAATCAAATTTCCAATCTTTGCAATACTTGAAATAATGTATTAAACATTCAAATCTATATGAAATTGATGATTAGGTATGTAAAATTGTAAACTTATGAGTTTGGCATTAGGATAAAAAATTGGTTAGAAATTATTTAAAAATAAAGGAAAGATATGTACAAAAATTTTATTTTAAAAATACATAGGTTTTATTGGTGTTACAAAAATGTTTAGGAAATAGACACTATTGAAAGGTTTAAGAACATAGAACTTAATGTCACATAGTTTTGCAATTAATCAAGAAACATAGTAGATGATCAACTAATGAGGGGTATTCTACATACTTGTAGTCTAATGCTTGATTTATGTCTTATTTTCTTATTTTTGATCAAAAATAACATTTGTTGTGTGAAGCATGTGTAGCTTGTAAAGGTGCAAAGGTAAAAAAAGTGAGCAACAAATCTAGATTATGGTTTTCTACTAGCAATTTAGTTGAAGAAGAGGATCTCAAGTAAAGATTTAAAGGATAATTCAAGAGCTTTATTTCTTTATCTTTATGCAAAAGGATGAGTTGGTTTAGAATCTATTAAAATATGGTGGACATTTGGAAAAGTTGGGATATAAAGCTTTAAAGCAATCGAAATTTTCTACTTAGATTTTTCTTAAAATAATGTCTAGTTATTTTAGGCCCTCTCTAAAACCTTAACATTACATTATATAGTAGTCTAAAGCAAGATTCTTATATGTGAGTATTGGAAGAAGAAGATACCATGGACCTTTCAAATATGCTTCATGTGAGAAGGGTGTAGAAACTTGATATCCCTCATTTCTTCTTCATTGTCCCTTTACTTATACCATTTGGGGATACTATTTAAAATGAGAATATATTAGGGTGCTTCATCAACATTTAAAGGATTGATGAAATATTTGATTAGTTGTTTCAAAGCTACAACATTATACATTATGTGGAGGATAGATCCTACCATTATTTTTTAGAATTTATGGTTAGAAAGAAATAATAAAAGTTTAAAAACAAATATGAGAATAATGATCAAATTTAGATATTGCTCTCTTGTAGAATATATAATGGCATGGTTCTCATCATAAGAAATTTCAAGTGTGGAAAAAGAAGTGGAAGCCTCTTAGTTATAGGCTTTGGATTATTTGGAGTTAGAGTAATAGATATGCATCTATCTAAAGGTAAAATAGAAATATCTAGAATTTAGGTTCATCAAAATTTATTTTGATTATAGTGGGGAGCAAGTGTGAGTATATCCAAGAGTGAGTGTGAGTGTAACCAAGAGCGAGTGCAAGAAAAATTAGGAGTGAATGCAGCCAAAAGCGAGTGTGAGCACAATTAAGGAGTGAGTGCAACCGAAAGTGAGTGTGAGCACTAGCCAGGAGTGAGTGCATCCATAAGTGAGAGTGTGAGTGCAAGCAATTTGGGAGTGAGTGCAACCAGAAGCAGGTGCAAGTGTAAGATGAAAGTGAGTGCAATCAAAATTGAGTGCAAGCATAAGTTGGAAGTGAGGAGAAAGTGTGAGTAAGAAAGCAACAAGTGGAAAGCAAAGTGTGATCAAAGAACAAGTACCACTTCTTGCTCCAAATATTAGAAGAATTTAAAGGATTGATTTGAAGAAAATTTGGGTAACATGGAAAGAAAGTCATTTTTGAAAGTCCTTACTAAAAAAATGAATGGCCAAGTTGGAAGTTTCGATGCCCTAGCTAGCAATAAGAGGAAGTAAGCATATATGGAAAACCCAATCTAGGTAGCATATTCTACACCAGAAGTGATTATCAAGGATGAGATGATTGAGCATGATATAATCATTTATAAAACTAGAGGGTTAAAATGTAAGTTTCATTGATATTTTTTGGGTTTTTCTAAGATTTAAAATTGGATTAAATAGAAGTGGGGATTGAATTCAAATTACTCCAATATTTTTTTCAAAAGGATTTTTCCTCGTTAATTTCTCCAGTTCAAAAATAAGGGATAAAATAATGGATGGAGGTTCATGGTTTAGGGATAAAGATACATTATATTTAAGACCTTGGAGTGAGAATTTTTAGTGGACATAAAAACTATCAAAATGCTTTCAATATGGATTAGGCTTTTTGGAATTCCTTATCAGCTCATCAATAAGGAGGTTTTAAAAAATATTGGTAATACTCTAGGTAAATTCATCTAGAAGGTACCAACTACTAAGAAAAGAAGACATGTTGTATACACTCAAATATGTGTTTCCATGCTAAACCTTTACTGCATTTAATTAGGATTAAATCTGAATTAATATAATGGGATGAGCAAATGGACTATGAAAACATTGCATTCTAATGTTGTAAATATCATGAAATTGGACACATGGCAAGAGACTGTAAAATGAAAATAAAGGAAGAGATGGAATTTTTTGGGCATGAGGGTAGCTTTAGTTTGAAATAATAAGACCATATCACAAGAGAAGCTAGGTCAAATAAAATATTTTCCACTCTTAAGAAAGTGGATAGAAAATTCCCTCTACATCATCAGATGGTAAAGGCCATTATAGTTCACTCAAATCAACCATTAAAATAAAAAATGATATGGAGGATGAGGAAGTACAATGTGCAAGTTCAAATATAGAAGGATTTAAAGGTGTGAAGGAAGAGGGGAAGGCAAATTTTAAAATATAGTTCACTCAAATTAGCTATAATCAAATTGGGCATTGCATAGGTGATAAGGAGGCAAGGAATGGCCACTAAGGCTTTGGTGAATGGAATGCTTTATCCGCATTAACCACATCAGATATTTGATTGAGAAACACATCAATCTAGATGAAAAGACCATTAATATTGATGCCATAATTGGCTAGCACATCTGCCACCTTGTTTGCTTCCCTAAAAGCATGTTGGATAATGGGTTCCCATAAATGCTCTATGATTTTCTTGGCTTCTTCAATACAACCCTTAACCTTCCATGAGGGTTTTTTGATGTTCCTTAAGTAATTAATGATGTTGAGAGAATCCCCTTCAATAATCAGCCTATTGGAACTTAGCGGTAATAGTGACAACCCTCTCCAAAGAGCTTTGACCTTAGCAAAATAATTAGATTGGAAACCAAGATATTTGGTGAATGCCATAACAACATCCCCATTGTGGTCTTAGAGAATGCCACCTGCACCTGTAGATCCTGGATTTCCTTTTGTAGCTCCATCAAAGTTTAGCTTCATCCACCCGACTGGAGGAGGGATCTAGTTGGTGTTAAGTTTGACCTTGTGGGGAGAAGAAGATAAGGCATCCTGGATGGGAATATTTAAATAAGTCAACAGGGAGGATTCAAATCTAGACTTAGAGAATGCCACCTGCCCATGTAGATCCTAGATTTCCTTTTGTAGCTCCATCAAAGTTTAGCTTCATCCACCCGACTGGAGGAGGGATCCATTTGGTGTTAAGTTTGACCTTGTGGGGAGAAGAAGATAAGGCATCTTGGATGGGAATATTTAAATAAGTCAACAAGGAGGATTCAAATCTAGAAATGGTGGCCTTAGTGGAAGGAATAAGCTGGGTATTTTCTTTGGCACAAGCTATGATTTTATTTTTTAAAGAGGAAGGGTTCTTGCAATCATTGGAAAAAACTCTTCTATTTATTTCAAGCCAAATTTACCAAAGGAATTGGTGGAGGTAAAACTTCTAGATGGAACTGAGGTGGGAGTTGCGAAAGGGAGAGGGCCATTGGGTGAAAATATCAATGATGGATTGGGGCTTGGCCCACAAGATCTAAAAGGATTGAAACAAATAATCAAGGATGGAAGAGGAAAAAGAACAACCCAAGAAAATATGATGAGTGGATTCCAAAGAAAAAAAAAAAAGTTGGTAGTGATTGAGAATCATGATGCTTCTTTTGATTAAATTATTAGTGGTAAGAATTCTATCTTGGATGGCCAACTACAAAAATAAGGAAATTTTAGAAATCATATATTTGAGCCAAACAAGGTGACAAGGGAAATATGACTTAGTTGGAAATGATAGAAGATCATAGGAAGACTTGACAGAGAAATCTCCACTTTCATAGTGCTCCCAAATGAGGTGGTCTAATATGTTGCCAGTAGGAATAACCATAGAATTGAGGAGCGAAACAAGGGAAGCAGACTCATTAGGATAAGATTCACAAAGGAATGATCTCTAGGATAGTCTATTATGGGATCGGTTTATGAATTCAAAGACCTTTCATCCCAAAAAGGAATCAGTGAAGTTTTTGAGGATAGAGAGAATAGACTCTTCAATTAGCGGTTCTCCTCTAATTCGTTTGTCATGCCAAAAGTATATATACTCTCCATTTCCTAGCTGCCATCTTAAACCTTTGCCCATCAAGGGTTTGGTGTGGATCATAGATTTCTAGAAATCTCATCAATTGGTTGGAGCCAGTTCATCAAGGAAGTTAAAATTCTGCAAGTACTTTCTCTTTACTATGATGACCCATTCTAAGTTGTCATTAGAGATAATTCTCCAATCCTGTTTAGCCATCAGGGCGATATTTAAATTTTGTATTCTTCTGAGTCCTATTCTACCATGGAATTTGGCTCTACAAACTTTATCACATGAGACAATATGGAATATTTATTTATTTTTATACCCTAACTAGAGAAGCATTTTCTAGATTTGTTCAATTTTGGAATAGACGAAGGATGGGGCTTTGAAAACTGAAAGAAAGTAAACCAGGATGCTTTGAAGATAAGCCATAGTGAGAGTAGCTTTAGCCACCTGGGATAGTAGGTTTCCTTTCCATCCTACCAATTTCCTTTGAATCCTTTCAATCAAATTGTTCCACATTGAAACAATAAGATTTCCCACAAACAATGGGAGGTCTAAATAAGTGCCAGGAAAGGAAGCTACTGCACATTCAAGGATTTGAGCTATTTTGATTTGATGTTGAGGAGTATTGAGGAAGTAGACCTTGCTTTTATGGAAATTTACCTTATGATCAATATCTTGTTCATAAAGGAGAAAAATGTATTTAATGTCTTTACCCTAAAAATAAAGGATTGTGTAGCCACCGAGGTGTCATCCAAAAATTCTTGGTGTATCATTGGGTCAAGCTGCAAAGCAGATTTGATACCTGAAATAAGACCTATTCTGCAAGATGCTTTTAAAGTTTTACCCAAATATTCTATTGTAATAATAAATATTAAAGGAGATAAGGATATACTTGTCTCAAACCTTTAGTACTTTGAAAATAGCCTACAACAGACCCATTGACTAAGACCGAAAACCAAGGAGTGGAAATGCATCCTTTGATGAGGTTGACCTAGTCTAGATGAAATCCAAAATTTAGAAGGATGACCATAAGGAAATCCCAATTGAATCTATCATATGCTTTGTTCATGTCCATATTGAGAATAAAAGCATATTTCTTGGTTTGGTATGAAGAGTGCAAAGCTTCATGAATGGTTATTATTTCATCTGTAATGGATCTACTTTTAAGAGAACTTCCTTGACACATATTGATGATACTGGGAAGAATGTCCTACATTCTGTTAGCTATCACTTTTATAAGGATTTTGTATACTACATTACAAAGGATAACATGTCTAAATTCAACCATGGATTTGGAAACGAGTCCTTTGGGAATCAGAGTGATGAAAGTGGAATTAAACCAATGAGGGACGAACTTAGATACTTGGAACTCCTTAATGGCTAAGCAAACATCAGAGCCTACCATGTCCTAAAAATCTTGGAATAATATTGGTGGGAACTCATCAGGACCAGGAACTTTATCAGGATGCATGAAGAAAAGAGCTTGTTTGATCTCATCCTCAGAAAAATGAAAGGTCAACTTGGAATTGATGTTAGGGCAAATGAAATGGGGAATGTGCTGAAGAAGGAAATCTTTATCCAGGGCTGAACAAGAACTAGGATTACCTAAGAGAGAACTAAAATAGGAGATAACCTTTGATCCGATCTCAGAAATATCCTTTGTGGATGAGCCATCGTCCTTGCAAATTTCCTTGATTCTATTTGTGCTTCTGTTACACCAGGTAGAAGCATGAAAAAAATTTGTATTGGAATCTCCTTCTCTAAGCGAAATAGATTTGGATTTCTACTTCCAGAATATTTCTTCACACTTTAGAATGTTGTGGATATATGAAAGAAGTTCCCTCTCCTCATTCCTCATTTGATCATCAACCTGTCCATTTTATATTTTGGTTTCAATTACTGCCAGCCTATCCTTGATGAATTGCTTGTTTTCAAATAGGTTACCAAAGACTTCTTTATTCTAGATCCTGAGTTTTTCTTTAATGATGCCAAGTTTTTGGGCTAGCTTAAAAGAGTGAGTTCCTTGTATGTCTTGTTGCCACCATTCAAATATTCTACTTTTGAGATCAGGATGATGAATCCACATACAAATCTAAAAGGGGTCTCAAATTAAAGTTTCCTCTCAGTATCCAATAGGAGAGGATTATGGTCAGAGCCGATTTTGAGTAAGGTCTACAGGTTTGCATCCCTAAATAGCAGAACAATTTCTTTAGAGAAGAATAACATGTTCAATTTTACTTGGATGTGATGGTGTCCACTTCTTCTATTACTCCAAGTATATTTTAAACCTTTGAGGTAAACATCCATTAGTTCATTAGAATTAATGAATTCATTGAATCTTTCATGATTTTGAAGGGAAATCCATTTCCTCCTTTTTTATCTGATGGATAGATGGGGGTATTGAAGTCATCTACCAATATTCACGGAATATTATACAAGGACTTCTTCAGGTTGCTTAAGGTCTCCCAGAGACAAGCTCTACCTAAAGGTGAGTTGGGAGCATAGATATTGGACAGGATCCATGTGATGTCATGGTCCTTGTCATGAAATAAGATGTTGGTTATTCTATTAGTTGAATGAATCAATTTTCCTTCAAGATTGGTTAGGTCCCAAATATACATCAAACCTTCAGAAGATCCTCTAACATGACTAAATGTGGCTTCACATTGCTTCCAAATTTGTATAAATTTTAGGGAATCATTATCAACAATCTTGGTTTCTTGCATAATAAAAATTGTAGGTTTTAAATCCTTCTTATATGAAATAGCAAGTCTCTGTTTGGTTAGTCCATTAAAACCTCTCACATTCCATGAAAGGATTTTCATTTGGAAGATTTAGAAATTTTTTTGCCTCTGCTTCCTTGTTATTGGGGAGGTTTGGTGCTTTTGCTTTCATATTTTGGCTGACTCAGAACTAAATGAAAGAGGGTTTTTTAGATTCTATTTGTAATATCCTCCTCAGTGCCCCTTCTCCTTTGTTTAGTTACTGAAGTCCTACCTATTTTTTTGTCACTCTTGAAATATATGAGGGAATTTTTGAAACTTCTTGTTTATTTAGGATTGAACTTGTTAGGAGCAATCTGTTCTAATACGGGACTGACAATCCCAATGATGAACTATTCAAGGATAGGGTAAGGACTCATGAACTCAACATACTTATGGTTCCTAGTGCGAGACTCTAAAGGAGGATGAGATGATCCAGACCTTGATGGAGAATCATCGATGTTGGATCTCCTATGACTGAGATGTTTAGATTCAGATAATAGAAGACTATTCCTATATTCTTGGTCAAATATGTTTGAATTTGAAAGAATATGGAATCTATTGGGGAAGGAAAATAGTGAGCATACATTTTATTGATCAATCATTGAAGGAGAGGTGATGACCTATTTCCCTTAATCAGTGGGCTAGAGAAGATCTTTGTTACCCATTCCTACAGGTGGTTGACGAGGACCTTTGTTGTTGGAGGTCAATCTAGTTTTGACCTATATGGGATGCCCTTTAGGCATCAATTTTTTTCCTTGGAACCGATTAGGTTGAAATTCCTTCTTGCGATTGTCTTTTCTTGGCTATTTGTTGAGGTCTCTCTTTTCAGAGTTTAGAGACTTAAAATATGGGTATTGATTCTTGAGATGCCCTTGGGTGTGGCATTCCACACAAAAAGTGGGTTTATTAACATACTCCAAGGGTTGACAATGGTAGTAGGAACCATATTCGAGATCAACAAAGGTAGGGAGTTCAGACTCAATATTTGCATTAACATAGATCCTAGCATGAATCATTTGCATGCGATCTAAAGTTATAAGGTCAATAGCCACCAACTCTCCAACAACTCTAGAAATTCCTTGGAGGATATCCTCATGCCAAAAATTAAAGGTAATGTCAAGAATTTGAACCCAAATGGGAGTAAAATTAATGCTTTGAGTGTCAGGCTTATAATATTCAACCCACCTATGAAGAAAAATGCTTCTTCTACCATGAAACCATGGTACTCGAAAAAGGGTGCAACTAACATCATCCTAATTTCTTAATATGATATCAAAGAACCCTTTGGAAAGAGCCACAATATCCATGTTGCCAAGATTTTTCCATTTTGAAAAGGTCCGCCTTCAGATGGTTTCCATATTAGGTCTTCCACTGATGAGTTTCTTGACAAGAGAAAAAGGTCTCCGTTGAGAGATAGTTGGACATTATGCTCTCAAGAATGGATAATTTCTTGACTTTAGAAATAATATTTGAGGAATATTCCTTTGAGCACTACCATCCACTAGCAACAACTTCAGTGAAAGATAGAGATTTGGTATTCTCTCGAATGGATTCCTCATGGGCTGGTCCCTTGCCATAAAATTACGGTGGGGACACTTTATCAGGTGGTTCCTCTCCCCAAAGGCCTTCAACTCTTTCAAAAACATTTTCTTGACCATCTTGTGCATATTTTGGATACCTTGACTCAATCCCTAAACCAGGTTCCTTGAGACCATCCTTCTCGCTTCCAAAAATTTGAATTTTAGATTTCTCACCTGAACTATTCCTGATCCTTTCCATCACTCCGCTCTATGATTTTAAATATTTTTACAAAAGAACTTAGACTCAGATTTAAAATCTCTTTTACAAGCATTATATCATATTCTAAATCTCTTTACACAAACACAAAATTAGGTTTCAAATTTCTTTCCAAAGCGTTAGATTAGGTTTAAAATTTCTTTTCAAAGCATTAGATCAAATCTCAAATATCTTTTTGAAGCACCTAGTTAGATTTCAAATATATTTCCTAAGAATATAATCTTGATTTTATTCAAACCTTCTAGGATGGATTTAAATTTCAAAAGGTATCTAGATTTAGCATGTTTTAAAAAGGTATTAAGTTAGATTTAATTTCATATCATCGGTATTTAACTCACCACCACACACTCACATTTTATACATAGTGGTAAGATTAGAATTCATACCCAATCCCCACTCAATATTGGTGATGTTGGATTTCATCTTCTTCCACGAGCTTGTATTCTTTGTAGTCACCATAGTATCTGCTAGGAGTGGTTTGCTAGACTTCATCATCGAGAAATACCCTACTCTTGAGAGTTGGTTTTCTAGAATTCATCACTGGAAGGGACCTTCGAAGTAGGTAGTTTTAGAAATCCCCTTTACCATAGGGCTTTTCAAATAATCAATGGATGTAATTGATCATTATTGTACATGCTTTAAACATGAGGGTTAAGTGACCGCTCGATTGGGCTAGTAACAACACATTGAAAGTGTAACCTCTTTTAGTAAGAGAATTTTGAAACATCAAATAATTTTGAGTCTCCCCCCTTTGAATATCATTTATTTTTACCTTATTCCATTCAGGTTGTCATTCACCCGTTGGACACATAGTTCTATTTTGTGTGTCTTTGAGTATTGTAGAAGGTTTTATGCTATGACATACCCATTTGTTTTAGCATCCATCCATTCCTATTATTTTTTCAGAGTGGGTAGTATCGTTAAAACACACAAAACCACATAAAAATACTTTTATTTGCTTAGAATTGATTCCAGTTACGTTCTTGTATTACATTTTCATAAAATATGGTCTTAGCACATTCAATTTCTAGAAAACATGCACTTGCTAGATATTTACAATCTATCATTATCATTTTCTATCAGAATTTGTTCACAATTTTAGGTTTGCATAGTAGTGTGTGAACCAGGTTCTCATAGCAGTGCGCGAACCGAATTCTCATAGTAGTGTGTGAACTTTGTTCTAGTACATAAAAGCACATAGAATTTTACACAGACCACACACACAATTCATAATTTTATTTCTAAACAATCCTAAACACTTATTTTTAGTACTCATCACTATAATTATTCTCACTCATAGTTAGGCATGTGACCAAGCACATCTTGCTGAGGAGGCTACCCATGCTACCTCAAACCAGTATCATGCTCCCTCTCAGTTTATGAGGGAGCCTTCCACTGTCACCCCTGATATTTTCACTAGTTTTAAACCATCTTCCACTCACACCATGACCCAAGGTGAGACTTCCATATCAAGTAATATTCCTGCCACATCCTCTAGTGAGAATCATCCTCTTATTTCTCTTTCATCTCCACCTAATCCACCTTCTACTTTTTATGATCATGGCATCTACACTGCTCCAGGAGATCCATCTTCATCTGTTATTATTGATGAGGAGACTCCACCTCCTTCACCCACATCTTCTCATCCATTTATTTAGGATCAATCTCATTCTATTCTTGGGGGTGATCCCCATCTACTCTATCATCTTGACCCTAATACTATCTCTTCTACCCCCACCATAGAGATGGTTAAAAATACTCAATCCTCCACTTTTGACACTCATGCATCCTCATCACATTCAACACCACAATAGTCATCATCCCAATAATAATACACTCCACTTACTTCATCCCATCAATACGCTTAACAAAAACCACAATAATAAAATTCACAACAATTGTATTTTCCATCAACAACTCAAATATCGTAGCCACCATCACAATCACACCAATTCATTCCATCGCAACAGTAACAAGTCTTGTGTCTACAATTCTTTGTAGATACGTTCAACACTCCCTCTTATAAATCTTCCCCCTTCAATGCTTATACTCCTTCTTTGGTACTTCCACTACCTACGTTCCCCACTTCTAGGATGCATGGTGCGTCATCTTCCACTCCAATTCCATATTCATCTACTTCCACATTTTGTCTTCCTCCATATTATCCATTTCAAGCTCCCCCTTCCATTCCTCTATCTTCATATAATCTACTTTACCCATATTACCTCGCCAACCCCCCATGCTATTCTACCCAGCTAGATTTTTCTATTCACCACTCATCCAATTCAGTGTAGCTCGCATATTTTGGCACATCATGTCATAATACACCTTCATCCTCTCTTCAAATACCACTTCCCCCACCATAATCCACTATGCATAAATTCTTCACATCACCTACTAGGTCTTACACACCAACCGTGCAACCATTATAGTAGGTTTCTAAGCACCATATAAAATCTTCTTAGCCATAATTTTTCCACTCGCAATAGATTTCTACCCCACAATAGATCCCCATATTTGCTCCCATGTTTCAAACGTGTCAACCACAATACCCACAAGAACAATTTTAGTATACTCCCCTATCACAATGGGAGGAGTAGAAGCTTTAGTATCCTCCTCATTCTTATTCTTCCACTATCCTACCATAAATAATATCAATCCCATCTTCCTCACATACAATTCTCCTGTCTTCTTCTAATGTGGTTGCCCCATCAACTGAACTCCAAATTTTACAAGAACAAATTAAAATATTGGATCTATGAACGACTGGTTATGGGTCCCAAAATCCCACATATAGTGAGTTGTGCAATGAACCCATTCATCCCTTGGTTCCCATTCCTCCTTATACTTACCGATTCGAGATTTCAAAATTCAAGAAATACAAGGATAAGAATGATCCTTGAGAACACATTAACAATTACCACTTTGCATGCTACCAACTTCATGGTAGCGACCCCCTCATGTTGTGCACTTTCACTCTTTCACTTGGGGGACAATTCCTTTATTGGTACAACAATATTCCATGCCATAGCTTGTTCACATTTGAGTAGTTGGATAAATCATTTCTTAAACACTTTTTCATCAATATCAAGAAAAAAGATGAACTTTTCTGATGTATACACCTTATGATAGGTTGATGATGAACCTATCATTGATTTTATTTCATGGTGGAGATCGGTCATTCATGACCAGTCTTGCATCCTCCCTTCTGCTGAACTCATAACACTGTTCATGAAAATTTGTCACAAACACATTTCTATGACTTTGTAATTGCATAAAAGTCACACATTTGATGAGGCCATCACTCAAGTGAAAGTCATTAAGGACATAAAGGCCCAATATTGTGAAATCAAAGTTCAACAAAAAACATCTTACTCTAATTTTTGCTTTAATTGTAATGCTATGAATCTGCCCTTTCCAAACCACCACAGACCGATCAAGTAGTGGTAGCTTCTTCATCTTCTTCATCAATATTATAACCTCCTCTACCACAATAGTAGTTGTTTCACACTAATTACCCTCCACCCAATCCACAATAAGCTCGCAGTCCTCATCCTCAACGCACACAACATAATTGGACCTCAATTTTTGAGCCTCTCCCTACTTTATTCCAGAGTTTAATTGATGTTGGTCATGTTAATTTACCTGACATTAAACCCGTAGACTTGAATCAACCCAAACCTTATGGGTACAATGAACATGCCTTTTTTGCTTATCATCAACAACACGACCATGACATCAGTTCTTACCACTCCTTTTGTAGCTTAGTCTAGGATCTTATCAATCATGGTACTATCCAAGTTTCAAACCCCCTTACACCACAAAATCAAAAGCTGGGTATTTATTAGAACCCCTTACCTAAACACAAGGGAATTAATCCTTAAGGAGCTCAACCCACTCAATAGACCCAATCAAGGAAGTCAATCATGTCCACTGTGATCCATCTTCATACAGAGTGGTTGTCATGATTAATTTCACTACTCATAATCAACATTATCCACCATGTCAAGATGCACCCACTACACCTCTACCACCATTTACTTATCCTCACTCACCTACTGCATCTAATGTTTTACCATCACTACCATGTAATATCACCACTATTTGTGGTAGTCTCACCCATAAAATTTACAATGCACCAGTAAGGTTATCCATATTTGATCTTCTACAACAATATCATCCTCACCGTGAGGCTTTAAATGATATTATTTGCTCCATTGAGCTTAAAACTAGTGATACCAATGCATTTATTAATTTTATTGGGAATATACCATGATGCATGTAACCTTCAATCAACTTCCATGATCACAAAATTACTGAGCTTATGGGAGAGGGAGCTAATCCACCACTACATATCTAAGCAATGATCAATGACATCACTTACAAGCATGTGCTCCTTAATATCGATTGTTCTATTAGCATCATATCTACTGTTGCCCTTCATCATCTTCACATTCCACCCACTCACCTAGCTACACATTCCCTCAACCTTTAAGCCTTTGATGGTTCTATGCGTCCCATAGTAGGTTCCATCATTCTACCCATTCAAGTGGGTGCAAAAATCATGCCTACCTTATTCCATGTCATTGAAGGTGAGATACAATATAATATCTTTCTTGGATGTCCATGGATCCACGATATACAATGTATTCCATATACCTTACACCATTGTTTCAAATACATTCATAATGGACTAGTCCATTACATTCCCATTGATAATGATCATTTCAAATTATGTAACATCGTAGATATTCCACTAGGACCTTCATCATCCTTACACTGCCCATCGATGACGTGCACACATTATTCTGTGTCCACTTACTACATTCCATCATCCACTTCTACTGATCCTCCTACCTCATCCATCACTTTCACTCCACCTTCTCCATGACCTCCTACTCCTTCTTATCCATCCCATTCTACAGATCCTCTATTTCTTCTACATATTTCTCCCCACCTTCTCTGTGGCCTCATGTTCCATCCTATCCCTCTTATTATGTAGATCTTCTCATTATTTGAACTCCTCAAACACATCCACTCTCATTCTATCCTTGATCTCGATCTTTCACCTCACCTTTCTACAAGACTCAAACTTGCCCTACATCATAGGATCCACATGTTGCTCATCCTATTCCTTCCACTGCCAGTGAACTACCCATATTGATACTTAAATCTTCCAATCTCCTCATGACATCGTACATGACTACCAAATTTATTCTTATTCCTCTAATTTTGACTCACATCGTCATTCACCACCTCATACTTCATCGTGAGTATCCATTCTCATGACCAATTCTAGTCCCAATAATTATAATATTCATGATGCTTGTGTGAGTCCTCCCATGACCTAATTTGTTCATGACTTTGGATGCCCTTCCTCCTCAATACTAACTATAGGTATATTCATCCCACTTGGTCCACCTGATAATTGTACGAATTTCATTTATGTGGGTATTGAATCATTAATCCAAATTATTGTACCCTCGCCACCATAATCTATATTTTGTGGCACTTTAGAGCACATGTCCAATCTAGACTTCGATTTATGATACCTTAAACATTTTTATTGTCATGGTTTTGGCTTAGGATGTTATGAGCAGGGCTTAAAAATACCTATTAACCATACATTTAACTACCTAGGGATAAATCTAGTTTGGGTTATCACCCTAAAACCATTCACTTACTAGAGGATGCACTTTGAGACCTCACTCTTCATTATTTAGTAATTCCTACACATCATGAGGTTGAAATTGATGTTCTTGATGAATGTTCTTCCCCCTATTCCACCATCAACATACCATGTATATTTTTTCAATAATTACCCCTTTCAAATACCACATCTACTTATATAATTGATGATATGGTTGATATATTTGTTGCTCTCTCCCTCACCTCTCCTCACATAGATCATGCCATTCCACCTTCATTTCTATCACCTGTACATTCATACATACCCTTATGCAATCACCAATCAGACCACCATTCTACGGCTCACCCCTTATCTCCACCCATGGTTTTACGTCCTCCATTGAATCAAACATACCTCTCACATTCTTTTGAGTCTTCATCCCACAATCTCCATCTTTCACAATCTTACCCACTTTCGTTAATGTGGTTTTTGTCAATTTGTACACCCCACTTTGCTATGCCTCCCATCCAGATCGAGCAGATCCACCTAATGTAGACTTAATTGATTTTACTCATATATCACCCATGCCCTTATCACAAGATTTTATGTCATCGTCACCCAAATTACTCACTATAAATGCTCCCTCGCCATATACTCTGCCTCACATCCCTTGGATTAACCATACAAATATTTATTTGAATGACGAGTTTGACTTACCCGAGGCTATTTATAACCTCAATATCATCCTCATTTTGGCTCAACTTCAAGATAGATCCCACATGCTTATAGAGGATATTATATATGTTGACATTGGTGATGATCCCACTAACCCCCACATCATAAAACTTATCACTAGCCTCTCCTTAGAGCAACATGTTTTTTTTACCTCATTTCTTAAGGAGTACATCAAAGTCTTTGCATGGTCCTACATGGACATGCCCAGACTCGACCCATCGTTGGTCATTCACAATCTCACACTTGATGATGGTGCCAAACCCTTCAAACAAAAATTATGATGCATGCATCCCATAATTGTGTTAATGGTTAAATCCAAGGTCCAAAAGTTTCTTGGCGTAGGATTCATACAACCAATTGATTACCCAAAATGGGTGTCCAACATGGTTCCAATACCAAAGCCCATCGGGGATACCCATGTATGCACTACTTGTCAAGATTTAAACAAAGCTTGTACCAAGGACAATTTCCCACTCCCAAACATCTTTACTTTGGTTGATTCTATAGTAGGTCATGAAATTATATCTCTCATTGATGGCTTTTCTGGATACAACCAAATCAAAATCAACCCTGTTGATTAGCACAAAAATTTCTTTATGATCCCTTGGGGACTTTTTATTATAAGATCATGCCCTTTGGCCTTAAGAATTCTAGGGAAACCTACTAGCATGTTATGACATGCATTTTCCATGACTATATGCATAAGACTATGAAATATTATGTTGATATTATCATTTCCAAATCCAAGAAGTGCTGCCAACATCTTGTAGAGCTCCATCAAATATTTGATCACCTCCTTGAACATTATGTGTTATTAAATACTTTATCACCTCCTTGAACATTACGTGGATTGGGGTATACAAATTTGGGTCATAAAGAGCATGTGTGATTAAGACCAAGGCTAGGGTATTGGCATGGCTCTAAATAACTCCAGGAAGAGGATACTCTACTAGCCATTGGGCATAAGTACGGTATTTCACTTTCATTCAGTATTAGAACATGGTCGATGAATAGTCAAAGGTTCAAAATGGTAAGGGATAGGGAAGCAAGCATCCATCCTCTAGGTGTTATGGGCCCTAGAGGATAACCCCTACCATGGATTGACCCTCATGCCAAAACACAAGGATGTTAAATGAGATAATTCAATTCCACTAATGACACCTTTACGGGATTTGGCTGATCTCGTCCACTTGGATGACTGTTTGTAGTAGTATTGAACCCAAAAGTGGTGTAACATACTTGTACTAAATTAAGCTTATGCTAATAAATATTTGGGTGAAGCAAGTTTTCTAGGAACTTGAAGGTAATCTTATGAGTAAAACTGTACTATTGAAACAAAAAAATAATAATATAATGTTTTTCTTATAAATTATTATGTGGTACAACCAAGTGAGTAGATTTGGCTTGTTACAATTCACCATACACAGTTTTTCTATTTATCTCATCTGTAAATAAAAGTTAGATATTTTAGAATTATCTAAGTCCCTACCTTTTCTATTATAATACAACTAACAAACACAATCCTTTAGTTCACTAGTAGAGACGCTTATGCTAAATTTCAGAACCTATTAACTATTTGCTCAATTTTAATAACCACATATTTTTGAACTCTCATTTTTTAGTTACCAAATGGTTAACTCACAGTGACGATATGCATTACAATTCAGTTATCTATATAACTAAAGGGCTCTTCAGATTACACAAAGCATTAGTAGTTTATTCCTTGATTGGCAAACAATTTTTTTTTCTTTTCAATTTAGTTAACATTCTAATCCCTCTTTTAACCTTACAACCAGTATTAAATAAGGCTTCATTTGGAAATTCACAATACCTTCCGCTTGTCACATGTTTAGAGATTAGTTATAACATGAATACATTTGCCCAACATTTCCCAACCATTAAATAATTTATCTATTCATTATAAAGTACTAAAGTTGATATTTGCTCATAGAAAATAAAAGACTTAATTGTAGTTCATAAGAGGTTTACACTATAATTTAATTAATTATCAATTTTGTATATTACCGATCTGAACACAGCCACATTTGCATTTTATGTAGACCCATTTCAAATTAAGATTTGGTTTAATATACGGACTATGAAGACCTCTATTTATTGATAAATATTTCCTTAATTCCACATACTACATCATACAAAAATACTTAGATAATATTACAAGTGTTGTCATAATATTAAATATAAATCATGCAATATAGTCAACCTCATGTTCGCCAAATTATCACTAAATTTAAAGCATAGATTTTTGGAATTTTCAAAATAATATACTATTTTATATAGATAGATAAGTTGACAATGATATACATTTAATGCATCATGACACATCAAGTTCCAATATCATAACTTCTTACATGTCATGTTCAACAAATATTAAACAATAATGATGTAAAGGAACATTCTATGCTAGATACTTACAAGCTCATTCTCGATATTGTTTCAAGTAATAATACAGTCCTGGAAAATATATTCGACACAATATTTTAAGTACAACCATTCTTATTGTCTATTATGGCTTTAATAATATTCAAGTCTCCCATTTTGTGTGAGTTGGTAGTCCAGTCGGCCATTCCAACAATATGCAGCCCTCACATTATGAATAGTGAGGAGATTAAATAATTTTTCAACCTCATGTCTTATATGTCTCTGACGAGGGATCATATTTCAGCTCATATGATAATATGTATGCAATATACTATATCATGCAATCTACCATTCATTCAAAATGCATTCATTTACACTCAAACAGGAAGACATAGCATACCAATGAAATATTTTATAGATTGCAGTCATTTATAATCTATAAAATTCAATACTGAAATTTTCAATTTGCATACTCAATCACAGAATTACAATACCATAAACTTCATTCGAAATAAAAAAGGGATTAGAAATATGCTTCTCATTGTCAATTCTAATGCAAAACATTAAGCAAAAAGAAGTAGTTCTAGCATGTTATCATTCTAGTTATCTTTTCAAACCCAATTCCAAACATCATGAAACCAACAAATAACATTCCATTCCTACTATAGAAAAAATAACATCAAAATGCCTATAAAATGATGTTTGTGGTGATACTTCCTCAAATTGAGCTCTTAACCGTTCTATACAAGTTTCAAATGCCAATAGAAAAACTATCGTGTACTTTATTGTTTCCCCAATATTTCCCCCTTATGATACCTATGAGTGCAACAATGACATGCGGCCATCCTCTCCCATAATTTTTTTTATTTTATTTGTTTCCCCAGATTATGGAATGAGTTAAACATAATTATTATAACTACCTGCCATAGCTGAAGCACTGCTTGCATCATTTTCCTTGTCCACTATACAACGAGTCCATAAATATTACTCTATCAATATGCTCATTTAAATATTTTATTGCATTTATAAAATTAAATTAAGTTTAGCATATATTTACTATTTATCCCATTTACTTTATATTTATTATATTTTTTTAACAAATTATTACAAAACTTACAATCAATTTTTAGTTCATAAAATTAGAACAAGAAAAGGTCTCATACCTTTGGCACTTTTATTACCCATAAGAATATATGCATACATTATTTTTTGTTAATAAAAAAATAGATATTTAAAATAAGATAACACAAATCACTCACAATGCACCTATATGCTATGCATTTTTATGAGCTTCCATGTACTCACGAGCTGAATCGTAACTTCCCTCTTACCTTTTTTATCGACTAAACCTATCTGTCGAAGGTATATATTTGGTCTTGCATACACAATATACATCAGTAGTACCATGTTCTATAGGAGAAGGTAATTACAAATTATTAATTAATCTATAATTTTTTTTATTTGTGGAAAACATCCCAAAAGGGATGCCACTTTCGGGTAAGACCCAAGGAGGCAGGGGTATCCATTCCACCAAAAATGCCCAGGACTCGGACCTGGCCTACCACCTTTGACATACTCAAGGAGCAAACAAACACACAAAACCAATTTAAAAATAAGTAAATAACAACAAAAATAATAAAATAAAATAAAAAACATGCTCCTTGAGTGTGTCAAAAACAAAAGCACAACCAAACACGCACAATAAGATAAAAGAAACCACAACACAAACCACATAGAAAAACACAAGAACCACATAACAAAACACAAACAAGACAAAAACAACAGAACACTACAAAGACATAACCCAAAAAAAACATGAAAAATAAACACAACCAAAACCTAAAAAATAAAAAATAAAATAAAAATAAAAAACAACCAACAATAGACAATAAACAAAAACAAAAAACATAGAAAACACTCACACATAAAAACACGAATTAACACAAACAAAGAGAAACCCAAGAACAAGAACGAAAAAAACACAAGAACAATAACAAAAAACATAAAAAAAAAACACAAAACAACAAAAACACATGAACAACAAAAAACAACACAAAGAACACAAAAACAAAACAAAACAAAAGAACCCACCCACCTTAAAAAACTAAACAAAAAAAAAAAGAAAAAAAATTGAACATAACAATGACCTATCTAGACCAGAAGACTAATAAGGCAAGAATCAACAGAGGAAACAAAATAAAGAATAGAATGAGCTAGGGAACTAAAAAAAACTGAATGAACCAAAGAGAAGCAAAAAAAAAAGCAAGAAGAAACTAGGTACCTTCAGAACTGGAGCCATCCAAAGAAATGATAGAAAGAAGAGCTTCCCTAATTTGAGAAGCCCACCATATAGGAGGGTGGCCATAACAAGTAAGATCACCTTTATCCAAAGCCCAATTAGCTAAAGCATCAACACTCTTGTTTTGATCTCCGACCACATGATTGTAATCAACTTTCAAAAATCCCATCTGGATTAATTGAATCTTCTCAATAATTCTTTTTATTCTCCAATCCACCTTATGATTCTTAGAAGGAGTCTTCAAGAGATTAATCATAAGTTGAGAGTCGGACTCAACTAACACCTTTTCCCATCCAACCTTAGTAGCCTCCTGAAGGCCTCCGAGGATACCATACCCCTCAGCAAGGTTATTGGAAAGAATACCCAAATTCTCAGCAAAAGTAAAAACCAGGGAGCCATCTGAAAGTCTACCAATTCCTCCCACACTGGCTTTTCCAGGGTTCCCTCTAGAGGCTCCATCAGTATTGACTTTTCCAAAATCCTTAGGAGGAGGTTGCCAATTTCTAGTCCTATCCATCTTACTAATACTCACATTCCCTTTAAGTTGGTTGCCCTTAGAAGATTTAATCTTCAATATTTGCATCACTTGATCCCATCTTTGGTGGGAGTTTTGGGGGTGATTAAGGAGTTGATGGACTGATTCAACTAAGTTGGCTATGGTATTTTGCCAAATATAGTGAATATCCTTCCTATCTTGATTAAAAATTTGATTGTTCCTTTCATTCCAAATATTCCAAAGAAGAATGGTAGAACCCATCCAAACTAACTACCTAATAAAATGATCAACACCCTCTTGATTAGGCCAATCCCTCCAAAGTTGTTCAAAAGTAAAAAAATTGGACCATTGTAAGCCAAGTAAAGTGGCCATTCTCCTCCATAGCTCAGAGGCTAAAGTACACTCAATAAAAATATGGTTGAGAGTTTCTACATTCTCTTCACACATTTCACATCTAAAAGGGCCATGAAAACCACGCTTCATAAGTTGCTCACCAGTAAGCACCCTACGATGCAATAAAAGCCAATTAAAGAACCTCACCTTAGGCTAGAGCTTTTGAGCCCACAATCGAGAAAATATGTCAGAAGAATGGTTGGGATTATTATGGCATAAGGTCAAATAACCTTGAGCAACTGAATACTCACCCTTAGTAGTGTTGTTCCATCCAAAACAATCTTTTTCATGGGACCAAGAGAGGGATCTCATATGAAGGATGCCTTGGATATCTTGTCTTTGCCTTTCTGGGATTTGAATAGGCCAGTCCTCAATAGGGATCCAATATCTACCAACCTTTGAATTACCAGTATGGTACCGATAGTAATTAGCCACCTTTATCCAATTAGCTCGGTGAAGCTCCTCCATCCAAGGCCTCCAATCGGGAAACTGAGTTATCAAAGGCTTGTGACCATCCCAAGAATCTATCCAAAAATTTTCCTGTTGACCATTATGAATGATCCAAAATAATTTTTTCTTTATCAAATCCTCACCGAGTCTTAAGAACTGCTAAAATGGGAGAACCTTTGGTAGGAAGTTGATAGCGAACAAGGTCTTCAGGACTTTTGTTCTCAGCATATTTAGCACGAAGATTATTGGCCCAAAGAGCATTGGGGTTATGCAACATCCTCCAATATAATTTAGCAGCTAAAGCTTTGTTGTTATTAATAGAAGACCAGAATCCTAACCCCCCTTCACTCTTAGGAAGACATAAAGTATCCCATTTCACCAAGGCCCATTTTCTTTTCTCCTTAGTACCACTCCAAAGGAAACGATGACTGATTTGATCCAATTCTCGAAGAACAACCTTTGGGATATTCAAAATGGAAGAAACATAAATAGGAATAGCTTGAAGGACTGATTTTACCAAGGTGATTCTACCCCAGAAGAAAGCCACTTGTTGGTCCACTTTCCAATTTTCTTCTTGACTTTGTCCAACAACCAATTCCAATATTTATTTTTTTGCCTTTGAATATTTATGGGAATACCTAAATAAGTGATTGGAAGGGAGGTCTTCTTATATCTTAATTTATCCAAGACCATGGATTCCTGTCTAGCAGAAGCGAGTGAAAGAAAATAACTTTAGATTTGTCTTCATTGATCAACTGCCTGATAGCCTTAGAAAAATAGCTAATGATTTGCTTAATATTAGAAGCTTCCTTAACTGTAGCTTTACCTAAAAGAGTAGAGTCATCCACAAATTGAAGATGAGAGATAGGTCTAGCTCCATGAGCAATGTTAACTCCCTCAAGGGTTTTGTTTTTCCCTCTTTTTGGTTATAGTCCTACCCAAGCATTCAACAAGAATGATGAATAAATAAGGGGATAGCGGGTCACCTTGCCTAATACCTCTGGAAGTCGGGAATGACTGAGAAGGCCTGCCATTGATAAGAACTAAGTAGGAAACTAAAGAGATACATCCCATAATCCAATCCATCCAATCCTTAGAGAAACCAAATTGCCTCAAAACTTTGATAAGGAAGTGCCAATCCACTCTGTCATAAGCTTTGGATAAGTCTAACCGAATGAACATGGAAGGAGATTTTTGCATATCCATGGAATGGATGGCTTCCTGAGCAAGAACTATCTCATCTACTATTTGACGTCCTTCCACATAACCCCCTTGCTCGGGGAAATAATCTTATGCAAAAGAGGCTTCAACCTTTCTGCCATTATTTTAGTAATGATTTTGAGAAGAACATTACATAAAGCAATAGGTCTAAAAGCTGAGATATGATCAACCTCTTGAGCTTTTGGAACAAGAGTAATATAAGTTTTATTGATAACCTTCAAAATTTCTTTGGCTTTCCTGGCTTCTTCCACCACCTCTAATAAATCAACATGAAGGATATCCCAGAACTCTTGGTAGAACTCAATGGGAAAACCATCAGGACCTGGGGTTTTCCCTTTTTGCATTTTAAAAACTACTTGTTGAAGCTCATTGATAGTAACAGGAGCAGTCAAAATAGAGTTCTCCTCAGAAGTGATAAGAGAAGGGATTGCTTGAAGAACATTTTGTTGTGAAGTCGAGTCAAGAGGAGTAGCAACAAAAATATTGGAAAAGTAATCAACAACAATAGAGTTCATGCCATCCCAAGTATAAACAACATCTCCAGAATCTGATTTTAAGGAAGAAATAAAGTTGTGAGATCTTTGAGCTAGAAGAGATTTGTGGAAGAAATTTGTGTTTCGATCTCCTTCTTTGAGCCATTGAATTCTAGATTTTTGCTTCCATAAGATTTCTTCTCTTTTTTCCCATTCCTCTAACTGAGTTGTGAGTTTAATTTCATCTGCACTTCTCTTCTCTGTGAGGCCATCTAAATGGATTTTCTTATTCAAATTTTCAAGATGAGCAATAACTTCATATTTTTTTTATGAACATCCCCAAACTCTTTCCAGTTCCAAGTCTTGATTTTGGATTTAATGTATTGCAGTCTTTTGGCAAAACAGAACATCTTAGTCCCATGCCTAGGTTTACCTTCCTTCCACCATTGTTGCACATGAGGTCTGAAGGAAATGTCTCTAAGCCACATTAATTGAAAATGAAAAGGAGAGAAACTCACATTGGTTTTCCACATTTCCACCATGACTGGCCAATGATCCGAACCAGCATTATTAAGAGTCTTCACTTTAGGAATGTGACCATGGATTAAGAAATTTTTAGAGAGCAAAAACCTATCCAATCTCTCCATTATACAAGCTAAGCCTTGCCTTCTATTAGACCAAGTCATAAGGCCATTATCTGGTTGGATATCCACAAGATGGAGGTTTGCAATATATTCGCTCATGAGGTCGGTGCTTTTGTCCAAATTTCTATTTCCCCCCTTTTCTCATCCAGAGAGAGGATGGTATTGAAATCTCCTCCGATCAAGATCCAAGCTTCAGGAAAATGAGAGATAATATGAGTAATATCCTTCCACTGTCTTCTTTTTTCCTCCAAAGAAGTCGGAGCATAAATAGTAATGCAGAGCATAATCTGGTTGGAATGTCTACTTTGAATAGCTATAGCCAACAAACCCCAACTGCCAACCATATGGTGAATAACTACCTCTTTTGGGTTCCAAAGACAAGCAATGCCACCAGAAGTCCCTTGGGAACCGAGGGAAACCACTTTTCCAGTTGGCCAAATTTTACTGGCAATTGAGTCCATATCCTCCATTGACATCTTTGTTTCTTGAAGGAAAACAAGATGTGGATGATTTATCTGAATCATTCTTCTAATTTCATTTTGTTTTGAAAGACTCCCTTTGAGTCCTCTAATATTCCAAGTGATGATCTTCATTAATACCAGGGCTAAAAAATTTGGGAAGGGCATTAATCTTACCTTCCTCTACAAGCTTTTCACCTTCTTTTACCATATGATATTGATTGGTCTTGCGACCTGCTTTTTGATTAGAATCCATCTTCAATTTTTTTTTCCTGTTTCTTGACTTATTCCAATTGAATCTGAGATGGCTTCTAACCTTGAAGAATGCTCGTACATAGCCAAAATTTTACTAGATGGTTCAACGGAGTCTATATTGGGACCTGCATTATTTGAAGTTTTGACATTTGAAAGATTGTTTTTCTTGTGTAAATTTTCTCCCTTTTTTTTCTGTTGAAAACCTTTGATTTGTTGGTTTGTCTCTGAGTTCTTCCCTTCATATTTAAATTGTGTTTCTAAGATTTTAGTTTCCATTATTTCCTCTTCCTCACTTGGGACATCATTTGTGGAAAGGATTTCAAACATATTAGCAGATGACTTTGATTGATCCTTCATAACTGGTTTTTTCTTAGTGTTCTTCTTCTTAGGTATTTGGAAACTTGCTGAGTTTATATCTTCTTTCTTTTGATCAGGAATTTTATTTGGGCAAGCACTGGCCAAATGACCATATTCATGGCAAATTCTACAATGAAAAGGAATGTTCTCATAGTCCACTACTTGCTCCCAAGTGTCTTCCCCAAATTGTAATGTGATATTTTTAGGTAGGGGTTTGTCAAAATCCATTAAAACACAAATTCGAGCATAAATAATATGTTCAAAATTTTGAGTACAATCAACGAGTCATCATAAAAGTTCCTAAAGAGTTTCCAATTGAAGAAAAAATAGTAGGATTCCAAAATTCAATAGGGAGGCCAAAGAGTCTAACCCACACGGGAGCTATAGAAGGCATCTCTTCTTCGACTTTAAATTTAGTATGCCAGGGCTTCATGAAAAGCCCTGCCCTTCCAAAAAACCAAGGACCCCCTTGAAAATTTTTCTCTCTATCTTCATTATTAGCAAATAAAACAAGAAAATAACCATTTGGATAAATAGAGATTTGTAACTCACCTTTAGTTTTCCAGCTTTTTGCAGCCCAGACTTTGAAAGCAGATAGACTCGGACGAAAACCCACGAACCGACAAATTAGTCCTCTTTTTTCCAAATCTTCAATACCAGTCTGAATGTTACCCATATCAAGCTTAACAATAGGAGTTCCATCAACTGCTTTAAGACATCCTGACTCCATTTTCCTGGGATCAATCTTAGGCATTCTTAGAGGTTTATGGGAAGCCCTAAGATTGATATTAGCATTGGGTTGAGGCTGTCCACCATGAAGGGCATCCCTAAAATTCATTTTTGGGACTGAGTCTTCGAAATTCTTACCCTTGATAGGGGTTTTCATAGTAGAATTATTTTGTGGGTGCACCTTAGCACCAGATTCACTTGAGATATGAGCCATTTTTTGATCAACTGCTTGAAACTTGTTTCGTGATCTCTTTAATCCTTGCCCTAGACGCCGTGGAAAGGTATGGTTTTCACTTTTCTTTTGTGCAGCAAATTGGAAGCCGTTGTCACTCAAGTTCACAGTATGATCTGTTGAAAGACAAATTTCTAACCCATATTGGATCCCCTGCAACATTTCCTGATAAAATATTGAGCATAAACCACAAAAATATTGGCCTCTAGGGCCCGAAGGCCCTAAAATGTTGAGCAAGGTGTTGCAAGAGGTTTGTCATTGTTGTCAACACAGGCAGTTAGATCTAATGATGCAGTGGACAGACAGTTCAGGAGTCATTCAGATGCAGAGGACAGAAGTTCAAAGGATAGTCAGATCTTGTAAAGTGCAATTCCAAGAAAACAGAAGTGACCCAGATTCAGAAAATCAAAGAAAAAGACAAGTAAGAAAACTGTCGCGATATCGCGACATGTTTTCTATCACGATTTCGACGCGAGGAGAGAGAAGCAAAGAAAATTGTCGCGATTTCGCGACATGTCGGAGGAGAGAGAAGGCACAAAGAAAATTGTCATGATTTCATGACATGTCGAAGGAGAGAGAAGGCACAAAGAAAATTGTCACGATTTCGTGACATGGCCGAGGAGAGAGAAGGCGCAAGGCAAACTGTCACGATTTCGTGACATGTTGGAGGCCAAGAAGCTAAGTCGAGAAACTGTAGCGATTTCGCTACATGTTGGATTTTCGCTGGCCGAAGCAAGGAGAAAGCGTTAAGTGGAAAAGTTGTAGCGATTTCGCTACATGTTGGATTTTCGTTGGCCGAAGCAAGGAGAAAGCGTTAAGTGGAAAAGTTGTAGCGATTTCGCTACATGTTGGATTTTCACTGGCCAAAGCAAGGAGAAAGCGTTAAGTGGAAAAGTTGTAGCGATTTCGCTACATGTTGGATTTTCTGGTTGAAGCAAAGAGAAAGTGCCAAGTTGAAAAGTTGTAGCGATTTCGCTACATGTTGGGATTTCGCTAGTGCATGAAGAGAGAATTGTACGGATGCGAAAGATGTCACGATTTCATGACGTGTTCCGTTTTCGTGGGCGATAGGCACAGAAAAGTGCTAAGGCAAAAAGATGTCACGATTTCGACATGTTTCATTTTCGCAGGCGATAGGCAAAGAAAAGCGCTAAGGCAAAAAGATGTCATGATTTCGTGACATGTTCCGATTTCATTGAGGGATGCGGTGAAGAATGTACGATAGTGAGAAGTGTCACGATTTCGTGACATGTCATGTTTTCACGGGTGCAAGCCTAGAAAAGGACAAAGAGGCAGAAAGTGTCACGATTTCATGACAGGTTGCAAGAAAAGCCTCTGGAAGCTGAAAGCGTCATGATTTCATGACAAGAATGAGGATGACGTCAGCGAAAGTTTGAAGTGTCACGATTTCATGACAAGAATGGTGGCAAAGCTAACAAAAGCCAAAAGTGTCGCATTTTCGTGATAGCGGGATAAAGAAGGCGTACGGCTACAAAAAGTGTCACGATATCGTGACATGTTATTATTTCATGGCAATAGTTACAGGAAGGTGACAGAGGTGGCAGAGGCGGTTGAGGCCGACAAAGTTGAATCTGGGCTGACAAAATTTAGGGTTTTACAGTGATAATTTCTAGGGTTTTGCAGCTGACAATTTCTAGGGTTTTGCAGCCGACGTTCTTAGGGTTTCAGTCGACTAGTGTTTAAGATTTGATCTTGAAATTTCTTCTATATAAGGAGGATTGTTTCGAGTTTGAGAAATGAAGTGAGTATAGAGTTTGTGCAAGTGAAGTCCGCGTCGAGCAGAGAGCGAGTCGTATCGAACTTGTGCGAATTAAGTGCACAGGGTGTAGATGTTGAGTCATATCGATTCGAGCTGAGTGCGAAGTCGTAGTTCGTTTGAGTCGAAGCGAATTGTGCGTATAGTAATTGCATGAATCAAGAGCACGGGGTGCAGAGGTTGAGTTCTAAGTGCGAAGTGATAGCGCGTAGATAGAAGAAGTGATCGATTATCTGGTTGTAGCAGAGAGTGCGAAGAAATTCATAGAAGCAGTCGGATAGTGCGAAGCGTTTTGCATAGAAGCAGCAGAATGCATAGGAACTACAGACTGTGAGAATTAAGGTGAAAGTATTATTCTATAATTTTCATTATCTTTATTGAAGTCCAAGTTGTAGCTTGGCATAAGGGGTTGGTGCTTCTTTCCAGTAGGTGCTGGTAAATTAGGAGTTGGTGCTCCATTCTGTTTGGTACAGAAAAATCTAAGGGGTTGGTGCTCCTTCCAGTTGGTGCTGGTAAAAGATATTGTAAAGTTGTAGCTTTGCATTGGCTGGATTTGGATGGTAGTCCAAGCAGTCATTTTGAGGAGTAGCCACATTGGTGAACCTCATTAAATTATTGTGTTGTGTGTCATGCTCTCTTGTTGTATTTGATATATCTTTTATTATTTTTAAATTGCTGCTGGATTTAAAGCTATATATTCGAAATTTAAAAGACCACACTGATTCACCCCCCCTCTCAGTGTCACTATGATTACAACAATTGGTATCAGAGCCAAGTTCCTGAACAGGCTCAATAAGCTAGGGTGATCTTGGAAGTGACGCAATGGCAAGTGGTGAGGGTTTCTCCTCAAACAAAGCACCATTGTTTGATGGAACTAACTATGCTTTCTGGAAAATAAGGATGCAGACATATCTCCGTGCTTTGGGTTTTGACATCTGGGGTGCGGTAGTTAATGGTTACAAAGCTCCCGCCACTGCTCCAACAGACACTACCGGCAAGAAGGCATTTGAAAATGATTCGAAAGCAAAAAATGCCATCATGTGTGGATTAGTGGACAGTGAGCTAGTCAAAATCATAAACTGTGAATCCGCAAAAGATGTATGGGATAAACTAGAGAACATTCATGAAGGAGACGATAGGATCAAGGAGGCCAAGCTTCAAACACACCGAGCTCAATTCGAATCCTTAAATATGGACAATGATGAGAACATAGAGGCTTTCATGCTAAGAGTCAACGAAATCACAAATTCAATCAGAGGTCTCGACGAAGATATGGATGATGCTACGATTGTGAAAAAGGTATTAAGATCTCTCCCTCCAAGGTTTGATTCGAAAGTCTCAGCCATAGAAGAAGCTAAAGATCTAAATCGCTTTAGTATGGATGAGATGCATGGTTCTTTGACTGCTTTTGAAATGAGAATAGGAAGGTCAAATCCCACAGATAGAGAAGCAGATTTCAAAGCTCTAAAAGGCAAAGACACAAAACAAGAGTCTGAAGAAGAGGATATATCAGATGAAATGGAAGCAAATTTTGTCAAAAAACTGAGAAAAGGAAAAGGAAAATACAGAGGAAAGCTACCTTTTAAATGTTTCAACTATGGAGGCATTGGACACTTTGCTACCAAATGTCCTCTCAATGACAAGAACAAAGGTGAAGAAACTCCGCATCAAGAAAGAAGTGAATGGAGGAAGAAAACAAACTTCGAAAAAGGCAATTTCAAAAAGAAGTTTTATCTCCCGAAATGCAGATTCTTCGAGAGGACAGACTCTAGTGAAGACTCTAAAGAAGGAATAGGTGAAGCTCTCTTTATGGCGTTTGAAGTAGAAAAATCAGAAGAGGCAGAAAACCCGAAAAGAGAGAAGGAATGAACTCTAAAGTGTCTATTGAAAAAGCTGAGGCTGAAGTTGATTTAGAAGGTGAGCTGGTTTCTGCTCTAGAATAATGGAAATCCGAGAAAAGAAAGAATAAAAAAATTTCAAGAAATCTTGAGGATGCAAATGACATTATAACCAGTTTAAAAATACGATGAGAAGAATACAAGAAAATGTTCGAAGATCTGGAAATTCAGGTAACCACGAAGATAGATCATTGCTGCAAACTAGAAGAAGAAAATGTTGGTCTTCGAATGCAGATACAAGAGCTGGATCAAAAAATTAGTTGCCATTACAAACGTGAAGAAAGTTCAATGAAGTTGGATAAAATCTTAAGTGATCAAAGACCTGCAGGCATCAAATTTGGCTTGGGCTTTATTGAAGGAGAATCATCAAACGGACCAAATGTTGAATCTGTAAGAAGTGAAGATAAGAAACAGGCTGATATAGGAAAAACAAATCAGGCAAAGAAAAGCAGTAATGCCAGACCCGAAAGGAGAACAGACAATGATGGCTTTACCAAGGTCACACATCAGAAGAAGAGAAGATCTATGGCTCCTGCAACAACCTGGCAAAGACCATCTTTCAGGTTCAATCATTACTTTTATGGTTTCTGTTTCAAATGTAATGGTTATGGACATAAAATTGTAGACTGCAAGTACAATGTAGGACCAAGAAGTTTCACTAGCAGAAATTCTTTTGCTCCTCTTATAAATTATGCAGTAGAATGCTTTAATTGTCACAACTTTGGACATATTGCTAGAAATTGTCGCAGTACCTCTATTTCGAATCAACCTCAGAAAAGAAGAGTTCAACCATATAGGGCAAATCAAAATAGAAATCTCTCTGAAAGTTATGCTCAAAATATTGAAAAGGGAAAATCCAAGCTAGAGCCCAATACCATAGTCAAAACAGAGTGGAAACAGAAAGAACAACTCAGGGAAGAAAAGGAATCTTTAATAGTGCAGACAACTTTCAGGGCTCAGAATAAATGTGTACCGTGGATTCTTGACAGTGGTTGCTCAAGTCATATGACAGGTGATAAACAAAAATTTGAAAAACTACAGAAATATGAGGGTGGCTCTGTGAAGTTTGGAAATAATGATGGAGCCAAAATAATAGGAAAAGGATCTGTCAAAATTAGTGAAGGGAAAATCAAGTCGGAAGAAGTTTTATTTGTGGATGGTTTGAAACACAACCTCTTAAGTGTCAGTCAAATCTGTGATAAAGGACATGAAGTAGTCTTCAAGAAGCAGGGTTGTGAAGTCAAAAAAATAAACAAGTGGGAAATTGATAGCAACTGGTTCAAGGACGTCTGGAAATCTGTACACACTCTCAAAAACTTCAGAAGGTACGTGTTTCATTGGACAAGAAGAAGAGAACTGGTTGTGGCACAAGAGGCTTGGACACATAAGTTTTGATAATTTGGTGAAAATCAGCTCGAAACAAGCAGTGAGAGATATTCCAACCATTAAAAAACCTTCAAACAATGTTTGTGCTTCATGTCAGAAGGGAAAGCAAACCAGAGTCTCATTCAAAACAAAAGAGTACCACACTAGCAGGCCTTTGGAACTTATTCATACAGACTTATGTGGACCCATGAGAACTCAAAGCATAAATGGCGACAAATACTTTATGCTGTGTATCGATGATTATTCCAGAATGACATGGATATTTTTCTTAAAAGATAAAACAGAAGCTTTTGAAATGTTCAGATCCTTCAAACATCTAGTTGAGAATGAAACAGGAAAAAGGATCAAATGTTTACGATCAGACAGAGGAGGAGAATTCATTTCGAATGAATTTATAGAATACTATGAAAAACATGGTATCAGGAGACAATATTCAGCAGCTAGAACTCCCCAACGAGAATGGTGTAGTAGAAAGAAAGAACAGAACTATACAAGAAATGGCACGCACCATGCTGGAAGAAAACAAAATAGCAAACAGATTCGGAAAGAAGCGGTTCACACTACGAGTATACATCCAAAACAGATATATGTTAAGAACTCATGAATGCAAAACACCTTATGAGTTGTGGTTTGGTAGAAAAGCAACAACAAAACATCTCAAAGTATTTGGTTGTAGGTGCTACATCGAAAAAACCGATGACAACCTTGGGAAGTTTGAAGATAGAGCGAGATGAAGGTGTTTTTGTTGGGTATTCATCAAAAAGCAAAGCTTACAAATGCTACAACAAGAGACTCAAGAAAATTGTGGACGGTGCAGATGTTAAATTCGATGAAGGTGGGAAACGATTAGCTGACTTTGAGGAAAACTACCCAATCTATGAAGAAGTCTTTGAAGGAGATGAGGTGAATGAAACAGAAAATAAATCTACGTTTGATTCGAGATGAATTAATCGATGACTCGGAGGTGCAAGAAAACAAGA
Source organism: Wollemia nobilis (assembly GCA_028583015.1). Classification (NCBI taxonomy): domain Eukaryota; kingdom Viridiplantae; phylum Streptophyta; class Pinopsida; order Araucariales; family Araucariaceae; genus Wollemia; species Wollemia nobilis. The sequence goes on from JAQPPZ010016997.1 coordinate 130,417, forward strand.
AATTCAAAACAGCAACTGTGCAGAAAAATCATCCAAGAGACAAAATAATTGGAGATCCCACATCTGGTATTCGGACAAGAAGGAAAGTAATAAGTAATTACTCTCTTTTATCCAGCATTGAGCCCAAAAACATAGATGAAGCAAGCAAAGATGATAGGTGGATGAAGGCAATAAATGAAGAGTTAGATCAGATTGAAAAGAACAGAACTTGGGAATTAGTACCTAGACCTGCGAATAAGAATGTAATCGGCACCAAATGGATATTTCGAAACAAATTAAATGAAGACGGACAGGTCATTAGGAACAAAGCAAGACTGGTTTGTAAAGGATATGCACAGGTCGAAGGCATTGATTTTGAAGAGACTTTTGCACCAGTGTGGCCAGATTAGAAGCAATTAGAATGTTTCTGGCCTTAGCGAGTCCACAAGAACTTCGGAGTTTATCGGATGGATGTAAAATCTGCCTTTTTAAATGGGAAACTCGAAGAAGAGGTCTATATTGAACAACCGGATGGCTTTCAAATTAGTGAAGATCCCAACCTTGTCTGCAAATTAAAGAAAGCATTATATGGATTAAAACAAGCACCACGGGCATGGTATGCAAGGCTAGACAACTATCTCTCTCAACAGGGATTCAAGAAAGGGTTGGTCGACAGTAATCTGTATGTGAAAACAGAAGGTGGGCATCTCATAGTTCTTGTTGTCTATGTCGATGATATCATATTTGGCAGTAGCAAAGATGAATCTTGTAAAGACTTAGCACATAAGATGCAGAATGAATTTGAAATGTCTATGATTGGTGAACTGTCTTATTTTCTTGGGCTACAAGTTAATCAAAATGAGAAAGGCATCTTCATTTCCCAAATCAAATATGTGAAAGAGATGCTAAAAAGGTTCACAATGGAGGACTGTAAGCCAGTTAGCACTCCCATGACAACAGGCTGCAAGTTGAGTAAAGAAGACAAATCTCCACCTATAGATCAAACCATGTACAGATCAATGATAGGAAGCTTACTATATTTAACAGCTACCAGACCTGATATTCTGCAGGTAGTTTGCATGGTAGCAAGATTTCAGGCCAGTCCCAAAGAGACTCATGTAACAGTCATAAAAAGGATTCTTAGGTATCTCAAAGGCACCATGGAGTATGGGTTGTGGTATCCAAAAGGCAAAGACTTCACTCTTATATCATATTCAGATGCAGATTGGGCAGGTTGTGTTGATGATAGGAAGAGTACAAGTGGAGGTGCTTTTTATCTTGGTGACAGGTTGGTTGCTTGGCACAGCAAGAAACAAGAGTCAGTTTCTTTATCAACAGCTGAGGCAGAATATATTGCAGCAACAACTTGTTGTACTCAAGTTTTATGGATGAAACAAACTTTGAAAGATCTTGGAATTAATTTTAGTGAACCAATATCAGTTAAGTGTGATAACACCAGTGCAATTAACATCTCCAAGAATCCAGTAATGCACTCACGGACAAAACACATTGCTATAAGGTATCATTTCTTGAAGGAGAAAGTTGCAGAAGGAGAAGTCAAATTGGATTTTGTCCCAACCACAGAACAAGTAGCAGATATTTTTACAAAACCATTGCCCAAGGAAGTGTTTGAGTACCTTCGAGACAAATTGGGAGTAGTCACACTTCCCAAGAAGTGACTAGCTACAGGGATCACTTTCTCAGGGGGAGCATTTGAGTATTTGACTATTCTTTTGCTCATGATCATAATTTGTGCTAGATGCAACAAATTGTGCCTGAGAATTGTGAGGATGGACTCGTGGGGAGTCTGTAGCAGCCCTTTGGTATTATTGACAAAGGGGGAGAAGAGTTACAGGAATGTACACAGGTGTTGCCAACAATTCCAAAGGGGGAGATTGTTGAGCAAGGTGTTGCAAGAGGTTTGTCATTGTTGTCAACACAGGCAGTTAGATCTAATGATGCAGTGGACAGACAGTTCAGGAGTCATTCAGATGCAGAGGACAGAAGTTCAAAGGATAGTCAGATCATGTAAAGTGCAATTCCAAGAAAACAGAAGTGACCCAGATTCAAAAAATCAAAGAAAAAGACAAGTAAGAAAACTGTCGCGATATCGCGACATGTTTTCTGTCGCGATTTCGTGACAGGTCGGAGGAGAGAGAAGGCGCAAAGAAAATTGTCATGATTTCATGACATGTCGGAGGAGAGAGAAGGCACAAAGAAAATTGTCACGATTTCACATGTCGGAGGAGAGAGAAGGCGCAAAGAAAATTGTCACGATTTCGTGACATGGCCGAGGAGAGAGAAGGCGCAAGGCAAACTGTCATGATTTCGTGACATGTTGGAGGCCAAGAAGCTAAGTCGAGAAACTATCACGATTTCGCTACATGTTGGATTTTCATTGGCCGAAGCAAGGAGAAAGCGTTAAGTGGAAAAGTTGTAGCGATTTCGCTACATGTTGGATTTTTGCTGGCCGAAGCAAGGAGAAAGCGTTAAGTGGAAAAGTTGTAGCGATTTCGCTACATGTTGGATTTTCGCTGGCCGAAGCAAGGAGAAAGCGTTAAGTGAAAAGTTGTAGCGATTTCGCTACATGTTGGATTTTCGCTGGTCGAAGCAAAGAGAAAGTGCCAAGTTGAAAAGTTGTAGCGATTTCGCTACATGTTGGGATTTCGCTAGTGCATGAAGAGAGAATTGTACGGATGCGAAAGATGTCACGATTTCGTGACGTGTTCCATTTTCGTGGGCGATAGGCACAGAAAAGCGCTAAGGCAAAAAGATGTCACGATTTCGTGACATGTTCCATTTTGGGCGATAGGCAAAAAAGTAAGGAAAAAATATGTCACGATTTCGTGACATGTTTCGATTTCGCTGAGGGATGCGGTGAAGAATGTACGGCAGCGAGAAGTGTCATGATTTCGCGACATGTCATGTTTTCGTAGGTGCAAGCCTAGAAAAGGACAAAGAGGCGAAAAGTGTCACGATTTCATGACAGGTTGCAAGAAAAGCCTCTGGAAGCTGAAAGCGTCATGATTTCACGACAAGAATGAGGATGACGTCAACGAAAGTTTGAAGTGTCATGATTTCGTGACAAGAACGGTGGCAAAGCTAACAAAAGCCAAAAGTGTCGCATTTTTGTGATAGCGGGATAAAGAAGGCGTACGGCTACAAAAAGTGTCACGATATCGTGACATGTTATTATTTCGCGGCAATAGTTACAGGAAGGTGACAGAGGTGGCAGAGGCGGTTGAGGCCGACAAAGTTGAATCTGGGCCGACAGAATTTAGGGTTTTGCAGTTGACAATTTCTAGGGTTTTATAGCCGACAATTTCTAGGGTTTTGTAGCCGACGTTCTTAGGGTTACAGTCGACTAGTGTTTAAGATTTGATCTTGAAATTTCTTCTATAAAAGGAGGACTGTTTCGAGTTTGAAAATGATGTGAGGATTGAGTTTGCGCAAGTGAAGTCCGCGTCGAGCAGAGAGCGAGTCGTATCGAACTTGTGCGAATTAAGTGCGCGGGGTGCAGATGTTGAGTCGTATCGATTCGAGCTGAGTGCGAAGTCGTAGTTCGTTTGAGTCGAAGCGAAGTGTGCGTATCGTAATTGCATGAATTAAGAGCGCGGGGTGCAGAGGTTGAGTTCTAAGTGCGAAGTGATAGCGCACAGATAGAAGAAGTGATCGATCATCTGGTTGCAACAGAGAGTGCAAAGAAATTCACAGAAGCAGTCGGATAGTGCGAAGCGTTTGCGTAGAAGCAGCAGAATGCATAGGAACTACAGACTGTGAGAAATAAGGTGAAAGTATTATTCTGTAATTTTCATTATCTTTATTGAATTCCAAGTTGCAGCTTGGCATAAGGGGTTGGTGCTTCTTTCCAGTAGGTGTTGGTAAATTAGGAGTTGGTGCTCCATTCTGTTTGGTACAGAAAAATCTAAGGGGTTGGTGCTCCTTCCAGTTGGTTTTGGTAAAAGATATTATAAAGTTGTAGCTTTGCATTAGCTGGATTTGGATGGTAGTCCAAGCAGTCATTTTGAGGAGTAGCCACATTGGTGAACCTCGTTAAATTACTGTGTTGTGTGTCATGCTCTCTTGCTGTATTTGATATATCTTTTATTATTTTTAAACTGCTACTGGATTTAAAGCTATATATTCAAAATTTAAAAGACCACACTGATTCACCCCCCTCTCAGTGTCACTGTGATTACAACATAAAAGTCAACCTCTGGAGCTGCTTGCACTCAACCCAGATGAAACCCTCGCATAACCACTTACCAAATATCTCGTTCACACATAGGGATGTGCTAGGATCTGTGTTGCTCCAAATTATATGAAAATTGGTGGAGCCATTCTAGGGTTTTTCAAGCATCTACCCTCAAAATTTTAGCTCAAATCTGAGTCCGGATGAGTGAGATATGGCTGAAACGAGTTCAGTAGTTTGGACAGTCCTGCAAAAAATGTCCATTGTTCTCAATCTCTTATCTTTAAGGACATAAAAAAAGTAATAATTCTTTTAACAAATACTAGTAATTTTCAATAAGCTCAACTTATTAGATCAATTAATCTATAATTAATGGTCATGCGAGGAGGGTCATTACATTATAAGAGATTGAAACAAACCCTACCTATATTATATTATGATCATATCACCATGGCATTGAACAAAATACATAATGAAATTGCAACTAATATTTATGTATATATTGCTTAACAAGATTTAAATGTGGATCTTGACATTGAAAGACCATATTTTTAGCCACATGAACACATGTAATTTGATAATGAAATTCATTGATATAAAATTCAAATCACATGGGTTCCAATCATGTTATATTTATTTAAATGGCAGAAAACTATATTTTCTTTTATATTCAAACCTTAAATCTCCTAGTTGGAATATTCATATCTTAATCATTAGACCCCTTAAATTGTATATTGAGGTGAGAAATTTTATAAGCATTTAAAAAATAATTTGATTTAGTTTACAAAGGGTACTTAATTGGTGGTAACCAACATCCTTAAATAATTATTAAGAAAAGGACTAAAGCTTTATTTAAAGATTTAAAATTCAATAGATAAGTCTTAGTGAATGAAAAATTCAAATTATTTAACTAAAATAGGAAATGTAATGAGGAAATAAGCCCAAACCAAAAACACATGGCATAAAATAAATATATAAACCTCAAAAATTTTTATAGGTAAAATGAAGTGCTTTTAAAATTTAAAATAATTTTGAAGATGTTTCTCAAAGGAAGGAATATCAATGAATATAGTTTCATGTTCTCTATCCTAATTGTGATGCTAATATGCAATATGTTAACTAAAATAGTGATACTCAAGGGAGAACACAAAAATATAAAGGATCAATATGATAAATGCAAGTTTATTTGTAAGAATGTTGTTGTAGTCATTATGGTTGACATAGATATGTGAAACAAAAATGTCGATATTTTTATGGAATGAAAAATAATTTTTTAGAATGAAAAGTTACGATAAGAAATATTAGCGACACAAAATTAAAAAGGATATAAATTACATATAAACTATAAATGGTTATATGTGATTGGATGGAATAGTATAAGAAATATGTAAAGAGGAAATTTCAAAACAAGGTTTTACTATAATAATACAAATATAAAAAGTGAAAGATTGTATTATGGTTATTGTTTTTGATGGTTATCAAGCTATAATGTGTACACTTGGCTAGGTAGTTGATGAAATTGAAATGGTGGTTAGAGGTTGTCTACATAGAAATGCATGTATGAGTTAGTTAGGGATTAGCCATATGAAAACCTTAGTGATGGTTATGCCTATAGTATGTTATTAATTAAATTTAAGATTACAAAGAAATGTAAAACACCCTTAAGCTAGATTTTAATCAAATTTATAATGAAAAGAGAATTGTGTTGTTCCTTGAGACCAATTTAATATTGTTACATAATATTTTGAAATGGTTGATGTTTTTTTTTTTAAATAAAAAATACTTTAATAAAATTTGTTTACAACTCTTTACGGTTGTGTTGTTCCTTGGGTCCAATTTAATATTGTTATACAATATTTTAAAATGGTTGATATTTTTTTTAAATAAAAAAATACTTTATTAAACCTTTTTTTATATACATAAGGAAATCAATAATTTTCCTTTATATTCTACTACCAAACCTATGTTTAGTTCCTTAGAGATGCCTCTACCCCTACCTCGCCTCGTTATTGAAACCCATTGTAAGGGAGATCACTAATGGCTCAAGATTGGAACCATAGTCATGGGGTTGACAAGCACTTACTGGAGTTAGGATAGACTACTACCTTTTCCCAAGAAAATCTTACCTCCAAGGTTTGAATCTCGATATCTTCTTGATAAATGCTAAAACTTACCTAAACACATGATTTTTTTAAGGTCCTAAATCATCCACATATTTCATGAAACACACCCTCTCAAATGTTCAACTAACCAATCCACCAACCCTTGAAACTATTTTGTTATAACTCTAACCTAAGCTATCCAATTAAACTAAAAATAAATCCTAAACTAATTATACCGATATATTCAATGGAAGGAAAAAATACTATGAAAAATTCATCTCAAGATTTATTTCACAACTTTACAACTCCCATGTAAGTAACTGATAATAGTAAGTGGAGGTTTAAATGCAAGTGATTACTTAATAAGTAAGTACAGAAACACATACAACACAGTAAACAAGGATTTGTTAGAAATTAAACCTGATTTTACACCTAATAGATCTCTAATAGATCTTATATTTTGGATCTAATAACCATATTTTAAAGTGTCCAAAGTTAATATCGATAGTTGTAATTATTTGATGATTGGATAGATACCCTACTTTCCAATTCAATGAATGTCAGAAAGCTAATAGCTTTTCCCTCCAATATCCAACTATACGTATAAGTCGATGCTATTATTTTAAGATGTAGAAGAGAGCAGATCAGAGCAATGTAACAAAAAAGCGTGAAGCCAGGAGTTGAAGTCATAGCCTTTAGAAACTCCTTTGTGAATGTAACCTACAAATATTTAAGTTACAGATGTATGTGGATGTATTTCCATTATCAAGCAATATATAATATCTTTTATGTATTTTTGATTTTGTGTAATATTCAAATGATTATTAATATAACTTAGCAAAGTTAGGTTTTATCTTATTATTGGTCGTGTTCTGTCCCTCTCACAGATTAGGGCACGTTTGGTTCCACAAGAGCTTTATCATGGTTCACGTAATACATGTGTTGTACACCGCCCACAAATAGTGTGTTATATTTTACTTTATTAGACCTTGTAGTTGCTCGCATGTTATTCATGCTATATCACACTAGACTTTTGCATCATGAAGCATACAATTCTTTTTACTCCATGATTCAAAATAGATCACAATGTAGAACAAACTTGTTTTACCCCATTGATGATATTTCCCACAAGTGCTCTATCTCGTGAGCATTGTGCATTGGTGTGCATACTAGTGATTAGAACTTACAACATAGCACATTATCCATGTCATATCCCATGGGTTTTATTTGTGCTCCAACCCGTATCAACTTAGCTACTCCACATCACAATATTTCTTAGCTACTCAGCCCACATCCACCATCATGCTCTAGCCCATGTTAATTTTTATGCTCCAACCCGTACGTAATACTTTCAAATTGGTATCAGATCTAGTGCCATTCATGGAATATAAGAAGTAATGGTTTCCAATGGTAACTCATTCTAGGTGTAGATCCCATATTTCAATGGTAAGAACTATGATTATTGGAGCATCCAGATGAAAATCTTATTTGAGTTTCAAAAGCTATAGGACTTGGTACATAATGGTCACCCAAAACCCATATATGCAATAGTATTAAGGGCTATCTCCCAAGAAGAGTCAAATCTATTGAAGGAGAATTGGAAGAAGGACTAGAAGGTAATATTTTACATAATTTAGGTAGTCAAGAAAACTATTTTCTTGAGAATTGCAACAACAACCAAATGAAAGGAGGCATGGTAAATCTTATCCAGCTCCTTCCAAGCCACCAATAAAGTGAAGTTGGGGAGGTTGCAGATGCTGAGAATGAAGTTCAAAAATTTATAGATGAGTGAGCTAGAGTACATGAGCGATATATTTACCTAGACTATGGGTATCATCAACTAGACGAGGATGAATGGTGAGAAATTCGAGAACCAAAGAATAGTTGAGAAAATACTGAAAAGCTTACCAACAAGGTTTGACTCAGTTGTGATAACAATTGACGAATCAAGGGATTTAAGAACTCTCTCAGTAAATGAGCCCATGGATTCTCTGCAAACACATGAGCAAAGAGTGATCCGGTTATCTCATTCCTCATTGGAACAAGTGTTTAAGACATAGGTCTAATTTCAAGATAATAGCAAAAGAGAATAATCCCACCAAGCCACCTCAAGTTATCAAGGAGGAAGAGGATAAAATAATAGAGGAAAACATGAAAGTGGCCATAAGAGAGGAGGAAGGTCAAAATCCAACAAAGGAGAGATCAACTACAACTTTCATCAAGCAAGAGGAAGAGTTAAGGATAGAAATCCATAAGGATGATCAAAATAGAGGTATGATAAGTCAAATATCCAATGTTATTACTACAAAAAATTTGGTCATTATAACTATGAGTGTAGAAAGAAGTTGGTGAAAGAAAATACGTAGCAAGTTCACTACACAAACAAAAATGAAAACACAAAAAGTAGAGATGTATATGGGACTATGATGCTAACTTGCAGCACTGATGAAGAGAGCCAGGAAGAACACTTGATATCTTGATAGTTGGTGCAATAACCACATGTGTGGGAATCAAGAAATGTTTTCACAACTATATGAAACCATCAAATCTAAAGTGAATATGGGAAACAACAACAAGGTATCTATCATAGGCAAAGGGAATATTGTAATATGCACCAAGTAAGGTGAACTAAAACACATCCATGATGTGTATTATGTGTCTAAATTGAAACATAATTTGCTAAGAGTTGGACAACTTGTGCAGAAGGGGCACACTATAAAATTTAAAAGTAGAGTCTGTATCATCAGATACAAAGATAATGGGCTCATAGCAAATGTAGCGATGACAAAGAACAAGATGTTTCCCCTGCAAATTCAAAATGAATTGTTGCTTTCATTTAGTGCAATTGTGAAAGATGCTACATGGCTATGACATCTCAGATATGGTTACTTAAGTTTTAGTGGCCTGAACCTGCTGCACAAGAAACATATGGTGAAGGGATTACCTATCATAGAGCAACCCAATCAATAATGTCAAGGTTGTCTAGTCAACAAGCAACATAGGTATGCATTCCCTACGAGATAGTCATGGAGAGCTTCACAACCATTGGAGATGGTGCATTCAGATAATTACGGTTCTATGCAAACCAACATATTTTCCAACAATAAATACTTCATGATATTTATAGATGGTTTTATTCGAAGGACATGGGTATATCCCATCAAACAAAATTTAGAAGCTTTAGGTAAATTTAATGAGTTTAAAGCCTTGGTTGAAAAATAAAGCAACTATTATGTGAAGACTCTCAGAACTTATGGCAGAGGTGAATACATCTCCAATGAATTCCATAATTTTTGCAAAGCAAATGGAATTAGAAGGTATTTCATAGCCAGATACACACCACAGTAGAATGGTGTTGCAAAAAAAATAACCATAATGGAGATGGGACGAAGCATGTTGAAGGCAAAGAGTTTGTTGCATGAGTTTTGGGAAAAAACTATAATTTGTGTAGTTTATCTACTGAATAGGTGTCCCACAAAGAGTGTGAAGGATAATATTCCTTAGGAGGCATGGAGCAACTAGAATCCCAATGTGGCTCATTTAAGATTTTTTGGGTGTATAGCATATGCACACATTTCGGGTGAGATGTAAAATTCATGGAAGATGAATCTTGGAACTGGAAATCCAAGACTAGTCAGCAAGAGACAGTAACTATTGAGTCTGAAGACTTGGATAAAAATAGGGTGCATCTACCTATAGCTTCAAAAAATAATACTGATACCAGCAATAACACTACCTCATAATCACGATCGCCCCCACTTGTAAGTATGGTCCCCAAATTGAAGACACCATCAAAGATAAGGAGCTTGCAAGATATATATGAGGTAACTAGAAATGAAATTAAAGAATCAAAACATTATTGTTTTGCTTTATTTTTTGAGTGTGATCTAATTTCATTTGAAACAATTCAGAATAGAACATGGGTGAAAGCTATGGATGATGAGATAGCAGCCATAGAGAAGAATCAGACCTGGGAGCTAATGGATCTTCCAATGGGTAAGAAGACCATTAGAGGAAAATGGGTATATAAAACTAAGATTAATACCCAAGGTGAAGTTGAAAGGCATAAGGCTAGACTAGTTGCCAAGTACTACAAGCGAAAGTCAGGGATTGACTATTATGAGGTATATGCACCTATAGCAAGACTTGACACAATCATAATGATTCTAGCATTGGAAACCCAAAAGGGATGGAATGTTTACCAAATGGATGTCAAGTCAACCTTCCTAAATGGAATGTTGGAAGAAGAGGTCTACATAGACCAACCACCCAACTATGAGTTGGAAGGGTAAGAAGGTAGAGTCCTTAAATTGAAGAAAGCGTTGTATGGGTTGAGGCAATCACCCATGGCTTGGTATAGTTGCATTGATACATATTTTTAGGAGAATGGGTTCATCAAATGCTCATATGAGCACACTTTCTATATGAAGACAAATGAAGAGGGGGATATGGTCATAGTCTGCTTGTATGTAGATGATATGATTTATATTGGTAATAGTATCATGCTATTTGAGCAATTTAGAAATACCACGAAGTAGGATTTCGGGATGACAGATTTAGGTCTGAAGAAATATTTTCTTGGTATTGAAGTTATCCAATTTATGGATGGTATCTTCATCTCTCAAGGCAAGTATGCAATAGATGTATTGAAGAGGTTTAGAATGAAGGACAATAAACCATCAATCATGCTGGTTGCAATAGGCCTAAAATTGAGTAAGTATGATTGCAGCAACAACATTGATCTAAATTTCTACAAATGCTTAGTTGTAAGCCTCATGTATTTGACTGCAACTGGACCAGACTTAATGTTTACAATGAGGTTGATTAGCAGATTTATGGAAGCACCCAAGAACACTCACTTGCAGGCAGACAAGAGGATTCTATGGTATGTCAATGGGATCAAAAACCATGGAATATTTTATGCAAGAAAAGACCAGTTTGAGTTTGTAGGTTATACCGATAGTGATTGGGCTAGCAATATAGATGATAGGAAGAGCACTTCTGGTTATGCATTCCATCTTGGATCAGGTGTAGTTTCATGGTCATCAAAGAAGCAACCAATTGTTGCATTATCAATTGTTGAGGAAGAGTATGTTACCACCACTTTAGTTGCATACCAGATAGTTTAGTTTTGAAGATTTTAGGGTGAACTAAATCATCACCAGGAAGGGGCAACAACCATATTCTGCCACAACAATTCTGCCATAGCACTATCAAAGGATCCAATGTTTCATGGCAAGAGCAAGCACATCGACATCCACTACCACTTCATCAGAGAGATGGTAAAATTTAATGAAGTTGTGTTATTGTTTTGCAGGTCCAAAGACCAAGTTGTAGATATCTTCACAAAACATTTGAAGGAGGAAAATTAAAAAACTGAGAAAAATATCTTTGTGAAATCTAGTTTAAAGGAGGATGTTATAAATTAAACCAGATTTCACACCCGATAGATCTCTGATAGATCTTATCTTTTGGATTTGATCACCGTATTTTAAAGGTGTTCGAAGTTATTACCAGTAGTTGTAGTTATTCGATGATTGGATAGACACCCTACTTTCCAATTCAATGCATGTCAAAAAACTGATAAGCTTTTCCCTCCAATATTCGGCTATATGTATAAGTTAATGCTATCATTTTAAAATGTAGAAGAGAGCAGATCAGAGCAACACAATAGAAGAACGTAAAGCCAAGAGTTAATCTACAACCTTCAAAAACTCCTCTCTAAATGTAACCTTGCAAATCTTTAAGTTGGAGATGTATATGGATATATTTCCGTTATAAAGCAATATATAATATTTTTTACATATTTTTGCTTCTATGTAATATTCAGTTGATTTTTTATATAACTTAGTACAATTAGGTCTTATCTTATTGTCAGTTGTGTTCTATCCCGCTTGCGGATAAGGACACATTTGGTGCCACAAGAGCCTTATCGCGGTTCGCGTAATACATGTGCTATATACCGCCCGCAAATAGTGTGTTATATTTTGCTTTATAAAACCTTGTAGCGGCTTGCGTGTTATTCGTACTATATCCCACTAGACTTTTGCCTTGTGAAGCGTGAGTCTTTTTACTTACTCCACGGTTCAGAATAGGTCACAACAACCCCGCTTCTTTTTACCTACTTTATTTGCGATAAAAGAAGAAAACTCCACGGTTCAGAACAGGTCACGATGTAGAACAACCCCGCTTCTTTTTACTTACTTTATTTGCGATAAAAGAAGAAAAAAAAAAAAAAAGTAAGGATGAAAAAATAACGTCTAAAAATTAAAATATCTTTCTCCAGATAAGATGATGATTGTGTGTGGCTATCGTTGTTATATTTATGTTTATGCAAGATATGGCTCATATAATTGCTTAGATTTTATTCAATTGGATCGACAATTGTCATCATTATTCACATTTTGGTTTCAGGCATGGCAAATCCTTTGCAAAAAAGCTCGTGGCCAAAGGGTATTGTTGGCTCTGGACAACATCACCGAGGACCCAGAAATCATGGAAGAAATTAACGTTTATACTGGTGCAGAATTTGCTCCGGGAAGCCGCATCCTCTTAAGTGCTAGAAGCCTGAAGATTCTGCAGACTTTTATGTGCAAGAATTCATGCATTCATGTTCCTAGCCTCTCAGAGGAAGAGGCAATTTCTATCTTGTTGGAAACGACAAGGTTAAAAGAGTCAACTTTGGAAGCAAAAGATAGAGGTTTTGCCTTGAAGTGTGCAAAGAGATGCTGCTTTAAACAAAGAACTGCTGACATGGCTGAAGTGGGAAAGTTTCATCCATTAGCCTTAAAAGCATTTGGTACATATCTCATGGATAAATTTGATGCTGATTTTTCAAAATGGACTGATGCACTGTTAAACTTCCCAAGGGCAATGGGTGATGATCTGCAAGATGTTTTCACTATCTTAGAAAAATCCTATAAAAATAAGTTTGAGGGTTGCAGATTTCAGTTAGTAGGCATGCAGGACATGGAAGACCTTGACTTAAGACCAATGAAGAATGTCAGGAGTATCAGCATACACAATTGCAGACACCTGCAAAAGAATGAAGGTATGGATCACTTATCACACCTAGCTTGGCTTCAAATACGCCACGTAAAGCCAGGAATCGAATTGTCCATCTTAGGCAAGCTCAAGGCCTTACAATATCTTGAGATCGAAATTTATGTTGAACCAGGCAACGATGGGAAATTTGCTCACAGATACAGCTTGGAAATCTAAGAGGTTGTGTTTTCTTGACAGATATTTATGTTTATTGTCCATTCCTCTCAGAGTTCCCTACAATAAAGGGTCTTCAGTGGTTGGAGAAAGTGGAGTTTAGTGACTGTTTTAATGTCACTGGACCACTAGATTGCAGAGGATGCTCACGACTTCAAAGCATTGAATTGAACTTTTGCTCGCAGATGACTTATTCACCCCTAATAGATGGCTGTTCCCAATTATCCAGAATTATTTTGTGGCAGTGTGATGCGGTGAAGGAATGTCCAGTAATAGATGGTCTGAGCAAGTTAGGGACATTTGAAATTTGCATTTCATCAGAAGCCGGTAGGAAACCTCTACGTTGGGATTCCTGTTTTGGGTTGAATAATCTTCAATTATGGAACATTGAGAGATTAGAGGCGCTTCCAAATTTCAGCCCCTTGTCCAGATTGACCACTCTCAGACTTCACAGGTGTTGTATAACGGAGCCACCAGAGCTGACAGGTTGTCCGTTGCTGGAGGATGTTTCATTTTTCACATTGAAAAAATTAGAAAGGTTTCCCAAGTTCTCTGGGGCCTTGAAAAAATTATGCTTGTGTAATTGCACGAGGGTTTCAGCTCCTCCTGACATCTCCGGGTGCAGTCAATTACAGCTGTTTCACTTACTCTACAATGATAACATGGAAGGAATTCCTCAGATGAATGACTGCTTGGGATTAGAAGAACTCAAACTAAGTTGGTATGCTTCTGAACAGGTCGCATACGAGGGAATCGATCCCCACAGTTGCAATGATGAAGCTGGAGGCGATGATCTTGAATCTTTTGTGGAGTACTGGAAAGACGAAATCTTCAAGAACTTTCATGATTACATAATTCCGGAACCAATAAAAGAGTGGAGGCGGATTGAAGGTAAACAAATGCTGGTGAAGAGGTATGTCCGAGGAGGGAAGCTTTATTACTCTATCACAGCTCCATACGAAGTATATAACGCAACGTTGACACCGTCTGATGAACAGCTTCAACTGCATCTCTTGTTACTGTGGAGCACAGGCATGGCAAAGTGAAGATCAGTCCGCCTCGGAGTTCAGAAGGCTTGGACTTGGATTGTATCAGGCACTTGTACATCACGGAATGGGGCCCTGAGTGGGGGAAAAAAGTGGGAAGATACTTGATGGGGAAATGGAAAGTGATTATTGAAGGATGGCCCCCGACGGAGAATAAAGTGATGATTGGTGGGCATCGGGTCCCGACGGAGAATAAAGTGGTGATTGGAGGACAGCAGAAAGTTGGATTTTTCGAGTGGAGAGGGAATTAAGTGATGGTTGATGGTCTTTGGGTCCCGAGTAAAGTGATGATTGGTGGAGGACAGCAGACTGTTGGATTTTTGGAGTCGATGGGGAATAAAGCGATGATCGATGGATTTTGGGTCTCGACGGAGAATAAAGTGATGATTGGTGAATTTTGGGACACCATGGGGAATAAAGTGATGATTGATGGATTTTGGGTATTGAATAAAGTGACGATGGGTGGAGGACAGGACTCGACGGGGAATCAAGTGATAATTGCTGGGAGGCTTGATCGGGTCCGAAGGGGGTATGGGAGGCTTGATCGACCGAAGTTTGGTGGGAGGCTTGATCGACCGAAGTTTGGTGGATTGTGGGACTCGACGGTGAATGAAGTGATGATTGATGGATTTTGGATCCCGAAAAATGTGATGAATAATAGACAACAGGAGACTGGTGGATTTTGGGTCCGGATGGGGAACGAAGTGATGATTGATGGAGGACAGCAGATTTATGGATTTTGGGACTCGACGGGCAAGCAAGTGAATGGATTGTGGGACCAGGCGGGGAATGAAGTGATGATTGATGGAGAGCAGTAGAATGAAGAAGAAGAGACGGGGAATACAACGATGATTGATGGAGGACATCAGAATGAGGAAGAAGAGACGGGACATGTTGTGAGCTTGGACGTTGATGGGGACAAAATGGGAGATAGATTCACAAGTGATGGAAGAATGCATGGTTGAAGAATTCTTGGATGGTTCCTAAGCACAGGGTTTTAGTTTTAGAGTTCATGAAATGTTTATAAGTTGAAAATGTTTTTATTTAAAAAAATAATATTTTAATTAGAGTTGTTTTTTTTCATAGATAGATAGATAAGGTTAGTGTGAGAAATTCTATGACTCAGGTTTAGGGTTGGGCATCCTCATCCTACCTCATCTTGATCATGATCTCTCATGAAAAGAAGAGATGAACTTATTAATAGGGGCTAAATTTTTTTTGCATTGGTTTAAATTTTTTTTTTTTTGCATTGGTTCAAAAAAAAAATGTTTTTTTATTGTAATGTATGATTTAAGAAAATAATAATATTTTAATTAGAGTTGATTTTTTAATATATATATATATTAGGTTAGTGTGAGAAATCCTATGACTGAGGTTCAGGGTTGGGCATCCTCATCCTAATACTGACCCCTCTCATGAACGAAAGAGCTCAATGGGGTCAATTTTTTTGGCATTGGTTTAAAAAATATTTTTTGATTGCAATGTATGATATAAGGAAAAAAAATATATTTTAATTAGATTTATTTTTTTTCATAGATAGATAGATAAGGTTAGTGTGAGAAATTCTATGACTCAGGTTTAGGGTTGGGCATCCTCATCCTACCTCATCTTAATCATGATCTCTCATGAAAGGAAGAGCTGAACTTATTAATAGGGGCTAAATTTTTTTTTGCATTGGTTTAATTTTTATTTTTTTTGCATTGGTTCAAAAAAAATGTTTTTTTATTGCAATGTATGATTTAAGAAAATAATAATATTTTAATTAAATTTGATTTTTTTTATATATATATATATATATATATATATATATATATATATATATATATATATATTAGGTTAGTGTGAGAAATCCTATGACTGAGGTTCAGGGTTGGGCATCCTCATCCTAATACTGACCTCTCATGAATGGAAGAGCCGAATGGGGTCAATTTTTTTTTGCATTAGTTTAAAAAATATTTTTGATTGCAATGTATGATATAAGGAAGAAAAATATATTTTCATTAGATTTGATTTTTTAATTTTTTTTGTGGATTAAGTTAGTGTGTGAAACCCTAAGATTCAGGGTGAGACATCCCATCCTAACCATGACCTTTCATAAAAGGGAGAGTTGAAATTACACCTATTCTTTCGCACACTCATCCATGCCATGGTTTGAACCTTGGACCTTTCAAATAAGAGCCAAAGACGAAACTGTTGCGTTGTCTCCCTTGGGATGATATTTTAATATTGTATATTTATTATAATTTTGTTTGAAATTTTTATAATATTTGATTACAATGCATATAAAAAAATAATATTTTATTTATATTTGATTTTAGATCGCAGGTTTAGGAAAAATAGGTGTATGTAAGGATGATCTTATAATGATTGACATTTTTTACAAAGTAGTTTATTTAATTGATCAATAGTATATTTTTTAATATTTATAATTTAATAATATATGTTTTTGTATTTGGCTAGTGTGAGAAACCCCTACGACCAACACATTTGGCTGAGTAGTCTCCTCAACCATGACCCCTCGTAAAGCCTAGAGGTATGTTTATTAATAAGAATTTAACACACATCCACCCCCTCACACACTCGCCCACGTCACACTCACTCACTTCGTGGTTTGAACCTTGGAATTTTCAAAGAAGAGACAAATCCCGAACACAATAGTTTGAACCTTGAAATTTTCAAAGAAGAGACAAAGCCCGAACGCAATAATTTGAACCTTGGAATTCTCAAAGAAGAGACAAATCCTGAACCCTTGCGTTGTCTCCTTGGGACAATTTAATAATATGATTAACATGTGTTTTTTCATAAAAGATTATAATTTCATAAAAAAATTACAATTCCAATGTTTGTATAATTTTTTGAATTTGGATGCATATCATCATTGATGATTTATTTGTTTCAAATCTTTTCAAACTATACAAGTTGTTATTATACTACTATTTTATTATGATTAATTCATATTAGAAGGAAAAATTTAAAACATGTCTAATATTTAAATTACATCCATTTTTATATTTTATAGTACAAGTTACTATAAAATTATCAAAAGGATTTATTTGTTTATTTTAAAAACAAATAACTCTAGGACCATAGGAGTGGCAACTTGGATTGTCTCATATAGTCTCTTATGCATGCTTTAAATTTAATATGTTTGAACCTCACTTATTCTTCCTTACATACTTGCATTACCTTTTAATTTCATTTTGTTGTTATATATATGTAGTTTTAATTCGAAATCATCATGAACATTTGTATTGTGAATGTAATATGAGATATATAAACAAAACATGATACCATTTATTTTTTGGTTTTGTTTTAAGATCATTATGAATATATTTATTGTGAATGTAATATGAAATATATAGGAAAAACATGTAATGCATGGTGATAATATTTATCTTGTATATGATGATGAATGAATAATATACTTATGCAGTACATAACAAATATAGTTCATAATTTTATTAAAAAAAGAAAAAATGCATTTGTATAGTATACATAGAAATGAAGCATATAAAAAATCTGCTTTAAGAGCCATGAAACACAAAAACAAAACATTTTTTTAACAAGGATAGATTTGACAAGCATATGGTATCTTGTAATATTACTTTGTGATGAGGGTTATTTTTCATGTTGCATGTCATCTAAATGAGAAAGGGGTAAAACATGAATTTCTTTTAGATATCTAACTCTTTACACAATTATAAAAGTAGGTTATCATTTGATTGATCCAATATCAATGGTTGCTTTAGTGTGGATCAAACCTTGAGACTTGTGTAGTGTTAGAGATCAAGCTATTCAAAGCAAAACTTGTCCATATCTGCTTGTAGTTATGGGAGGAATTAGAATGTGTTAGGTTGTTAGGGCTCCATGGAGGTCCAAGGTAGTTTTTGAATGCTACAATGTCAAAATAAGAACTCTAGAGGCTTTACATAAAAACTATAGATAATACTAACCACTTCCCTAAGAACTCTATTCATGACACCCATAAATTGAAGCATCACTCTTTGTCGCACACATAACAATACTCTATGTTGCAATTGTAAAACATTAGGTTGAGTGATCACCATTTTTCTATTTACTCAACATTACTATATGCAGTTGACATATTCAAGGATTTTAACATATACCTATTGTGCAATACAACCGATTCATTTATTGCAAAAAGGTAGGTGCAAGATAAGAAGAGCTTTTGTTTCTTTAAGATGCAAGGATCCATATATTTTTTATATCAAAAGCTTCCAATCCTCTACTCTTAGATGGGACTTCATTATGTCTGACTATAAGTCACAAAAGACAACTTGTTTAGGTTGTCCACCTTGTTGCCTAAAGATTGTTCCAATGTGACAACTTTGTCAAAATATATCCACAACACTATAGCATTAGTATTATTTACATAGATTAACCTATCATTCATAGGTGGTAGCTAATCTAGGTCACCAAAAATAATAAGAGAACAACCCCAAAGGATATTTTCTCATTTTGAGGGAATGATTGTTGTAATTGATTATTTATATTTTTAATAATTTAAGACTTCTGAATATCACCTCATTAGTAAGGATGTAATTAATACTCATCATCTCTTCTTAAAAATTTTCAATATTGACCTTCTAAAGCATTCATATTCTTTAAAGGACTTCTAAGAGATGTATGTATAGTTACATCTATGTTAAATATTATAATTCCTATATGTAGAAGCAATACAAGGGGTTTATTAAGTTGGGGGATTTAGCAAATTATTTATGTTTTATTGTGTTGATAAAGTGATAGGGATATTATGGTCACTTTTGTAATATACAGAAATAACCATAATATCCCTATCATTATCCTTATGAGGAGGTTCGTCAATATGTGTCACAAATCCATATAATTTAACATCACCTCCTTTAGTAACCACCACTACCTTGTCTATATTTAACTTGTAGTCTACGATATACTTTGCTCATTGAATATAATTCATTTCAATATGATCTCTTTACTTGCAATAAAGGCACATGATTCTAGTTGTCAAAATCTGCTTTGCCTTCGAGGATGAGTGACTAACTCCAAAAATGATATTAAGCTTGTACTTCATAAATAAAGTAATTTATTTGGTTAAAAAATATTTTTTGATTCAATTTTTATTATCAAACAATAAAAAATTATATTTTTTAGTCTAGGATTAATCTTCTTTGATGTGAATACTATACTAGCATAACTGTTAGACAAACTATTTAACAAAATAACTTTGGCATAATCATTGTTTACTATGGCGCTAATTCTTGTAATATACTTCAATAGAAATTATAACTTACTTATATTTTGAACTATATTTTTCCTTCTATCATATTCAACCCAATCTTTTTTTGCTTAAGAGCCATCTTTGTATTTGATCTTGGTGACCCAAATAGAGTGTGGAGTCCATTTCATACTTCTTTTGTAATCTTTGAGAGGTCTATATGGTGGAGATAAACATCATAGAGCCCCATCAATGATATCTATTAATTCTCATTCTTTTGTAGTCCATTTAGTTACTTCTTCAAGGTCCACTAGCTTTGGTTAACCAATGAAATCCCATAAATATTTTTCAATTAATACTAATTGGAACTTGACTTGCTATGTATGGAAGCTTTATCCTTTTAATTTATCAATAGTGTTTGTTCTCTCTATATGTGCCACAAAAACATGTCTCCCTTAGAATAAGGTAAAAATATTTAGTTCAAGAAAAGCTTTCTAATGACTATATATGCCTATACTCTATAATAAGATAATAGGAAAAATTAATTTATTTTATCTCCTATTTAGGTCTCCAAAAACTTGCAAAAAAATAAGATGATTTGATTTAAAAATTTATTTTATTAATTTAAGTAGGGTTTAATATTTGGTAGGTAGAATATCTTTGACCTCAAAAAAATTCCATAGTAATCTACATATCATCATATAACATCATAAGTGATGACCATCATATGGTCATGCATCTCCCATCATGTGAGCATAATCTTCTTATCACCAAAACACTTAAAAATCACCAAGATCAACTTAGCACAATCAATTTGGGATTCTAAAATTTATTTCAAACTAAAAAAGTTGTGTGCCATAGGCAACAATCATGTCAACACTCCCAAAAGTCTTCTACATACAAATAGGAGTACAACCTATAACAAATTTAACAAATACTTGAATTTCATGCATATTTACATAGCATATATTTCATTCCCACAAAGAATATCATATTAAAGATCTTGTTTTCCTCCAAAGTAGGGACTTCACTATGTACAACAAATGTGCATACAATTAATTTATATTCAACAACACTATTTCTACCATTGAAATTCAATTTAACAGTGACATTTTGCATGTGCTCCTATTGTTAAATGGATGGAATATTTTATAAAAATGGTTGTGCCTCCTCTTCTACAATTAGATGATACACCCATTTCAATTAATATTATTGTAAACTTAATGAATTCTTTAAAAACTCAAAACCTTGGTAACACAATAGTGTCTCTCACATCTCAATAATGGAGCAACTCCATGCAATAGGTCCTCTTTTCTTCAAACAAAAAAAATGGAATTGAACCCATGCTCCTATTTTTAGATGACATCACAACTTCCTTTTGCTCATATCTTAGATATTAACCTATTCTCTTTAAATTTTAATAGTAGGTACCTTTCAATCGAATGTATTTACCCCATACATGTTGCTTCTCTGAAC
The DNA here is from genome assembly GCA_028583015.1 of Wollemia nobilis. NCBI lineage: Eukaryota > Viridiplantae > Streptophyta > Pinopsida > Araucariales > Araucariaceae > Wollemia > Wollemia nobilis. The sequence goes on from JAQPPZ010016997.1 coordinate 151,645, forward strand.
TGGATAGTGTCAAATTACATGTTAAATAATCTACAAGCAAACATTTTAACATAGTTCAAATTATCTCTCCACTTTATTCAACAATAATAACTCAAACTTGTCTCTAGTCTTTAACAACTCTAATATACACCAAATTGATTTCAAGCTACATAATAAATATTAGAAACACAAATTCAATATTTATTTAGATGAACCTCAAGATAGATAGCCCTCATGCAGATCTCTAGATGAGTTATTTCTAGCTAAACTACCCAATAGATTATTCAATCAATGCAATAATCTAGATGATCCAATAAAAATGAATTTCTAGATGACCCTATAATTAGATAGTCTAATATGTGATGACACTATTTTTAGATGAATCATTCACATACATTCAATATTTGCTTCATTCTAGTGTATTTATAGTATGGACCGATAACAACAAGATATAAAGAGGACAATTAATTCAACCTACAAGAAATTTAGTCTTCTTACCACATTTAAATCTCTAGTGCACTACTTTACATGCAATATTCTCTACACTAGATCATAACAAGAATACATGATGAATACTCTTCTACCACAAACAAATTTGATTGCTTGTAAACCTAAAAACACAAATAGTGATAAACAAGAAGAATGATTCTTCTCCAATTGATTCAACAAGGTATCTTCCTTGACTGAACTCAAATAACTTGTATGATTGTTAAACCAACATCGTGCAACAATCTATATGCAATGTTCTTGAGTGTCTTCTCATTGTCTACATAATTATTTTCTCTGATACCAAATATTATGTAAATTGACTATACATCTTTATTCATTAATGTAATAAGTTATATACAAGAGAGAACACATGTTGCTATTAATGACCTCATTTTATATAAAAAGGAATTGTGAATCATCCAATCCCAACAATCATTGTTATAACCATTTTTGCTCATGGAGTAGCACTCACTTTGGAAGATATTGTAGAGTGATTCCTTCCAAAAGGAATAATCTTGGTATTACCCTATCTATAGGGTATTTACATATCTTCTCTCACATGTAAATTGTTTTCTATGATCAATTAATTTATTTGTTACATATCCTATATACTTTTATATTTATGAGAAGAAAATATCCTTGATATTTATTTTTGATCAATGGTTCTATAAGTTTTTAGATATTTTTAGTTGGATTTGAGAGATTATGAATATATTTTTAGTAGAGTTTAAATTTGTTATATTTTTAGAATCCATATCAATTTGCATAGATTTCATATTTAGAAAAAAATTATACTATTAATTTTTTATTTCAATTGATAAAAATAATTGGTCAATTGTGAAATTCTAAGGAACGTTGAGGTATAATCATTAAAAATTTAGCTATAACAATTGATAAAAGTGATTTTTTTTTAGATGTAAAATTCATCATAAATTCTTGGGATCTATATATTTTGTGGGAAAATTATATTTAGAATGGTCTTGTAGCATTGTGTAGATCATTTTGAGTGCTTTAATAATAACTAGTCATGTGCTAAATTTTGAGTAGTGTTGGAGTTATAACTATCTAAAGTTAGGTTATTATAAATATTTTTTGTTATGTAGAAATTCATAAAAAAAATTCATCTCTCAATCTAGGTAAGAAAATTAGTTTTTATTTGTTCCATTTCGAATAAAATTATTGAAATTAATTATTTATGAAAATATTGGATGAGATTTGGAGATGAAGAATTTTATTTTCAAGAAATCATAGTTTTACCAAACCCTTGGTATTGTGGATTTTTTTGAGTTTAACTCATAGAGTCACTAAATTTCTTTATGATCCTGATGTTATAGAGTGGTTAACAAAATTTAAGTCTTAACATCATAGTGAATCATTATAAAATATTTCTCTTTATTTTTCTCTTGAAGAGGAAGCTTTACATTTGTGGAATAGTTTTGTTAAATCCAATTAGAAGTATATGTGGGAAGTATTTGAAGAAACATTATTAAGCAAATGGAAATTTGAGAAAAAGGATAAAAATATAGTTATTTTGATGGATCACTTAAATACTATGAAGAATAAATAAAAAGGTTTAATGAATAGGAAAAATGAATACATCTTGATGATAGTGTGAAGGCTAAGAGAACTACACATCTGAAGATAGACAAGCAAGAGGATGATCAAAGGTATTTATTTTTATCTAAAATTTTTATTTTACAAGTTCATGATTGCATTTAAAAGAATATTTTTGTTGTCTCTATGAGCCCTAACAACAAGAATAACTTCATCAATGTGGATTTGGGTAATAGTTTACATGTTCTAAAAAAGAGTATCAAAGATGGATAGTTTGAAGGAGATAAATTCAATATTTTGGAAGACTTAAAATTGGATATTATTCTTGGTTATAACTTGTTAGATTCATAAGGTGCTATTAACATTAATGTGCAAAATAAGTTCATGAAAAAATGGTATAGGAAAAATAAGTTAAGTTTGTATGATATTTCTTAGCTTAAGGAGCAGGGATCTAGAGAGAAGTCAACAAAAGACTTCGTAGGGAAATTTTTTTAATTTAGAAGAACCTAAAATTAAATTTTAGGAGTTAGTAGAAAATTTTAAAGAAGCAAATATAAATTCCAAGGAAGCATAGATAGATGAGCACAAGGATGAATTGAAAGATGCAAATATGATAGAAGAACATGAGAAAGTATTAAAATAGAAGAACAAAAGATTGAAGAGTCGAAGGAAGTATATCATGTGGATAAGGTTACAATGTATCACCATCCATACCACCCTTAAAATAATTAATCATAGAGATAACACATAGAAAACTAGAAGAGTTGTGATTGACTTATATGGAACCGCAATAACAAAATTTCTGGATATACAACTAGTGGCAATTACAAGCAAGTTTATATATAAAAAAGTGATATGTATGGTACTCATAGAGGCTAGAGTAGCACAATCAACACATGGAATCAAAATATTACTAGTGGATATGAAAGTTGAATAGCATCAATGAATACAACAATGAATCAATATCTCACTTGGATGGTTGGGTGATCATTAATTGTACCAATTTTTAGAAATGCTAAGAAGATTATAGTATTTAGTTTCATCTCATATTTCAAAGAAAAAATATTATTTAGGGATATGAAATATTGGGGTATCTAATTTTAGGTACCTAATAATATAACATTATAATGTATAATTGGCATGCGTTATAGAATACCCAACAAATTAATATAGTTGCCATGACCCACAAATAACCCAATTGTATCATGTAGTTAGCATGGGCTAAAATAACCCAAGGTTTATTTCTAGTAAATTAAATTATAATAGTGAGTCTGATAAATTTAGGGTTATACCTTTCCTTAAAATATCATTGGAGGAGATTATATAAAGAAGTGAGTAAATTATTGTGAATCATCTAATAGAAAAGAATATTATTGCAACCATATTTAATCTTGGAGTGGATGTCACCTTGGGAGATATTACAAAATTATTTATTCCATAAGAAATAATCTTGGGATTGCCCTACCTAAAGGATATTTACATATCTTGTCTCCATATGAATTATGTTCTATTGTTGAACTAGTTATTATTTTATATATTGGAAACACTTTTATATTTATGATAAGTAAAGGTCCTTAAAATATAGCATTAGATCAAAGGTTCTAGACTTTATGTTAATGAAATTATCATCTTTACAAGGTTGTATCCTACTTTGAAATCATGAAAATGAAAGAATAAGTAATTGTACTCTATTTGAAAACTTGAGAACAAATGGAATTTAGGCTGTACTCTATTTTTAATCATAAAATTGAATGAAGTCTAGGTTATACTATGTTTGTAACCATGAAAATGAATAGAATTCAGGCTACATTTTATTATGAATGCATAAAAGTGAATGAAATATATCACACACACTATCTAAAAATATGAAAGTAAATGATTTAAAGTGTACCCTATTGGAAATAATGATAATGATTAAGTACTTCATTCTACCATGTAGTGGTTTCGTATTTGTGAATGCAAAACTTTATATACATTGTTTGGATGCATGGATGTTAGGGCATATCCTTAAATATTTTATTTTAGATGCATGGTTATAAGTGCAATCTCTTATTTTGGAAGTATGAATATAAATGAATATTGTGTTGTACTATCTTATTAGCATGGTTGTAAGAGAATGCCATATTAAACCTTTGTTTGGTAAGCCTATTTACTTTATGTACTCCACTAAAAGGTAAGCCTAGCAAGAATTCTTATAGTTTACCTACATTTTATTATTTATAAACATGACTAGAAAATGCTTTTACATGCCAACTCCTTTTGATTGATAATTGGGTGTGGAAAAAGTATCATGAGTGTATCTTGTCTACTTTACAAGATTGTTGAAGTTTAACATCTACACCACTAGGACACTTGCTGCCAAGAAAATCAAGGTAATGATAATATAAGGGAGATTTAGTATGAAGTAAATGTAAAACCGTTACATTACCCTTAGTGGAAACTTAGTAATCATCAACCACATTGTATATCAAAGTATAATTGGTAGATGTTTTTTTAAGAATTAGTTGCCACATATAGTAAATTTTTTTATGTTTTAATTTGTTTTCTTTTCTAATTTGAAAATATGTTATGAACACTATTAAAAATGGTCTTTATATCCTATTATCATTAACATCATATAGACAATGATAGATGACAACTTACCATGGAACACTTTGCTAGAATTTAAACTATAAAAACCTTTAAGTCTATTTTAACCAATTAGTTAAGTCCAATAAATAAAAATCTTTGACTTCATGCTTGGAAATCCTTTACTCTTATTGTAAAATTTGCTAAATAAGTATACTAAAACTATAGTTAGAAAGTGTGAAGTGAGTTGGCAATAGATTAAATCTAGTACTATTCCAAAGTGCTATGAGAATTGTTGATGAATGTACTCAAATCGATTGTGACTATCATGTTTATTGTATGCAATTCTTGATTATATGTTGATGTACAATGCATCATATGATATATTGCATTAAATAGTAGTGGATATTGGAAGTAAATAATTTCTTATTAAGTGAACTCTAGGAAACTTAACTACATGAAAGATAGAATGCATTCAATGTGTTGTATATTATAAAATAAAAAGATGAAAATCTAGATGAATAGAGATATGGTTTGGTATATAAACCACTGCATAATCAATGTGAGAAGTATATGCATAATAATTGCATTCACTAAGCATAAGTTGATCATTGCACTAAAACCTAGCACCAGAATGAGTATATACTTATGAACCTGATAGAAATATGCTCAAATCATCTACATATATGATATATCTAGTTGGGAATTTTGCATTTCTACCTGTTCATAAAGGATTGAAGACATTTTCAAATTGATAGGGGGACATTTGAGGAATATCTCTTAGTTTGATAGTAAAGAACCAATATGGTGACTTCTCTTATCTAAGTATTAGCTTAGGTCTATAAGAGGAATTATGATGAAAGAAGGTGAACTATAAATTTTGAAATATATGTGAGATAAAAGTAGGAATTATTGTATTCTTACAAAATCAAGACTTGTAAAAATATGTGATGACTATAATATCTGAATGCAAATTTTATTTAATGTAAATATACTATGCAACTCAATATATAGCAATTGATCTATTTGAATGATAAGATATTACTAATTTGTATTGATGGAATTGAAATTGATTTTGTTCTATTGATGATTTTTTAGAATTATTTAAAATAGATATTACTAAATATGATCATTATTATATGTTGAAAAAGGTTTTTTGTAACCTAGGTGTTGTAGGTGAGTTGGAGAGGAGAGGGCAATCCTCTAAGAGAGGTCCCAGGTTCAAATGTCCACCCTACCAAAAAGCTGAATTGGATATCCAAAATCCAATTAATAATGTTGGTGAGGGCAGGGTCGGGTGTGACTTCGGGTGACTTTGATGGTGTAGAACTCCTTGTTCATGGTCTCTCATACCAAGGCGGCCCCGCAAGGGGTTTTTTTATTAAAAAAAAAAAAAAATGTTTTTTGTAACTTATTTTCAAAATGCTACCTTCTTTTCTACTGCAATAAGCACTTCTTAGAAATTAATAAAATTATGGCTATTCTAAACCTGGACTTAACCATGGAACCATAAATTGAAATTGTTGTTAATAATACTTTTATTTCTAGAACTAAATAATTTTTCACATTATAAATAATGCTATAGTATATATTGTATAATGATCTCTTTGACTAGGAGTTAAATCCACAAAAAATATAAAAGCAAAAAATTGGGTATGAGTTTTAAGTTGGAAAGAAAATATTGTTTGAAATTAAAATATATAATTATGATGCAAATTGACCTGGTAATCACAATCAAGGAGGTAAATATACCCATATGTCTTACATATTTCAAGATAACTTGATTTTTCTTTGAGGGATAGGTATGACCATTGAAAATATAGATGACTTTATTCGATCCAGATAGAGAGTGTATCTCCAAGATTGATGTAGGTTGATTAATTTATAAAATTATTTAAGGTGTTATGATTTGTAGTTTAAAATTAAAAAAAAATAGCTATGTATTTAAAACCATAATAGGGTTCCTTGAACTAGAATAGGGTTTATTATTACATATGTTATCAATTCTTAATATTAAAAAATAGGGCCTGATGAGATAATTCGTGCTTTTAAGGAGAATGAACGAGGTTAATCCATCCATCAAAAGTTATGAGGGGATGACAAGTTTGACCAATTGATAAATTTGATGCAAGACATTTGACGAGGGCAAGAAATACCTCATTTTTGCTACATTTTGGATATTAAAATACTGCCATCAAAACCAAATGTAATATTATTTTATACCAAATATGTGATTAAAATGCATTAGTTGTTATTTTTTTTCACGACTTAATGTTTAGGAACATTGTACCCCTATTTTGACTATTTTTAGTATTTTATGATTGTTTTTGCATGATTTTTGTTGGTAAAATAACATAGAAAAATAAGAGCAAATAAGCATGTTGTGATTTATGATTAAATAAATAATTTTTGAAATGATATCCCACCTTAAAACTAAGTTTTCAAAATGATTTGGCTCCAAAACAGTATCTGCTATAAAACGGGGCATTGACAGATTTTGTGCAACATACAAAAATCAGCCAGCTATCATATTTAAGGGGAACATTGAAGCAGTAAAATAGGGCAAGAAAAAATGGATGGAATGTGTTAGTGGAGAAAAAAGAAGACCTCTGATCCACTTGGATGCATTCCCACGTGCTCTAAATGACAACAACAAGGCATATAGGAGAAAAATGCAGGGATAATTATAAACAACATACAAAAACCAGTCCCTTGCAACTTTAAATGAAGTCATAGACCAAGTTAAAATTGGTAAGTGTGAATGGTTGTAACGTGTCTAAAATGGAAATAAATAACTGATTTCACACTTGGAAGTGCTCCCACTCAACTTGAATCAGCAGTAAAAATACATTCCTACCATTTTGCCTTATATTATGGAGCTCTTCGGAATGAAGGGCAAAAAAAAACCATTTCAACTAAAAACCATAATTTGCATCTATTTCATAAGGAATGAAGGATAATAGATTTATGACAAGTGTAACAATTTATAACCTATTTTTACTTATTTCCACCAATTGGAGGATGCACACATAGTTGTTGCAATAGATTTTGTCCTACAATAGACCAAGTTTGCTGCAACAACATAGACAAATCACACATGGATAGCACAAAGTATTGATTTGATAGTTGAAATTATTTGTGTAGAAAATAATATAAATAGGATACTCCCTCATTGGTTGAGTTATTCATAATATAAGTGAAATTTAGAAAAGGTCATTGTAACAGTTGAAGTTTGAATTAGCAATATTTAAATAAACTGTAATTTTATTTACATGTGTGAATTTGTAAGTACATGAGTGAAATTCTTTAGTTTTGGAGTAAATATTATTTCTTATGGACCAAGTAGAAAGGTCCCACTCAGAGGACTAAAAGGAGGGAGCAAATATTGTAGGTTTTTGATAAATTCTATTTCGTAGTAATTTTGTCAATTTCTTGCTTATTTTTTGTAACAGAACTAACCTTATTTTTTAACATAATATTTTTTTATGTTTTAAAGTGCAATGTGTTTTTATTTTGTTTAAAGCTAGATGATCCCTATTTTATGCATTTATTTCCCCTACATTTTCCCTATTTTTCAATATTTTTTGATTTCAAAAATTTTTTGACAAGTTTCTATAGCAACATTTTTTGGACAAGATTTTGCAATAGTTCTTCAATAATTTAGAATTTTAAAATTCAGCAAGGATTTATTTAAATTAGTTTGAATTTAGCATTTTTTATTTTTGTGGTTTCAATTCAGCAAACATAAAATAGTTTCTATTTCACTAATTTCAATTCTACAAATTGTCAATTCTTGCAATTGTAGCTTAAGTGTCAAATTTTGTAATTTTAAAATTTTTAAAGTTAAAATACCTTCCATTTTGTAAATTAGTATTATTGTGACCTAAAAAAAACCAAACAAACATTTGTTTCACTGAATAAAGCTTGTGAATTAGTTTCCTAGAACTGTAATTTGCTAAAACCTTCTATCATAGACAACCTTGGACATCATCCTAGATTGATAAATAATGAAAATAAAATGATGAAAATAATGAAAATTATCATTTTTGACACCATTTTTGGGGAACATAGGCGTTTTTAGGAGATAAAACAATCCAATAATTGATGCTTATGCCAATTTGTTACTTGTAGCGTAAAATATTTAAAATAAACCAACTTGCATGAAACATAGTTGTAGGAATAATAAGAGATGAGAAAGAAATATTTATTAAAACTATTTTACCTAGCACAAGTAGGTGATACTCACGACAAGGTGGTGAATTTCCTACATTTGAGCTTCCTGATGACCTTCAAATAAAACCACCATCCCCATCATTAGGAAGTATTGAGTCTCTTGAGAGAGAAATTGTAGAGGAGCAACTTGCTTGTACCTCCTCATCTACTCTTGATAATTTCTCATCATTAGGATAATTTAAACGAATTTATAACAATATTTGGGAGGATACCATGGCAGATGGGTAAGGAAACCTAGATAGGGGCAAAAATGTCCATACTCAAGTAGACAATCCTACCTCTACAAGGAATTTCAAATATCCTATTCAATTAATTACTACACAAAACTTTACCATGAAATAAATTTTACCTTCGATGCTACCTACCTTTAGGGGTGTTGCATTCAAAGCTCCTAATTAATTATTGTTTGAATTTAATATTGTGTACCAAATATACAACTACATAGATGATAATAAAAATCTGAAATCTTTTCCCTCCACACTCAAAGACTCAGATTTGTATTGGTTTATTATCCTAGAGCACAAATCAATCTAGATCTAGGAATAAATAGAAAGAGTATTTTTGGATAAATACCAGGAATACTATAGGGTGAAAAATAGGAAGGATGAACTCTTTAGAATCAAACAAGAACAAGATGAAACTCTAGAGGATTACTTGGATAGGTTTACCTTTGTACAAAAGAGATGTGGGCCTGTTGAATTAAAAATGTGTAAGGCCATATTTTTATGAGGATTACAAGATGATTTTAGAGAAGTACTAGATTTAATGGGCAAGGGAGATGTAAGCACCCTTGAAATTGATGAAATAATAGAGTTATGCAAAAATTACTCATGCAAAAAACAAAGATAAAAAATGAGTAATAATGGTAGTGATGTAAAAGAGCTTATGGAAGAATTTACCAATCTAAAAACTGACATCTTGGTACATATTAATACCACATTTATGGGAAATGAATGCAAAATTTAACTCTACAACACCCCTAGCTATTTACTATCCAAGATCTAGAAATAAACATGCTCTTCAAGACTGTCCCCTAAACAAAACTTCTATATCTACTATTTGTAGCATTTATTCCAAGGAACATATCACTGACCAATACCATCTACTTCTAGGAATCAAGAATGTTTTAGAAATCCAAATAGGAGAACTCAACTTTTTTAGGTAAATATAAGGAGGCAAATTTTCACAATATCAAAATATCTCATGTTTTCCCACAAATTAGGGATAAAATCATTGGTCTATGCCATGGGGTTATTCAAAACCACCACAACAACATTAGAATCAACCTCCATGGATAAATCCTTAAAATTGGTCATAATTCGGGTGAACAAATCTATAATGAAATCAACCCCATACACCTTAGATGCAAACCTAGTCTCATGGATAGATTTGGGGATAGTAGTATCCATCATACCAGGGAGAAAAACAAACTTTTTTTCTTGGTCCTACTCAGAATTTCCCTCAAGGAAGACTCCAACAACAACAACAACAATGATAATAGGTAAAACAACCACCACTTCTGGCCCAACCTATGGCTAATACTAATAATACAAGAAAGGCAGCCCCTATCTATTTAGCTAAATTTGATGAAAATACTATAGTCAATGTAATTGATTGTAGTAACATCCAACTACATTCAAGAAAGATAATTCCTAAGCCTATTATTGAAGAATTGAAAATTGATGAGGAGAAACCAGAAAGCTTTAGTCTAAAACCATACGGATCAACTTTGGATAAAGGGAAAGAAAAAGAAGAAGATTTTCCAAAAGACATTTTACCTATTGCATAAAGAATACCATATCCTAAAAGGTTTGAAAAGTCTAAATTTTTTGCTGAATTAGAGTTAGTAAAGGAACTAAAACATTTGACCATTTCACTTCCTTTGTTGCAAGCAATCAAGTATGTACCTTTAATTAAAAAAACTCTTCAAGACATTTGCATAAAATGATCAAGCAGAAAGAAGTCCTTTACTAAAACTGTATAGGTAGATGGTAAGTTGGCTGATTTGATTTTTGGGAAGCTTGTACCACCAAATTATAATGACCCAGGAAGTCCACTTGTTACCATAACCATTGGTTTAATGCATATTTCTAATGTCTTTGTTTATTTAAGAGCTACCATTAACGTTATGACTAAATACACAATGCAAAAATTACAGTTAAATAATCTAAATTTTACATCTGCTATTCTGGAAATGGCTAATAGATCTATTGCCAAACTAGAAAGGATTATTGCGGATATTTCTATAACAGTTTCCTCATTGGAATACCCTATTGATTTTTTGGTATTGTAGCCTCGCAATTTTACAAATAATTATCCAATTATCTTGGGTAGGCCTTGGCTTGCAACTGCATCCATTTTCATAGACTTTAGATCAGGGAAGATGACTATTTCTAATGGCATTGATTTAAAAAATATTTCTCTGTATCCACATGTAAAACCTTCAACAAATTTTTTAGGTTAGTTATGGCTTCCTTATTCATATGAGGAACAAAAAGAAACTATCTCCACACTAGCCACCGTGGTAGTGAAAGAACACATAAAATATATATTCACATGAGAGAGATATTTTTGAAGATGAAACTATCCTAGTAAATACACTACATGAAGGACTTGAGGAGAACCAATCACTGTTCATTGCTTGTTGTGGATTGATGAAGGTCAGACATCTAAACACCTATCACCAATTCCATTTTAGGAAATTTCCTTCACATTACCACATGGATGACATCATCATATTCTTTCATCTCTCCATTGTCCTATGCAATATTTGATTCCATCAAGGATTACTATTGATAGAGAGTTAAGAGTATTTCATTGTCTTAAACCACATCACTATCCAATAAAATTCTTAGTCAAAAATTATGAGGGAATTAATTCTATCCACCTAGGGATAAAATTAATTGAAGTACAACCAAGAAAATTCCTAAACATTAACAACTAGCTAACTGATGAACAAGAAGCAATTTTTTTACTATTTTGAAACAACATGTTAAAGCCTTTGCATGGGGCTATAAATATATATCAGGAATTCATCCTGATGTATGCACTCATAGGATATATATTTAAGATGTTAAGCCTGTGAGATAGTCCCAAAGATGATTAAATCCTGCTCTGAGAGATATTATCAAGGAAGAAATAGAAAAAATCTTAGAGGTTAGATTCATATATCCAATTTTTGATATCAGCCACTTGCTCCAAAAAAATTATCACTTGCTCCCTTCTCTTTTCTTACTTATATATAAACATATATATAATTGTTTATTTTTAAAGGTAAAAATTGTATTAAAAATATAGACTCAAAGGTACAATAATTGGTCTACCACTTTTGACCAATCCCATGATCCTAGTAAAACTAACTCTAATATCTCCTTGCACCACAAATTTCTTTGTGTGGTCTTGAGTACAATTAATACTATTCTAGAGGACCTAAAATTATTTCTCTTTTACCATGACTTTAGGGGTTATCCCAAATTGATACTAAGAACACTACAAGCAATAACATGATGACAAACCAAAGACTAATCATCATAAACATCTATGCTAGTCCCACAAACTTCATTACCTAAATTATTTTTGGCTAGTAATAAAACTTGATTTTTCACCTCCATCAAATATATAGTATCCCTATTTTTATTAAATTTCAACTAGTATCCATCAAGATGCCCACTTCCATCTTTAGCCAAAAATTCAGTTGTTGCATTCTTCCCTCTGCCTACATACACTAAAATAGCATCCTTAAATTTCTACCAAATGGCTTTAATATAACTTACCATGTTCTTGATCCACGATACACTTAGTTTGAAATTCTTAATCTCATCTAACAATCACACCAAAATTTGAGATTCAAACTCCATTCTCCTAAGCATTGATAGAGCCATGTTGATTTCCAAAGCCTCTGCTTTATTATTTGTTACTACTCCTAGGCCTTCCAACCTTCCCCTTGTAGTCTCTTCTGAGGAAACCAATACCCGCTACCCCTGGGTTATTCTTGGTTGCTCAATCTATGTTGATTTTTAAATAGCCTAAGGGTGGGGGTTGCCAATACCCATGATTCTGCCTCATGGAAGTGTCCTCTCCTTACTAATTTTTTTACTCTCCCATATGATATTTTACTATTTTTGTCACCTTGTTTAATATTTTTTACCAAACTAGCTCTATCAAAGTATATTCCTCTCTAAAAATTCTAGCATTTATTTCCAGCCATATGTGGCACTAGATAAATCTTGAACCCATAGACCAACCCAAATAAACTGATTCATATTTAAAACTTATTCATTTCTACATATCCTACATATTAATATGTGTTAATTTTTAGTTGAGATGGGCCTTGAAGATATCAAGATATTGGTTCCACAACTTCAAGGTAAAGTCATGCTAGAAAAGCAAATGTCTCCTCCTGGGTATTGCACATGATATATTTAGAGTGGCTATGAAAACTCTTATTTTTTAATTTATCATAAGTAAGAAATATTTGATGCATAACCTATTAGGAAAAGAAATTGATTTTTGGTCAACGCTTTCCAACCATACTCTATCCCATGGAACAACTAACTACACCAAATGAGGAGGGGTCAATTCATTATAACCATATCGAATTGTATAGATGCCTAAATTTCCATGAGCCCAAGATATCTTATCCTCTTTATCATTTCCTTCAAGGTGGTGTTTCTTTAATACCCTATCTAAAAGTAGCAACACATTATAAGAGATCAATACTGGTAACTCTTCCCAATGCTTTAGTTGCATAAGAGAGAAGGTCCCAATCTACCTTGTATATGGATAACTTTATATCTTAATCCAACCTCTAGCTTTGGAAATCCTAAAATTAAGGGGGGGCATTGGTCCTAAGAATCAACCAAAAATTTACTTTATCCTTTTTACCCACTTTCCAAAATAGTCTTAGTTTTACCACTTTCTCTCCTAATTTCAACACTTTCCAAAAAAACAAAACCTTAGCCACTCAGGAATGCAACCTACATCCTCATGGGGAATGTTACCCAAATAGTTACTAGTAATAAATTTTCTAAACAATACTTCCTTATTAGATATCCATCTCTAATAAATCTTGCTTGCTAGACCTTGGTTATTGAATATTGTTTTTTGAATTCCTAATCCTTCACTTGCTTTAGACTATATTTTTTTATCCTAACTTACTAGACCCATCACTTACCCATCATTGGTCCATCCCAAAGGAACGTTTGCATGAGTGAGTCCAACTCCCTCAGGATTCTAATCAGCCACAAAGATAGAGAACTTATCAACTTACATTGCTTGAATCATTGATTGAAGAAGAGTCAATATTCCTCCAAAAGAAAGCTAGTGATGCATCCAATGACTTACCTTTTATAATGGTACCAATATAGCCATGTCATCTAATTGTTATTATATTGATCCATATATTTACTTAATTGGACCTTGAGAATTAGAGTTAGGTTATTATTAATTTCATCTATAAATGGAAGGAATTTTTTAATTAGGTTGGATCATGGAATAATTTGGATTTAAGTCACCTTTGTGCACATAAGAGACTTCACCCTCTCAAAGTGGCTATTGATTTGATATTGCTTTAATTATTTTCAAAATTTAATATTTACATATTGTTCATGGTATTTAAATTTGAATTATTGTTGTTCATGTCATTTCAATATTGAAGTATTATTATGGATATTAAATATTTATGCGGTATCATAACAAGTGGTATCAGAGCATGATTTTGAAACAAGTGGAAATTAACGAAGATATTTTGTGCCATAAAATTAAAGCTTTCAATTTAGAAAAAAAGTACATTTGAATTCTTGGAACTAATTTGGGTTTTCTTGTTAGATTTTGATGAAGTATGCTATAGGAGATGGCGATCACAAGATGCAAAAAATAAGAAGAAAAGTAATTTTGCAATATGACTGAAGTATACTATAAATAGAAATGATGAAAATACAATGCAACTATGCTGGAAATGGACACTCCATGAATATATGCTAAAGAACTACATTGTACTCTATCAAGGAGTTCTACCACTATCTACTACTCTCTACTATAATAAACTTGATACACTTCTTCTCATTATGAGGTCCTTTATATAGGAAAGTATATTCCTTGGCCAACACTCTACCTAGCTATACAAGGGGACACCTTGCATATTACAACTTGCACATTGATACTTGTACATTTATTACATTGCTTTAAGTAACTATTTAACTTCCCTCTAAAGTAATCTCCACCTATAACTATGTACCAAAGGTGGTACATCTACATGACCCAAATGATGTAATATACTCTAACACCCCCTTGTATTACATTATTTGGGTATTGAATATTTCAATATTCAATATGGATCTTCTTCTTACAAAAAGTCTTTGACTTGCTTACGGATATAGTCCTCTTCTATCCACTCTCCTTTGTTTTCTACTTTGTGAGTATCTTCATTTGGTTTTTTGCTTCCTCAGATTGCAAATGGATGAGTAGAGCATAGAATTGTTGACCTCTCATATTTTTTTATTTTGATACTTCTATGCTTGCCTTTATGGTGCATTGTTTCTTCATTTTCTTCAACTTGTTCCTTTGGAAATGTGTTAGTATTACTTTGAAATACAATAATATCTTATAAGGATTCTATTGAGTCTAGGATATATGTATTTCCATGGATTGATCCTGTTGCTTTTATTCCACTTTGGTTCATGATAAGGCATGTATTGATTCCATTCATATATCTAAAATTGACCATCCAATTACTTTCCACTAACTTTCTTACTGAAATGAGATTGAATATTAATATAGAAACGTATAATACTATTTGTAGTAGAATTTTTAAAAATTATATGCTTTGTGTTACACATCCATATACATTTATAGGATAAGTTTTGCTATCTATAATTATTAGTCTGTAACCAATAGTAATTTCAAGATAGTCGAACCATTGTAGATTTTTGGTTATGTGATGACTAGCTCCTGAGTCAATGTACCACGTATTCTTCTACTTTGTTGAATCATTCATGCTAGAGTTATTTTTGCATTTGTGGCATGATGTAATGTGTGTGTCTTGTTCTTGTATCTTTGTGTAAGAATATGTTATTTCCACCGTGGTATAATAGAATCCTTTGTAATAATCTTCCTTATGTCTCCCTAAAATATGAAGTGTAGTATTCTTTTGTTTCCATACTATTTGTAGAATACTATAGCTTTGAGTAAATGATATAATTTGATAGACCTTGTCTAATACTTAGATTTTATAGAGTCCTTATATATCCCTAGTTAAGAGATGTGAACTTAATCTGATTAAAACTTTATGGAATTTGGATTTTGTAGAAACCTTATGACTCCCAAATGGATTTAGTATTTGGTAAACCTTGATAAATGCTATTATTATCAAGTTTTTTAGAATTACTTATGTCTCCCTAGTAATTTTGGATATTCTATATGAGTGATAAAGTGATTTTGGAAATAGTAGTTCAATTTTGGGTTGATTTTATAAAGTTTTAAAAATAGCAAAAATCAATTCCTTATTTATCCCATTGAACTAAGCACTTGTTAATTTGATGAAGTTCTAATGGTTGGATTTATTTTATTTCTTTAATGTTATTTTGAGACAAGTATACCAATTAATTCCAACCATTGATATTTCTTAATTTGAAATATTAGAAAACAATAATATTTGGCAATAATAGAAATTTAATTTTTCCAAGTAGAAATCCTTATTTCTCCTATGTTTAAAATTGCAAATATTAAGCTATTTTTGGTGTATAATTATCCTTTAATTTTTCTTCCAAATGTGGTTGATTTCCCTATATTTTCAACCTTATATTATACCCTTATAACGCCTTTTAATGAAAGCAAACTTAAATCAAGGTTAATTATTACCTTTATAATGTTGCAAACCTTAAGTATTTGGTGTAAAATTCAGACATGGATGACAAAATTCTTTAATGTTGGTCTTGAATCCCTTCTATGACAGATGGTGATATACTTTGACTCTCCTTTTACTACAATATTTGTATAGTGGGTGCCTAAATTCTTGCTCCAATTTAAATGCTTTGACCAAGATCTTTGAATGATCTTTTCTTCTCTTACATGTTGCACACCTTTTCTACTTCGAATGTGATTCCCTCCTTGGTTTTAGGCACTTTAAATAGGAATGATATATTTTAGAGAATGACAAGTGTCATGGTAGTTTTATTTCAATGCTTGAAGAAGATAGATGCTCTTTAAAACTTGGAATTTATTGTAGAATGGAGGATAAATGTTACAGTCTTTATGTGAGCACTTGTATACCTTGGTTACAATTTTCACTACTCTAACAAAACCAATGATTTCATTTGTAATGCTTAATTTTAGTATTCCCTTCACGCGTACAATATTGAGTGTTATTTTGAGCACTCAAATGGGAGATGTTAGGGTTTCTTCAATGATGACAAGTGGCACATTTTATATTTTGCATGAATTTGCATTCTTAACATATTATTGCAAGATTCCTCAACATATTATTTCCAAATCTTTATTTGTTGTATTTCCTCCTCAATGCTTCGATGGTGCTTGATATGTCAGTTGGTTCTACCTAGGATAATGAGTAGTGCTTTTATGGATTTGAGATAGGATTTTGAGCAATGCTATAGTGGAGGTTTTGTGACACTTTAATGGTGATTTTTAATGCTCCTTGTGGATGTACGTCTAGCTCTTGGGTATTTCTTTCTTTATACTTTGATTTTATCCTACTTTCAAGCTACTGTATTTCTACCTTTGTGGATGATGGCTTCTCCTTGTGCTATGCTATGTATGTTGTATAAGTTTCTTATTGTAGCTACCAAACCATGGGTGATGTGAGCTTCTTGAAGCCTCTTTTGACCTTGCTTGGATGATGCTTCTCTACGACTGCTTTGAGATGATCGTTGTGTCTTTATGACAATTAGACCTTGTCCTTCTTCCTATGTAGGATAGAATATTATGGTGCAAGATAATATAAATCAACTTTGTAATAGAATACCTTATTTTTGCACCTTATTTTGTAAGCTATTCTTGTTGGTTTTAGTGGTGGATTTCTTGTAGGCAAGGACTGATTTGGCATTGTCTCCTTTGCTAGACAACTCTCTCCTTTTTCTTGGTTAATCTGGTAATAAATCCAAACTAATAACCATATAGATAGAATATTTTGTAGAAGAAATTTGTTCATTAATTTTTAACCTATAACAAACCCTTAGTGCACCTCAAATATAAGACTTACCAAGTCTTAATTTGTAGCTTCTTTTACTAATTTTGGTGGTTGATTTCTTCTCCACTCCTTGGAGGAATCTAAAATATTTTTGGTGGCTTCTTTGGACCATGCATTACTGCAAGTTTTATGCACTAAATAGTATCTCTAAACACTTTGATAATTTATTGGTTTTGTGCCCTTGATCTTAACAATAAAGAAATACAAACTAACCCTTTTGAGAGTAACTAGTTAAAGATCAACTAGTATAGTGCAAATGGATTAATAATACCTCCAACTTAATGCACTTTAATGGGAACAATAATCTCAGCTTATTGTCCTTTAAATAAACTATCAAAGTAGTTTCTAATGCACTTAATAATATTTGTAATTATTAAGAGTAATTATAATGAACCCTTAAAAACAATCTACAATTTTCACTACAATCAATATTGTAGGATGTAGTATTCTTGCTTTTTAGATAGGTAATAAGTAGGTGAAAATTGTTTTATTTCGAAATACACTCAAATAAAATTTTAATTTGCAAGTAAATCACTCAAAAAAACTATCTTTTACACCTTCTTGAAGATTGTAATATGAGCCCTTCTCCTTGCAACTTTAATCCAAATATGGTGCTTAATGATACTTGATAATGAGCCCTAATTTAAAGTTCAACTAATTGCATCCAAGTTGCTTACCTTTAATGTATTTTATAGATGATGTAGATCTTGGTTTTCACCAAGTTATTTCCTTGAGATGAATGAATTTCGTAGCATCTTGTTGTTTATCCAGAATAGCTTTTTGCTTCACTAAACTATGGTATCAAACCTTCTATCTCGAGACTAGGGTTTGATAGCTTGATCCTTCAAGTGATATTCTATTTTTTGCTATAGATTCATAAAAATATCATCTTTGAAATGTGCCTTCTTTCTATGAGAAGAAATCTCTAAATCTCTTGTATTTGGTAGGCTTATTTTTGTTTGAATCCTCCTTCAATCTTCGTATTGAATTATGACTTCAAATAGGATATTCTTTTCAATATTTTTAATATCTTGAGGTATTTAATAGAATCTTCTATGATTTGACAACTTGTTTTCCAAATTATTCTCTCTTGGGCTTGTTAGATGGTGATAATTATTCCAAGTTGTTCACTATCATGAACTTCTCCTTGGTAGTGGATTTCTCCAATGAGTTCTAGAAACTCTTTTGATGATTCTTCTACAAGCTCTGCAAGAAGGCTTAGCAAGCCTTCTTATTGTTCCTCTTCGAGACCTCTCCAAGGTATTCAATCTTGTAGCTTCTATGGTATTCTAAATGAGACTTTTCCTTCAACCTTATGCTTTTGGAAGTGTTGGTGATGATATCTTCTTCTTGGATATCTAAAATTTATTACTTCTTTTATCAGGAACAAGACTATGTTAGTCCCTCTTTATGTCTTCCAAGATTAAAATTTTTCCAATGATATCTTCTATGGATCTCTTCAAATTCTTCAAAAATAAGTCTTTAATTAGTAAATGAGATCACCAATATCCTATTTCATAGACTCTTCTCTAGAGTCTTCATTAGGAACTCTTTTCTAGAGTCTTATTCTAGATCAGTAACTCTTCTCTAGAGTTTTCTTTTGGATTAGGAACTCTTATCTGGAGTCTTATTTAGCATTAAGGTTTTTGTGGCTCTTCCTTTTCGATCAAGGCTTTTGTGGCCTTTTTATTCTGGATCAAGGATTTTGTGGCCTTTTCTTTTGTATAAAGGCTTTTGTGGTATTTTCTTCTGGATCAAGGCTTCTATGGCCTTTTCTTCTAGATCAATGATTTTGTGGCCTTTTATTCTATATCAAGGCTTTCAATTTAGCAAGGGAGATATTCAATCTCCAAACTTCACCAAGAATCTTCTACTACAATATTTTCTATAATGTTTAATTTTTTGCAATAAAGAACTAATCTTTGCACAAGGAAATTACACAAACTTTTTGGTAACAAAGGTGAAATCCTTATTTATCTTTTGTAGGAAGTATCCCAACTTTTGAGAGTTAATTTTATACAACAAAAAACTTTAGATAGTAGCTAACATGAAAAAATATAGATCCTTAAATAGTCTTCACTAGTTGATAAATCAAACTTGTGGAATGAATGCTAAGTTCTAGTCTTCATGAGTTTTCTTTCAACTCTATGCAAAGACTATAGCCAAATGTAATATTAGAATTTCTATAATTGAGATTTACTTTAGTACTTGTGACTCTCCCTAATTCTATTAGAATACTGTGGCTCTTTCTATCAATTGATTTCTAATGGCAGTGTTTGCATGCAGTGATGCACAACAATAGATCCAATTTGCAAATATGTAGGTCAATAGTAGCAATGGTAACTATCTCTATTCCTATATAGATACATCATGGATCTGATACCATTGTTAGATTTTGATAAAGTATGCTATGGGATATGGCAATAACAAGATGCAAAAAATATGAAGGAAATTAATTTTGCAATATGACTAAAGTACACTATAAATAGAAATGATGAAAATACAATGTACCTATGGAGGAAATGGGTACTCCATGAATATATGATAAAGAACTACATTGTACTCCATCAAGGAGTTCTACCACTATCTACTACTCTATACTCTAATAAAATTGTTATACTTCTTCTCACTGTAAGGCTCTTTATATAGGAAATAGATTCCTTTACCAAAACTCTACCTAGATATACAAGGGGACATATTGCACATTACAAATTGCACACTGAAACTTGTGCATATATTACATTGATTGAAGTTATCAGCTAACATCCCCCTAAAGCAATCTCGTACTCTAACTATGTACCTAAGGTGGTACATTTACATGACCCAAATGACGTAATATACTCTTAACATTTTTAATTATTCAGATCAACTCCCTTCCCAATATTATATTAATAATTAAATTGAATTAAATTATTAATAGAGAGAGAAAAAGAATCCACTTTTCATTTATCTTTCCATTCTTCTCCTTGCATAGCCATCGTTTCACATTTCATTTTTTTATATTATTAAATCGTAGCTTTGACATTTTAAAATTATTAAACACCCTCTTGTCATTTGTATTTCTATTATTCTCTATGCATATTTCCCAAAATTAATTAGGTATTTTTAAATTATTCAACATAAATCTTCCCCCTACTTACATTAATAATTAAATTATATATATATTAATTTAATTATTAATAGAGAACAAGCATCCCTTTTCATTTGTCTTTTTGTTCTTTGTATTTTTCATAATTAATTAGGGTTATTTTTTACTTATTTTGCGCAACTTCCTACCTTATATTAATTTAATTATTAATAGAGAGAAAACATATTTGTTGTCTTTTCATTGTGTTTTCCTCCACCTTGTGTCTCCACCGTCTCACATTTCATTTTTTTTTAATTATTAAACACCCACTTTTGCTTTCTTTTTTTACTTTATTATGTTGAATAATTAAACACCCACTCATGGTTTTCACATTTCTTTTTAAACTGTTAAACCCCCCTATTATTAAATATCCCCATTATTTTTTAAAATTATTGGTTGGACATGGCTTATCTCCCACCCAATACATTTGGTTCTTTTCCTTCTCCTTCCACTATTCCTGCCTTCTCTACCCCTTAAATGATATTAAAATTCCTAGTACTATTGACTCTTGTTTGTATAAATATATTTCACATTAGGAATAAACAATTACTTCCATCAATAATTCCTTAAACGAGCAAAAAAATTTAATTATAATCATATAAGTATTATTGTGGATATTAATACTGTGGATATTAATCATAGAAGTATTTTCTAAAGGATTGGGCAAATTTCTTTGAAGTATTATTGTGGATATTAAACATTTATACGGTATCATAACACCTTCACACCAATTCTATCCACTAGTATTTCCCATTCTACCACCTTAAACTTGTTATAATGGAGTGGAATTCCTAGGTAGTCCAATGGGAGGAAGCCTTCAGAGAAACCTAAGATGTTTAAAATTTGATCTTGGATCCCCTTTTTTAGTATTAAATAACACTACCTTGGATTTGATTGCATTCACTTCTTGGCCTGTGACTTCTATATAGGTACTTAAGATAGATTTTAGCTCTATTGAATCCCTAACATTGGTCACCCCAAGACACCCTATGTCATCCATAAATTACAAATGTGTTAGATTCACCACTCCCACTTGCATTCTTGAGTTAACTTGTTACCTATTCCTTCAAAGAAATTTTCCCAATCCTTTAGTAAGAATAGTAAATAGGTATGACGATATAGGATCTCATTTTTGAATTCTCCTAGAGGTATGAAAGGGAACTAAGGGAATACCATTGATGGGGATAAAGGAGGCCAAAGAGACAAAACTCATGATCCACTCTCTCCAACCTTGAGAAAAACTAAAGTTCTCTAGTTTTCGATCCAAAATTTGCTAAGGGACTCTATCATAGGCCTTAGATATGTCTAATTTGATAAAAATACCTCTTCTACCTTTTAATTGCAATGCGTGAAATGCTTCTTTTGCTAATATTACTCTACCCAAAATTTGTTGGCCCTCCACAAATCGTCCTTGCTCTAGAGATAAAACATCATATAGTACGTTCTTGATCATTTTAGCCATCAATTTTGTAATGATTTTATAGACTACATTGCAAAGTATAATCAAGGGAATGTCTCCAAGGTTGGAAGCCTATCCCACTTTAGAATGAGGAAAGTATGGTTCATAGCTTGTAACATGATTTTATTTGCATGCAATTCTTCCACTACCCTAGTTACATCCTCCCATATGTCATCCCAAAATGCCAAGAAAAATTCAATCGATAACCCATCACAGCTTAGGAACTTATCAGTTCTCATATTGAAACATGTGTCTCACCTCTTCCAGATCCATAGTTTTGAAGAGGGCCTAGTTTTGTTTATTTGTTATAATATGTGGGATATAATTCAGTATCTCTTGTTGCACTAAAATATTAGGATGGGTAGAAGTAGATAAAATATTTTTAAAGTAAAAATTTGTAGCTTGTTGCATACTTGAGATAGTGTTCATCACTTTTTCATAAAAAATTTTAGACTAGACAATGTGTTGGAGTGTCTTCTTGCTAAGATTGAGCGATGGAATAACTTAGTATTTTGATCCCCCTCCAACAACCAAGAAGTTTTAGCTTTTTGTTTCCAATAGATCTCCTCATATTTGTCAATAATCTCTTACTCTATTTTTACCAACTCATATTTTTCTTCAAATCTTCTATGTTTATTTCAGTCCATAAGAGTGTGGCTAGATCCTCCATCCTTGTAGCCAATGGAACTCTCTGAATTTGAAATTCTAATTTATCATTTCTGTTCCATATTTTTAATTGAGCTTGACATATTGGAGTTGTTTAAAAATATCAAATAATATTGTGCCATGGGTAGGGCACCCCTCCTCCCACAAATATGGGATTTTATTCTTAATTTTCTTTTCTAGCCAAAAATTGTCAAACCAAAATTGTTTTGACAAACAAATATGGTCCATATCCCATTTCAAGATAATTAGAAAGTGGTGTGATTCTATACAATTGAGAATTTATAACCTAAGTGATCATCACAAAAAAACCTCTTTGAAAACCAAGAATCTATCTAGCTTTACCTTCCTATTTGTAAAATCTTCTTGTTTGTTTGTCCAAGTATGACAAGGCCCCACACACTAGACATCAATCAAATTGAGTTGATTTACTCTAGATATCACAAATATGTCCCTCTAATCCAACAATGGGATGACACCTTTTTAATCCCTAGCTGAAAGCTTAGAATTGAAGTCACCAACCACTATCCAATTCACCTCTTTCTTTCTTATCCTACTTGTTTGTAAAACTGCCCATTGGAGGTGTTGCTCCCCCAAAACTGTTGAACCATAGAAGTTTGAAATCAACAAAAGTTATTCTAAACATTTGCTCTTGAAGAGAGATGTGAGAACCCTCCTTCCTACAACATGATCAATTGTTGTCCAGTTTAGAGGATTCCACAAAGTCACTATACCCCTTGAAGCACCTTGGTATTCTACAACCATATGCACATCCTGACTCCATATTTTATTTGTTGTTCTATCCATCACTTGAATTGAATATTTTATCTCTTGAAGGAGAATAAACTTAGAATGATGAATTTCAATTAACCTACGAACAACAATTTGATGAGACCTGCTATTTAAACCTCTAATATTCTATGATTGTACAATCATTGGGAATTTGAAACCCAATAAGAATAAATATGCTTTACTCTTCCTTGGTTTACTAGTTGGTCACCCTTTATTGCAACTTTAGTCCTAGTTTGATTTTTATCCCACACTTTTGGCTTGGGAGTTTTTGAATTATTTATTTGCTTGCTAAATTCCAAGAGTAGGCTTCCCTTTGTCTTAATATTTATCTTTTATTGAGATATCCCTATCGACTAAGACCATAGCAAGGATGAGGTTCTCTAAAGTTTTTATGATAATATGGTTTGGGATGGGTTGGATATTGGTTTCCAACACTGGTTAAATTATCCTTTGTTGGACTACTACATTTTTAGAAGGTATATTTTCCCCTTGTGGTTCTCCCATTACAGTTATCTCATTCTCCATGATCATTAGGGTATTAATAATTTCATACCTGTTTAGGTTTCTCTCTTATGTTAGGTTTGATCATGCCACATTATTTTATTTTTCTCTCTTATGTGCTTCAAAATCCTCTTCTGGTGTATTTAGGCTTGAGGTTGTGGGTTGAGATTCTACCTTCTTCTCAATCATCTTGTTGTCATCACCATTAGCCTTTGATGGGATGGGCTCCTTTTGGATAGTCTTGAGGCACAACCAGGCTAGATGTTCATATCTAACATCTAAAGAAAATTGCTTCATAGTCTATTTGTTGGACCCAGGTTAAATCCTCCATATCTATTTCTATTTCAGCTAGTAGTGGGTGATTAAGATCCATATCAACATAGATCCCAACATAAATGGATGAATATCCCATCATCGTATCTCTGGCTACTTCCAAATAGCATCCCAAGAAATTATCCAATCTTTCAAAATTTGGTGCTTCACCAATATTCCATTAGCAAATCATATAATCAAACCCAAACAACCACTATAGTTGGTTCCATTCTTGGATCAAATCCTATTTCCTAAGAGCTACACAAAAAGACTTATTCCATAGCTTCTCTTCCTTGATTCAAAAGCTTTGTCACTGTTTACTCGTGAAGAGAAACTCACTATATAATATCCATTATTAATGAGGAATATTTAAATATTCCCTAAATGCTCCTAATTATTTTGAATTCATGAGGTTATAAACCCTAGAGATGGTCTTATGCCAATAAACTTACATATTAGATATTTTTAGCCACCAAACTTTGTTCAATAACAAGTTTGTGAAGGTGGGTAGCCTAGGAAAAACAACCATTAAATCTCGACTAGAAACCTTTATCTATTGGCTTCTTGGTTGTAGCAGAGAAGATGGATTTTAAGGTATCATTGCTCAAAGATTCATCATCAGCTTCTTGTGTCTACCTCATTGTGTTTGCAAAGTACCACTTGGAAGAAGGGGGTAGAGGGAGGGCCCCTGAAGGGTCCTCACTAGCAACCATAGATAAGGAGAAATCAATTTTAAATTGTGATGATTATGTGACAAGATATAAAAAAAATTACGTGGAGTTTTTTTTAATAGTGTTAGATATATAAAAAAAGTCAAATCTAAGCCCTACAATCCACATCCATTCTACCTTACTAAGGTTTCTGCATACAATGATGGTGATACTATGTGCAAACCCTAACCAAACTCTATTCTTTTATATATATATATATATATATATATGATTGTTAAGCTCTTATATTACCACTATATATTCATCATATAATATTAATAAAACATATTTAAATTCCGTATAATCAATTAAAAACCATTAATTACTTGCCAAAACACTAGGTATGGCAAACACTATGTATAACCTCTATATAACCTGGTAGGCATAAAAGGTGGGAAGGAAAATAGAACCGTGATATTGTACGCATCGGAAGCCTTTCCACATCTGATTGCAGTTGCAGCGGGAAAAAGAAATTGTAAGCTTCTTAGAGAACAGGCGTCACGGCTGCAGATGTAGCCAACGTTGCTCTGTTTCTGAGTAGCGACGAAGCTCGGTATATAAGTGGCCACAATCTGGTTATTGATGGGGCTTTCTTGGCTTCCAAGTTTCCCTCTCCGCTAATGGGCTCTGCAACAACTGTGGATTGAGTAAAATGTGCCGCGTCCTAAGAAAGGAGGTGGGTAAATAGTTTTTTTTATTTTTATTTTTTTTATAGGACCCGGGAGCACTCCATGAATCTATCTGCAGGTTGTTCACGTGGGCCTGTAGAGGCTGCCTATAAGCTCATTAATAAATCAATCAGTTTACCAGTTTGCTCTTTATATGGGGATGCACGCTCTGAATTTTCTGCCTACTGTAATGGATAAAAAATTAAATTAAATTATCTGAGTTAATTTTATAGGCAAATATAAAACATAAAATTGTGCTCTTAACTAAGATTATAGAGGCTTCGAGAAAATCGACAGCCTTCTAATTTAGTTTTCATACTTACATTATTTATTTAAATTATTGTGTTCATTGATATAAATTACTATAGCCCAACAGAAATTTACAAGGATAACGTGTTGCAGATGCAGCGGCTAATTCACTTCGTTTCTGTTATTATTTATTTAAGATTATGTAATACCTTTTTAACTATATGCTTTAACTGGACATCTGTGTTACAATGATGGGGTATCTCCTAAATTGGTTATTGTAAAAATTTGGTGCAATTCAATGGCTTCACATCCTGTGTTGGCATGCAGGTTATTTAGGTAATGGCTTCACATCCTGTGTTGGCATGCAGGTTATTTAGGTAATGAGGAGGCGACTGCAATAGCTATAGACTCACAAGGCTGGCTTAAAACAGGAGATCTGTGTTACATTGACAAGGAAGGATACCTTTTTGTTGTGGGCAGAACAAAGGAATTGAAAACTTTGTTTACCATCAGTTTGGCCATTTGAAAACTTAAAATGTCTTCTCAGGCAAAAGATATAATAAACTAATTCTGGCAGGTTGCTCCAGCAGAATTAGAGGAACTTCTCCTTGCAAACCCTGAAATTGCAGATGCTGCAGTTATCCCGTGAGTAATATCTACTGTTGCTGAACCTCGGATAACCAGCTGTTATCACAAGCAAATTTTATTTTTTTTACATTCCCCATTAGCCTCTGTTCTTCTAAGCGTATATTTTATTATTATACATTGGCAGGTATCCTGATAAAGAAGCAGGTCAAATACCAATGGCATTTATTGTCAGGAACTCTGCTAGCAAACTAAAGGAAGAGGATGTTATGAGTTTCGTTTCAAAACAGGTATTCCAAGAATTTTGAATGTTTAAATGTGTTTAATTCCATCGGATGTTACTTGCTTTATAATAATCCAGATTCAATCTCCACAACAAATGTATATAAGAAATATTTTTTTGTTTTTAATTCCCAACTTAAATATTCAACATCCTTATTTGAAGAATCTGAATGTTTACTTGCTTAAACCTACCAATTTAATATCCATCATCTTCTGTTGAAGAGTTTTAGCAACTGAGAAAGAGATTCACTGTTATTGTGTGTATACTTGCACCATACAAGAAGATACGCCGAGTGGCATTTGTGACTTCAATTCCTAAGTCCCAGTCGGGCAAAATCTTAAGAAAAGACTTGATTAAACAGGCCCTTTACAACTCCAAATTATGACTGCCATCCAAACACAACTTCGGATTTTAGAACAATGAGATGTCATTAAAATAAGGTTGTGGCAAAAAAAGCAAAGTTGTCGATAACCTGCCCAATAAACAGGTTGTAGATCCATCTTTTGGACCACACCTTCTCTGTCATATATTAGGATTAATATATATCCCGTCATTGTTCGTTTGCTTACACCTTTTGGTCATTCTTTTGAAAATGAGAATACATTAGGGTGCTTCATCAACATTTAAAGGTTATGAAATGTTGGATTTTTCTTGAAAATGAGAATACTTTAGGATGTTTCATCAATATTTAAAGGTTGATGAAATGTTGGATTAGTTGTTTCAAAGTTTCAACATTATATATTATATGGACGATTGATTGGAATTTATGGTTTGAAAGAAATAATAAAATTTTAAAAACTAATATAAGGATCATGACCAATTTGAGATATTGCTTCTCTTGTATAATGTTTAAAGGTATGGTTCTCATCATAAAAAAATTCAAATGTGAAAAAATAGGTGGGAGCCTCTTGATTATAGACTTTGAATATGCAAGGGATTGTTCCTTGCGAGAATGGAGTTAGTGTAAAAGATATGCATCAATCTAATATGAAATAGAAATATCTAGAATTTTGGATTCTTCAAAATTAATTTTGATTGTGCTTCTAAAGAAAATCAATGTAAATACGATGGATGTTGCGTTTTCTATAATTATGAAGTTAAAATTGTCCTTACTCTAAATCATATAAATCCTCAACTAACAACTATGCAAAGGCTAAGGAAATTATAGGGATCAAAATTTTTGTTGAAAGAGATGAAAATATATTTTTTGCTTGATAATAAGGAGTTGTATTTGGGTCTCCCACCCTTGAAAAATTACATATCTTTTCTTTAGAGCTTGAGAGTTTACAAATAGATACACTTCTCATCTCAAATGAGATGCTATAGCTAGAAACCTACAACATTTTACATAAATTGTTTGAATTATTGATTCTCATTTTTTGGATCTTTTCAAATTTTTGTACGAATACAATTAATAGAATTTAGTATATTTCTTGACATTTTCCTATAACAGCCTTCACAATGCCAAAAATTCACCTCTACTATCTATGCCTTGCATCTTAGTGGAGTAGTATTTCCAAAACATCGCACTATCATAGTTTGCTTTTCCAAATTTGTATTGCTAGTTTCCTTCTTGAAACATAAGTGCAACCACAAAAATTATAATAAATAGTTTAAATGAAAACACATTATTGTTACAAAATAAAGAAGATATTACCAAAAAAAAAACATTAAAGTAAATCTTAATAATTAATTGATTCACACAATCAAGATTTTTTTTTTCAGCTTCAACTAAACTTTCTACTTCCTCTAACCATTGAAAGGAAAAATTAACTTCACGATCTTCAATCAAAACCCCCTTATTGGCTAGATTATCTACATAGTTGTTTCCTTCCCTTAATATATGTGTAAACTTGATTTCTTCAAAATCTTTAGCAAGATCTTGAATTTTCATAATTATCTCTTATATGTTTCATGGAGCTTTTGTTGTGGTTTAAGCTTTGTTTATTTCTCTATCATCTAGAGGAACAAGTATTTAATAATGTTTTTATGAAAAATATTTTATATTATAAAAGATACATTGATGATGCCATTGGAGTTTGGCATGGCCCTAAGGAGGATCTTAATGGTTTTCTTCTTACCTATGGTTCATTCTATGCTAGTATTAAAATTACTTCATTTGTTTCTAATTTTGAACTAACACTTCTAGATATTGTATTTTTTAAGGGTCCTAATTCTGCTCAGATTGGAATTATTTACACCAAATTATTTCAGAAGTCGATGAATGCCTACCAATACATCTCTACTTCCTCCCATAATCCAATTCATTAGAAAAATACATTTATCATGAGTGAACTCAGCAAATTTTTGGTTAGAGAAAGCTCTAGGGATGGATTTATTTTTATTAAAAATATATTTTTTTAACAAACTCAGAGCTAGAGGATATCAAATTAATTGTCTCCTCCCTTTGTTTGAGAAAGTTAAATTTGATGGTAGGCATTGACTTTTAGCAAGAGTTTTAGAGTGAGAAACATGCAGACATGGAACCAAAATAAAACTAATTCCTCTTATTTTGAAGTTGCAAAACTGAAATTTTATTAGAAATATTCGAATGGACATAGATATTATTTCTCCAATGTTTGAAAAATAGAGAAAATATAGAGAGCTCAAGAACATTTCTCGAGGCATCATTTATTGGAGGAACCAAAAACCTCTTCAACATTATTTTTGTAAAAATAAAATTGTTTGAGGGACTCTTTCCCACCTTGTATTTTTGCATTTTTTAATGTGTTTCTTCTCTTTTTACCATATTGGTCTATAAAGCTACGGTTTGTAATAATGCTTGGGTGTTTTTATCCCACATGCATTACTCTTCAACTCTCCCTAGAGTTAGGTATTTATAAAGAGAGCTTTTACCTCTTTGAAGTTGACTTCGCTAATAAGACCTATAGGTCAAAATGTGTTTGAAGTTTTGTAGATGTATCACTTATTTTTCCTGGAATAAAAATTCACTCAATTTTTTTTTTTCCCTTTCCTAACTCGTCTCTTTCTTTAAGTTTATAATCCCTCATTTTTTTTCATTTATTTTTTAATATGTTTTTGCCTTAAGTATTGTGCTCTTCACTTGCACATAATGTGATTTTGTGAAACAAAAAGTCTACAATACTAGGAGTATGATCTTCACTTATGCATCTATGATCTGGTGAATCGAAAACTAGTTTAAATTTTTACAGTACTATTTCTTAATGTTTCTTTTTTTATTAATGAATTTACCCATTGATGGTGCATGCTACTCTACAAGTTATTGATATTTCATATTTTTAATCATCTCCCATAGTTCCTAATAGTCCCCCTAGTTCCCCTGTTTGTCTTCCTCACAAGCATCTACACCAAGAGGATTCACAACAACAAATTTGTAAGGTTGAAGAATGGATCTTTGGCATAGATAAAACGGAAGAGTTTTGTAGAAATCTAATAGAAGCAAAATATTTTGCTCATAATAGAAGAGTTCCTTCTACACAAGATATAAGGACCTTCATATATGGAATTAGTGCAATGCATTATGTTCCTCCACAACTTGAGTCTTTGGACAGGCTGTTGGAAATATGGTTCGAAGAATTCAAGATTCTAAGCAGAAAGGTAGATAACTATCATTTTAGGCTAGCCCAACTTGAAGAGAATTTATGTAAAGGTATTGTTCCCAATAGCCTATGAATAGAAAAACCATGTCTCCAACTTCCATATGAAGATATTATATTTTTTATGAGTCAGATGCACTTACAAAAAAAAATTGCATGGAAATGGCTAAATTGTATGTTTGTAATTTCAAAAAATACATAGATAAATTAACTACTTAGGCCAAAGATTATATTTCCAACATTTTATTGCATGCAATTAAGAAAATTCTTGTAGATTTCATAAATAAACATAAGATAGTTTTTTAGAAAATTTCTTTGGAATGGGAATCCTAGATTAAAGAGCTTTTTGAGGTAAAGCTTCAGGCCTGAAGAGTTAAAATGCAAGTTCAAAAATATATACAAGATAAGCCAAAGTTGCTTGAGAGAATGTTGCTTCAAAAGTACCAAAATTTAATATATCAGAAGCTACATAAAGCATAGATAACTTGGTTAAAAGAGAAATCAAGCAACAAATTGATCATTTGAAAAAACTAATCATAAGCACACAAAATAACTTTTCGGCACAACACAACAAGAATAGAAGTCACAATAGAGGGTCAAACCAAAGAGCCTCTACTACATAGAAAAATATAATCACAACAACATCCACAACATAGAAACAAACAATAACAATGGCAGCCACAACAAAAGAATAAACAACCAAAACAACAACAAGAAAGGCAACAACAACAACAAGAGCATAATTTAAATTTTTAGGGCCCTTCTCCAAGAAGACAAAAGACTTCCAAAATCACACTTCCTATGTGCAATAGGACAATGGAAGAAATTTTTGCAACTTTGGTTTCAAAATACAAGAAATGTTTTACCCCATATATTCAGAATCAACAAGGGTAGGGGTTCTTTCATCATCAAAATGGTGGTGAAAACCAAAAATAACCCCTTGGTCTGCAATTTTTAGCCCATGGAATTTTGGTCATTAATATTTGTACATGAGTCCTATCTAGGCTATGGATGGTAAAATCACAAATCTTATTGTCCATAATTTCATAAAAATTACCCATAATGAAATTGAGGCCCTCAACCTGGGTTTAAATTTCCTCCCTATTCCTCATCCCATGGCCAAAGAGGCTCTAAAAGAAACAAGAGTTTTCAACCTTTTGTAGACATCTTCATCCTAAATGGTTCTTTGGAATGAGAGATGACCCTCCAAAACCGCTTAAGCCCATTGATCCTTTTTGTTTACCAATTCAAGTTTTAATACCTCACAATTTTATAGGCCTTTGGAAGAAATTATTGGCATGGGTGAAATATTCCTCAATAATAAATTATCTACTACCAATCCTACCCACCAATGTATCTTTACACTCCATATCTGGTTTGCCATTTGTTCCCTTGCCAATAATAAATCAATTGTCATTAGACCCACAAATAAAAACTTGGGTGTTTATGTTATGTCCATGGAATGGTACATTTTAGAGGGCTTTTTCCAAATTTTAGATCAAAATATTTACTTTGAAGTGAACAGTGTCCCCTAGCAGGATATATTTTATCAACTCTAAGACTTGCTTGATTGAATTTTTAAGAGGAGTTTGCTTTTAGAAATCCATAGGAAATTTATACTCTAGGTAACATCATCCTCTACTTGAGTGTGTATCCTTTACTTGCTCAATACAAAATATTTTTAGTCAACCCATCTATTCCTATTGTGGTTTCATGCTTAATATTGCCTCCAAATGGCTGCATCATCAGCTCTTACCAATTTTGTTGAAGAAAAAAATCATGTCTTTGATTCTATATATCTAAATATCGGTATGGTTGTAATTTTCCTTAGGATATCATTATTTTCTCTTTTTATGTTGAGAGCCTCTATCCCAACATCCCCACCTCTCAAATATTGACAACCCTTTATCATTTTTTGAGGAACAAATTTGATCTGGCCAAGACAAAATTTGTGGTAAGGCTTGTAGAGATAGTTTTAACACAACACTACTTGGAATTAAAAGGGAAAAAATACAATCAGATAAGAGGAACATTTACTATGGTTTATGCTTATTTATTTCTCTATCATCTAGAGGAACAAGTATTTAATAATGTTGTTGTGGAAAATATTTTATTTTAGAAAAGATACATTGATGATGCCATTGGAGTTTGACATGGCCTTAAGGAGGATGTTAATTGTTTTATTTACTGTCTACGGTTACTTCTATGATAGTATTAAAATTACTTTCTTTGTTTCTAATTCTAAAGTAACACTTTTGGATACTATGTTTTTTAAGGGGCCTAATTTTGCTTGGACTGGAATTCTTTGCACCAAATTATTTCAAAAGCTAATGAATACCTACCAATACATCTTTGCTTTCTCACATCATCCAATTTATTAGAAAAATACCTTTATCATGAGTGAACTCAATAGACTTCTGGTTAGATAAATCTCAAAGGATGGCTTTATTTATATTAAAAATATTTTATTAACAGCCTCAAAATTAGGGGATATCAAATTAATTTTCTCTTGCATTTGTTTGATAAAGTTAAATTTTATGGTAGGCCTTCACTTTTAGCCAGATTTTTTGGATGACCAACATGTAGAAATGGAACCAAAATAAAAATAATTCCTCTTATTTTGAATCTGGACAATTGCAATTTTTCTAGAGATCTTTGAATCAACACAAATATTATTTTTCCAATGTTTGAAAAATGGAGAAAAGATAGAGAGCTCAAGAACATTGCTCGAGGCATCATTTTTTGGAGGAACCAAAAAACCCCTTTGATCTTATATTTGTAAAAATAAAATTATTTGAAGGACTCTTTTCCACCTAGTATTTTCACATTTGTTAATGTGTTTCTTCTCTTTTCTTGGGTTGGTGTTTTTTTTTTAGGTTGAGCTTGGAACTTCTCTTTTTTTTACCATATTGATCTATAAACCTACTATTTGTAATAATTCTTGGGTGTTTTTATCCCTCATGCATTCCTCTTCAACTACCCCCTAGAGTTAGGTCTTTATAAAGAGAGGATGCACCTCTTTGAAGCTCACTCCCATGATGAGACCTATTGGTCAAAACACGTTCGTACTTTTGTAGATGTATCACTTCCATTTTTTTGGAATAAAAATTTAATCAAATATTTTTTGTTCATTTCCTAACTCATCTCTTCCTTTAAATTCCTCTCTTTTATTCCTTTTGTTTTATAAAAATTTTTGCTACCCGTATTATGCTCTTCACTTGCATGTAATGCGATCTGTGAACCAGAAAGCCTATAGCACTAGGAGAATGCTATTCATTTGTGCATTTGCGATCTAATGAATCAAAAAATAGTTTATATTTTTAGAGTACTGCTTTGTCATGTTTTTTTTTCATGGATAAAAATATATTTCGATTGAGTGTAATTCACAAATTATTATTAATGTTACTAATAAAATAGATTGGATGTGGGGATTGGATCAAACATAATATCATAATATTATTTATGATGTCTATCATCTATTATTAAAGATATTATCTTAAAAAGTTAGTATA
This sequence comes from Wollemia nobilis, assembly GCA_028583015.1. NCBI lineage: Eukaryota > Viridiplantae > Streptophyta > Pinopsida > Araucariales > Araucariaceae > Wollemia > Wollemia nobilis. Next base: position 186,109 of record JAQPPZ010016997.1, read on the forward strand.
TCTATAAATAAGGAAACAAAACAACAAATAATCTAGCCAATCATGATATTGATCTTTCTTTTAGAAAAACTTAAATCTCAAAAGGCAAGTAGAAGATTTTATCTCTTGGTAAAAATGATATAAAGAAGTTTATCCTAGAAACATATCAATTAAAAAAGGATGAAGAATATTTCTGATAAAATTATAAGTTAGATATAATAATTGTCCTAACAATAAATATATATTATTTTTTTATTTGAATGAAAGTATCCTCCAATAAAAACTACACTTAGCTTATTAAAAAAAATAACAAGTAAAACCTTTTGATTTATATGTTTCTAATCCTTAAATTCTTATTTGACTGAAAAAAACATTATTTTTAATTAATATCGTCTCCTTGATTAAATTAAATAAATAAATTAATTAATTAAATTAATTTTTAGTGTATATATTATTAACATTCTTCATGCATGTTCAATGAATAAAAGTATTTACTAACATAAGTTAAAGGGTTAATATCTTAAATTTATGAGGCAAAAAAATCTTCTTTTAATAAATACTAGAGCCTCATTCAATAATACAAGACTATAATAAAATGTATAGCAATTTTTTAAACTTGGAGTAACTATGAACACAAATGCAAGTTAATTCTCATTAAATAATGCATTATAATAGTATGAATACTTATTTATTTTATTTAATCTAACTCTAAACTTAATTACATGTATATATAAATGGCTTGTGAAACATCGAATAATCATCATAAAAAAGTGTATATTGTAGCTTTATCCACTAATTTATGCACTAATACATGGCCTATATTTTTTTTGAATTGGGATATTTAGAAATAGATTTATTTCAATAATGTTGGTTTATGCAACTTTATTTGAGTTGTACTTTTATAAACTCCTTTTTTATGAATGAAACAAATATATTAAAAAAACTTATTTAAATATTAAATCGTTATTATATTATAGTTGTGTTTGTTATTAAAAACTTACATTATTTTTTTATAATTGGAGGGATAACATGTATAAATTATTCAATATGCAATATTTGATAGTGATTTTAATATTTTTTTAAATATAAAAATTTAAAAGTTTAATATAAGTAACAATTTAATATTATATGTTATTAAAGAAATTATAAAAAACATTGTCATTTAATTATAATTAAGGGATATATGATGTGTATAGAAAAATTATTTAATAGCTTGACTCTAAGGTAGGAGTAAGTGCGAGCAAGGAACAAGCAAGAAGCAAGAGTAGGAAGTAGGAAGAAAAATGTGAGCAAAGAGTGAGAGTCAGTTCTTCTAAATATTAGAAAAAAACAAAAAAACTAAAGGATTTATGTAAATAAATTATAGATAACAAGATAAGGAAGTACTAGAAGTAAGGATACCCTAGTTAGAAGTAAGGATGTCCTAGTTTTCAGTATGGATACCCTAGTTAATGATAAGAGAAATATTAAATCTATGAAAAACCCTATCTATGTAGAAAATACTACACTAAAAGTGATTATTGGGGATGATATGATCAAAGCATGGTATATAGTTCTTAAAACTAAAGGGTTAATATGTAAGTTCCATGGATACTAGCCAAGTTTTTTTGAGATTTAAAATTGGATCAAGTGGAAGTGGGGATTGAATTCAAATTACTCCATGAATTTTATTTTGAAAGGATTTTTCTACATTATCTTATATAGTTCAATTCCAAGTATCAAATAATAGATGACGAACCTTGGTTTAGGGGTAAAAGGCCTCTTGGAATTCTTTATCAACTCGTCAATACAAAGGTTTTAAATAATATTGACAATAATCTAGGGGAGTTCATCTAGGAAGGACTAACCACTAAGAATAGAAGGCATGATGTACTCACTCAAAAATATGTTTGCATGGATATTTCAAAACCTTTTCTAAAGTCTATTAGGATTAAGTCTAAATCAAGAGAATGGTATAAACAAGTGGATTATGAAAATATTTCATTTTGGTGTCACAAATATAATGAGACTAGACACAAGAAAATAGATTACAAAGAAAAAATTAAGAAGAAAGAGATGAAAAATTTTGGGCATGAAACACAATTCAATATGAAACAAAAAATCATATCATAGTAGAAGTTGGGTCAAATCAAGGATTTTCCACTCTTATATTTGTGTCAAGAAAACCCCTTTCCATCATCACATGACAAATATAATTATAGTTCACTCTAATCAACAATTAAAACAAAAAATGATACAAGGAATTAGTAACTATAATGTTCAAGTTCAGATATAGGAGTTAAAGATGCAATGGGATATGGGGAAGCAAATTTTAAAGTGAATGAGATTAAGGAGGTCAAGGTTAATCTAGGTAAATCATATTCATTTTTCATAAGTAGCATAAAATCTTCTCCTTACAATAAAATAATAGTAGTATAGAGTGTATTCATTATGCTTTAGATTTCAAGAGTAGCATAATCCAAATATGTATCCATGAAAATTTAGGGTTTCTAGGGAAGAATAAGAAAGTAATTAATATGGAGGATCATCCTTGCACTTTAGTGTTTTGGGTACAACATAAATAAAAAAATGTTTATGAGGTTATTACTTGCATTTTAGTTTATTTATGGCAACATAAATCATTAGAAGATAAGTCTCATCATGAACAATTTAAGAAAATAGAAGAGATTTATGAAGATGAAAATTTTGGTTGGAATGGAAAGAGGAGATGATGGTCATTAAAGCATGAAAAAAGAGAAAAAAACTCAAAGAGATTGATTTTGGAAGCCAAATAAAAATATCATAGGTGTTAACAAGAAATGGGGCTAATCCCACTAGTAAGATAAAAATTAATGATGAAAATGATATCATCGAATATTATGGGTATGAATAAGACACCCCAAAAATATTTATTGAAGAATTAATAGGTTTTTATGGTCTTGATTTCATTTAAATACAATAAATAAAATCATGTGGTGAGGAATGTAAGGATGATTGTAAAAAGAATTGGAATATGGGTTATTATCCAATAATTTCTTCTATAGGAGCTTCAAGTAGTATTATAACAAGATGGGACAAGCACAAATTGGATGCATAATTGTTAAAAGCAAAAATTCATTGGTTTACTGGACTATTTTACAAAAAAGAGGAAAACATCAAAGTTGGGATATAAATGTATATGCTATAATTACTCCTCGTGAAAGATGTTGGAAGGATTTTAGTATATTTTTTCAAACACAATGATGATTCATAATTGTGATATATGGATTCTTAGGGGTGACTTCACACAATTCTATCTCCTTTTGAAAAGAAAGGTGGTACTATAAGATGGTATGAACCAATGTCAAAATTTGTTTCATTTGTCAATTCAAATTTCAAATGGCCTTTGGGGTGTTAGTCCTTAATTTTTTTAATATGCATGGGATAATAGACACATTAGAACGACACATATAGCAAAAATATTGGATAGATTCTTGTTATCCAACACATAATTACAAATAAAGTATAAAATATCTTCAGATATTTTATTATGATTATGATTGGATCATAAATCCATTCTTTTGACTTGTGATTTACATAATAATGGTCATAAAAACCATTTTACTTCTAGTCTATGTGGATAGAAGACCTTGATTTCTTTCAAATATTTATTGTATGTTGGGATGAAGCAATGTTTTAAGGACCATATATGTACATGTTTATTCAAAAGATGAAATATTTAAAGGAGTAAATGAATATTTGGAATGCAAAATATTTTGGTAATATTTTAAAAAATAAAATAAAATAATTGAATCCAAGCTCAATAACTTACAAGATATAGTAGAAATCAATGGATTGGATTTGGATTATTATGAAAGAAAAATAATTACTTTCTAATTATCACATTGCAATGAAAAATATGTAATATTGGTTCAAAAATATCAGTATTAATGGCTCAAAGAAGGAGATAGAAATACAAAAAAAATTATGCTACAACAAAAATAAATTTATATTTTTGTCACATCAAGATGGAAGAAATATTGATGAAAAAAAATATAAGGAAGGAAGAAATTAATTATTTCAGAGATATTTTGTTAAATGTTGGGCAAGATAAGGATGCACAAGATAATATTTTGTAAAATATTCCACAAATTATCACAAAGGGATAAAATTAAATCTTGATGAAGAAGATATCTATGGAGGAGCTACATGAAGTATTTTTCTATTTCCATCCTTACAAGGCACCTAGCCTAGATGGTTTTCCTACAAATTTATTTCAAAAAATTTGGGACTTATAGAAGAGTGATATGTTGGTTGTAACTGAAGAAGCTCACAAAAGTAGGGTTATAATAAGAGAAATCAACATAATTTTTGGTACGTTGGTTACCAAGAAAAGCAAGATAAAATATTTTGATAATTCTCATCCAAAAAGCCTTTTGTAATATGATTTTTAAGATCATTTCAAAAAAATTGGCAAACAGGTTGAAAGAATTTTTAGTGTTCTTTATGTTGTAATCATTACATAGGAGGCCATATATTGTCTTTATTATGTGAAAAACTATATATGCTTATGAAATTAGATATGATCAAAGCATATTATAGGGGTTCCTATATTTTTCTACATGATATTCTATACAAAAAAATGGTATTTATTATAATTGGTGTAAATGGATTATTTGTGGTTATAGCACTACAAACTAGTCTATTTTGATTAATACTTATGTTGTTCGTTACTTTAGTTCATATTTTGCACTCTACAAAAGTTATCCACTATCTCCTTGTCTATTCATTATTCTTACATAGGTATTAGGAAGAGCTTTCTCAAAGGAAAAAAGGAAAAATCAAAGGTATTCAGGTTACAAAATATGGTCCCTTCAAATCTCATCTCCAAATTGTTGATGATACTTTTATTTTGAATCATTATTCAGTTGATGAGACCATGGAGTTTAAATTTATATTATCATGCTATGAGAAGCCTACTAGATAGTTGGTAAATACTATAAAATCCAAGATATTTTCATTAACATTGCCTTGAATTTACAATAAATTATTATGGACATTTCAAGGTTTAAAATTGAAAATTTTTCATCAACCAACTGGGATATTCCTTTATCTCATAACGAAAATAAAAAGGAGTTTTGAGTCTCTTGTTTGGATAGAATAAAATCTTGTTTAGTAGGTTGGGTTTCACCATATAAGGGTTATGCATAGTGGCTATTTTTGCAAAATTGGCTAAAATTAGGATTTTTAAAATTTGGAATTGGATAATATTTGGGACCCTTGACCAAGGTCCATTAGCCAAAAAATTTTGGGTGTGGATTATTTTTTTGGTCGATTCACCCCAATTTTATAATACTTTGACCATTTTAAGTTTAAAATTCCAACATTGCCCCTAATAATAGTGAACCTTCTACATGTGATTCGAAACTATTCACCTGGATTTTGAAACCGATTGGCCAAATTTTTATAAATATATTTTGGGGTCGATCCCTTACGCATAACCTTGCATCATATTATTCTCTCTCTTGTAGAATGCTTACAAATATGGTGTTCATATTAAAAAGTATTAAGTTCCAAAAAATGTTTGTAACAACTTTATTAAAACATTCAAACTTATATGGAAAATCATCTACAATAATGGCATTAAAATGAGGGATCTATTAAATTGGGTTTATCAATTAAAATGGAAATGTTTAGAAATTGGATTTATCAAAATTAATTTTGATGGTCCTTCCAAAGGAAATTTTAGAAAATTTGATTGAGGTAGTGTTTGTCCAAGTAGTAAAGGTAAAATTCTCCTCACTTAGAATCATATGGTACTTTAACTAGGATCTATGTAGAGACTAGGGTACTTCTTATAGGGATTGAAGAATGCAAGCTTATACTGAGATGGGGGAGTGAATAGTATAAGACCACTTTTTACTTTCTTTCCAAATCAATATCAATTAATGTCCTTAATTGCAATAACCAAATATAGCAGTGTGTATTAATAACTCGGATAGCAGTAGTAAGCAAGAGCACAAGTCACCACACACAATTGAGACACAAGATTTAACGTGGTTCCCCCAATGTGGGGTACTCCACCAGAAAATATCCTTATAATATTTCACACAAAAATAAGGATCTTTATCCGATACAATTATTTCTTTGATCTACTCAAATCTAGGCAATAACAAGTTCACACATAACTTGTGCAAATCTAAATAACAAGCGCACACAGAACTTGTTCAAAACTGAATAACAAGTTCACATAAAACTTGTCCAAATATGAATAACAAGTTCACACAAAACTTGTCAAAAAATGAATAACAAGCTCACACAGAATTTGTCCAAATATGCTCCAACAATCTCACCAATAACTTATCCAAATCTGCTCTAGTAATCTCATCAAGAACTTGCCAAAAATTCTCTCCAAAAATCTCACCAATAACTTGGTCAAATCTGCTCTAGAAATATCACCAAGAACTTTCCCAAATCTACTCTAGCAAGATCGCCAAGAACTTGCTCAAGTCTATCCACAAATTTGTCCCAAAATTGTCCAAAAATCTATCCATAAAGTTGTCCCAAAATTGTCCACAAAGCTGTCCCAAAACTATCCACAAAGGCTATCCCAAAACTGTCCACAAAGGCCTTCTCAAAGGATCAATCAATCATGCTCAAGTAGCACTCAAATCTCATCCATAAATATATCAAGGCAAAGCTCAAAGATGAACTCAACAATGAATGGCAATGTACTCTTCAATAGATGACAACAATGATCCACAATGATCTCAACTTAACTCAACTCAAATCAACTCATAGAAGTAAAAGAGAATTTTTAGAGACTCAATATGTTCAAATCTCAATCTCCAACTCAAATCAACTCAAATTAATCTCAATTCAACTCAAGTCGACTCACAGAAGCATAATTAGAATAGTTAGAGACTCAATATGTTCTAATATCACTCTCAACTCAAATCAAAATTATGGAATATTTTGTTTCATGGAACTTGACCAATCACCTCACACAATCACTTGACTAGGCTCAATCAACTCAACTCAACCAATCACCACAAGGGACTACTCTTTCTCATAAATAACCTATTCCAAGCATGTATCAACCAAATCAAATATTTCCAACAATGCTCAACCACAAATGTCACATAACAATGATACTCATGTTCTTTTCAAGTTCTTTCACAACAAATGGGCTTCAATGAATATGCTTATAAAACAATATTTAAACATGACTCTCAAACCAGAAAACCTTGAAGCATTTAATAAACCACTTTTGAAAAGGAAACCATAATCAATCCTTTTCACTCCAATGATATTTCAGAAATCAGCCACCATAAACAATCAATAGGAGAATGTGCCCATACCTTTTTCAGGCCAAGAAGTTGTCCAAAAAATCTCCCACGCTAAACACAAATTTCCTTTCCAATCTCTATAAGGGTTAGTGGAATTCAAATAATAATCACAAGATAAGCATAACTCAATTTACACCTTTTTAATACAACTTAATAAACACATCCACCAAAGTCCTTTTTAATAAAAACCCTTATAAAAAATAATAATCAATAAGGCTCTCAAAAATATTTTATAACAACTCATTATTTCTCCCAAATCTTCATTTTCAATTTTAGGAATATCAAAATAAATCAAAAACTCATCCACCTTTGAAATAATAATCACATCCCTTATAAAAATAAAGTTTAATTAAAAACTTTAATTATTCCTTAACCACCTTATAACTCCTATCCTAGGGCATCAAAAAAATTAATTTGAGCAAAATGTAATTACCTCCTCAAGGGGATTCGAACCCCCAACTTGCGCACACCCCGAACGCCTTAGCCGTGGCTAAGTTTGCAACACAAGCTAGCCACTCATTCAAAAGGAAAAGGTACGATGTGCCTTAAGTCCTTCCTCCCTTCCATGTAAACCAAAAGTACTTCGAGCGCTTTCTTTCCAATGCCTTCGAAAGTGGTCAAGGATATTCAAACCTTGACATGAAGCACTACCACAAACCTTAACAAAAAACCAATTGCGAATGCACCACTCTGCCCACAATGTCTTGGACTTTCGACCACCCTTGGATTTTTTTGTTGTCTCCCTTTTCAAAATGATTTTCGCATGATCTCTCTTTGGATACTATCCAACGATTAACATGAGCAAGGATGGATTTCAAATGAACCTTAGGATCCCCCTTTATATAGTCTTCTCCTCATTTTCGATGACGTCGATACATTATTGATTTTCCCTCTTTCTTTAGACGTCGACGCTAACTTTAATTTTAATTTTAAAATTAAAATTAAAATTTTAAATAATTAAAATTTAAACTAAATATTTAAAATTAAATATCTCCATCATCGGGGCACATTTTTCAACAAAATGAAAGTCCAACCTAGGTTTTAAGAAAAACCCATTTCAAATATACCATACATGGTTTTAAATAAAATCTTTTATTTTGCCTGCCTTGGTTTTCACAAAAACCCTGAATTTATCCATGCTTTGCAAGATATCATTTTTCCATCAAAACTCAATATGATCCATATGACATCAATGATTCATGTGACATCAATTACAACATGAAATAAGTCAAATTGACAACAATCTCCCCCTTTGTCATTGATGGCAACACCTCTAAAGCAAAAACCACAATCACTGCAAAAACCATCTCTAAGAAGCAAAGTTGCTCCCCCTGACTCAATAATATCTATGTAGGTTGCTCCCCATAACTCAATACTCTCTATGGAGGCTGCTCCCCCTAACTCAATGCTCTCCCCTTACTCAAATCTCTCCCCTTTGACATCAATGGCAAAAGGGACACCTATGGGGCTGAAATATATGCTTCTTAAACTTAGCCCCCTCACCACCTTCTCTCTTGAGGTGATTAATTTTGGGGTGGGAGTACTTTTACTCCCATATCACATTATTTATTTCCTCTATCAACTTCATTCCATGTTTTTTTGATATCCTTCTCTTGATAAATTACTTGATCTTCTTGTCTAGAACCTGTTTGACCTTCTTGCCTTGCACTTGTTTGGAATTGAGTCCTACACCAATATGTCCAAAGTTATTGCAATTAAAACACTTGATATTGTAGCATTTAGATGGTATCCATGTCCTGAATTCATTATTAAAATAGTTTCCATATCCATTCCTTTCCTGAACCCTGTATTGTGAAGATCTGTTTTCATGACCATTATGACCATGAATTCTGAATTGTGAAGCTCTAAAACCAAAACCATGTTGCTCATTTCCTTTGCACTAAAAAGCTTTATGACCAATCCTTTCTTGACCATTATCCTTATGATCATTTTCAACTTGTGCATTGCATTCTTGAACCTTCTTTGTAGTATCTAAATCCTCTTCCTTAGTTTCTTCCTTGCTTTTCTCTTCAAGTATTTCTTTTCATTTTGAACTTGATTCACCTATCTCAAAAAAAGATCCAAACTAAATATTTGGAGCCATGGGAACTCTGGAACTTTCCTCACAAATATTAGGTGCTTCCTTGCTTTCATATTTTAGAACTTCCTTTCCTTTTGAGTGTGATTCCCCAAACCTGAAATATGAGACCTTTGGTGGTTTGGAATATTCCTCTTCTTTTTCTTTATTTGTGTCAAGTATCAACTTGGCATCCATATCTACAGCCTTTGAAACACATGTTTCATTATTAGTGAAAATATATTGACCTTTTGAGTCATGTGATGGATCAAATTTATCAAGTAAGGAACATTTCAATTCTTTCAAATTCTCTTTAACCTCTTGTAGTTGTGCATGGATAACATTGAAGTCTTCCTTTAGATCAACTAAGATATTATCATCTTTCTTAACTTCTTCTACTTCTCTTATTCCATATAAAAAGCCTTCTTCATATTCACTGTCACAAATATCATTATAATCTTCTATAGCAAACATACTCTCAAGATTTCTTTGACCATACCTATTTTCTTGATGTGTCATCTCATCTTCATTATCATTGAAACCATTGCAATATCCTGATCTGTGATCCCTTTGACCACACACAAAGCACTACTCTCTTTCATCTTCTATTCATAGGAATAAATGTTCTTATTTTTCATCATTTGATTTGTATTTATCACTATGATATGAGCTATCACTTGCTTCTACAATGTAGTAAGATTTCTTTGCATTAATTTTTTTTTATATTTTTCTCATACTTGTTTTTGTTAGGGTAAAATAAGGTAGTGTATTGCATTACACTACGTGGGGTTATTACATTTACTTTTCTATGTAATTATGTAATTACCATGAGATATTTTCCTCATGGTTAAACTAGGTAAGTACCTAAATATCCTATGTTAGATATTTAGGTTAGTGTTATGGTTAGAACTCTCTACCTAGGTTAGTGGTTAGCTACACGTCTCTCCTACCGTGTTGGTTAGCGAGATAGATGATGTTAGTTGATTAGAATGTTATATATATTCATTTAAATCAAATGCAATACCTAATGTTCATTTTCTAATCAATTTTGACTTACCTCGGACCTACATTGGCATCAGAGCATCGCTTCTCCAACATTGCGGATTACCACGGAGCACCAGAGGTGCTCAACGTAGTTTTCCTCACAAGGGAGGCCCATAGACCTAGGCCCAAGCGTTTGGTCCAAATCATGCCGCTCTAGCCTACAGCACAGGCCGTCACTGATGCAGACGCCAGTCAGCCTGTAGACTGGCCATCGCAACCGGCCCGTAGACTAGCCGATGTATCCATAGGGCCCGCAGACGCACCATCCGACCTTGCAGACAGGCCGAGCACAACACCCATGAACCCCTAGATCGATCATGGTCGACGAGCCAAGGCTTTTCAACCTCAGCTTCCTACATCGGTCCCTAGGGCCTGCTGCACCATGTAGGCCTCGTAGGCCATGTGGCACACTCTCAAGAGATCCGAGAGGGCAGGAGCACCCTCCCTCTTCTCACAAATTAGCAGACATCGAGATCTGAGAGGGTAGGTGGCCCTCTAATCCTTGACTGACACTTGGACGTGGACTGACACCGATAGGACTAGGCATGCATCTTGAGGAACACATGGATTGACATCGGCTGGCCCTAGCATGCATATCGAGGGACACATGGACAGACACCAACTAGATCTAAGCACGCACCTCGAGGTGATGAATCGATCAAAAACATGGCAGACAGCCACTGATGAACATGCGATGGAGAACCACTGATAGACACATGACAGACAGCCACTAGACGTGACTCGACACGTGGCGGACAGCCACAGGACAGACTCGACGCTGACTAGATGACTTAGCCTACCCCTGGCGCCACGTGGCGGTGACCAAAAGGGCAGGCGACACAGTCGATTGCCCACAGGAAATCGATCGATAAGGGGGGACTTTCCCCTTATCAATCCCACAACATCCCACTACGGGATGCATGTGGGATAAAAGTCCCAGAATTTTTTTTTAAAAATTTTTCCAGTCGAAGTCTTCAAAAGGCACGTATAGTGCCTTCGTTCCATCGGGCGCCGTAGCCCGACCGGTTGATCGGGTCGAGCTAAGGCGCACGGCGGGGAGTCCAGGGTTCGACTCCCGCCGGGAACAAAAGGCCATTTTTTTGGCCTTCGGCACTCAGACAGGTATTTTTTTATTTTTTTCTTATGCAATTTTTTTTTAATTAAAGTTTTTTATTATTAAATTATTTTTTTAATATTTTAAAAACTTCAAACTATTTTTTTTAAATAATCAATTTTTGTTTAAGTATTTAAATTGATTTATTTAAGAGATATTTTTTTAGTTTTTTCATTATTAATTAAAATGATTTATTAAAACTTTTTTCTTAAACTATTGCAAATTAAAAAAATAATTAAAGAAATATTTTTTTTGCAACTTTACTATTTAAAAGTGCTAATGTTTTCTCACAAATTGGAGATATAAGACATACAGAAAGCACATTTTTTTTGTTGCAAAATTAGACAAACTCTTCTCAACCCTTGTTCATTTAGCATACAAAGAAAGGATCACACTGATTTTTCTTTTGCAAATTTAGAAAACAAGGAATTTTTTTTGTAAAGATCAAAAGTACTTAGAGTGCATTTGTTTTCTCCACGGAGACATAATACATAAAATTGCACTTCTATTTTTTTTCTGCAAAATTGAGAAGACTTTGTAACCTTGGGTTCATCAAAACTAAGTCGTGTGTCGACTAGTTCTGGAAGCCTTTCAAAAGCGGGTCGTGTGTCGACTTGTCTTGAAAGGAGTGCTCTAAATTCTACATTTTGTAAACATTAAGGGGGGATAGAATTCATTTTTTTTTATTCTATAGTTTGCAAAATTGTAAAGAAAAAGGGGGGATATTTCAGTATAAGAAAGGTGCATTCTCGATTTTACTCGACACCTTCTCTTCAAAATTGCTTGTACTAGGTGCATTTTCGGTTGCATCCGACACCTAGAGTGATACAAATTTGGGTTGCTCTTATGTTTTGATTATTGCACTAAACACTCATGTTTTTTGTGTGCAATTAAAAAGTCAAATATAAACATTAAAAGAAGCATTTCACAAAACCCAAACTTCACTCAAAAACCATGCTAAAACTTTGCATAGGTTCAAACAAGTAATTACTCCCCAATCAAAAGGTCAAAACTTCAAATCACCTTGATACCCTCTCTTTGTTTGGCTTAATTACCTCAAATTTTTCATCCTTCTTTCAAGGGTGTTAAAGGTGCCATTAAATATCCTAGAGGGCAAAATCAAAAGTTTTACAAACCTACCCCTGTTTCATTTGCTCTATTTTGTTTGGCTTAAAATTCCTCAAACTTTTCATCCCTTGGTAAGGGTGTTAAGGCAGGTGCCATTAAATATCTTCTAGAAGCAAATTGAAACAACTTCCATATACTCTTTTAAGGGTATAGTGCAAGATATCAACATCTTAGTCATATCAAATTTGAAACCTAAACCATGGCCATGATACACAAGTATCTCACTGAGAGCCAACTGCTCAAAGGTTCAAATTATTCAGCTTGGAAGACTAAGATGAAAGCTATCTTAACTGTAGAGGAATTGTGGTCCATAGTGGATGGAAGTGTCACTAGACCTCAATCACCTGGACAAGATCAAAGAGACTTTGATAAAAAGGATAAGAAACTTTCCTTAATGATCTTGCTTGCTATTACTGATGATATCCAACCTCATATCAGTGAAGCTACCACTGGTAAGGCAGCATGGGATGCCTTAAGTACCATCTTTGAGGGCAAGAATCAATCAACGATTCTTAACCTTCAAACACAGCTTCATACTCTACATATGAAATCAGGAGAAACAGTAGAGCTATTCCTCTGCAGAGTCGCAGAATTAAAAACAAAACTGCAATCCTTAGGAGAGAAACTGGAAGACCAAGTCTTGAACTCAATCATTTTGAGAGCTCTTCCTGACTCCTACCGAATGTTGATCACCTCACTACAAGTTTTTGGCAGGACAATAACTTTTGTCGAGTTGGTAAATATGCTTCAAACAGAAGAAGCTAATCAACTCCAAAGAGATGAGGCATCTAACAATGCTCTTTTCTCAAAAAGACAAGGTGGTAAGAAAAAGTGGAATCAACAGAAAGGTTCTTCTTCTAATCAAGAAAAGGGTAAAGCCAAAGAGATTCCGAAGAAGAAGCAGTATTGTAAAATTTGTGACAAAGACACTCATGAAACCAAAAGATGTTGGTTTAAGAACAAACCGCCCAATGAACAAGGAAACAAAAAGGGCAAAGGCAAACCTAAGAACAAGAACAAACAACAACAGGGTCACATTGCAGCTGAAGATTCTAGTTCAGATTCTGAAAGAGCACACAAAGTGCTCATGACACATATAGATTCCTCCCACAAGGACTCTTTGTGGTACATAGATTCAGGCGCTAGTAAACATATGACTGGTGATAAATCTTGGTTTGCAACATTTGAGGCTCGAGAAGGTAGACCGGTCACCATTGTTGATGATCAGACCTATCGAGTTCAGGGAGAAGGAAGTGTTTTTGTCTCCCTTCCAGATGGAGAATGTAATATTCAAAAAGTTCTTTATGTTCCAGGATTGAAAAATAATCTCTTGTCAGTTCCACAAATCCTGGACAATAACATGAATGTCAATTTTACAGTGGACAAAGAAAAGAAACGTTGCTTTATCACTAAAAAGGGAAAACAGATAGCAACAGGTTCATACAAACATGGTTTGTTTGTCTTAGATGCAATTACCTCTACCCATACTGCAATGGCAAGTCACCACAAAGGAGGCCACTTCTCTTTGGCATAAGAGATTTGGGCATTTGAGTTCAGGATATTTACTAGAGTTGAGTAAATATCAAATGGTGAAAGGACTCCCTACTCTTTCATCTACCTTGCCAGTGTGCTCTGATTGCTTGTCAGGAAAGCAACATAGAGTACCTTTTGAACCTAGCTCTTTTCGAGCTAAGGTACCTTTGGAGTTGGTTCACACAGATTTGTGTGGTCCTATGTCTACAAGTTGTGGAGGAAAATGGTATTTTCAATTGTTTGTTGACGATCACTCATGAAAGATGTGGGTCTTCTTCTTGCAATTGAAGTCTGAAGCATTTTCCTATTTTCAACAGTTCAAAACTCTTGTTGAGAAGGAATCAGGATGCTTTATTAAGACCCTCCATTCGGATCGAGGGGAGGAATACACATCAAAAGAATTTTCCTCATTTTTACAAACACATGGGATAAAGAGACAATTAACAACAACCTACACTCCTCAATCCAATGGGGTTGCTGAGAGAAGAAATCGGTCCATAATGGAAATGGTTCGATGTATGCTTAAGGGGGCCAACCTTGAGCAAACTTACTGGGCTGAAGTTGTTCAAACTGTAGTATATCTTCTGAATAGGGCTCCCACAAGGGCTCTTGAAGGTATGACTCCTCAAGAATCATGGAGTGGTAGGAAACCCTCCATAACTCATCTAAGGGTATTTGGGTGTAAGGCATTTATGCATATACCTAAGGAGAAAAGAAAGAAATTAGATGAGAAATCCCTACCTTGTATATTTCTTGGATATGATGAATTTTCAAAAGGCTATCGGTTGATAGACCCATTTACCAAGAAGATACATGTAAGTAGAGATGTAGTGTTTGATGAAGCTTTCACATCCAACACTACATCAGTATACCTAGATGATGAGGAGGAACATCAACCTCCTTCTTCACAACAGAAAAAGCCACCCAAATGGTATACAAGCATAGTAAAAGACTCTAAACTCACTTCCCCACCTGATCTTACTCTCAATCATCCAAAGACAAGAAGCATGTCACAGAAAGAAAAGAATGAAGCATCCACTTCAGTTGATGATCTTTGTGCAGATTTTCAAGACCTTTCTGTTGATAGAGAGTTACCAAGGGAAGATGAGATGGAGATAGATGAGGAGAGGGTTTACTTATCAGCATGTGATGAGAATGAACCTTCTACAGTTGATGAAGCACTTAGACTGCCTCAGTGGAAGGCAGCTATGGATGCAGAATATAACTCCCTCATAAAGAATAAAACATGGAAGCTAGTGGATTTTCCTAAAGGAAAGAAACCCATAGGTTGCAAATGGGTTTACAAAATAAAATATAAGGCAGATGGCACTATAGATAAGCATAAATCCCATCTTGTGGCAAAGGGCTATGCTCAAAAGGAAGGACTTGACTATGAGGAAACCTTTGCTCCTACAGAAAGGATGACCACCATTCGAGTACTTTGTGCTATGGCAGCACAGTTCGGATGGAAGTTACATCAGATGGATGTAAAAAGCGCCTTTCTTAATGGTGACTTAAAAGAAGAAGTATACATGACTCAACCTCCTGGATTTGCAGAGGAAGGCCATGAGCAACATGTTTGCAAATTGGTCAAATCATTATACGGGCTAAAACAAGCCCCAAGAGCATGGTACATAAAAATGGATAGTCACCTACTGCAACATGGATTTAAGAGAAGTCCATCTGACGCAAATCTCTATATCAAGAACACAGGTTCTGAGATAGTGATTCTTGTGTTATATGTAGATGATCTGATCATCACTGGCAATTCAGAGAATTTGATTAAAGCCATGAAAGATGACTTGAAAGAGTCATTTGATATGACAGACTTAGGACTTCTCCACTACTGTCTTGGCCTTGAGATAGAACAGAAAAAGAATCATCTAAGGGTGACTCAGACAAAGTATGCTAAGACTTTAGTAGAAAAATATCGTATGACTGATTGTAAACCCAAAGCAACACCGATGGAATCGGGGTTACAATTATCACGATATGAAGACTCACCACAGGTAGATGGAACACTTTATAGACAGATGATTGGAAGCCTCATCTATCTGACTAATACTAGACCAGATATTACTTATGTTGTAAACTATCTCTCTCGGTTCATGCAAGAACCAAAGGTCTCCCATTGGAAAGCAGCTAAGAGAGTCTTACACTACATTCAGGGTAGTGTCGATTATGGTCTAGAGTATAAGAAGAATAACTCATTCTTCTTACAGAGTTACACTGACTCTGATTATGCTGGATCCATAGATGACAAAAAATCAACCTCGTAGGCTATGTTTTTCATCTTGGATCCGGTCCTGTCTCATGGCATAGTAAAAAGCAACAGGTTGTTGCTTTATCTTCAACTGAGGCAGAATATCATGCTGCACGTGGAGCCGTGTGTGAAGCGATATGGCTAAGTCGCATCTTGGCTACCATGGGCCTACCAAAGAAACTTCCTATTCACATGTTTTGCGACAACTCAGGTGTTTTGAACTTGGTCAAGAATCCAGTACATCATGAACGAACTAAGCATATTGATACAGATTGTCATTTCATTCGTGATGAAGTTCCTAAACACAGAATCCAGCTCCAACACATTCCCACCGACGAACAGGTTGTAGACATTTTTACAAAGGCACTTGGACGTGTCAAATTTCAACTATTTCGGAGCAAACTTTGTATATCAAAGTAATGTAATAAAGGGGGGATGTTAGGGTAAAATAAGGTAGTGTATTGCATTACACTACGTGGGGTTATTACATTTACTTTTCTATGTAATTATGTAATTACCATGAGATATTTTCCTCATGGTTAAACTAGGTAAGTACCTAAATATCCTATGTTAGATATTTAGGTTAGTGTTATGGTTAGAACTCTCTACCTAGGTTAGTGGTTAGCTACACGTCTCTCCTACCGTGTTGGTTAGCGAGATAGACGATGTTAGTTGATTAGAATGTTATATATATTCATTTAATCAAATGCAATACCTAATGTTCATTTTCTAATTAATTTGGACTTACCTCGGACCTACAATTTTGCTTGTATCTGTCATATTTATCATGCTTATGGTTTCCATATTCTTTTATTCTGTGACCCTATTTTTCATCATCATTATTTTCTTCATGTGGATACTTTTATGCATAGTGACCAAGATCACCACACTTGTAGCATCTGACTTCCCTTATATCCCTAAAACTCCATGAGTCCTTATTCTTTTTGATGAAGTTAGCTTCCTCATCCTTATGTGAAACTCTATATATATCTGAAAATTTACCTTTCTCTTTTTCTGAAGCCTTGAATGCAATATCTTTTATTGGAACCTAATGTTTACTTACCCTCATCTCATAAGCTATAATAGTTCCTTGCAATTCTTCCATTGTTAGCTTGTTGATATCCATTGTCTCTTCTATTGCTCAAAACTTAGAATCATGTTCATGGGAAGTGATCTCAAAACCTTTTGATTAACTTCTGATTATTTCATCTCAAAACCTAAGCCTCTCATGGTGTTAATAATCTCATAAATACGAAGTAAAAAATTTGCAATATCTTCATAATCTTCCATTTTCAATTCCTCAAATATTTTTCTATGAGTTTGTAGTTTTTCCAACTTTACCTTGGAATCTCCTTCATAAGTATTATGCAAATTGGTCCACATCTCATTAGTTGAATTACATACCATGACCTTTGTAAAATATGTCTCATGAAGCCCACTCAAAATACAATTCATTGCTCTTGCATTGATCTCAACCAATTTCCTGATAGTCTTATCTACCTCGAGATCACCTTCAATCCTATAATATTTTTCAACCATTTTCCATACCACATATCCTTGTGATATCAAGTAGTTCTTCATCCTCATGCTTGAGAAATCATAATTCTTACCATCAAAAAATGGAGCTTTATTTGTAGATGATTCATTCTATGAAGTCATCTTTGTTCTTGTAGAATTTGCCCTCAAGTTGTTAGATTTTCCTAAGGAACTCACTCTTATACCAATTGAATAAAACAAGCTTATACTAAGAGGGAGGTGAACAGTATAAGACCACTTTTTACTTTCTTTCCAAATCAATATCAATTAAAGTCCTTAATTGTAATAACCAAATATAGTAGTGTGCATTAATAACTCAGATAATAGTAGTAAGTAAGAGCACAAGTCACCACACACAATTGAGATACAAGATTTAACGTGGTTCCCCTAATGTGGGGTACTCCACCAGATAATATCCTTATAATATTTCATACAAAAATAAGGATCCTTATCTAATATAATGATTTCTTTGATTTTTTCAAAGCTAGGCAATAATAAGTTCACTCATAACTTGTCCAAATCTGAATAACAAGCTCACACAGAACTTGTCCAAAACTGAATAACAAGTTCACACAGAAATTGTCCAAATCTGAATAACAAACTCACATAGAACATGTCCAAAACTGAATAACAAGCTCACACAGAACTTGTCCAAATCTTCTCCAACAAGCTCACCAAGAACTTGTCCAAATCTACTCTAGCAAGCTCACCAAGAACTTGCTCAAAATATGCTCCAACAAGATCACCAAGAACTTGTTCAAATCTGCTCTAGCAAGCTCACCAAGAACTTGCCCAAATTTTCTATAGAAAGCTCACCAATAACTTGCTCAAATTTGTCCATAAATATATCCTAAAACTGTCCACAAAGCTGTCCACAAAGTTGTCCCAAAACTATCCACAAAGCTGTCCCACAACTATCCACAAAGGCTATCCCAAAACTATCCACAAAGGCCTTCTCAAAGGCTCAATCAATCATGCTCAAGTAGCACTCAAATCTCATCCACAAATATATCAAGGTAAAGCTCAAAGATGAACTCAAAAATGAATGGCAATGTACTCTTCAATGGATGACAACAATGATCTCAACTCAACTCAACTCAAATCAAATCATAGAAGCATAAAGAAAATTGTTAGATACTCAATATATTCTAAGCTCAATATTCAACTCAACTCAACTCAAATCAATCTCAACTCAACTCAAGTCAACTCACATAAGCATAAATAGAATAGTTAGTGACTCAATATGTTCTAATATCACTCTCAACTCTAAATTAGAATTATGGAATAGTTTATTTCATGGAACTTGACCAATCACCTCACACAATCACTTGACTAGGCTCAATCAACTCAACTCAACTAATCACCACAAGGGACTACTCTTTCTCACAAACACCCTAGTCTAAGAATGTATCAACCAACTCAAATGTTTCCAAAAATGCTCAACCACAAATCTCACATAACAATGATATTCATGTTCTTTTCAAGTTCTTTCACAACCAATGGGCTTTGATGACTATGCTTATAAAACATGGTTTAAACATAACTCTCAAACTAGAAAACCTTGAAGCATTCAACCAACAACTTTTGAAAAGGAAACCATAATCAATCCTTTTCACTCCAATGATATTTCAAAAATCAACCACCATAAATAATCAATAGGAGAATGTGCCCACATATTTTTGATGCCAAGAAGTTGTCCACAAAATTTTCCACACTAAACACAACTTTCCTTTCCAATCTCAATGAGGGTTAGTGGACTTCAAATAATAATGACAAGATAAGCATAACTCAATTTACACATTTTTACTCCAACTTAATAAACACATCCACCAAAGTCCTTTTTAATAAAAACCCTTATTAAAAATAAAAATCAATAAGGCTCTCAAAAATATTTTATAACAAATCCTTATTTCTCCTAAATCTTCATTTTCAATTTCATGAATATCAAAATAAATAAACAACTCATCCACCTTTGAAATAATAATCACAGCCCTCATAAAAATAAAGTTTAATTAAAAACTTTAATTATTCCTTAACCACCTTATAACTCTTATCCGAGGGCATCAACGAAATTAATTTGAGAAAAATGTAATTACCTCGTCGAGGGTATTCAAAATCCCAAATTGCACACACCACGAACGCCTTCGCCATGGCTAAGGTTGCCACATGATCTATTCACTTGTTCAAAAGGAAAAGGGGCAATGTGCCTTAAGTCCTTCTTCCCTTTTGCGTAAACCAAAAGCACTTTGAGCGCTTTCCTTCCAATGCCTTCGAAAGTAGTCAAGGAGATTCAAACCTTGATGTAAAGTGCTGCCACACACCTTAAAAAAAAAACCAATTGCCAATGTGCCACTCTACCAACAATGTCTTGGAATTTTGACCACCCTTGGATTTATTTGTTGTATCCCTTTTCAAAACGATTTTCGCACGAGCTCTCTTCAGATGCTAGCCAACGATTAACACGAGCAAGGAGGAATTTCAAATGAACCTTACGATCCCTCTTTATATAGTCTTCTCCTCATTTTTGATGACATCAGAGCATTATTGATTTTCCGTCTTTCCTTAGACGTCGGTGCTAACTTTAATTTTAATTTTAAAATTTAAATTTAAATTTTAAATAATTAAAATTTAAACTAAATATTTAAAATTAAATATCTCCATCATCGGGGCACTTTTTTCGACGAAACAAAAGGCCAACCTAGGTTTTAAGAAAAATTGATTTCAAATCTACCATCCATGGTTTTAAATAAAACCTTTTATTTTACCTACCTTGGTTTTAACAAAAACCCTGAATTTATCCATTCTTTCCAAGATATCATTTGCCCATCAAAACTCAATGTGATCCATATGACATCAATGATTCATGTGACATCAATGACAAAATAAAATAACTCAAATTGCCAACATGGATCAAAATTACAATTGAAAAAATATGGAGATATATTTCAATTGAGGGAAACTACCAAATTATCATTAATGTTATCAACAAAAATAGATGTAGAGTTGGATTAAAAAGTAATTTTATTGTTAATGTTCATCATTTATTATTGGAGGCAACTCTTGGAAATGTTAGCATATTTATAAATAATGAAATTGAGTAGCAAATAATTTATCCAATCATGGTGTTGATATTCATCTTGATGAAATTCAAATTTTAGAAGGCAACTCGATGAATGAGATTTTATTTATTAATGTAAATTATTTCAAGGAATTGATTATGAAAACTTTGCACTTTGAGAAAGATGAAAAATATATTTGATAAATAAGAAAATAAAAATATACATGATGAAAATACATGTTGGATATTGTTTTCTTGACCTAACAAAAAATGTAATATTTTAGCATTTTGATGGGAGTGGCCCCCAATAAATTCCATGTATAGCTTATTAAAAATTTATGTATAAAAAAGAATTGAGTGCAATCAGGAGAAAGACTCGCTAGGTAGTAGAAGAAAATCCATATTTGAAATAACTAATTGGAAGTTATCATGCCTTGGATACAACTATGGATGCCCAAGTTGGAGATAAGAGGAAGGTCTTATATATGGCAAGTTGAATCCAAAAAGCAAACGTTACACCAAAAGCGGTTATTAAGGATGAAATGATAAAGCATGATATAGTGGTTCTTAAAAGTAGATAGTTAATATGTAAGTTCCATAGATATGGGATAGGGTTTTCAGATATTCAAAATTGGATCAAGTGGAATAGAGGATTGAATTCAAATTACTCCATGACTTTTCTTCCTAAAGGATTTTTTCCTGATCATATTTTATAATTTAGAAATAAGGGATAAAATAATGAGTAATAGTCCATGGATTAAGGAGAGAGATACCCTTTATTTAAGATCATGAAGTAAATTTATTTTATTGAGATATAAACTATTAAAAATCTTCCTCTATGGGTTAGTATTTTTGAACTTTCATATCAACTTATCAATAATGATGTTTTAAAGAAAATTGGAAGTACTTTTAAGGAGTTCATCTAGGAGGATCTGACTACTTAGGAGTGAAACCATGCTACATATACTTGGATATATGTTTTTATAGATATTTAAAAATCTTTTCCACAATCCATTAATATTAAATCTAAATCAAGAGAATGAGATCAACAAGTAGATAATGAAAAACTTATATTTTTACATTATATTTGTTATGATATTGGACATAAGACAAGATATTGTAAAGTGGACATGATGAAGAAAGAAATTAAAAAATTATAGAATGGAAAATATTGTCATAATCCATTCAAATAAACCATTAGAAAAAACAAATAAGGATACAAGGGATGATAAAGCACAATATCCAATATCAAATTCAAAAGGAATCAAAGGTGCAAAGGTATTTGTGGAGAATTTTTTTAAAATAAATAAGGTGGAAGAGGTCAAGTTTATTCCAAGTAAATCACATTTATCTTCCTCATGTAGTATAAAAATTCTCTCCTAACAATGGAAATAAAAATATTGTAGAGGTTATCCCTTGTACTTTAGGTATTCAAGAGCAACATAATAAAAAATAAGGATGGATAAGATCCATAGAATTTTGGGATTTTAAGAATGCATAAGAGATTAATTAGTATAAGGGATGTCCTTACACTTTAGTATTTCTAGAATAACATAAAGAAGAAAGTGCTTTCGAGGTTATTCCTTGCACTTTAGATTCTTCACCTATAGATGATAAGTCTCACTATGAAAACATAGAAGAGGTTAATGAAGTTAAAAGTGTTGATGGGAATGATAAAAAAAGAGAGGAAGACCCAAGAAGCGAAAAAAAAAATAAGGAAAGAGGGATATTAATATGGGAAAACAAAAGTGAATATTGCAAGTGTTAACAAGAAGTGGGGCAAAGCCCACAGATAAAAACAAAAAGTGATGATAAAAATAATTTCTTGAAATATTAGGTGCATGAATAAGACCCCTAAATAGAGGTATTCGGGAATTTAAAAGTTATTATAGCCATCATATTTATATATATGAAAACCAAGTAGCAAATATTTTAGCCATTCATCATGCTGATTTTTATTTGGTCAAATTCAAATTTTAGGAATCAAATGAATGAGTGAGATTTTTTCTCTTAATAAAAATGATATCAAAGAGTTGATTGCATAAACTTGGTGGTTCAAGGAAGATGAAAAATATCTCTGATACAAAGAGAAATGAAGAATATATTTCATAAAAATACAAGTTGCATATAGTTTAATTAATTAGATAACAATATATCAAATTACATTAGCATAACTAGTTAGATTCCTCAACTTTCAAGCAGGTGACTGAGGTTTGAATCTTTTCAAGCAATACATGTTATAATACAACAATGTGGTCATGATGTAATACAAATGGGGCCCATTCAATCCCACAAAACCAATTAAAAAAACTAACTAGATAGCAAAAATAATGAGAGCAATATAATAATATGTTATTTTAAATGGAATGAACCCAATAGAAGCCACACATAACTTTTTTCCTTGAAAAAATATTAATTTTCATTTCAAAGTTTGAAAAAAATTACAATGATATGGATATTTTATTCCCGCATATAGGCCTCACCAAAACAACCCCATTTAGAGCTATTTATAGAATCTCCAAATAATGATTAAATTTTTTCTAAAGAATCTATTAAACCTATTGCAATAATAAAAGCTTTTTGCAAGTCTTCAATCATATTATAGAGTGTCTTTTTGGTACTTATGTCCTATATCAATCTTATAGATATGACCTTAATTATCAAAATACATAAAAAATAACATAAAAGGTGACCTAAAACATGACTTCTATCAAAAGGATGTTGACTTTTATAGAATCATAGTCCCACACACTGCTCCTTCCTTTAACTAAGTATCAACTAGAATATTAAAGTTAGCTTTTGATAGACCATTTGCTTCCTCATTTAGTTATCCATAAATATGTTTATAAGATATCTTTGCAACTGATGCTTCTAGAAATTTCACCTACTCATAAAAAGGCCTAAATATAAAATTTTGCATCCCTACTAATCCTAAAGCCCAATCCACCACTAATTTTGAGTCACCCAAAACTTAAAGTTTTGTTATTCCATGTTCCACTACCATTCTTAACAAAAATATCAAAGCCTTCCATTCCCACATTATCGGTACCTTCACCATGACCTAATTTGAAAGTGAATTTGTGATTTTCATCTTGATATAACATTCCTCCTACCCCAAATATATGTGAATTGTCTTTAATAGCTCCATAAAAAAAAGCCCAAGACTTTGTAATATCCACTATTAAACTACCAATCTGACTTCTAGCCTTTAATTTTGCAATTTTTATACCTTCATAAGTATATTTGATCTGATATTGAACTTGTATAGGTAAATTTTTCTTGCAAACCATAGACCCTATGCCACTATTAATGGAATTCACCTATATTCCTTTAAGCCTTTGTCTTTGAACTATTGTTTCATATTCTCAAATAGATTCCTTTTTGGCCACATTGGTGGGCCACTTATTTGAAAGCCTTCAAAACACGTGCATTAATTTATTAAAGCCCTATTTTTAAAATTTACCACCCCCCCTTTTAATTTATTAAACACTTGTTGGTAAACCCCTATATAATAAATAATAATACCTTTTAAAAACATACCATTTTTCCAAAAATATTTTGAATCAAATTTTTATCATCCCTTGGTAGTTTTACCATTTTATCAATGTATATCCTTTGAGCATGTTTAACTCCATCGAACTATCAAGTATTTATGAGCATAACAAAAATTAGTGGTTTGAGCTCTAACATGAAATAAAAATAGGTATACACATTTCATTCAACCAGTAATATACATGAGATATTTTTTATTATAATAATTATGAAAAATAAGATTACATAGATATAAATCTGAATATCTTTATAAAATTATTCAATTGAATTAATTCTTGAATTTATCAATTTATTTTACTTCATTAAGAAATATAAAAAGGACTTCAAATACATACAAAAATATTCTTGAAAGCATGAGGATACGGAAGCAAAATGGCATACCGGGTGTGATGCAAACAAAAGCAAAACGTAACACTAAGTCCTATGAACGAAGATGCATGAAAAGTGGAAAACAAGCGAAATGAAATGAGATGTAAGAAAATGTAAAGTGAAGCCCTTCATTTTATTAATTTTCTCGAGATCAGGTTACAATACGTCTCCTCCCTTTTCAGGGGCTAGGAGCGTTAAACATAGTTTTGTCACACCACAAATGGTACACTTTATTTTGCATGCCCACATGTGAAATGGGTGCACCAAACGTCACCACCGCTTGCGTGAATGCATCTATGCCTCCTTTTTGCCCCTCTAGTTTCAATATCCTATGTTCAAAAAAATACCAAATGATTAAAAGCACCTGTGGATGGAGGGAAACATGTGATCTCCAAGGCCTCCGGTTAATGCATGCATAAAATAATTAAAATTATAATCAAAACATATCAGAATGAGCTAAAATTTGGAAAGAGGTAGGGAAACATTACCAAGAACACACTGCAAAAGGAATAGTTGAGAAATCTACCATAAATTTATAATCGCTCGGGGGTGGGACGATTAGGACTGTCACAAAACGTCAGAAAGTGACCTCCTAAATGTCCCATCTAGGGGCTTCCAAAACACCTGCAAAGTTGGGGTTAGGAAAAAAGGGGCATTTTGAGACAACCTAGAAGGTCGGATTTTGAAAATTCTACCTCAATAACCCTATATCTGATGATGCTCCCTGTATGTTAATGAAAGCGAAAAACACTGAAAACATAGCCAATATTCATTAGAATGACATGAAATTTGAATGGCAACCTATATGAGTGACCTAAAATGAAATGCAAATGAAATAGTAAAGAAATATGCTATAGATTTCTAATCACTCCGGGGTGGGGCGATTAGGACTACAACAATGCGAGGAGGCGCTCGGGGGTAGGATGCCCATCGTTTGGGGCTTGGTTTCGGCACCAATCCACTTGGGATGGGTCCAAAACCTCCTAGGGGGTTGTGTCAGCAAATTGGGTGGGGTATTGTGGCCAAATGTTCAGGTTTTGGGTTCGGATTGCGCTTCTAATGATCACCCAATAACCTCCCTTCCAAAAGAGAGATCAAATATGTAAGAAGCACAAGTGATGGGTGAGGATGTAATTTGGCAGCACTCCATTGCTCCAAATGATCCTGCTCTGTCCTTTTTGGGGTGATAAGACTCACCATTTTATAGAACTAAGGGTCTCTTGTGAATGAGCATGCAGAGGCACCACTTGGCCATCATGCATTGTCAGGGGAGAGAATATTCCTACCTGATTAAGGGCTCCATGACTGCCTCTATGACTGCCTCTTTGAGCTAAAAAATGCTCACTTGCACTCCCATGTATTGAAGGTGGAGTTGAGTGGTGGATTCGAGCTACCATTTGTCAAGGTTTGACCTTTTTCCTGTCAAACCTTCTATTCACCCCACCCTAGAGTGAATGCCGCTAATCGTCCCGGGGTGGGACGAATACCAGTTTGTAATTATCCCAGGGTGGAACGAGTAGGGAGCAGAGTGCCTGAAAGGTGCCAAATTGACCTTTGACCTTCCAAAACTACTATGGGAGTGGTTAGGACCATTGTTTAACCTCTAAGGGCTTCCCTAGGGGCTATGTATGTCAATTCGATCAGTGCTTGTCATCACATAATCGGATTGGTGTTGTTTTGGTGTCTACAGATGCCCCTTTTTGGGATGTGCTATGCGTGGCACAGTGTTAAGAAAAAATATATAACCACAACACTAATGATTAGGGTTTCCTAGTAACCTAACCAACTTTTGATGCCCCAAGTATGGAAAGGGCATGCATTCATGAATCCTTTCTTCTGATGACCTAAGGAGCTTAATTCAACTGTTAACCTTTTTTGGTGAGGTGTTACTTGATCTTGGACATTGTTTAGTCATGAATAGGCAAAGGGCGCAACCTTTTATCTGTGGGAACCTTGAGTTCATGATTCTAAAATGCCAAGTGTTTGATCATCTTGTGATAATTGCTTGTTTTCTACCCCAAGCAGGAGCATGATTATCTTTGTCAATGATTCTTTGAATGCATTTCATTTCCTTGATTAGGTATGTAGTTGTTGCTTGGTGACTAAGTGTGACTACCCCCTCAAGCGACGAATCGATGAGGGAATGACCGACATGAGAAAAGTGATGAATTTCTTGAACCAAGATGACTTTTTTAAGGGTGCCTTTAGTTGTTTTCCATTGAATGCTTATGTAGTTTCCCAACAATCTGACCTATTTTTGGTGGGTTTTAACCCTTTTGTGATGCATTCTGGAGCTAAAATTATCAAAAATTCATCCTCCTGTGGAGCGGTCCAGCTATGGTAGCCTTGTTAGGGAGTAGTATAGTGACAATTTGTGACCCCAAAATCAATTTTGTATGCCAAGAATGTCAGGCGCAAAGGCGCCTTTGTTCGGAAATGTTATTGGTATTTTTGGGTGGGTTTGGACCCTTTTTGTGACGTCTTTAGGGGATGAAATTCTTAAAAATTCTTCCTCCTGTGGAGCGGTCCGGCTATGGTAGCCTTCTTAGGGAGTATGATAAGGAGGATTTGTGACCCTAACATCACTTTTGGATGCCTTGAAGTGCAGGAACAAAGGTGCCTTTGTTCGGAAATTTTATTGCTATTTTTGGTGCATTTTGGATGCAGTTTTTGCTGTTTTTGATTTTCTTGCTCTGTAATCATCCCTGGGTGGGACGAATACCAGTTTAATAATAGTCCTAGGGTGTGACAAGCACTAACTAGAGTGATCATCCCAGGGTGGAATGATTACAGGCCTAAAAGCCTATTTAAGGGCAAAAACTAGGTTTTGGGCTCATTTGCATTTGTTTTTTCTAGCGATTTGGAGTTGTGAGGAGGAGGAGGTTGAGTTCACGTAGCAAAGCACTGTCGAATTTTTGTGGACACAACGATTTCACGGATCAAATAATCTAGTGGCAAATCTGAGGCAAGACTCGTGAGTGTTCCTTCTCTTTATTTTGCATGTTTTATTTTACAATTAAAAACCATAATTTATTATGTGTTTGTATTCTATTTTTGCGTTTAAACTAAGATTAAACCCTAGTTTAAATTTTTGTTTGGTTTTTTGTATTATGCATTTTAAACTAAGATTAAACCCTAGTTTAAAGTTTTATTGTTATTGTGTTTTTTTTGTTTTTCAGCTTTAAACTTAAGGTTAAAAACCCTAGGTGAAAAATTTGTGTATTTTGTTTTTTTTTTTGTTTTGTTTAAACTAAGATTAAGAAACCCTAGTTGAAAAATTTGTGTATTTTGTTTTTGTTTTTTTTTTTTTTAAACTAAGATTAAGAAACCCTAGTTGAAAATTTTGTTTTTTGTTGTTTAAACTAGAGTTAAAAACCCTAGGTTAAAAATTTTGTTTTATGTTGTTTAAACTAGAGTTAAAAACCCTAGGTTAAAATTTTTGTTTTTTTGTTGTTTAAACTAGAGTTAAAAACCCTAGGTTTAAATTTTGTTTTTTGTTGTTTAAACTAGAGTTAAAAACCCTAGGTTTAAATTTTGTTTTTTGTTGTTTAAACTAGAGTTAAAAACCCTAGGTTTAAATTTTGTTTTTTGTTTTTTAAACTAGAGTTAAAAACCCTAGGTTAAAATTTTTGTTTTATGTTGCGTTGTTTATTGATTTTTTTGAATGTTTGTACTGTGCATTTTGTTAATGTTGCTGTACAGTTGATTAAATTTTTTTGTTGTACAGTTTGTATACATTGTTGTATATTTTTTTTAGTTTTGTACAGTTTTATTTGATGATCTGTACTTTTACTGTACAGTTTTTTTGTACTTTGTTTTGCTGGATTTTTTTTGTTTTTAGTTTAAACTAAGGTTAGAAACCCTAGGTTGAAAATTTTTGTGATTTGTTTTTTTTTTTATTCAAAATAAGGTTAAAAAACCCTAGTTTGCAATTTTGTAATTTTTTTGTCTGTACAATGTTTTTTTTTTTGTCTAGCAGTAAACTAAGGTTAAAACCGTAGGTAAAAAAATTGTGTATTTTATTTTTTTTTAAACTAAGATTAAGAAACCCTAGTTGAAAAATTTGTGTATTTTTTTTTTTTGTTTTTTTTGTTTTTTAGCTTTAAACTTAAGGTTAAAAATCCCTAGGTTACTGTAAATTTGTTATTTTATTTTTAATTTTTTTCATGTTTTTGTGTTGTTTTTGGATTTCCAGGTGGTCAAGAGCCGGTACCGTCAGTCGACGATGTTTTCAGATGTGCGGGAGGCATTGACTATGATGGACTAGGAGTGGCTTGATGCCCTTAGGCTCAAGCAGGTGACTTGGCTAGATCCTATGGTGGGGGATTGGGCATATATGACTGCCTTGATAAACTTGTGGGATCCCTGCACCAACACCTTTCATATCCCAATAGGGGAGATGACAGTGACTCTTGAGGATGTCTATCAAATTATATGGATTTCGATAGAATAATTACCCATTCAAACTACTCCTCATGATCAGCGGATGACAGTGCTGACACGGTGCTTTGGGCATGGGGTGGATATGGGGGTGGATAGTGTGGTGGAGAGGGCAGAGGAGGACTTCTTGATTGGTAGGATTTTGGTGCGGTGGTGGCTAGAGAAGGGCATATTTGGGGTGAGGCATGCACTGCTCATGACCCTCATCTCCAACATGCTGCTACCCGACTCATCTGGTGCAAGGTTCCCTTGGAACCTGTTGGAGGTAGTTTTTAGACTAGTTGAGTGTCCGACCTCAAAGCCATTGATTATGAGGTGGGGTTAGACACTACTGGCATAGCTTTATGATGAGTTGCACGATTTCTGCTATCGAAGGTGAAAGGGTATTGGATGCAGCAACCTGTTGCAGTGCTGGAGGTGGTAGCACATAGTTGTGGAGCTATCACAGGGTTTGTCATGGACCACTCAGACAGAGATGGTGGATAGGGATATTGGGTATGCTACTCTATGGTGAAGATAAAAGGAGCAGGGGCAGAGTCGATGGTGGGTAGGTGTCGTGGGGCACTATGTTGATGCATTCTTGCACCTTGCTCTAGAGGTGGTGTTCTAGTGGCCATATCGGGACTATCCAGCTTGGCCTAAGGCTAAGGAGTGGCTTCGACAGGCATGTAGGGGAAGGTGGCTGATCAGGTGGCACAGGACCGAGCAGGAGTACTTCCCATACATTCAGGTGACTCGATAGTTTGGGGTGCACCAAGGATTTCCTAGCGAGCCCTTGATCTATCGACGTTATGGTGATGAGAGGACTCTATCCTGGCCGATCATTGAGCCATTGGGTGAGGAGTCAGATGCAGTGATTGATGTCCCTGACATGGACAATGTCAAGGTGACTACTGAGTATGACCAGTGGTGGATGATGTGGTGATGGTGGGGTGAGAGGCCTCTAGGAGGTCTGGATGTGATAGCAATGGGTGGTGAGGATATAGAGGCATTAGGAGAGGGTTGGGGTGCTTCATGCAATGATGCAAATATGGTGGAGGTTGATGACTTGACTGAGGATGACCTAGGGGTTTCGAAGCATCTAGATATACAAGACATTCTAGAGCAGTGGGTGCTTGAGCAGCCTGCTATCTCAGAGATGCCCATGCCTCAGGAAGTATCGGGGGACATGGAGGCTAGGTATCATGCTAAGATAGCATGATTGGAGGATTGATTATGAAGACAATATGAGGAGCATGGGGAGGTTCTATAGGAGAGGGATCTCCTACAAACTCAGCTGGAGAAGCGGGATAATGCATTGGGTGCATACCACCAGTGGGATGGGGACAAAGATGCTTCATGGGAGAAAGATCTCCTATGGACTTATTTGGCACAACACGATGATGCATTGGCTGCATACCGTTGATGGGAGGTGGATTAGGTTCAACACCGATTAGATTTGGATGTAGAGATTATCCGCATTGGTGGGCAATTACTTGAGCTCACTGGTGATGGATCTTCATGTTGAACAAGAGATAGTGAGACTGAGCAGTCTGCTTCCTCTCATCGTAGGTAGGTGGGTGAGGGCAGTGCTAGTGGGTGTGATGCAGGGGCTGGTAGTAGCCGCCTTGAGAGGTCCCATAGGACCCACACCACTGGGGGTAGTTCCAGTTGCATCGATCTTGTGTGATCATGGTGGCCGATCACCTAGGCTTGGGATTTTTTTAGTTTTTTATTTTTTTTGTGAGGTCAGAGGACCATTTTATTGTAGCTTGAGGGCCTTTTTGATGATATATATACATGAATTTATTTGTGTTTATACACTTGTTATAATTTAATTTTATGCACATTTATTTATGTTGATGTATGCATGTTTATTTATTTTTATGTATGCATATGTTGTTATGAATGCAAATATTTGTAGCTATATGATATGCATATGGAATGGAAAAAAATGATTTGTTGATAACTTGGTGGCGGTACAGGATTTACTGGCTTTCTATACTATGTGATTGTTTTGTAAAATGAATTTACATGTGTATATTTTGTTTGTTTTTGTTTTGTATTTTCTGGATGATGTAAGAATGGAATGTACCATAGTTGTGTTCAAATATAGTTAAGATTTTTTTATACTTAGATGTTTTAGGTTAACTAGCCAGGACTGTACGTTTATCTCACAAGACTTCCCATATAGTTTTAGGTTAACTATCTTGGATTGTATGTTTAGCTTAAAATATAGTTAAGGTTTTTTGATACTCAGATGTATACATGTTTTGTTGCTTTCTATTTGAATGATCTTTTCATGGCATGTGAGAATCCAAGTGGGAGGTTAACTAGCTTGCGGTAATCTCTTATGGGTGTCTACCAATCTTGTTGATCAGAAACCTTGACGGTATGAACAGCCAATCCCTCTTGAATTTCGTCCGTAGCAAAATTTGAGTGGGAACGGACATGTAGGAATAGCGTTGTGTTGCTATTAAGAGGATTTTGGGAGAACAAGGACCCCCAGTTGGCATGATTCAGAATATCACAGATTGAAGAGAACTTTTCTTGAGATGGCTCAATCTGGATCAGGTGGACTCCTGGTGTTAGGTTAGAGTTTGCACACTCCATCACGGATTGCGATAGTGTTTTGACTTGAATGGTTGTCATCTTACCGGAAGGGTCATGTGGGATTAGTGACCCTAAGGAGGCCATAGTTTTCGCAAAATGATCTGATGATTGAGGGAGTGCCTCGATGTCGTACCATTCAAGCATTGCCAGGAATTTGTCCACAAGGGCTTTGTAGGCCTGCAGAACTGGGCATTTGCATTGGAATACCTCTTTTACTTGGTTGACAATTAATAGTGAATCACCAAAGATGTTCAAGCATTTGATGTTCATGGTGATTGTTGTCTGAAGACCTATGAGCAAGGCTTCATATTTGACATTGTTGTTGTTGCACAAGAAATCTAGTTTAAATGATAGAGGTATTGGATCCCCTTGTGGTGTGAAGAATACGATTCTCGTGCCACCCCCTTGATCACATTTAGAACCATTGAAAAATAGGGTTATGTCGGCCTGTGACTCAGGCTCATCAAAATATGGCGATTCTGAGACATGGAAGACCCCATCATCGAGTAGCTCTATGGTCAAAGGCTGATCATCTTTGAGAGGAGTCTCTGCTAGTTGATCGGCGATGACTTGAACTTTGATGGACTTCTATCCATTGAATTCGATATCAAACTCCATCAACAACATGATCCATTTCATCGTATGGCTACTGTGATAAGTACGACTCATCATGTACCGCAATGGATTCTCCTTAGACACAACATACATCATATTGCTCAGCATGTAATGGCATAGCTTTTTAGTAGCAAATACCACCACCAAACATAGCTTCTCAACGTATGTATAGTTAAGTTCATAACTGACTAGGGTGCAACTAAGATAGTAATTAGCCTGTTATTTGTGTAGTTCATTTTTTTGGGCCAGCATGGCTCCCAATGCCACCTCAGTAGCTAAGATGTATAAATAGAATGGTACTCCTGGTCTAGGTGGTGCCAATACTGGCGATGAAGCCAAGTATTATTTAATTTCATCAAAGGCTAACTGGCATTCGTCATCCCAGTGAAATGCTACCCCTTTGTGTAATAATTTATTCATGGGTCGGCACTTGTCAGATAGCTGCACTATGAAGTGCTTGATTGACACGACCTTTCCTTGTAGGCTTTTGAGGTACTTGATGGTATTCGGGGGAAGCATATCAAGGATTGCCTTGAATTTATGTGGATCCACCTCGATGTCTCATTTTGAGACTATGAAAACCAAGAGTTTTCTAGATGTGATGCCAAATATGCACTTCTTGGGTTTAGTTTGAATTTGTGTTTGATAAGGCGATCAAGGATCTTTCTTAAGTCATAAAGATGAACTGGGCGCAAAAGAGATTTGGCCAAAAAATCATCCATATAATCTTCCAAATTTTTATGCATGTGATCATGGAAGATGTATGTCATAGCGCATTGGTAGGTGACGCTAGTTTTTTTAAGGCCAAAGGACATGACCCTATAACAAAATGTCCCCCAAGGCGTTGTGAATGCCATTTTTAGTTGATCATCAGGATTGATATGAATGTGATTGTATCCTGAGAAACCATCCATGAGGGAAATCATTTCATGGCCTACTGTAGTGTCTACCAATGCATCGATGCTAGGCAAGGGGAAATCATCCTTGGGACTTGCTTTGTTTAGATCTCAAAAATTGGTGCATATGCGAATCCTCTCGTTAGGCTTCTTGACGGGAACCATGTTGGATAGCCATGGTGGGTAATCCATGCAGATGACAAATTGTGCATCCAACAACTTTTGTAGCTCATATTTGACCATTAAGGCTACTTTTGGGTGCATCTTACGTAATTTTTTCTTGACTAGCTTTACTGTCGTATCAAGCATTAGATTATGTGTGACTAGCTACGGGTCTAGCCCCGACATGTCTTTGTAGGACCATGCAAAAACCTCCTTCTTCTCTTTGAGAATGGTAATGTAATCGACTTTCTCTTTGGGGGATAGACTTACCCCCAGCTTGATGATTTGTGGATTCATTGGATCAGAGCCGATGTCTACGTCAGTCGTCTCTTCAACTAACATGTGGGACCTATCCTCCAACTATGGAGTTGGGATCAGGTGGATATCATTCACTAAATTTAGATCTGCATTGGGAACCTCAGGTCCCTCTTCAGCATGGAAGATATCCTGAGTTGGTCTTGGGGTGAAATGAAACATCTCACCATAAGGCCAGTACTCTGATGGGGATGGTGATGAGTCAGCGTGATCCTAGTCTACAACATCTAAGTATAGATACAATGGTCATGTTGGATCAGTTGTATTGTGGATGGGGGTGGTTAATTCAATGGATATCATGTTTATGAAATGATTTTGGTCTCCATTATCATGGGTGTGGTGACTCGAACTTCCTTGGTGATCTTTGTGCTCTGAATCTGGCTCTGGGGGTATTGGCACAAATGGATCAGCCCTATGTGTAGATAGAAGGATAGGGTCTGCTCTTGGCACTGATGGATCTATAGGGTCTCTAGGCAAAAAGTGCTCTCTATATGCCCAAAGTGGTGGATGTAGCACTTGGTCTAGATGTACGGGGTTTAGGTGCCACCTATGCCTAGGCCCCATGTTTAGTTGTTGAAACATGTCATCAATGTCCATGGGGTATTGTTGCTACCACATATGATTGAGATATGCCATCTCAATTTTATCTTCATAATCACTATCGAATATCCATAGGCCTTCATTGGCTCTGATAACTATTTGTGACATGTGAGGCTCGTCTTGCTTGAGCAAATTGATCTAGTCCCATCGGGGTTGTTTTGCTCTCTACGAGAGGACCTGATTTTCTTGAGATGGCCCTTGCTCGACTAGAGCATTCAAGGGGAACATTTCCAATAATATTTCTTGATAATCATCCATGGGGGTCACTTGCGAATGATTTCTATCAGATTTGAAAGGGTCCCACGATGCTGCCTCATATTCTGACTTATCTTCTGAAGATCCTTCTTGACCTTGTCTATATCCCTTGTGGAGGCAAGTTCTTGAACTTTCCCCTGTATCGATCAAAGGGGAGGAATTTTTGAGGCCCACAAGGTTGGTTGTTAATAATGGGAGATAATCCCCCAATGTGTATGTTGTGTTAGGATTGGCATATGGACCTTGTGCCAACCCATCCTTATTGCCTAGCCTTAGGCCTTGCATGTTCTCTACCAAGATGTCAAGGGGTAGATGGTGGTTGAACCCTACTCCTAATTTGTCGTATGGCATCTGATATCTTGGTTGACAAATAACGCGCACTCCTTGTTCATACCTACCCAACCCATATCCATGCCAATTACATTGGCCAATATATCTTAAAGTGAATTTTGGGTTGGAAAAATAGTTGACATCCTCAGCAAAGGGCTCTTCATATTATTCCTATTGCAGGTAAGGTGCAATGCCATTATCGAGGCCCCCATATACAAAATTTGTCTGATTTTGTAGTTAGCCTAGAGGAACAATAGTGTCGATGGGGAGGTGAGGTCTCCCCATGTCCTGCATGGACTCAAGTGCGGGTGTTGCTACAATGTTCCACACTAGGTACTCCCCCAGGCCCATATTGGCCATCTCAATAGTGATCATTGGAAGTTGAGGGGAGGGAATGGGAGTTCTTCCTAAGTTCACTCCATGTCGAGTGAACTAGGCGTATTGACTTCCATTCGGCTAGGTATCTCCTTGATAGAGATGGTTGATACTAATGGTGGTCCCTCTTCTAGGGGTTTCTTCTCATTGTCCTTCAGTGTGGCCATCATAGGTGGCATCGTTGGTGAAGGACCAGACGATGAATATGGACCCAGCTAGGTATTTAAGGGACTTAACAGTGGGGATGCATGCAGAATTAGACCCTGTTTAGATGGATTCAACTAAAAATCCAAATGTGTCAATGGAAGGGTCGATTGCGGCATCAACTGCACTGCATTACAATACTTGAAGGGCTCTAAGTCTACTAGGACTACATGAACCTACCGTTAAAATGTGTACTTTAGGAACTGATGAGCTATCGAAGGGACACACTTCATGTCGCTGATCCAAGGCCAGCCCAACAAGATATTATAGGCCATCTCACCTTCCAAGATGTGGCACAATGTAGGAATAGTATTTTGCCCTACTTGGATGGGCAAGACAATTGTGCCAACCATTGAGCATATCACATCATTGAATGCTCAAAGAGTATAGGTGGAGGCCACAATGTGAGATGTTGGCAACTTGAGGTGTTTCAAAGCCGTTGTTGTGATTATATTACTGGATGAGTTAGTGTCCATCAAAACCCTCTTATATGGAATCTCGTTGACCCATGCAATGACGTGTAGGGGTGGATCTACCATATCACCAGTCATCGATTTTAGCTCATCTTCTCCAAAGGTGATAACTAGTTCTGTACATCATTTTACATGTCTTGCAAAGTTTTGTAAGAGTTTGCTTCATGGGGCTACAGCTCGATGGATTTTAATATCTCCATTAGAGCCTCCCGATGGGGCAGTGATTATTGGATGATCTCATAGATGGAGAGTCTAGCCGACGTGGTCCTTAAACTTTAGGTAAGTTTAGTTTGAATTATGGCCACTTGTCTAGGTAGGGGAGGTTGTGTAGGGTGCTGTTGAGGTTGTGACGTTGATGGAACCTCTCCTATAGCCACTACGGGGGTAGCTGTGCTTGGGTACCTCTTATTCTGAGTCATTATGCTTATCATCCCTACATACCCCTACATGGGCCAGTTATGTGTCACCTCATTGACTTGAAGGGTCTTTCCTTGCACATCATGGGTAGGCAGAGGGTCTTTGAAGACCTCCATATGTTGGTTTTTTGGCACAATAGGATTATCCACTGCTAGCATCTTGTTGTCTATTAGGTCTTACACTAAGCTTTTGAACTTCCAACACACGTAAAGGTCATGTCATTTCTATCGATGAAATCTATAGTACAAGTCTTCCCTATAGCCCTTGGGTTTTGGCGCGTTGGGGTCTACGGGTCAAATTTTTGGCAGGTTTATCAAGTTTGCCATGGATAAGCGATCAAACAAGGACTCTTTAGACTCTGTGAAGGGTGTGAATTGTCGCCTAGGGTGACACTATTGATTTTGCTCTTGCCTATGATTTTCCTTTTCATATGTGTCAAGAGGAATTGCCTGATAAATAGCCTTTGGGGGCTATATTGCTTGTGCAGGCTTAGGTATGTTTATAACAACCTGATTGACTGCGATGGGTTTTGGTTGCGTTGATCTTGTATCTTGATCTCCTCAATGATTTTGGCTTATGCAAAATATTCCTTGAGAGTGGCATATTTTTGTAGCTTCAATAGCATGAAGATCAACCTCAAACAAATCTTTCAGAATATTTGGGTCAGGTCGGCCATGGGAGGGAGGTAGGGCAGCTTTGAAAGCAATGTCCTCCACCGATTTCCATAAGTTGCCATGGTCTCTTCCTCATACTACCTGAGGCTAGCTAGGTCACTTAATGACACCTTCTTATTGGTGTTGAAGGTGAAGCATTCGAGGAACCCGTCCATTAGTTGTTCTAGGTTACTGATGCTATGCTTTGGCAATTAAGTGAACCAATCTGAAGTAGGGCCTATGAACGTGGTTATAAATTTTCTTAGCAACAAAGCATCATTGTCCTAAATGCCAAAGCATTGGATCAGGAACCTTGTCATGTGCTCTTGGGCATCTTCCTCCCCTCTAAAGATTGCCAATTGAGGCATTTTAAAGTGTTCAAGGTATGCGGGTGCAGGCACTAAAGGATGCACAGGGTGAC
The DNA here is from genome assembly GCA_028583015.1 of Wollemia nobilis. Classification (NCBI taxonomy): domain Eukaryota; kingdom Viridiplantae; phylum Streptophyta; class Pinopsida; order Araucariales; family Araucariaceae; genus Wollemia; species Wollemia nobilis. Next base: position 223,817 of record JAQPPZ010016997.1, read on the forward strand.
TACAGAGCTAGCATAAAGTGGGCTTTTGAGGCCTAGAAGTCTTGGTCTCCCTAGACTCTAAGCATTCTAGTAGATATTTGTATGCATTATCTCTTCCTCCTTGGTTTGTTCCCATTGCAAATTATAGGGAACTTGAAGCCTATGGAGGGGTAGCCGGATAACACCCCCCTGCCTTGGTAGGGCATTTTAGCCCGCTCTTCTTCTTGCTCAAAATCCTCATAGGCTTCTTGAGGAGTTCCTAGGTGTGACCTATAAATATGGGTGGGCACCCATGGAGGGTGCCCATCATTGGCTCTAGGGGTGGTCTCCCACTCAGGTCTAGGAGGTCTTTGAGGCAATATTTGATAATATTGTGGAGACCTGTCTCGCACCAAGGGGTTGTGCCTCTCATACAACTTTTTCCTATGCATGTGAGGGGTTGGGACCCTCTCAGGCATAGTGTTTTGGAGTAACTCATCTGTTTGATGCTGAATGCGCTCTTTGCTAAGGTGATACAGGTGCTCTAATTGTTGTTGATCTTGCTCAAGCTACGTGATTTGTGCTTGGTGGGTGGCATGTTTAGCAAATGCTAAGTCAATTTGTTCCACTGTCTTGAGTATAGGAGGCCTAGATGCATCCCATACACATCTATCTTGGTTGTGGTGATCCAAGATCTCTATAGGTTGCTTCTCTCTTTTGAGGTTAGCGACATTCACCCGAGGCTCTGGCCTCATTAGGTGATCTTGATAAATAGCAAGTGTGAAAGTGCATTATTACCATGTTGTGTATTACTATTGAGGAATGTAGTGGTATTCCTCATGCTCTCTTTCATATATGTGAAAGGGGCAGGCAGAATTGGCTCACCCTGTCTAAAGAGCCTTGTGCTATGGATTTGGCCTATTATTTATGACAGTAATAAGGGGCAGAGGAGGGACGATGTAATCATGTGGCCCCTCCTTATGGACCCTATGCTATTCTAGCACTTCATTGCATGGTGGCCACTCATAATGAGTTTCTATAGGAGCCTTCCCATTTATGTTGAGTGCCACGTGTAAGGAATCCTCTTGAAAGGGTCTATGTTGAATGGGAGTGCCCCTCGAAGGGGTGCCTCTATAGTCTCGTTCCGTCATGGTATGATGTGGACTATTTTGTGGGTCAGGCCACCAAGGTGGTATGACCAAGTCCTTGGGGCTATAGTGGAGGTGACTTGTGCCCCCTTGTACACTTTTTGCAACTCCTACCCGTGATTGGGCTTGGCTACAGTTGTACACCATGGTTGTGTTTCTCTAAAAGATGTGTACATTTTTATTTTCTTTATGATTTATGATATACTAAACAAACAAAAGCCACACAAACAAAGAAGTGATTATCTCATTTATAGATTAGAGGTGTGCCCTAGATCTAGTTTAGTGTGTTTTGATTTTTGGTTTTGAAAGCTTTGTAAAGAAAATTTTGTTGTATATGCAATATGAGGGCTCTTATATCTCCAAAAATGGTCGCCCCTTCGATATACCACTGCCAGGACTTTATACCGAACCTCTCAATATACCCGCCCTTACGTGAGGGAAACTATTGGTACACGAGAGCATAATAGTACATGGAACATAGGTGGTACAAAAGGGGAATCACTCTATTTTTGACACCTACCATAGAATACTTATCCTCATGCACTAGGAATCACCCTAGCTACACTTGGTCAGCTTTCGTTAGGATTTACGTCTAGCAATAGTAGCAATCAAGGTTATGTATGCAAAATTCAAGCCAAGATGGTGATGAAATCCACCGTTGGTCTTTATCAAGTGTTGGGGTTTTATGACCAACATATTGAAGTTTAGATTATCTCATGGTGTGTGGGGTTATTTTTACTTGTAAAAAGAAATAAATCATGCAGTAAAATTTCCTATGCAAGCAAAGAAATAGAAAAATCATAGAAACAGAGATAGAAAATTATAGAGAGTGTTTAGACAACCTACCTCTTCTCTATCCATACCAGATGCCCTTGAGTTTCTGCTTAAAAACTGCACATAGAGCTAATCATCTTGGGGTGGGATGAATAGCAGATCTGTATTCATCATAGGGTGGGATGAATGCCTTATTCGTCCTCGAGTGGCACAAATTCCAGTATGTATTTGTCACAAGGTGGCACGAGCAGCAGTCCAACGCTTGAAGGATTAACACCTAAAAGAAAAAACACAAAATTTTGATCAAAAATTTGATCTCAAAATCAAGGGACATAGTCCCACCATGATCGCCACTGAAAGCACAAGGATACGCAAGCAAAATGGCATATTGGGTGCGATGCAAACAAAAGCAAAGTGTAACGCTAAGTCCTATGAATGAAGATGCATGAAAATGGGAAAACAAGCAAAATGAAACGATATGTAAAGAAAATGTAAAGTACAACCCTTTAATTTATTAATTTTCTCGATATTAGGTTACAATACGTCTCCTCCCTTTTCAGGGGCTAGGAGCGTTAAACATAGTTTTGTCACACCATTGATGGTACGCTTTCTTCCACGTGCCCACATGTGAAATGGGCGGGCCAAACATCATTGTCGCTTGCGTGAATGCATTTGTGCTTCCTTGCTTCCCCTCCAGTGTCAAGATCCTATGTTCAAAAAAATAGCAAACGATTAAAAGCACCTACAAATGGAGGGAAACATGCGATCCCCAAAGCCTCCGGTTAATGCATGCATAAAATAATTAAAAATATAATCAAAACATATCAGAATGAGCTAAAATTTGGACATAGGCAGGGAAACATTATCAAGAACACACTGTAAAAGGAAAAGTTGAGAAATCTGCCACATATTTCTAATCGCTCCAGGGTGGGACAATTAGGACTATCACAAAATTTCAGAAAGTGACCTCCTAAATGTCCCATCCAGGGGCTTCCAAAACACCTGCAAAGTTGGGGTTAGGCAAAACGGGGAATTTTGAGACGACCCAGAAGGTTGGATTTTGCAAATTTTGCCTTGATTGCCCTGTATCCGATGATGCTCCCTGTATGTTAGTGAAAGCGAGAAACATTGAAAGCATAGTCAAAATTCATCAAGATGACATGAAATTTGAATGGTAGCCTATATGAGTGACCTAAAATGAAATGCAAATGAAATGGTAAAGAAATTTGCTATAAATTTCTAATTGCTCCAGGGTGGGGCGATTAGGACTACAGTAGTGCAGGGGGCACCTGGCCGTTTAGGGCTTAGTTTCGGCACCAATCCACTTGGGATTGGTACAAAACCTCCTAGGGGGTTGTGTCAAAAAATTGGGTGGGTTATTGTGGCCAAATGTTTAGGTTTTGGGTCTAGATTGCGCTTCCAATGATCACCCAATAACCTCCCTTCCAAAAGAGAGATCAAGGATGTAAGAAGCACAAACAATGGGTGAGGATGTAATTTGAAAGCACTTTTTTGCTCCAAATGCTCCTGATCTATCCTTTTTGGGATGAGAAGACTCACCATTTTATAGACCTGAGGGTCTCTTGTGAATGACCATGCAAAGGCGCCACTTGGCCATCATGCCTTGTCAAGGGAGAGAAGATTCCTCCCTGATTAAGGGCTCCATGAATGCCTCTATGACTGCCTCTTTGAGCTCAAAAATGCTCACTCACACTCCCATGCATTGAAGGTGGAGTTGAGTGGTGGATATGAGCTACCATTTGTCAAGGTTTGACCTTTTTCCTATCAAACCTGCTATTCACCCCACCCTAGAGTGAATGTTGCTAATTGTCCCAGGGTGGGACAAATACCAATTTGTAATCGTCCCAAGGTGGAACAAGTAGGGAGCATAGTGCCTGAAAGGTGCAAAATTGACCTCTGACCTTCCAAAAATGTTGTGGGAGTGGTTAGGACCACTGTTTAACCTCTGGGGTCTGCCCTAGGGGCTATTTATGTCAATTCAATCAATGCTTGTCATCACATAATCAAATTGGTGTTGTTTTGGTGTCTACAATTCTAAATTAATAACATCCATATGATAATAAGTTTTCCAACACCCAATTTCCTATATTCATGGATGGTGGTAATATTATATCTCAAGACATTATATGAATTAATTATGAATTATGTCTTTTGATATTCTTAAACCCAATGGTGATATGCAAATAGTTTCCATGGAATGGAACCTTCTAATTGTTTTTTAAATTGAAACAAACTTTGAAGAAAGAAAAAATTATATTGTTTCAAGAATTATAAAAGCATATCACTGGCACTTTATAATATGGATTCTAAAAACATGGATGATATAGAGCTAACAAAATATAAGAGAGCCAACAAAGATAGCTTGATTCTAATAATTACTGAAAAGAAGATGCATATATAGAAGGTTTGAAGGAAACAGTTGGAAACAAAGTTAAATTAAACCTATGCTTGCTTGACTGAGATATTCATATCACTTGGGTTCCTCCACAACATCTCAATCCTAAGTTGATATTTTGCACTAAATATCTCATGAGGATTAATGATGGAATTATTACTCATCCTCAATATATCTAGTGATAATTGACACACAATATCAATATTCCTTTTGGTCAACTTAGTGTTTGATTACTTAGTTTTTTATGGATATCGACCACCATAATATTTAAAATGATAGGGTATATCATATTTACTCTCTTTGATAGGTGGATACTAAAGGACATTTTATATTTAGGTGTCCTATTCATTACAATATTAGAGGGAAGTACTATTTCCTGTATATAGATTCAAGTGGATCTCTTTCCATTTATTTTTAGCTATCCTAGCAATAGATGCTTTAGCTTCCTACCTTTGAGAAGCTACTATTATTTGGCATCACATATTGTAAGGTAGATTAACTAGCACTCACGTGATCACTTCATTGTTTTATTCTATCTCTACCAAAAGTAATAAACATTCATCTAAAGCTACATCTCTCTGAAATATTAATGGTAGTTCTATGAGTCCTTGTTCACATATGAGAGCATCTATTGGGGCATCAACAATTTCTTCTTCTTGCATATGATGAAATAGGTCTTTCATTCTCTAGTGTTGTATTTCATCCATCCCTCATGTAACCATAAGTTGCAAGAAAATGTAACTTAACATTTTTATGTTTTTGTGAATTCTAAATCCATGGATTCTACAAGAGTCTTGAGGCATAAAAATCCATGTCCTCAAAATATTATCCAAAAATTCCACCTTAATCTTGGAAATTTCCCTCAAAGCATCATTAGATCCAATCAAATCCCTTTAATATTGGTGATTCTCCTAAAATAATAATTAGATCCTATGTGGGATCTTCTTGGCTGGTTGATAATGAAAATGATTTTAATCCTACTTTACAACCCACTATAGATTAAGGTTGGTACTTTGATCCACTTGAGCTCTTTTCTATTTCTCTCTTTCACCTTAAGTATTAGATCTCTTTATTCTTATCAATACTTTTGACATGTTTAGTTTTACCCATTTTTGGATCCAACACTTAGGACTGTAACTTGATGTCATATAATTATTCCACTTTATTGTAGTTTACCCTAGTTTTGTGATCTAGTTTAGCAATTTTTTTGGCACCTTTTGATTACTACATTGTAATGTAACAACTCTTTTCTACTTCTCTCTTTCACCTTGACTATTGGATCTCTCTACTCTTATCAATAATTTAAGCATGTTCAGTACTTTTGTGTCCAATAGTTGAGATTGTAATTTTTTATCATATAGTTATTCCACTTTAGTGTACTTTACCCTAATTTCTTTACTCTAGTTTACCTTATTTTTCAGCACTTTTTGGTTATTACATTGTATTGTAACAACTCTTTTTGGTGAATCCCATTGGCCTACTTTGGTCATCTATTAACCTTAGTAGAATTAACTTATATTATCTTGTTTGTATGTGTCTATTATTAATAAAATGACTCCAATTGATTTCTTTTACTTCCCATAACTAAACATAGAGGTAGATTTTATTTCGTGCAAAATCATCAAAGGTAGAATTTTCTACGTTAGCTGCTCAAGAAATTGAATTTTTAATGTCAATGTCAGGGAATAGCCCATGTTATGTTCCATTCCATTTTAAAGGTTTTTAAACCAAAATCAAATATGAATTGGTCATTTTTAAGGTCAAACATTTAATATCCTTGAAACTATTGTATAAAAGATCTTTGTATGTACAAGACCATTTGATGATTTTTTGCACAACTTTTTCCATTTGTAAATATTATAGTGGCATCTACTATTGACTTTCAAATACAAGGACACATCTACAACTGTGGTATTGACTAACCTAAATATCAACACCTATTAAACGCTTTGCAAATTAATATATCGTAATGCTTATGTACATATAACAACTCATGATACATTGATACAATGAAAGGTGTAAGAAAATAAATTTACATGTCTGCATGACTAAATGAATGAATGAATATACATGTGAGATTTTTTGTAATAATGTACACATTGAAAACTGTTTGTAATAATGCAAAGTAATGGGGTTTTTTTATTGCTTTTATGTAAATGGGTAGTTTGGAGGTAGTGAAGCGGTTGCCAACCGTAGACCAATATTGTAATATCTATAAATATACATCTATGGGAGATACAATGGAGAAGTATATTCATGTTATAGTTGGTATATATTACAAATAGTTGTTGTACAATATACATGTGTGTGCCATGTATCCATTTATATTTGTATGTATTCCAATTGTATATTTTGTTTATCTAAGTGGTAATGAATGGTGTGTTGTATTCCATTTCTACAAAAAATATTATAATAATAATGAATTATGTCCTACAAAAACTTCACCCAAATCTTTAGTAGGGTCATATCTACAAGACCTCCATATAGCCACACAACACATGTACATCGTAGTTGAAGCAAATATTGAATAAGAAATCATTAATAGTAAGCAAAGTGACATTACTTATTGATTGTTTCAATAATGGGAGCAGGCAAAGCATGTTAATTTTGCATACATTCAAAATATTTTCAATTGCTTTTTATCTAAAAAAACATTTAAAGGGCAACTTATGTCCACAACCTATCAATAGTTTTTACTGTTCAGGATAGACTATGAAATAGAGGGCCAACAAGAATAGTAATAGCAAGATTTTTAAAAACTAATTAAAAATAAACAATACAAAAAATGCTTTATCCTTTTCCTGAGTTTCCTTGAGATGTTTTGACTACTCTTCAAAAGCACCTTTCCTCTTTGTTTTCTTATTGTTATTTCAAAAATCTAGTTTGTAAATTATTCCTATTTTTAGATAATGTAGGTGTTATGCTATAAACTGTCAAAGGATGAGTTGAATACCTAATCACAAAGTACATAAATTTTATAATGAAACTTTAATTAAGAATGATCATGTACAAAATAGTGATAGCAAAAAAGACTTACCTAAATGATAAAATATGCCAAATATTAGGTGCATTTGGCATATCCATAAACAAGGAATTTATAAAGAAGTAAGTAAGACGTCAAGCTTATAATTTTATAGGGATATCCATAGCTAATTCATTGATATTAAAAAGTAAATAAAAACTCTTGATCTAGAAAATTAGAAACATATATCTGACTATTAATCAAAGTAGTCATTTTAAACTAAGAGTTACATTGAATTAATAATATTTCACTTACATACAATGCAGTATCCTATAGAATTGAGGCATTCAACACTTTAACCTTCACCAAAAGTATTAACACATAGCACTTCCCTCACCATTCCCAATGATTTCACATTTTTATCTGTCTAGATGGACACATTGTATTTTTGTACATGATGGTTGATGAAAATATGGATAGCTATTCGAGCCATTGATCATACAAAGGAAAGTAATATTTCACTGCACCATTGTATGTAAATAATTGCAACATTGCATTTTTATCAATAGAGGTTACGTAATATTACCTTGATAATGAACCTTGGATGGGATCTAAAATTGTAAAATTTAACATCAAGGAAGTTCACTTATGTTACATCCAAAGTATATGAAGGTAAAATAATCAATTCTATAAGGAACTTTACCAATCCTTAGTCATATCCTAGGTTACCACCTCTAGCATGTCTTGAAGTAAAACAATAATTTTTCCTTGAGTTGCATCCTCATCATCATTTGTCAAATACACACACATGTAAACATGAACTTCTACATTTAGTTTAAATCCCAGAATGCTACTACATAGTTAAAATTAAAAGATATTACTAGGAGGACTATTAGAGCTAAAAATAACCCCCCCAAAAAAGGTTTTGAATTACCAAAAGTTATATAAGATCTGCAAATATATCACAAAATAAGGGAAGCTTGATCATCTTAAATGTCTTCAATAATTTACCTTCTTCTATATGTTTCTCCACATCCTAAATAATTTTATTTATCACCATAACAAATAGAAATAGGAAAAATAAATGTAGGAATAATATCAACAAAGTGGAAGAGAAACATATGCTACAAAAAAGCAAAAAGTTTTTGGTTCTTGCAACTTTTGTAAATGAAAGAACCAAATGTAGTATCAAAGTAAACTGCAAAGGCATTTTTTTACAATCATAATGGTTCATGAAGAAAATAATTTAATATGGATAAACTTGATACCAACAGCCAATGAATTTATATTTTCAATGACTCAAAATTCTTGAATCACATAGCTCATGTAGTCATCAACCTTTATTCTCTTTCCCAGACCTTCATCATCTCCTTTAAAATTATTTACCATGTGTAATGCTATTGGTATCTAAATTAAGAAAATAATATTATAAATAAAAGTAAAATATAAAAGAGAAAAAAATTCAAGACAACCTACTAGCAAGTAAGAATAGTGGCCACTAGAAAATATGTAAACTAGGATCTAAAATAATAAGGAACATGCAATAGATCGATCTCCCTATATTTTATTGAGTAAGATTAACTCAAGCATAGGATCTAACATTATACTATTTTAACCCAAAGGACAATAAGGGATACTACTTCTTGTTTATCAAATCCTCTACTCATAAACTAGTAATCACTTGGTTTTACAATTGAGAAAATTAAGCAACTTCACCCCTTTTTCCAAGACTCACTGCAAGAAAATACAATGTTTTGAAAGTAATTCAAGATAAATAAATATGGTGTTAATTGGTTTTGGTTGAGAGAAAAAGTCATAACCTTAGTTACAGTGAAGGAAATTACCATAGTAACTAATATTAAATAAATCCTAAAGAGATAAAAATAATACATGAAGTCATATCACAAATCCTTGAAACAAAAAACTATAAAAAAATATAAACCAACCTTAGAAGCACTTATTAAAAAAAAAAAATCATAAAATTACAATCACAAAAAATAAATTCCAACAGTTGTATGATTGTAATCCAATTTTATATCCTTTTCAACTTAGTATAGGAAATATGTCTACTCTAAAAATGCCCACATAAAATGTTATCATAGCCAAAAATTCAAATAGCATACTCCTAGAAAACCAAAAATTACATCAAGTGGTTGTCATTTATCCTTTAACATAGTAGAGTCGAAACAATCACACCATCGATTATGGGTGCTATACAATAGAGACAAATGATATTTGTATGTCCCACTAAGTCAAAAAAGAGTTAAATTTTAGCATTAGCTATCTAAATCGATAATAGCTATAATATCCACTACAATACTAAATGTTAGCATTGGTTCAAGGACTAAATTTAATCAAGTTATACCAAGAGATAAAAAAGAAGAGCTATAGCCATGACCAACCTTTCTATTTTCAACATTGGGTATCAAATTATTAGAGATCCTCTTATTTTCAAATGCATCATTTACATTTGTATCATCATAATGTCAAGAAGGTCAGCCACAATTGAATGTCAAAAATGTAGATCCATAAACAACTAATGCTCAAGGGCAATTAGCATACCATTTTTCATTGACTCAAGTCATTGAATCTTCTGCCAATATTTCAATGAGATGACTAAATACATAAGCATCATTACAAATCTCCACATTGTATGTAAACAAGATAACAAGGTCAGATATATCTTTAATATATGATCATGGTTCAAGGAGTTAGCCTCAGTATGTCAAAAGTATTTTTATCAAAAATGACATAAACTAAGCGAGGGCATGTTAATTTCAATATATTGTTCCATCACTAATTTTTTTTAAATATCATTGGGACAAGTATAAATTACCTTTAAAAAAAGTGAACTCAAGTTCTAATTTAATACTTGGCAAAATTAATTGTACTGTACTTCCCATGAGGTCATCATTGGATGACAAGGAGACATCTTGAATATAACATATTTTATTTATATCAAAAGTGAAACATTAGATTAAGTTAATTAAAATCACTTGGATAATGATCAACACTAGACCTTGAACTCTAGATAGTATGCAGAGTACAAGAATAGGTACAACCATATGCTATTTCAAGTCCAAATTGGGGCTTAAGACTCAAATTAGTAAAGCTTCCCTAAATTTTGAAATGATTCCAAACTAGTTTATAAAATAGCTCGTATTCTAGTTTAGTTTTATCCCTTACATGAAAATTTGCTCCTATAGTTAGGTTAGGTCCTATGGTAAAGGTATACCCTATTTAGACTTAAGAATCTTCTATTTTTTTCTATTTTCATGTAGGTCTCACACAACATAATAGTTCAAGCACCAAGGTTTAGTTCAGTTCCCAAGCCATATTGGAATGCATTTAAATTCCTTTGAAATACAATTCTATTAAGGTGATTATTTTATATTCTATTAAGGGTTTCTAATAATCAAAGTATTCAGCCAAACAATCTACCATCTCTAGAGGTATTAGCATTTTAAGTGACAGTATGTGAGGTGCCCTTATTCTAGCTAGGGGTTTACCCTTCCACTCCAAAATACCCATAATTTTAACAAGGTAAATAATGCCACTATGCCATGAGAATGAATTTACTAGTTTATAAGAGTAATAAATGGAATTGCAGCAACCAAACTTTTCTAATTTCACAAACATTATTTAACCATTTTTTTTTTTAGAGTCAAACAATATCCATAAATTAAAATATGGCTCTCTCTCTCATCCGTTTTTAAGAGTTGAGAAATACCCATAAATTGAAATACAATACACACACTCTCTATCTATCTCTTTCTCTCTCTCTTTGAGCAACAAATGGAACAACAACCAAAATTTTACAATTTAACAAATATGATTTACCCATTTCTTCTTTTTAAGAGTTGAGCAATACCCATAAATTCAAATGTTTGAGTAAATAAAAAGGAGCTAGAGAAATAATCATCTTGTAGGGTTTGGAAAAAAAGAATAAGAATAAGCACAATGGTACCTAGCTAAAATTTCTCAAATAAAGAATCAAGTATCCACACAAATCCCTTGGGAAACACACCCCTAGATCCTTGTGTCTTCCTTCATGATTTTATTACTTGATTCCTTTGTGGGTAAGGTGTTGGGTACATGCTAATGTACCATCTTGGGTACATGATTAGATTAGGATTTTATCTTGGATTAGTGCTTGAGTATTTGCTTAATGCAATTCAATAAATGCACAAGTATTATTAGAATGTGCAATGATGTAAATATGCATGTTGTCCACATGTACATGAGTCTAGAAGAGGAATATAGTGAGTCATAGGAATATGGAAGACCAAGAGTATTACTCCATTATAAATTGACCTTTTTTGTAGAGAAATAATGATGCATTGTAGTACAGTATTATAGTTGAGTGATTAAGTAAGTTAGTCATCGTGTAGATCATGAAGAATGGAGCATTTGAGATCTCCATATTTTGTATGAAGATTTTATTTTCACAAGCTTTCATTAATAACTATTTCATGAGTTATTTAAGATTTTATCATACTATTTACTTGCATATTATATTTACATGATCATATTTATGACATTGCTTTCTTATTTTACTACTTTTGGTTGCATTTCCTTTAAGTTTATAGCTTCAAAAACTAACAGTGTTATCAAAGCACAAGTTAGATTGATAAGAAATAGAGAGATTCGCAAGAGATATTGAGAGGAGATACGAAATCTCATTTTCATTTTTTTTTTAAATTGCATTTGGCTAGAGTATTTCCATAGAGTTGTAGAAAAACTTGTGAAGACTAGGACTCAACATTGATTCCACTAGATTGACAAATCAACTAGTGAAGTTTATTTTCTCTAGATTTGAGGAAATTTTTGTTATCATTTTCTAATACTTTATTATAGAGAAAAGAAGATTCAAATAAATTTTAGAATATTCCTACAAGATCTAGGAATAATATTTTATTTGGAATCAATCCAGTACTTGAAGCAACTAGTTGAAGATTGAATATTTTTTAGGCCTTAAGGGAAAATATCCCATTGCAAGATTTGTAGATTTCTAGATAGAATATTACAAAGACTTAAGAAAGAGATCTCCATTTAAGATTGAATACTTAACATAGAATATTTAAGAGAATATCCATAGGAATTCCCATTGAATAACTTCCATATTTGGAATATTTAATATAAAGAAGGACTAGAAAAGGTCCTATTGCAGATTTTAAAATCAACATATTTTAGAGATCCAAGAAGGATATCTCATTGAAAAATTTCCATAGTTGAAATATTGAAGAGATCAAGAAAATGTCTCATTGAATTTTTGAGAAGAAGACTTAAGTATTTGTAAAATTTTAAGACCCAAGAGAAGAAAACCTCAAGAGAAAAAAGAAAGAGAAGGCTAGTAAAGCCTCATTGAAGGAGTTGAAGAAGGCCATTAGAGGAGATTTGAGAAGAACTCAAGGCAGAAGATTTCCAACAAGGATAAATTCTTGATAGAGAAGGATTTGGGATAGTTGTCACCATATGGTAACAAGCCCAAAAGGACGAAGGATTTGGTAAGAAGTTTGTCAAATTTTGGAGGAGATTATTGAAGACCTCAAGACATTCAAATTATTGAGAAGGAGGCCAAATTTGAAGTCAAATTTTGGCAAGGAGATTGAAGGAGAAAGGATCTAGAAGAGACCGTAAAATTTGAATAAATTTGAAGATTTCCATTGAAGGCTTGGAGGAATATTTGCAAGGAGAATTGAACAACACTTGGTCAAGAAAAAGTGCTGCAAATTTTAGAGGTTAAAGATAGCACACTAGACTGCATTATAGTAGAAAAATACAACACATTGAAGGTGAAATAGGAAACATTGGAAGATTCAAAATAGATAAGTTTTAAGAATAGACATTGAAGGAGTTGAAAGATGATTTGGATAAAGGAGTTTGCTTATTTTTACAAAAGAAAGTTGAAGGTTTCTAATAGGCAAGTTTCAAGTGCAATTTGGAGGAGTTTCCTACAAAACTTGGGAGATTCGAGACCAACATATCGAAGGATAAATTGACAGTGTTATAATTTAAAAATTTAATATTTGAGGACAACAAGAAAGTAAACATTTGGGCAGCATTAATAGATTCTAATTTCAGAGTTCATGAGAGAAACTTAGAGGAGATTTGAAGCTACAAAACTACATTGTTGGGCAGAAAGTTAGAAGAGTTACAAAGTTGCAATATAGAAAAGTTTCTAGCAGAAAAATAATAGGGATTAAAGCTACAAATAAGAAGATTTTAAGATCTGATTTGAACAAAAATCAATAACTACAAGTTTATAAAAAACTAAGCAACAATTATGTGATCCAAATCACCAAGAAATTCATCATGAAACGAAGGTACAAAAGGTATGCAACATTGGTGCAAAAGGTTCATTATTTAGACACTTATATTTATATTATTATTAAGCTTTATTAAGCACAAAATTCAAGGTATAAAGTTACAAAAAGTAAAGTTTCTAGTTTAAGTATTCAAGGGAGTGCAGAAGATTACAATTACAAGGATTATAACCTACACAAAAGAAAGAGGAGTTAGATATATTTCAAGAGAAAGAACAATATCAAATTTCTACAATATATTATAAATAAATAATACATTATTCTAAATCATATATTTGATATACTATAGTGCATAGCAAAGCCATCCAAAAAGGAATAGTATTTTCATGGTTAAAAATCTTGGAATCTCCATTAGAAAGGTAACCAAGCATTGAAAAATCAAATGAGTTAGAGGAGAGAGTTGCCAAAGTTGAGAAGGCAACATTGAATATACCATTACCTCATATTTCAAAGAGGAAAGCCACAATTTTATGAAATAAAAGGTGAATATTGAATGCATAGGGAGAAATAATTTAGAAGGCACAAGATAGTGTCTTCTTAAGATATATACAACAATAGATAAGCACTCAAGAGTAGTGTCATTTACGTAGAAAGGCACCAAACAAGTATATACCAAGTACTAAGGTAAGAGCACCATCAAAGGATAAGATAAATAGTTGCCAAGATTGAGCAACCAACAAAGAGGTGGAAGAACCACCACATCAAGGTAGAAGAGCTACCACCTTTGGTAAAGAACGCTATCCAAAGTACCATTGAGAATAGAGTTGAGGTTACAACTTCCAAGGAACATTGGTATGGTAAGAGAACACCATTAGGGTTACACCAAAATCACATATCAAATAAATTAAAAGAAGAACAACATAAATATTAGAATAATTCAATACAATGCTTGTTGTATAACATAAAAGTGAGAAAAAAACTCTCGAATTGTACCCAACATAATGCCTATAAAATAAAGAGAAATAGTTTAAAGAGTGTTTGTTGGTGAGTTACATTTAAAGAAGAAGTAGTGGAGAATCTTGCAATCACATGTGATAAGATTAAGGTGCATTTTTTCATTTTGCACATAAAACTTAGAGTTTCAACCACCGAAGATAAGAGTCTAAGCATATTGAAAGTGAAACAGTCATAGTAGAAGGTAGTTTAATTATAATCCAAATGTTATCAAGGAGAAGGAAGTAATATTATCTAAATTCTATAGGTATAAAATGCCAAGTGTCACAAAGGAAAATAAGCATCATTTTCCAAGGAGTAGCTAAGCATCATATAAGAAGCACAAGTCATAACACCCTGAAAGTAACATATCCTCAAGCCCAACACCAACCTGTTTACCAAGTGTCATGATAATCTTTACATAAAACTTTCACTTGTATTAAAGGAGACACCCAAAATAACATAGGAAAGTAATAATACATAGTGAGTGTAGTTATAATACAACAAAGAGAAGAAATATATGTGTTAAAATTGGTGCATATTAGGAAGATATGGCATCCCAAGGGCTGGCCAAAAGTGAACTTCTTTGCTTGGCAGCTGATGCATAATGGTATCTTGACCTTTGACAACCTCAGAATTAGAGGCATCATTGGCCCTTCCCAGTGTGTTTTATGTTATAGGAATGAGGAAACTGCGGATCATCTTCTGTTTGATTGTCCTTTCACACAGCAGATTTGGCATCGTTGGTTCTCCCACTTTAAACTTCAGGCTATTGGAGACTTGTCTCGGACCAATTTATGGGAAAGCTGGAAGAGAGGTAGATTTACATCTAAAGCTCTTCGTACTGGCTGGGAGCTCGGTTTCCTTTTTATTTGGTGGCAGGTGTGGTTGGAAAGAAATGCTCGTATTTTTCGTGAAACCTTCTCTTCGGTGGATGGGATATGGCAGGTCATCTGGAGCAAAGTTGTGGAAACCGTTGCCATCTATGCTGAGGAGGAAAATCAGCCTGCTTCTAAGCCTTTGGAAGGGAGAGCTGCTGATCTTGAGAGACAGGTAAGAAGTTGTTGGAAACCTCCCCCAGAAGGCTGGGTCAAAATCAATACTGATGGAGCTGCAAAAGGCAATCCGGGCAATGCTGGTAGTGGAGTTATCTGCCGTGATCATGCTGGGACTGTGCTCTATTGGGAATTGCAAGGTCTGGGATATGCCACAAACAATGAAGCTGAGGCCTTTGCTATTAAATTTGCCTCCATCTGGGCCGTCAAGCAAGGTCATAGAAAGATAATCATTGAGTCTGATTCCCAAATCCTGGTTGGTGCTCTTGATTGCATGAGGAACTTTGCCTTAAAAGCTTGGAGGCTGCAGATTCTGGTCTCCCAAATTAAAGAGCTTTGAAAGGAATTAGAGGATGTGATACCTGTTTATGCTAGTAGATCTCTTAATAAAGCGGCTAATTTCCTTGCTAAGATGGGTGCTGAGAGAGAGGTTGGGATGCATCTGCATAGTAATATGTCTATGGAGGATGCAGAGATTAGACAAGGCCTTGAACAATTTTTGAAATAATGTGCAAAGTTTTTTTTGCTAAGGATATTTTTTGTCGCGATATCGTGACATGTAGTGCTGTCGCGGCCTCTGGCTGGTTGCTGTCATGATATCGCGACAGGTTGAGCCTTCGCGGCCTCTGGTGGGTTTCTGTCGCGATATCGTGACATGTCGCGATATCGCGTGCCGCGATATCGTGACATGTCGTGATATCGCGACATGTCATGATTTCACGTGCCGCGATATCGCGACATGTCATGATATCGCGACAGGTCCCGCTTTCGTGGTTCGTGTGGAGTTCTTGCTGCATTTTCATACCCTTTATGAAGTTGAAAAGCAAAGTTAAAATTTCGTCGCGTTTTCATGACAAGTTTGAGAATGGGAAGCTGCAAGGAAATCCTGTCGCGATTTCGTGACACGTTTGGCACTTAAGCGGCTGGGAGGAAAATTGTCGCGATATCGCGACCTGTAGCACTATCGCGGCTCTTGTTGGGTTTTTCTCGCGATATTGCGCCTCTTTTGAAGATGTAGTACAAAGGTGGTATTGTGTTGTGATTTCGCGACAGGTTGGTTAATGGGAAGCAGCTTGGCATTTTTGTCGCGATATCGCGGCACGTTTGGCTCTTTAGTGATTGGATGGTTAATTGTCGCGATATCGCGACCCTTTTGCGGCATGAGTGTCGTTTTGTTTTTTCGTCGCGTTTTTGCGATGCCTTCTACGGGCGGCTGTCGAGGGCCCTTCCTGTCGCGATATCGCGACATGTCACGATTTCACGACATGTCGCGTTATCGCGACTGTTGGCGCCGAAGCGGTCATGACGGGGGTGCCTGTCATGATTTCGTGACATGTGTTTTCGCGCCGTTTGTTCTCTTTGCCCTGTGGCTGCTAGTGTTGCCTTTGTGCGTTGTCCTTGTTGTGTTGCTCTTGGCTCTGGGTCGGGATGTGCTCTCTCCCGCTTGTATCTGGTCTTTGTATTAATACAAGTTTTCATTTTTTCAAAAAAAAAAAAAAAAAAAATTGGTGCATATTCAAATATTCAAGGGAAGAGAAACAAGAATTCGAGTGTGAATAGTGAGCTCATAGAACATAATCAAATGTAGTAACGCATTCATATAGGCGATGGCCTAAGATGACCAGTTAGGCTAGAGGACCGAGGGTCCTTAGGAAGTTAAAGATCTTGCACCTCAACGTTTCATTGATTTTTGTACAAAGGTTTTGGGTCAACTTGTAAAACCCGATAGTAATGAAATATTTAATTTAACAAAAAAATGTAGTGAAGCACCAAAGCACAAGATATATAAAGCCATAGTCAAAGCATAGAAGCTTTAAGCACAATAAGCATTGAATACATTATGTTGTAAGGAGAGCATCATGATAACACAAAGTACATAGCATAAAGTAAGACTTTGGAGTGCTACATTTACGAGGTAATAAATATTCAATTTATCTCATAACCTTAGCAAAGGATACAAGGCAATTTCATGAGCGCAAGTTGATTATTGCATTATAACTCAAGGTTTTATAATATAAAGGAGAAATAAGGAATAGTTTTAAAACCTTAGTATTTTTATTAATTGCCTTAGAAGTTTTTGAAGAAGGAAGTATTTATAAAGGTTTTTGAAATTACCTCATTTAATTGCATTGAGATAAATTTTAAATTAATTAAACTTGGAGGTATACAAATTAGTACACAAACTTAGATATACTTTATTTGCAAATATTTTTGTTTCTAAAATTTTCAACTAGAAATTTATAAGGATTTCTACACCAGATTTAAACTATTGGAATTTAGAAATTATATCATTGAAAATTAGAGAAAGTAAAAACATAGAATTTCTAGAAAGTTGGATGTTGGCAATTTTGGGTTTGAGATCCTAGCTTCGTGTCTATGAGTTGTCATTGATGTCAAAAGGAAATGGCATTAATGTTAAGAGGATGTGTTGGCTTCAAATGTGGAAGATTCCAAGAGAATATTTTTAAGAGAATCCAAAGAGATTCCATTGGCAAGGGTTTTTCATTAAAACCAAACCGGTTTTTATTAAAACCAAGTTGGATAGGGTTTTTATTAAAACCAAGTTAAATGGTTTTTATTAAAACCAATGGACGTTCTCTTTATTATTTATTTAGTTATTATTTAAAACCCTTCAAGGTTTTAATTAATTAATTATTTAATTAATTAAGGGAGAAATTATTTTTAATTTATTAAAAATACTTAAAGGTTTTTAAACATTTTTTATTCTTAATTTATTAAAATTATTTAAGGGTTTTTAAACCCTTTTTGAAAAGACTTTTTATTAATTTCGAAATGGTCTTTATTTCTGTCGATGTCAAGGTGTCTTCGAAGAGACTATTTATTCTCCAACTCCTAAGGTTGTAAGGCTAATCAATTCGAAATTCCCCGAATGCAATTTGCGGTGTTTGTGCTCTGTATTCGCTGTGATCGAAGGAAGACTTAGAAGCATGTGCGGTTGAAAAGTCTTCGAGAGTTTTTTCGAGGGTGAAGTGGAGGGAAGTTCACTTTTGAACTTCATAGCCCACGTGGGCTAGTGGCAGCGAAGGCTACTGTTGGGTGCTGCATTGGCGGAGGTCGCCATTTTGAGTCTCGTGGGGGTGCTTTGCTAGAGTAACACATGTTTTTATTAAAACGTCTTTATGCCGCAAAATTCGGAGTTTCTTGGACAATGATTTATAAGGTGTGATTAAATTTTATGAGTTTTGGCTTTTGTGATTAGCATTGAATAAAAGCTTAGGAGAAATAAGGGCATATTTCTTTGGATGTATTTTTAAGATTATTCTTTGCTATGCTAAAATTAAAAATGGAGGTATAAGGTGTGAGTCTGTGATTGTTGATTTATTGGCATGTTATGGTGGTTGTGTTTAAAAGAAGTAGAGCTAAAAGGTGTAATAAAGGAATTTTATATTATTGCTCATTTCTTTTTATTCTAACCCTAACTTTGTTGGAAGTTTGAGAGTTGTGTGTGGTGACAGCTTGAAGGTTCAATTATCTTCTACTCCAATAAGGTATGGGCACATTCTTCTTATGAGTATGATTGGTGTATGTTTTCTGAAATAAGGTTGGAGTGAAAAGGTATTCTACTAGGTATCCTTTGGCTAGGTGTAAATCCTATTTTTTGGTTTGTTGAAGACTACTTATGCATTGTTATCCTTAAGGAGAGTTTTTGGTGAATGCATAATTTTTGGTTTGAGATAGTGGAAGATTTGTGCACTAGGGTTTATATTTGTGAGTCTAGCTACTTGCATTGAGTTGGTGGAACCCTTGGTTGGCTGTTTTGAGTTTGATGGTTGAGTTGCTTCCATAGAGGTTGTTTGATCAAGTTATTGCTTTACTTGATTCATGATATTGGGCTTACTCCATTGAGTTGATTTGAGCAATTTATTCTTTGCATTTGGTGATATTGTGTTGGTGGCTGTTTTTTTCAAATATATTTGGAGGGAAAATGATTTCTACTTATTTCCTTTTCTTGTGATGATTGGTTGAATGCTTCAAAGTTGATGTTGAGTTGAATGGTGTTGGTTGACTAAACCTTGTTTTATGAGCATTGTTGTTGAAACCCTAATTGATGGTGAAAATAACATGAGTATCATTGTTATGTGATTCTTTGCATAGATGGCAATTATTGGGGTGTTTCATGTTCTTGAAAGAAAACATTCTATCCTATCCATTTTAGATATTGAGTTGAGTTTTAGATTTGAGATTGAGATTGAGCTGAGTTGATTTGAGTTAAGTTTTGAGATTGGGATTTGAGTATAGAACATATTGAGTCTCTAACAATTCTCTTTATGCTTCTATGAGTTTGGCAAATCACATTGGGTCTCTAACAATTCACTTTGTGATCAATAGATCTACCTTAAATGGCGAGAAAATGAGCTTTGGTGATTTTTTCCTCTGAACTAGGGTTTCTGGAACTTCAAATTTTTTTGGGCATCAGGCGGATTGCTGTAGTGATTTTTTGGTTATTGTGGATCTGAAGGCAGGTCAGCTATCCCAGGAGGGTCCAATGGGGACTCCTCCGGATCCTCTCACAAGGAGAAAGAGCTCTTTTGCGAAGTTGCTAAAAGATAAGTCTCCATCCTCTAATGATGAAGCTCAGAGAAATGTTTTGCATTCGCTCTTCAAGAACGCGGGAAAGAGATCAACAGGCCAACGTGTCAATGGATGCCTTCCGCAGGCCGAAACAAGGCCCAAGATTGTCATCGAGCCGAAGATGGTCGAAGACACAATCTTATACAGAACCAACCACAATCTGATCTGCAAATTCATGGGTATTCGCCCTACCCTGAATTTCTTGCATACCTGGATCAGGCAACACTGGGAACCTCATGGTGAGTACTCCTTATGGTCCATTAGCAATGGGTATTTCATTGTTAGTTTTTCTTCTCTGGGTGATAGAAATAAGGCTTTTGAATCGAAAAAGAGGAACCATGGTCCGACAGGGTTATTTGTTCAACCCTGGAGAATGGGTTTCGATCCTCGTATTGAACCCATGACTATCCCGGTTTGGATCCGGTTGTATGCTCTTCCAATGGAATTCTGGGGTGAGCAAGTTTTGGAAATGATCGACAACTCCCTTGGAAGACATTTGGGTGTCTCCAAAGACACCATAGAGGGTAACACAACTATTTTTGCAAGAATTTGTGTGGAAATGGATATTAGCCAGCCTCTACTAGCAGAGGTGGAACTTGAACTAGCAGGACTATCTTGGATCCAGCAGCTAGACTATGAGGCTCTGCCCTTCAGATGTAGAGTTTGCCACAAACATGGGCATCTGGCCCGGTTTTGTCCAAATAATCTGAACACAAAAGTGGAGTCCCCGCTTGGAATGCCAAATCGTCCCAGGGAGGGTAAGTCAACCCTAACCAAAGAACCAATCAATACTCCTCAGGGTAAAGAGGTTCAGGAAGATGGCTTTGAATAGCCCAAAAGAAGGAGAAGGCAAAAGAAAAATGGTAAGGAGCAAGCACAACCCAAGCCAGCCAACAGGTATGAAATTTTTAAGACACTAGTGGATCAAGAGGATCAAGTTATGGAAGGAGTGGATGTGAATATTGAGGACAATAATATCCACGCTCAAGCTTCTCCTTCATCTCCCAACGTTATAGAACAGGTAATTGAGTACACTGAGTTACCACAACCAGAGAATGCAGGGGCATTGATAGTGCATTCCCAAGCGCAACCAATGAGCAAGGAGGTCAGCATGGGAATAGCAGAAAAGAATAGAGAAAGGCCTACCCTAGGGATAACTCAAGTGGAAAAGAGACCAAAAAATAGCAGCTCTCAAGGTGGGGGTAGAAAATCAAACAAGGACCTGCTAGCAGTTCAAGGAGACAAACTGATCACTGGAGGATCGGTGAGGACAATTGATTCTTACTACTCTCAAGGTTTTCAATGATTATACAATCATGGAATATTAGGGGTTTAAAAAGTAGAACCCATCAATCTGCTATTCAAAGACTCTTAGGAAAATGCAAAATAGATTTTTTGCTTATCCAGGAGACAAAAATGTCATTAGATCTTATGTGTAAAACAATTAACAGAATCTGGAGGGGCGCTGGTCATATGGTTGTGGCTGCCCAAGGTGCCTCAGGGGGGATTTTTACTCTGTGGAACTCTCTGGAATGGACTGCAATAGAACATATAGCTTGGAGGGGTGTTCTCACATCTCATTTTCGGAATAATGTCATAGCTGAACATGTTTTAATCACAAATTTCTATGGGGCTCAAAACCTTGATGGCCAGCGGCTCCAATGGAAAGCTGTGCATAACATGAGGACCTCAAGGGAAGATTTAGACTGGATTATTGCTGGGGATTTTAATGCTAAATTATCTTCTAGAGATCAGGAAGGGGGTACCCCAATTTTGGACCCAGGGGATCGTCTTCTGATTGCCCAAGTCCAGGATTTTCACTTAGTGGATATTAAAGGCCCTGGAACCAATTTCACTTGGACTAACAAAAGGAGGGAGCCACATAGCAGGAAGGTAAAGCTTGACCATTTTCTGGTTTCAGAGGAGGCATTTGTCAAATGGAATACGAAATTCCAGATTTTGGAGGGTCCAGTTTCAGATCACTTTCCCATTTTGTTGGAGGGAGGGATTATGTCAGGGCAGCATCACAAACCTTTTAAATTTGAGAATTTTTGGTTACAAAAAGAGGATCTTCGAAAGAAAATTCCACAGTGGTGGGAAGAAGGTCATCTACCTTTTGGGACTGCAATGTTTAGATTCCACAAACAGCTTCATTATGTCAAATCTCAACTGAAACAATGGAGGCAAGCTAACAAGATAGACTTCCAGCTCCAAAGAGCTCCTTTGGTGGCTAGATGGGATGAGGTTCAAAAACACTTTAGGGAAGGAACAATTACAGAGCAGCTCAAATCCGAGGATGATGCCTTGCGTAAAGCGGTTGAGGACATTGATAACCAAGAGGAGACCTTCTGGAAACAGAGAGCAAGAACCACTTGGTTATTAGAGGGTGATAGAAATACCAAGTTTTTCCATCGGTCTGCCTGTGCTAGGAGACAGATGAATAACATTGAAACTCTTCAAGATGAGAATGGTCATTCCTTTGATACTCTTCCTGGTATGCATTCCCATTCTATCGATTATTTTTCTAAACTCTTTAAGGAAAGTATGGAGCAAGATGTAGAGGCCCAAAACAAAGTTATTGATGTCATACCCTCTGTTATCTCTGAGGAAGAAAACAAGACCCTTCTTAAACCCATTGATAAAGCAAAAATGAAGAATGTGGTCTTTGGAATGAGCACCGGAAAAACTCCAGGACCTGATGGCTTTCCAATTGAGTTTTTTCAGGCCTTTTGGGATACTGTGGAGGAGGATGTTTTGGCTGTCATTGAGGAGTCCAGAGGTAATAAAAGAATGCTTAAGGCATTAAATCATACCTTCATCACTTTAATTCCAAAAGGTGAGGAGGGGGTTCATATTTCAAATTATAGACCTATTGCCTTATGTAATGTGATTTATAAAATAATCACAAAGGTAATGGTTGAGCGGCTAAAACCTCTTTTACATAACATTATCTCCTCTGAGCAAGGGGGTTTTGTAGAGGGTAGGCAGATCTTGGATGGGGTGGTTCTTGCTCAGGAGGCAATCCACTCAATGCAAAAATCTGGTAATAAAGGAATGTTCATTAAACTAGATATGTCAAAGGCCTATGATAGGGTGGAGTGGAGTTTCTTGTCAAAGCTGATGGCAGCCTTTGGTTTTTCTTAGGAATGGATAGATTGGGTCATGAGTTGTGTTTCTACGCCCTCTTATTCAGTTTTAATCAAGGGTCTTCCCTCGCAGCCTTTTGGAGCCTCTCGTGGTCTTCGTCAAGGGGACCCTTGCTCTCCCTATCTTTTCCTCATTTTGGTTGAAGGATTAGGTAGACTTTTCTTGAGGAAAAGACATCAAGGTTTGCTGACAGGTATCAAGGTGGGTGAGGAATTTTTGACTCACTTACAGTTTGTGGATGATACGAGATTGGTTGGAGTGGCCAGCTTCATGGAAGCAAGAGTGATTAGAGATACTCTTAATGTCTACCTTAGGGCTTCAAACCAAGTCATCAATGATAAAAAATCCAAAGTGGTTTTTCTCAATCTTGATCAAAGGCTACAGGATAGAATTTTAGAGATCTTGGGATTCACAAGGACTTCTCTTCCAGTGGTTTACTTGGGGGTCCCTTTGCATTTCAAAAAACTAAAAATGGATATCTGGAAGGATATTTTGGAAGGTATCAAAGATAGAATGAATCATTGGTCTCACAAATGGTTAAGCTATGGGGGTAGATTAACTTTTTTACAGTTAGTCATTCAGGCCATGCCAATTTATAAATTCTCTATCCTGGCTGCCCCACACTCTATATGGAAAGAGCTGGACAATATGGCTAGAATATTTTTATGGGAAGGAGTGAAAGGAGAGAGGAAATGGGCCCTAGTTGGTTGGGATAAAGTAACCCAACCCAAGGAAAAAGGAGGGTTGGGCCTGAGAAGATCCAAACTAAATAATATAGCTCTGGCTGGAAAGCTGTACTAGAGATGGATTTCCCAACCAACATCCTTATTCAGCAGAATCCTATCTAGTAAATATTTGGGTCATGTTAACCCCAATGAGGTGGCCCATTTTCCTTTGGATTGCCCTCGGTCCCTAGTGTGGCAGGCTCTCAAGATAGGTTCTCAGGTGGTTAAAGAACGATTGTTTTGGAAAGTGGGGAGAGGGGAGAAGGCACGTTTCTGGACTGATTCATGGGATCAATACCCACCCATCATTGTTGAATTTCTTGAATTGCAACCAATTAAAACTACCATTGAAACCAAGGGATGGGTCCTCATCGAAAGTTATTTCAACACTAGGCAGCTGGGGGAGTATAAGTTTAAGCAGTTTAAGAAGTTGGAGGAGTGGCCAATTCCAATCCCTCCGACGTTGGCACCCATCATGACTAAAATCTTGTCAGACATATTCCTTACTAGTAGAGATGAGGAGGATGAATTAGCTTGGGGCTATGGGAGCCTTGGTGTCTATACAGTGAAGGACGGTTATGAGAAGATCCTCCCTGAGCCTCCCCCACATTCATTCCCGGTTGAGGATTGGAAAAATATTTGGCACTCCAAGGGCTGGCCGAAAGTCAACTTTTTTGCCTGGCAGTTTATGCACAACGGAGTTCTCTCTTTTGACAATCTCAGATGTAGAGGAATCATCGGTCCATCTCGATGTGTTTTATGCTACAAGAACGAGGAAACAGCTGACCACCTGATGTTTGAGTGCCCTTTCATGTGGCAGATTTGGAAGCGTTGGCTTTCTTGCTATAAAATTCAAGTTAATGGTGACTTGAATCGGACTAATATCTGGGAAAGGTGGAAGAGTGGTCGATTTAAATCTACAGCTCTTCGAATTGGCTGGGAGCTTGGATTAAATTTCATTTGGTGGCAAGTGTGGTTGGAGAGAAATGCTAGAATCTTTAGAGAAGTTTTTTCCTCGTTAGATGGAGTTTGGCAGGTCATCTGGAGTAAAGTCACAGAAACTGTAGCTCTCTATGCTATAGAAGAAACTCAGGCTATTTTTGGGCCAATGGAAGAGGGAGTTGAAGAGCAAGAGAGACAGGTCAGAGCTAGTTGGAAACCACCACCAGAAGGCTGGATTAAAATTAACACTGATGGAGCTACAAAGGGTAATCTGGGTAGTGCCAGAATTGGAGTGGTTTGCCGGACTCATGATGGATCAGTGCTCTATTGGGAACTGCAAGGCTTGGGAAGAGCCACAAACAATGAAGCTGAAGCCATTGCTATCAAATCCGCTTCTATGTGGGCTATGCAACAGGGCCACAGGAGGATCATTATTGAATCTGATTCTCAAGTAATGGTTGGAGCTCTTGATTGCATGAGGAACTTTGCTTTGAAAGCTTGGCGGTTGAGGATTCTGGTCTCTCAAATCAAGGAATTATGGAAGGAACTAGATGATGTGATTCTAGTTTATGTGAGTAGAAATTTAAACAAAGCGGCAGATTTCTTGGCTAAGATGGGTGCTGAGAAAGAGGTAGGGGTGCAGCTGCATAGTGACATGCCTATTGAGGATGAGGTGATTAGGCAGGGTCTTGCAAGATCCTTGAGCCAATGATCAAAGAAAAAGCTAAGGGTGGTTTTTGTCGCGATATCACGACCTATTTTTGTCATGATATCGTGACATGTTGGGACGTCGTAGGTGCTGGAGGAAAGCTATCGCGATATCGTGACATGCTACGTCATTGCGACTGCTGGAGGAAAGCTGTCGCGATATCGTGACATGTTGCGAGGTCACGGGTGCTGGAGGAAAGCTGTCATGATATCATGACATGTTGCACTGTCACGGCCGACGGAGGAAAGCTGTCACGATATCGTGACATGTTGCGACATCATGGGCGCTGGAGGAAAGTTGTCATGATATCGTGACATGTTGCGCCATCACGGTCGCCGTTGGATAGTTGTCGTGATTTCGTGACATGTTGCGCCATCACGGCCCTGGTGGAAAGTTGTCGTGATATCGCGACATGTTGCACCGTCGTGGTCGCTATTGGAAAGTTGTCACGATATCGTGACTTGTTGTGCCGTCGCGGTCTCCGGAGGAAAGTTGTCATGATATCGCGACATGTTGCACCGTCGCGGCCATGGGAGAAAAGTTGTCATGATATCGCGACTTGTTGCGCCATCATGGCCACTGGAGGAAAGTTGTCACGATATCGAGACATGTTGTGCCGTCGCGGCCAGGGAGGAAAGTTGTCATGATTTTGTGACATGTTGCTCCGTCATTCCCAAGGAAGGTTTGTTGTCGCGATATCGCGACATGTCACGATTTCATGACATGTTGCTTCATCGCAGCCAAGGCTAGTTAGTTGTCATGATTTCACGACATGTCACGATTTTGTGACATGTTGCTCTGGCACGGCCAAGGATGGATTGTTGTAGCGATATCGTGACATGTCATGATTTCACGACATGTCATGATTTTGTGGCATGTTGCTCCGTCGCGACCACTGATGGTTAGTTGTCACGATTTCATGACATGTCACGATTTCGTGACTTGTTGCTCTGGCGTGGCCAAGGATGGATTGTGGTAGCGATATCATGACATGTCATGATTTTGTGACATGTCACAATTTCATGGCATGTTGAATTTTTGCGGTCTGAGGTGTTATGTGTCATGTTTTCACGCCTTGTAATCATGTGCCCTCTTTGTTTTTTGTTGGGATGTGTCTACTCCCATTTGTAATTGATCTTTGTTTTAATACAAGTTTTTTTCAATTTTTTCAAAAAACAATTCACTTTGTGATTTCCTACTAAGAAAGTTTTTCTCGGTGAGCTTGCTGAGTTTTTGGATAGGTTCCAGGGGGGACTTGTGAGCAGTTTTTGGACAGGTTCCAGTGGGGACTTGTGATCAGTTTTGGACAGGTTTTGGTGGGTACTTGTGAGCATATTTGGACAGGTCCTAGCAGAGGACTTGTGAGCTAAGTTTGATAGTTCTATCAAAGAACTTGAGGACAGAGGTGCATTGGTTCTATGAGAAGAACTTGAGGACAGTTGGCAAGTATTTGAGAAGGCTTGTATGCAGAGGATTGATTTGTTCAAGAGTTGGACAGATCTAACAGACAGAGGAAGACTTGTACTAGACCGACTGACTGTGTTTGGTACAGGTTGCTGAGCTACTATGGACGTGATCATAGAAGGTAGAGGTCTCTTAGGCTAAGCATTGAGGACAGGAGGTCTTCGGTGGAAAGGAGTTCCACGTGCTGGCAAGAGGTAGAGGCAGTTGATCTTTTGAGGGATCATTTCTAGAGCAGAGGGAAAGGT
Source organism: Wollemia nobilis (assembly GCA_028583015.1). NCBI lineage: Eukaryota > Viridiplantae > Streptophyta > Pinopsida > Araucariales > Araucariaceae > Wollemia > Wollemia nobilis. Next base: position 251,214 of record JAQPPZ010016997.1, read on the forward strand.
ATCTCCTTTGAGTAGAGGCTCATAAATTTTGATTGGGGGAAGGTATCTCCTTTGAGCAGAGGCTCATAAATTCTAATTGGGGGAAGGTATCTCCTTTGGGCCGAGGCTCATAAACATTGTAATTGGGAAGGATTCCCAAAGAACTTTGAGATAACTTTTAGAGAAAATTTTTGTGGACGTAGCCCAACCATTCTAGGTGAACCACATTAAAATTTGTGTCACTTTGTGGATGATATTGTGCATTGCTTTGATATTGCTTTGGGTATATTGTTTTACTATTTTGAAGTATAAAGGAAAAATTAAAAAGAGGTCTTATACTATTCACCCCCCCTCTCAGTATAAGCTTGTGTTCTTCAATTGGTATCAGAGCGGGTGCCTTCAAAAAGTTTAACAACTTGAAGGAAAAGCTAGTAAAGAACACAATGGATCATTCAAGTGGCAATGCAACACCTATTCTTGATGGGTCTGATTTTGGTCTTTGGAGTGCAAGGATGAAGGTTCATCTAATGGCACTTGGGAATGAGGTTTGGGAAGTGATTGAAGATGAGTACATTATTCTTGAACATGGTCCTAATACTAAAGAAGAAAGGCTCCTACATCACAGCAATTCAAAAGCAATGAATGCAATCCTGAAAGGCTTACAGAAAGTAGATCTCACTAAAGTGATTCACTGCAAGATAGCTAGTGATATGTGGAAACAGTTGAAGGTGGTTCATACAAGTGATACAAATGTTAGAAAGGCCAAGTTGAGACACTTCAAAGGTATGTTTGAACAACTCAAGATGAATGATGATGAAAATATTAGTGACTACATTCTTCGTATGGATGAAGTTGTTAACTCCATGAAAGACTTAGGTCTTGAGCTTGCTGAAAATGATGTTTGTGATAAGATTTTAAGATCTCTTCCTAATAGATTTAGTGAAAATATTTATGCTATTGAGGAAGCTAAATATTTGGATAAGTTGAAAAAGGATGAGCTCCATAGTATACTTGCAGCATTTGAGTTGAGAACTCAAGTGAAGGTTGATGTCAAGAAAGAGGCAGCTTTCAAGGCTACCAAGAATTCCAAGGGTAAACAACTTCAAGATAGTGATGAGTCTTCTAGTGATGAAGAGGCATATTATAGCAAGAAATGCAAGTTCTCTAGAAAGCACAAAAGTATGAAAAATATAATATGTTTCAATTGTGGAAAGTTTGGTCATTATGCTATTGACTTTATTGTTCCCAAGAATGAAAGTGATGAAGATAAACCGGATTCTAAGAGCAAGTATTCTGAAAAGCACAAGCATCATAGGAAAAACAAAGATGAGCACATCAATCAAGGAAAGAGGTATTCTCACAAGCACAAGAAGAGTTTCTACCTAGACAAATAAAGTAAGTGTTCTAGTAGTGATAGTGAAAGTTCTTCAAGTGATAATGAAAATGATATGTTGTTCATATCAGAAAAAAAGGAAGAACCAAAACATAGATTCATTATCATGAAAGGTCTTAGATGTGGAAATTCTAGTCACCTTGAGGATGATTGCACAAATAATGATTTGGTTTCTAGTATGTATGAGGATGCTTCAGAAAACTATAAGGAAGATGCATGTATGGTTTTTGAAAAGGGTAGCACCTCTAGTGATAAGAAATCTGAAAAAGGCTTTGATGATTCAAAAAGCAAACAAATAGAGGAAGATATAGAGGAAGGTGAAGTAGATCTTGAAGGTGAACTTATTAGTGCTCTTAGTGCTTTTAAAAAGGAAATAAAGAAGAATGCTAGACTCAAGGATAAGTTAAATGAATGTTGTATGGAGAGAGATAATCTTATAGAAAGTCTTGACTTCTCTATGGCTAAGACACAAGAACTCAAGGATGAGTTAGAGTCTAAGGTTCTTGAGTATAGTGAGTTAGAACATAAAATGGCTTCTTTGAAAGAGGAAACTAAAGAGTACAAGGATAAGCTTTACAAGTTTCAAGATAGCTCCAAAAAGGTTAAGTCACTCATCAAAGGTCAAAGAAAGACAACGGATAAAACATGCCTTAGTTTTGTTAAGCCACACAAGGAACAAGTTGGAGAGTCTAGTAAGAGACTCCAAAAGGAAGAGAGTTCTGATGAGGAAAGTATTTCATAAAAGGAGTCCTTGAATGATAGATGCACAGAAAATAGAATTCAGAATGAGAAGAAGAAGTTTTCAGAACCTAAGAGGTCAATTAAAGGAAAGTTTCAAGGCGAGATGTTTTGCTTGTCACGAGGTTTGGTCACATGGCTTCACATTGCATGGCTCAAGTGAAGGAGGTAAATGACAGTTTAAGAAGTGCTAGTTACTTTCAAGGGTATTGCTACTCTTGTCAACAGTTTGGGCACAAGGCAGTTTATTGCAAGGCAAAGAACAGGTTTGGCCAAAATAGGTTTGGTCAGAATAGGTTTGGTCAGAACAGGTTTGGCCAGAATAGGTTTGGTCAGAACAGGTTTGGTCAGAACTAGTGGATTCAAAGATCAGGTTTACCTCAAATAAACAACATCATCAAGTGTTTCAAGTGCAACAATGAAGGTCACACAATCAGACAGTGTAGAGCTGAAATTCCAGAATATAGTAACAGGAACAGTGGAATGATCAGGTCCAAGGATCAAGACATGGACAAGAACAGGGATGAGAACAAGAACAAGAACAGTGACAGGAATAGGAATATGGACAAAGAGTTCAAGAGAAGGCCTGGCAAGGAAGTTATAGACGCTGATGATGATCAGTGCCTAATGGGAGTTTTACTCCCACCCAAGAATTAATCACCTCATCAGGAGGTGGGGGAGGGACTAAGCTAAGAGGCTCATTCTTAGTCCCGAGCCCCAAAGGTGACCCTTTGCCATTGATGACAAAGGGGGAGAGATTTGAGTAAGGGGGAGAGCCTCAAGACAGGGGGAGTTTTTTATGTTGAGTTTCTATGTTGTTGAGAAGCATGGTTTGCCATCAATGACAAAGGGGGAGATTGTTGGCAATTTTGGGTTTGAGATCCTAGCTTCTTGTCTATGAGTTGTCATTGATGTCAAAAGGAAATGGCATTAATGTTAAGAAGATGTGTTGGCTTCAAAGGTGGAAGATTCCAAGAGAATATTTTTAATAGAATCCGAAGAGATTCCATTGGCAAGGGTTTTTCATTAAAACTAAACCGGTTTTTATTAAAACCAAGTTGGATAGGGTTTTTATTAAAACCAAGTTAAATGGTTTTTATTAAAACCAATGGAGGTTCTCTTTATTATTTATTTAATTATTATTTAAAACCCTTCAAAGTTTTAATTAATTAATTATTTAATTAATTAAGGGAGAAATTATTTTTAATTTATTAAAAATACTTAAAGGTTTTTAAACATTTTTTATTCTTAATTTATTAAAATTATTTAAGGGTTTTTAAACCCTTTTTGAAAAGACTTTTGATTAATTTCGAAATGGTATTTATTTCCGTCGACATCAAGGTGTCTTTGAAGAGACTATTTATTCTCCAACACCTAAGGTTGGAAGGCTAATCAATTTGAAATTCCCCGAATGCAATTTATAGTGTTTGTGCTATGTATTCGCTGCGATCGAAGGAAGACTTAGAAGCATGTGCGGTTGAAAAGTCTTCAAGAGTTTTTTTTAGGGTGAAGTGGAGGGAAGTTCACTTGTGAACTTCATAGCCCGCATGGGCTAGTGGCAGCGAAGGCTGCTTTTGGGCACTGCATTGGTGGAGGTCACCGTTTCGAGTCTCGCGGGGGTGCTTTGCTAGAGTAACACACATTTTTATTAAAACGTCTTTATGCCACGAAATTCGAAAGGCCATTTCTTGGATTAGTCCATTTATAAGGTGTGATTAAATTTTATGAGTTTTGGCTTTTGTGATTAGCATTGAATAAAATCTTAGGAGAAATAAGGGCATATTTCTTTGGATGTATTTTTAAGATTATTCTTTGCTATGCTAAAATTAAAAATGGAGGTATAAGGTGTGAGTCTGTGATTGTTGATTTATTGGCATGTTATGGTGGTTGTGTTTAAAAGAAGTAGAGCTAAAAGGTGTAATAAATGAAGTTTATATTATTGCTCATTTCTTTTTATTCTAACCCTAACTTGGTTGGAAGTTTGAGAGTTGTGTGTGGTGACAGCTTAAAGGTTCAATTATCTTCTACTCCAATAAGGTATGGGCACATTCTTCTTATGAGTATGATTGGTGTATATTTTCTGAAATAAGGTTGGAGTGAAAAGGTATTCTACTAGGTATCCTTTGGCTAGGTGTAAATCCTATTTTCTGGTTTGTTGAAGACTACTTATGCATTATTATCCTAAAGGAGAGATTTTTGTGAATGCATAATTTCTGGTTTGAGATAGTGGAAGCTTTGTGCACTAGGGTTTATATTTGTGAGTCTAGCTACTTGCATTGAGTTGGTGGAACCCTTGGTTGGCTATTTTGAGTTTGATGGTTGAGTTTCTTCCATAGAGGTTGTTTGATCAAGTTATTGCTTTACTTGATTCATGATATTGGGCTTACTCCATTGAGTTGATTTGAGCAAGTTATTCTTTGCATTTGGTGATATTGTGTTGGTGGCTATTTTGTTCAAATATCATTGGAGGGAAAAGGATTTCTACTTGTTTCCTTTTCTTGTGATGATTGGTTGAATGCTTCAATGTTGATGTTGAGTTGAATGGTGTTGGTTGACTAAACATTGTTTGATGAGCATTGTTGTTGAAACCCTAATTGATGGTGAAAATAACATGAGTATCATTGTTATGTGATTCTTTGCATAGTTGGCAATTTTTGGGGTTTCATGTTCTTGAAAGAAAACATCATCTATCCTATCCATTTCAGATATTGAGTTGAGTTTTCAGATTTGAGATTGAGATTGAGATGAGTTGATTTGAGTTGAGTTTTGAGATTGGCATTTGAGTATAGAACATATTGAGTCTCTAAAAATTCTCTTTATGCTTCTATGAGTTTGACAAATCACATTGGGTCTCTAACAATTCACTTTGTGATTTCCTACTAAGAAAGTTTTTCTTGGTGAGCTTGTTGAGTTTTTGGACAGGTTCCAGTGGGGACTTGTGATCAGTTTTTGGACAGGTTCCGGTGGGGACTTGTGAGCATTTTTGGACAGGTTTCGGTGGGGACTTGTGAGCTGAGTTTGATAGTTCTATAAGAGAACTTGAGGATAGAAGTGCATTGGTTCTATGAGAAGAACCTCAGGACAATTGACAAGTCTTTGAGAAGGCTTGTATGCAGAGGATTGATTTGTTCAAGAGTTGGATAGATCTGACAGACAGAGGAAGACTTGTACTAGACCGACTAACAGTGTTTGGTACAGGTTGCTGAGCTACTGTGGACGTGATCATATAAGGCAGAGGTCTCTTAGGCTAAGAATTGAGGACAAGAGGTCTTTGGTGGAAAGAAGTTCCACGTGTTGGCAAGGGGTAGAGGCAGTTGATCTTCTGAGGGATCATTTCTAGAGTAGAGGGGAAGGTATCTCCTTTGAGCAGAGGCTCATAAATTTTGATTGGGGGAAGGTATCTCCTTTGAGTAGAGGCTCATAAATTATGATTGGGGGAAGGTATCTCCTTTGGGTCGAGGCTCATAAACATTGTAATTGGGAAGGATTCCAAAAGAACTTTGAGATAACTTTTAGAGAAAAGTTTTGTGGATGTAGCCCAGCAATTCTGGGTGAACCACATTAAAATTGGTGTCACTTTGTGGATGATATTGTGCATTGCTTTGATATTGCTTTACTGTTTTGAAGTATAAAGGAAAAAGTAAAAAGAGGTCTTATACTATTCACCCCCCTCTCAGTATAAGCTTGTGTTCTTCATTGGAAATTATTGATATTAGTCTCTCATGGAAATAAAAGGGATATAGAGAATCCAAATTAAATATCTTAAAGATATTAAGAATTTTATCAATTGAAATTGCATATTTAGCTTTCTACAATGAGAAATAAAGGTCTTGTATTAAAAAATAGGAGTTGAACATTATATCAAAATTATCATAAAAAACATTAGAGAGACAAAAGGAATTCAACTCAAAGGAAATTTAAGCAGACTATCAAGCCATACTCAAAACATTTTTGCAGACACAAGATATTCTAAAAAAACTTGTTAGTGAAAAGATATTATCAAATTTATACTAGGGAGTCAAAAATGATACTACCTAGAGAATTGAAAGATAGTATTTGATATATAAACTAGGGAGACATAAGGTAGTCTACAAGTATCATCATGGAAACAAATAAATTAATTCTTATAGAATCTCAAATTCTTAAAGGACCTAATTACTCTTCATGGAAAAACAAAGTGAGTATAATATTGATAATTGAGAAGATTTTTCATATTGTTAAAGGAACTAAAATTAAACCTAATGCAAATAATAGTGAGATTCAAAATTTTGAAGAGAATGAGGTAAAATAACTAATGATAATAAAATTTGCAATTACAGATGAAATACAACCATATATTAGTTCAGCAGCAACTTCTACAGAAGCATGGAAAACCTTATCCAATATGTTTTAAGGGAAGAATAAAGCCACTATTTTGAATCTTCAAACTCAATTACATTCTCTAAAAGTTAATAGTGGTGAAAGTATAGAATTATTTCTAAGGAGAGTAGTAGATATAAAAGGAAAATTATTAACCTTAGGATAAAATATTGAAGACAAGTTTCTTGTTCAAGTAATCCTAAGAGCACTTCTAGAAATCTAGAAGCATCTAGTTACATCTTTACAAATTCTTAGTAAAGATACATCATTTGATGAGTTAGTCAATATTGTACAAGAATATGAGATGGAAAATACAGTAAAAGATGAAATGACTAACAATGCCTTAGTCTCAAAAGATAATCCACAAGGAAATGTCACCTCATTTAAATAAGGAATATCAAGATGGAATAATAGATATTTTCAGGTATGTATGAAGAAAGGACATAGTATCAATTACTGTAGATTCAATCCTAGAAACCAGAATCAAGGAAATCAACCAAATTTTTAAAGCCAATCAAGTAGGCCATTCCAATCAAGATAATATCAGTATCAATATAATCCACACCAACAATAATTTTAGCATCCATATACTTATCAAAATCAATACAATCATCCTCAACTACAATATAGAGAAGGAAAATAAAAAAGATACTTAGTTCAAGAGATTTAGGAAATCCAGGAACTAGAAGAATCAACAAATGAACATGAAGTTAAAGCTCTTTTAGAAAAAATAATATTTTATGAAGATACTAATTGTTTGCTTGATCAAGATACAAACAGAGAGTACAATGAAAAACAGGAATGAAGAGCACTACTTCCAGGGCCAATATGATGATCAAATTGAAGACTAAGGTCTTCAATAACCAAATAATATAATATAGGGGGTGTTGGAATATATTACATTATTTGGTACATGCTAATGTACCATCTTGGATACATGATCAGATTAGGATTTTAGTGCTTCAGTATTTTCTTAATACAATGTAATAAATGCACAATTATTATTAGAATGTGCAATGATGTAAATGTGCATGTTGTCCATATGTACATGAGTCTATAATAGGAATCTAGTGAGTCATAGGAATATGGAAGGCCAAGATTCATACTCCATTATATATTGGCCTTTGTTGTAGAGAAATAAGGATGCATTGTAGTAGAGTGGTATAGTTGAGTGATTGATAAATTTAGTCACCATGCAAATCATGAAGAATGGAGCATTTGAGGTATTCATATTTTGTATGAATAATTTTTTTTGAGATTTCATTAATGGCTATTTCATGAGTTATTTTAGAAGTTTCTCATTCTACTTACTCGCATATTATATTGCCATTATCATAGTTATAACATGGATTGTTTATTTTACTACTTGTGGTTGCATTTCCTTTTAGTTTATAGCTTCAAAATATAACATTAGGATGTGTGTATTTATGTTTAGGATGAGAGTTTTTTTAATTTATATTCATCCACAAATGGCGAGTTCCCAAATTTAGTAGAGACTATTTCAAATTAGAAAACCTTTGCAAGGTGATAAGGTTAGGGTATACATTAGTTTCATTTAGCTACTATACGATTCAACACCAAGGACCAACTTGTTCCTTATTAGAAGTTTCCCTACCAACTCCAATTTGCATGCCAAAATTATATTAATAGAGCAGGGTTTTAGGGTTTTGGTGCTAACTCCCCAATTTCTTACCAAGGTAAAGGTTGGGGTAAGTTAAAATATGTTCTTAATGCCATGGGGCCCATACCATTTGTACCCCATTTTTACCCATTTGAAGTGCTATCGTGGTGGTCTAGGGTCCTTAAGGCTTAGACCATGGGTGTCATCTAGGTGTCCCAAAAGAAAACATACTTTAATTTTTTTATACCTCACTAAATCCATGTTTTTTTTATCCAAAAGGAAGAACCCCTTCATTATTTATAAGATCTCAATGCAACTCACTTTTATGTAGTACAAGCATTCATGTTTTATGCCTCTAATATATTTAAATCTATGAGCTTATTTAATGCAATGCATCCAAATGAGTATGTAATCAAATATGCCTAAGATGCAAATGTAATTAATAATGGTGTATGTACAAATTCTAAATTTTTACTATGGTGATGATCCGTATATGAAGTCCACTCCTTAATGATACCATTGTTACTATTATTGGTTTAGGGTAACTCCTATCAAACACTCCAACCATATTTGTAGTTAGTTTTATTTTATGGTCATAGTTAAATAAAATTGCATAAATATAAAAATACAATGAAAAAATCAACATCAACATTCATTCATAATTAACATAAGTGCTACATATTCCACATTGCCACATAATATCATGCTTAATTCAAATAATAAATTTAAATTGTTATTAAATATTTTATAGAACTTTAGGGTGTGACAAACTTGAAGCAAATCTGAAAATATTTCTAGCTTATTTTTCATATGAACATATTGTATCCAACAAAATCAAAATATTTAATAAGACTATGCAACAAGCCTACCATCCAAAAATTTACCGAATTAAAACTTATGTCTATGACAAAAATGTTAAAGTCTTGAAAGCAAACATAACTAAGAATTATGTAAAGATTGAAATGATACTAAAAAAAGGAAAATAAAAGGATCACAAGTTTCATTCCTTTTGCTACATTTCCCAATACCCCCTTCTTACATCATCAAGATCCATGTCATCAAGGGCATATGGAGAACTTGTAGACTCATTCCACCAATTAAGTAAATTCAAGGTTCAATATTTGGTTTAAAAAAGTTATGTAAAAATTTCCTCTTTGTGTAATATTAGTATCAAATTTACATGGTTTGTTTTAAATATTTTACTATTTTAAAATTATTTCATATTATAAATGATATAAATATTTAGTATGTAACTCAAATATAACCCCCACCCCCTCTTCTCTAGCCCCCTTATTTTACTAGTAGAATCTATATCTAGGTATGCATGCATTTTAAACACCCCTCCCCTATAAGATACTTACCAATATACCGATGGTTCAATTTGATATTAAAAATACCTCCTATATGTACTCAAATGGTATTTACCATTTTCTCAACGTAACCCCCATGTAATATCCATAGATGACCATAGTAGGCCAATGGGAATTGTCAAAAAGAGTTGTTACAATACAATGTAGTAACCAAAATATGATAAAAAATAAGGTAAACTAGAGTCAAGAAATTAGGTTAAACTACACTACAATAGAACAATTATATGATATAAAATTGTAGTCCCAAGTGTTAGACCCAAAAGTACTAAAAATGCTAAAAGTATTGATAAGAACAGAGAGATCCAATAGTCAATATGAAAGAGAGAAATAGGAAAAAGTTGTTATATTACAATGTAGTAACCACATGTTGTCAAAAAAATCTAAACTAGATCAAGAAATTAGGGTAAACTACACTAAAGTGGAACAATTATATGACATCAAATTATAGTCTTGAGTTTTGGACCCAAAAATGGATAAAATTGAACATGCCAAAAGTACTAATAAGAACAAAGAGATCCAATAATCAAGGTGAAAAAGAGAAATAGAAAGGATATCAAGTGGATAAAAGTACCAACCTTAATCTATAGTGGGTTTTAAAGTAGGATTAGAGCCATTGTCATCACCAACCACCCAAGAAGGTCCCACATAGGATCTAATTATGCTTCTAAGATAATCACCAAGATTAAGGGGGCTTGATTGGATCTAATTATGATTTTAGGGAATGGCCAATATTAAGGGGGAATGACTAGATAATATTGTGAGGTCATGGAATTTGATACCTCAAAAATATTCTAGCATCCATGGCTTTGGAATTGATGGAAAATATGAAAATGTTAAGCTGCATTTGCTTGTAACTCATGGTTGCATGAGGGGTGGCTGAAATACAACACTAGAGAATGGTAGTCCTATTTTTCTATATGTAAGAAGAATAAATTATTGAAGCCCCAATATCTGATCTCATATGTGAAAAAGAACTCATAGAGCTATCATTAACATTTTGGAGATATGTAGCTTCAAATTAATGTTTATTACTTTTGGTAGAAATATGGTGAAACAATGAAGTGATCACATGAGTATTAGTTGATCTACCTTGCAATATGTGATGTCAAAGAATAGTATCTTGGAAAGTGATCCATTTGAGTCTTTGTATAGGAAATAGTACCTCCCTCTAATATTGTAGTAAATAGGACACCTAAAAAATAAAATGTTCTTTAGTCTCCACCTCTCTAAAAGAGCAAAGATGATATACTCTATCATCTTAAATATTATGGTGGTCGGTCTCCACCAAAAATTAAGTAAGTGAACCCTAAGCTAACCAAAATGAATATTGAGATTGTATGTCCAAATATCATTGGATATATTGAGTATGAGTAATAATTCCATCCTTAATCCTCATGAGATGTTTATCGTAGAAGGCCAACTTAGGATTGAGAGGTTGAGGAGCAACCCAAGTGATATGAATATCACGGTCAAGCAAGCATAGGTTTCATTTAACTTTTTTGATGCTTATATATCCAAGTGTTTCCTTCAAACCATCTAGATATGCATCTTCCTTTCAATAATTATTAGAATTAGGCTATATTTTTTGGCTCTCTTGTATTTCTATTAGCTCTATATCACCCATGTTTTTAGAATCCATATTATAAAGTTCCAATGATATGCTTTTGTCACTCATGAAATCAATATAATTTCTTTATTTCTTCTAAGTTTATTTCAATTTAAAAAAAATAAAAATCAAAAGGTTCCATTCCATGAAAACTATTTGCATATTACCATTTGATTTAAAGGATGTCAAAAAGACATCATTCATTATTCTTTCATACAATGTCTAGTGACATAATATTATCACCGTATGTGAATACAAGAAATTGAATGTTGGAAAACTCATTATCATATGGATGTTATTAAATTTAGAATATTTTTGTATGTATTTGAAGTCCTTTTTTTATATTTCTTAATGAAGTAAAATAAATTGATAAATTTCAAGCATTAGAGTAGTTGAACAATTTTATAAAAATATTTCAATTTATATCTATGTAATTTTATTTTTTATAATTATTATAATCAAAACTTGCTCTTGTATATTACTAGTTGAATGAAATGTGTGAAGACCAAGAATATACATAATTTCAGTTCAAGTTGGATTTCAAACAACTAATTTATGTTAGACTCATAAATACTTGGTTATCCAATGGAGTCAAACGTGCTCAATGGATATGCATTGATAAAATGGTAAAACTACTAGGGGATATTACAAATCGATTCAAGTTATTTTTGACAAAATGGTAAGTTTTGAAAAGGGGTTATTATTAATTATCCAATGGAGTCAAACGTGCTCCATGGATATGCATTGATAAAATGGTAAAACTACCAGGGGATATTAAAAATCAATTCAAGTTATTTTTGACAAAATGGTAAGTTTTGAAAAGGGGTTATTATTAATTATATAGGGTTTTACCACCAGGGTTTTAATAAATTAAAAGAGAAGGTGGTAAATTTTAAAAATAGGGGGTTTTTAAGAATACCATGAATACATGTGTTTTGAAGGATTTCAATTAAGTGACCCTCCCCATGTTTTTATTTCATTTATGAGCTAAAAACATTATTGTACTCAACTCCTTTTAGATTTTTAATACATCAAGCTACATCTCAAATTTTGGGTATCTCTACTATATCAAAAAACACGAGTTTGGGATATCTTAGACCTTGATTTTCTTTATTCATTTTTCTTTGTGACTGCTTGTCTTGCTAGAACTAAAGTTTAAATTATTTTTCTTAAATATTAGTGAATGACATATCTATCTTGATACTAATCATATTTTTGCAATACTTGATATACCAACATTTTAACTTAACTCAGAATCAAATATTTTATTTTGTATATTTTCTTTACACTTTAATCATCAAATATTTATATGGTTGCCTCTGTCAAGCCTCTTAAATATGTGACAAGATCAATATTAATGACTTGTAACTTAATTATATATAAAGGTCTCTCTTCAAGACATAAATCTATCCTTGTGTTAAGATATCTTTCCAAGACCTAAAATTTGTTGAATCTTAATCCTCAATAGCCTAAAACTTAAATTAATCTTTTCTTGATGGGACTTTTTTGCTTTATTATAGCACTTAGAAGATGAAATTATTCTCTATTGGTTGTAGGAATATTATAAATATTTTGACAATCAATATCTATTGTATCTCTATCTTATGCCACACCTAAGAACTCCAATGATTCAAGGTGACAATAAATTTCCTTGATGCTTCAATCAAGATGAAGATGACTTGATTGTATTGAATCCTTCAACTTTATCCTAAGTTTATAGAAATTGGTATCAAGGATTATATATGTCCTTGAAATACTTTTGATTTTAAGGGTTGCTATTTCCATGTAATGATCAACTATCTTAAAGTTGATTTGGCCCAATAGTTGAGTCCTTGTATTCACTGGTTATAATCGTGAAAAGAACCTATAAACGAGTCCTAGTATTTACTACTTATTATACAACTATAGGAAGCTTTATATATGAGTCCTAGTCTTCACAAGTTGTTCCTATAACTATGGAAAAACTCTAGCCTTTATACTTACTTTGATATTACATTATAATCTAGGTCTATCTCTCTTTAAAGTAGACAAACTCTAAATTAATTTTATTAAACTAGATGAAAATGATTTTATATGCAACTCAAAAAATTCAACCCGTGCAAGAAACTACTTTTTGTAGCTCTAATAGCACCGATGGATTTTGAATAATTTATATTAATTTAAAATCATAAGATAAATTTCACATGATTAAATATAATATAGCTGCAATATAGTAAGATTAAGATAATGATGTAAACAATATAATATGAGCAAACTAATATGTATATCAAGGCTTATAATATATCAACTAACATTCATTAATATGCAGAAATATGAATGTAAATAGCCTAAATTATACATGTACAAAGCATGTAGCACAACTTACAATATTAGTTGCTCAAAATGTATGTAGTCTTTACTCCTTTCTCTTACAAATGTATCACAAAACTCTATTACAATAATGATAACTACTCTCACTATGTTTGCTATATTGATTATGTTTTCTATGTTTTTATTGATCCTCCATGGAGGAATATATAGCCATTGTAGAATGACTCTTTATCTATTTGACTATTCCTTTCCTTATGCCAAGTCTCATGACTCTTGACTTCTCTACTTGACACATGCATAAACATGAATCTATCTTGTATACACACCTAGACATGACTCTTCACTTAGCACACTCTGATATAAAGACACTTGTGCACTATTATATATAAGACAATTGTGCACATATACTCATATTACACTTGCACACTTACTGACATGAAACTTGCACATTTGATCCACATTATTTCATTACATAAAATATTACTCAAACTCTAATCTAAGAGTCAATTCTAGTCTAATATTTACAATATGTATCAAGAAGGTACCATGGGGGTACATTAGCATGTACCAAATATTGTAATATACTCCAAAATAAAGAATAATATGGATTGAAATTATTTTAAGGATGATATTTTTATTGTTCTGAGAAATATATGCTAGCATTATGATTTTTGTAAGCTTGTTTTTTCTAGCTTTAATTGAAGAAATGTTTTACGCTAACATAGATTTAGATTAATGCTCAAACTAGATAGAAGCTTCTTTCATGCTAGTTCCATGTTGAAATTCAAGTATGGGTTGAATATGATCCTTTTAAATTCAATATTTGATTTTGTATTATAATTAAGCATGTTAATTCTATTATAGCACTTTATTTCTTATCAATAAGAGATGTTATATTGCTTTATGCTTTATCTTGGGTTTGGTGGGATATTTTGGGTATGGAACCTTGTTAGGACCCTAAGTCTAAGAATTTGATCCAATATTAGGAGGAGTTGAGATGATGCAATAACTAGGTAGATGTGAGTCTTGGAAGGAGTTGTGGTGATGCAATAGCCATGTAATCATGAATTTGAAAGGAGTTGTGGTGATGCAATAGCTAGATGCTCATGATTGATACACCTTGAATGATGAGGATCAAGTGTTCCATAACCTTGGGGCTAATGGAATCATTCATGAGGTAGTAGTGGTGGTACACTAAATAGTAAGGTTCAGTGACCATGCTCATTACCAAGTACGTGGTAATGACCTTAGCCCATGGAGGTGTGGTAACTAAGAACAAAGGGTTTGTGCCAAAATAAACTACATAGATGGAATTATGGTTAGGTCAGGGAATAGGAATTCCTCTTTAAGTGTCATGGGCCTTAAAGAATAATCCCTACATTATGGTTAAATTTTCCTATGTTGGTGATGGTATGGGAAAGGTGGGGGGACCACTTTGGCATCATAAATGGTGAGGTTGAGTAAAGTGAACCCCAAAAATATAGGATATTGGACACTCTAGTCCACTTGAGTTTTATTTGTATCAATATTAGACTCAAATGTGGTAGAGCCTTGAGAATTCTGAAAATAATATTGGGACCCTTGGTGAAATCCACCTTTTGATAAATATGTATATGTCTATTGGGTTGGTTTTGATGGGGTGTTATAGTTGGTATCAAATCTCTAGATCATAGGGCTAGAAGCTTCCATGGAGTGTGCGTAGGATAAGCCTTGTGTTGATGTTCTACTTTATGGAAACTTACTCTACTAGGGACCTTAATGTAATCTAGTATAAGTCAAGACATTGCATGCCAACTAGACCAGTCAGACCAAGAAGTAAAATTCCTAGAGAGTATATTTTCTTATTGGATAATGGCACCTTGTAGAGGTAAGCACGGCCATGATAATTATCAAGTGAGTGATAATGATCTAAGTTAGCTCATGGAAGAAATTAAACTGACTAATTATAATTATAATTAAGGAAAATTGTAACCTCCCTATATCCTTTATGTGGATAGCATATCATAGCTATTTTAAGAGGAGGATCATCCAAGAAAGTGGGTTTGATTACATAAGATAAAACTATAGTCCATTCCCAAAATAATTCTAGACAAACAATGGACTCTAGCAAAAGAACTAGGAGAACAATGGACCCTAGTAAGAATACTGGAAGAACAATAGACTCCAACAAGAAAACCAAAGAAAAAATAGGTTCTAGTGGGAGGGTGGAAGATATTTCTTTCAGAGTTAAGTTGCTTCAGAAATAGATGGAATAACAATATAAATTGTTATAAACCTATATTAATAAGGAAACTAATAACAAGGACTTATAAGGTATATGGGAAAAGAATCATGTTAGGAGAATCCAAGGGGGTAGATCCTAGATAGAATTTGAGCTGGATAAAGATATTAAGGATGTTAAGGTAGCTAAATTTTAGGAAATAAAGGAGGTAATGTAGTTGAGTCATGGATGTGGCCTACCATACATATTTTGGATGTAGCCTTAGAATGGAAAAACATGTTCAAAAAAAGCAAAGGGATCCAAGATATGGATATTAAATGGGATAGTTTCATCAAGGATTTTAAAAAGAGGTTTCTATCATATCAATTTTATGTGGATAAGTTTGAAGAATTCGCTACACTTCAGCAAGGTACACTAATTTTAGAAGTATACTTTTAAAGATTTGTTAAATTTTTGAAGCATGTTCTATAGTATGAGAAAAACAAGCAACTAAGGGTGCAATAAGTTCATATTAGGGGTGGATCCTAAGATTAGGACAATAGTTAATGTTTTCAAAACTAAAACTTTGCAAAAGGCTTATGATTTGGTTAGACAAGAAGAAACTAATATTCAAACCAAAAATTCTATCTTCAAGTATCAAGGTTGATAGATGCATAGAGGAATAACCTCAAGAAAAGAAAAAGTGTAGGGTATATAAAATTAGATAAGGAGCAAAAGAAGCAAAATTTAGGGAACCCAAATTTTGGTAGTAAGAACAATGGGAACCAAGAGCAATATAAGAAGAATTTTTACAAAAATGATAATTCCAACCCTCAACCTAAAAAGTAGAATGATTTGACATATAAAGAGAGAACAAGGGAGAAAATTTAGGAAAGGTCTTAGGTGTTAGCTTTTGATGATGATGGTAATAAAGGAAATGTAACCACAAAAAATAAAATATGCAAGTTATGATATATAAATGATAATGGAAAGATAATATGTAGGAAAATGATAAGATAAAATTCTACAATAACTCAAAAAATATGCCATTAATAAATACTCACAAAAATAGGACAATGTAGTTTAATGGAGGATATGAGCACTCCACAAACTGCTTTTGAAGGGGCTACATTGTACCCATGTTCCTAATCTATGCTATTCACTCTCTATGTTATCTAACACACTATGTATGCTCTCTAACTCATTTATTCACTAACAATAAGACCTTTATATAGGAATATGGGTTACTTGGGCCTAAATATATCTATGAATATTCATTTACCTTTCGTATGACTCATGTACAAGTGGATTCCTTGTACATTTATATCATTGCACATTGACACTTGCGCATTTTTACACAGTTGGAAATAACTACTTAAATTTACTACTTAAATTTACTCTAAAGTAAACTCATACCCTAGTTAATGTACCCAAGGTGGTACATAGACATGTACCAAATAATGTAATATACTCTAGCACACCCCTGTATTACATTATTTGGTTATTGAAGACTTGAGTATTCAATATGGATCTTCATCTAGTTCTAGAGATTGTATTCTCCTTCTCTACTTTCTATGTCGTATTCAAGAAAGTATTTAGTGTCTTCAAAGAATATTATCTTTGCTGAAAAGGTTTTATCTTTAGGTTCAATTGTAGGTTCTCCAAATTATTTTAACTGATTATGTCTAGTCAGTTTAGTCTTTGTGCTTTCTTCATTAATGTGCTTGTCTATATCAATATTAGTAGATTTGTTTTGTTCTCTCCTATCATGCATTTTCTTCCTCTTCATTTTTCTCATTTTTCATTTATGTATTATTGCTAATGGGATATCTACTTCATGATGAGTTAGTCTATCATCACAATAATATTTACTTGTATTGCTAGTTTACTTCATGTTTTGAGCAATTTCAAAAACAATTAATGATAAATATATCATCAAGTATTCTTATGATGTGAATATAACTATTTTTTTGTGTATTCCACCATGCTTTGAAAAGGACTTCATGAAGATAACCATTTAATTTTGTAAAGCTTTCTTATTTTACCTATTTAATAAACAATGTGAATCTTTCCTTATCACTAGTAGTTAAGTACTTGTAGCCTTCAAAGGTATCTATTAAGTTTTAGGAGTAAAATTCCACCTCATGAGATAGTTTCTCATTATTTAATGCATTTCTTACTATTTCATCCATGTTCCTTCTTGATTGACCTTTACATTTCTTTAGAGTTTTGAGAATGGTTTTGATAGAACCTTTAATGCAGTCTACCTTATAACTCCCTAGTTTAGAGTATGTGAACTAATTTGATAAATCCTATTCAAGAATTAGGTTTTGTAGGATTCCTTATGTCTCCCAAGTGATTAGAGTTTGCTATAAGATTGATAAAGATCTTAGCAATGATTAGTTCACCATTGATTTGATTTTTTAATGTTAGCAATCAACTTCTAATTCACCTTAATTATCCTATTGAAGTATGCATTAACCAATTAATGGAGTTCTCTATGGTTGGATTTATTTTACCTCTTTAATGTGAATATGAGAAAAGTATAAGAAATAAATTACAACTCTATTATCAAGCAATAAATTGATTCTCTATCATTAAATTCAATGGATCAATTTTATAAATTCCAATCAACTAAGGTTTGAAGTAGTACTCCTTATAACTCCCTAATTTGGAATTTTAGAAATTGATAATATTTGCAATACTAATAGTTTTTTTTACTAAATAGAAACCCTTATATCTCCTATGATATTTAATTTCAAATATTGTGATAATTTTATTTGAACTAATATGCTTTGAAATATTATTAAGGATTAAATCCTTTGATTTGCTTTCCAATGTATTAATATTGATTTTACTTATCTCTCCAATGTAAATGCTATATGAATTCAAACTTATGTTATACACCTTATTACTCCTTAATTAAAGCAAATTTTATTTTATGTGAAACTTTACCTTTATGAATGCCAAATGCATGAGATAATTGGCACAATCTCTCCTTAATCATGGTCATTGCATTTACTTTATGGTGGAAGTATGGTAGTGATGGAAATGAGTTAGCTAGACATATTTTGAATACATATTTGACCCTTCATTGATCCTTGGCTAAGTATCTCAAATTATACCTTAATTGTACCTTTAATCCTCTCTCGACTGCGTCTTTGACTCTCTCTTAGTTCCACTTAAATGTGCCTTGACTTCTCTACATTCAATTCTATCTTAGGATGCACTTCCCTCTCTTTGAGTACTCTTACTTTTGGTGGCTATAAATATGCTTCTATTTTCTTTAAACATGTTCCAAGTGGTACTAGGTATTGCTCAAGACTCTTGGTCTCCTCCTTAGGTGGTGCAATGCTTATTTTAGGTCTTGAGAAGTGTTATGCTACATGGTGCAAGTCTGAATGTAACTCTTATACATTGATGATAACTAAATATGATCTTCATGAGCATTGCAACTATGATGAAAAGCATTAACTTGTTTGAGTTCCATTTCACTCGAGGTCAGTTGATCTAACTGGGCCTGCTGTGCAGTGTCATCATCGATGAACTCTTGCATTGAAATGTGTAGGGAAGGGATTTCCAACTCAAAAGGCATGACTGCCTCGGAGCCATACACCAGTGAAAATGCAGTTGCCCCAGTGGGCATCCGAATGCTGGTGCAATAAGCCCATAGGGCAAGTGGGATCTGAATGTGCCGTCTTTATGATTGTCTCGCAATCGTCTTTTTGAGAATGGCGACTAGCATTTTATTTTACGCCTCTGCTTGCCCATTTGCCTGTAGATAATAAGGTGTTGAAAAGCTGTGCTGAATCTTGTACTTTGTGGTCAAAGCATGCACATCTTTATTTTTGAATGGTGTCCCATTATCTGATAGGATCTTGGATGGAATACCAAAATGACATATGATGTTATGCAAAATAAATTCCGCAATGTGGGATCCAGTCGTAGTGGTCAGCGAAATTGCTTCCACCCATTTGGTAAATTACTCTGTGGCCGTTAAAATAAACATGTGATGACCAGACGACGCAGGGGAGATATTTCCAATTAGATCAAAGCCCCACTACAAAAAAGGCCAAACCGATTGAATCGGCTGCAAGGCCTGAGAAGGTACGTGTGTCAAATTAGCATGGTGCTGACACTTCATGCACTTCTTCACATATGCACAACAATATCGCTCTAAATATGGCCAATAATAACCCATGCGAAGAATGCGCTTTGCGATGGCCATACCGCTGAAGTGGCCACCACATGTACCATCGTGAGCTTGGGTGATCACCCAAGCGGACTCTTGCTGGTCCAAACAACGAAGGAGGATTCCTTCATAATTTCGATGATACAAAATGTCTCCCAACAAGACATGCTTTTTCGCTTTCTGTTTGAATGATCTTTTCACGGCTTGTGTTAATCCAAGTGGGAGATTACCTAGCTTGAGGTAATCCCGAATGGGTGTGTACCAATCCTGCTGATCAAAAACCTTGATAGTATGAATGGCCAATCCCTATTGAAGTCCATCCCAAACAAAATTTGAGCAGGAAAGAACTAGTAAAAACAACATGGTGTTGCTAGTAAGAGGGGTCAGGGAGAACAAGGACCCCCAATTGGCTTGAGTCAAACAATTTTGAATTCGAGAGAACTTATTCAGAGATGGTTCAATCTGGACCAGGTGGATTCCTGGCATCAGATCAAAGCTTACACGCTCCATCGCAGATTGCAATAATGGTTTAACCTGAATAGTTGTCATTTCACCAGAAGGGTCTTGTAGGATGAGTGACCCCAAGGAGGCCATAGTATCCGCAAAACAATTTTATGATCGAGGGAGTGCCTCGATGTCATACCATTCAAGTTGTGCCAGGAATTTGTCCACAAGGGCTTTGTAGGCCTGTAGAACTAGACATTTACATTGGAATATCCCCTTTACTTGATTGACAATTAATAGCGAATCACCAAAGATGTTCAATCATTTAATGTTCATGGTGATTGTTGTCTGAAGACCTATGAGCAAGGCTTCGTATTCTGCATTTTTGTTGGTGCACGGGAAGTCTAATTTAAATGACAAGGGCATTGGAGCACCTTACGGAGTGAAGAATACAATTCCCGTGCCACCCCCTTGCTCACATTTAGAACCATCGAAGAATAGGGTTATGTCACTGTGACTCAGGCTCATCAGAATCTGGCAACTCTAAAACATGGAAGACCCCATCATCAGGTAGTTCAAAAGTCAGAGGTTGATCATCTTCAAGAGGAGCCTCAGCTAGTTGATCGGCAATGACTTGACCTATTATGGAATTTTGTCCAATGAACTCTATGTCAAACTCCATCAACAACATGATCCATTTCACCGTGCGGATACTATGATAAGTATGACTCATCATGTATCACAATGGATTCTCCTTAGACACAACATATGTCTTATTACTGAGCATGTAGTGGCGTAGCTTTTTGGTAGCAAACACCATTGCCAAGCAGAGATTTTCAACGTATGCATAGTTAAGTTCATAACTAACCAGGGTGGGGCTAAGATAGTATGTAGCCTGTTCTTTATGAAGTTCATTTTTCTAGGATAGCATGGCGCCCAATGCCACCTCAGTGGCTAAGATGTATAAATAGAATGACACTCTTGGTCTAGGTGGTGCCAATACTGGTGACGAAGCCAAGTACTGTTTAATGTCGTCAAAGGCTGACTGGCACTCGTCATCCCAATGAAATGTGACCCCCTTATGCAATAATTTATTCATGGGTCAGCATTTTTCAGATAATTGCGCTATGAAGCGCTTGATCGATGCAAACTTTCCCTGCAGACTCCTGAGCTGCTTGATGGTGGTTGGGGGACGCATTTCAAGGATTGCCTTGACTTTGTTTGGGTCGACCTCAATTCCTCTTTTGGAGACTATGAAACCCAAGAGCTTTCCGGAGGTGACGCCAAAGATGCACTTCTTGGTATTGAGTCTGACTTTATGTTCAATGAGGTGATCAAGGACCTTACTCAAGTCATCAAGGTGATCTGGGCACAAAAGAGATTTGGCCAACAAATCATCCATGTAATCTTCCAAAGTTTTGTGCATGTAATCATGAAAGATGTACGTCATGGCACGTTGGTAGGTGGCTCCGGCATTTTTAAGGCCAAAAGGCATGACCTTATAGCAAAATGTCCCCCAAGGCATTGTGAATGCCGTTTTTAGTTGGTCCTCAGGATTGATATGAATCTGATTGTATCCTGAGAAACCATCCATAAGGGAAAGCATTTCGTAGCCTACTGTGGCATCTACCAACGCGTCGATGCTCGGCAAGGGAAAATCATCCTTAGGACTCGCTTTGTTAAGATCTCAAAAATCGGTGCATATGCGAATCCTCCCGTCGAGCTTCTTGACAGGAACCATGTTAGACAACCATGGAGGATAATCCACATAGATGACAAACTAGGCATCCAACAACTTTTGTAACTCATATTTTACCATTAAGGCCACTATTGGATGCATCTTGCGTAGTTTTTGCTTGACTGGCTTGATTGTTGGATCAAGCATTAAATTGTGCGTGACTAGCTGTGGGTCTAGTCCCGACATATCTTTGTATGACCATGCAAAAACCTCCTTCTTTTCCTTAAGAAGGGTAACATAATCGGCTTGCTCTTCGGTGGAAAAACATACCCCCAGTTTGAGAATCTATGGATTTGTTGGATCTGTGCTGATGTCTACATCATTCATTACTTCGATCGACATATGGGATCCGTCTTCCAACTGGTGTGGAATTGGGATCAGATGGATATCGTTTGCTGAATTAAGATCATCATTAAGAATGTCAAGTTCTTCTTCAACATGAAAGACATCCTGAGTCTGTCCTAGAGTGAAATGAAACATCCCACCGCAAGGCCAATACTTTGATGGAGGTGGTGGTGTGTCAACACGATCCCAATCTATAGCCTCTATGTCTAGATGCAATGATCATGTTGGATTGGCTGGATCATGGATGGGGACAGTCAAGTCAATGGATACCATGTTGATGAAATGATTGTAATCTCCATTACCGCAAATGTGACAACTCTAACAGTCGGGATGTTCTTGGTGCTTTGGATCTGGCTCTGTAGGCACTAGCATAAAGGGATCAGCCCTATGCATGGACCTGCAAATAGGGTCTACCCTAGGAACTAATGGTTTGATAGGGTCTCCAGGCAGAAGATGCTCTCTGTATTCGTGGAGTGGCGGGTGCAGTAATTGCTATAACTGCATCGGGTTGAAATGCCACCTATGTCTTGGACCTATGTGTAAGTGTTCAAACATGTCGTCTATGTCCAAAGGATATTGTTGTTGTTGAGGTAGCCTATGCTCACTGGGATCATTCAATGGGAACATCATCAAGAAGCTCTCCTGATCGTCATTCATTGGATATTCGTACGAATAATCATACTCTGACTCATCTGCAGAAGACTCTTCGTGGTCTTTTCCATCTTCCCATTATGGGTGAGTCCATGAGGTTTCTCCTTGTTCGGCCGTAGGGAAAGGGTTGTTGAGGTCAACAAGGTTATTTGTTTGTAATGGGAAATAATCCCCCAATGTATAAGTTGTATTTGGATTGGCATATGGATCTGATGCCAACCCATCCTTGTTGCCTATCCCTAGGCTTTGCATGTTTTTGACCAAGATGTCGAGGGGCAAAGGGTGATTAAACCCTACTCCTGACTTATCATAAGGCATTGTTGGCACAAAACATGCATTCCTTGTTCATACTTGGCTAACCTATATCCATGCCAATTTCATTGGCTAAGATATCGTAATGCGAAGTTTGGGTTAGCCAGATAATTGACATCTTCCACAAAGGGATCTTCATCTTCCTCTTCTTGTCGAGAAGGTTCAATGCCATGATCCAGGCCCCCAAAAATAAATTTTGTCTGATTAGGTGGGTAGCCTAAAGGAACCACGGAGCCTATGGGGAGTCGAGGTCTTCCCATGTATTTCATAGACTGAAGTGTGGGCGTTGCAACAACATTGCACACTATATACTCCCCCATGCCTATGTTAGACATCTCAACAGTAATCATTGGAAATTGAGAGGAAGCGAATGGTAGTTCTCCTTGAGTTCACTCCATGTGGGGTGAACTAGGCGTCTCAACTTCCATTCTATTAGGCATCTCTTCTATAGAAATGTTGGAGACTAAAGGTGGTTCCGCTTCCAGGGGCTTCTTTCCTTTGTCCGTTGGTGTGGCCACCGTAGGTGGCATCATTGTGGGAGGACCGGATGAAGAAGATGAACCAACCTGGGAATTTGATTGATTTGGTAATGAATATTCTTGCTTAGTCGGACCCCTCTTAGATGGATTTAACTAGAAATCCACGTGCATTGAAGGAAGGGTCGACTGTGGCATGATTTGCACTGAGTTGCAATATTTAAAAGGTTCCAAATATGCGGGGACCACGTGCACTTGTACTTCAAATGTATACTTCAAACATTGATGAGCAATTGAAGGGACACACTTCATATCCCGGATCCAAGGCCGTCCAAGCAAGATATTGTAAGCCATATCACCTTCTAAAATGTGGCACAACGTATGAATGGTCTTTTGTCCCACTTGTATGGGCAGGAAAATTGTGCCAACTATCGAGCATATCACATCATTGAATGCTCAAAGAGTATAAGTGGAAGGTACAATGTGAGAGGCTGGCAGCTTCAAATATTTCAATGCAGCGGTTGTAATAATGTTACTGGACGAACCAGTGTCTACCAACACCCGCTTGTACGGAGTCCCGTTGACCCATGCAATAACGTGCAGGGGTGGATCCACTACATCTCCAGTCACCATTTTTAGCTCATCTTCCCTAAAGGTAATGACTGGTTCAGTACACTGTTTGACATGCCCCACAAAATTGTTGAACGAATTCGCTTCGTGGGGATGTAACTCAATTGCCTTTAATATCTCCATAAGAGCTTCCCGATGGGGTGCCGATTGTTGAATAAGCTCATAGATGGAGAGCCTAACAGATGTGGTCTGTAGACTTTGAGTAAGTCTAGTGCGAATCATGGCCACTGGTCTAGGCGGGGGCAACTGTGTAGGATTCGGTTGAGGTTGTGACATGGATGGAACTTCCCTGGTGGCTGTCGTGGGGGCAGCTCCTAGGTGTCTCTTGTTTCTTGTCACAATGCTAATCATCCCAACATACCCTTCCATGGGGCAATTCTGTCGTTCTTCATTGACATGAAAAGGTTTTACTTGTGCATCATGTGTGGGTAAAGGATCTTTGAAAACACACATTTGTTGGTTGTTGGGTGCGATGGGGTTATCCACTACCAATGTGTGATTGTCAATGAGGTCTTGCACTAAACCTTTAAACATCCAACAGACATTAAGGTCATGCCCTTTCCTTCTATGGAATCTACAAAAAATATCCTCTCTATAGCCCTTAGGATTTGGCGCATTAGGATCAATTGTTGGAATCTCTGGCAGATTAATCAAGTTTGCCACTGACAAACGGTCAAACAAGGAGTCCCTAGACTCAGTGTATGGTGTAAATTGCCACCTAGGGTGACGCTACTAATTTTGATCTTGTTTTTTATTATCTTTCTCATAGTTATTGTGAGGCAGCGCCTGATAATTAGACTTTGGAGGCTGTGTTGCTTGAGAAGGCATAAGGGCATTGATAGCAACTTGATTGACCATGGTGGGTGTCTGTTGCGTATTCCCTGTTTTGGTGCTCTTATTCCACTCTATTTCCTTAGGCTTGGCAATTTTTCCTTCTTGTATCTTGATCTCTTTGATAACTCTAGCTTGCGCCAGAGCTTCTTCTAAAGTGGTGTATTGCTACAGCTACAATAGCACAGAGATCTTTCGCAAACAGCTCTTTGTGAAAATTTGAGTTAGGTCAAACATAGGAGGGAGGTAGGACAGCTTTGAAAGCACCGTCCTCCATCAATTACCATATGCCACCATAGATTCCTCCTCATATTGTTTGAGGCTAGCTAGATTATTGAGTGACGCATTTTTCTTTGTATTGAAAGCAAAACGTTCTAGGAACGTGTCCACTAGTTGATCCAAGTTGTAGATGCTATGCTTCGGTAGATGTGTAAACCAATCCGAGGTAGATCCTACGAATGTGGTTATGAATGTTCTCAATAGCAATGCATCATTGTCTTGTATACCAAAGCATTGGCTCAAAAATCGAGTCACATGCTCTTGAGCATCTTCATCCCCTTTAAAGAGTGCCAACTAGGACAACTTGAAATGTTCGGGGTATGGGGGTGCTGGTACTGATGGATGCACCGGATGACTACAGAGTTGGTGTAAGGTAGGCTTTTGGGGCCCAGCAGTCTTGAGTTCCATAGTCTCAAAGCATTCTAACAACACTTTGTATGCATCGAAGGACGTAATCTCCTCCTCCTTGGTTTGTTCCCGCTGTGGGTTGCGGGGAACGCGAGGCATTTGAAGGGATAAATGGGTAGAATCCCTTCTGCCTTGATAGGATGTTTCAGCCCGCTTTTCTTCTTGGTCATAATCCTCATAATCTTCTTGAGTGTTTGGTCTAGGCTGTAAACATTGATGGGTGCTTGCAGAGGATGCCCATCTTGGTTGCGGGGAGTGGCCTCCCGCTCAGGTCTAGGAGGTCTTGGAGGTAGTGCTTGCTGACATCACAGAGACCTGTCTTGCACTAGGGGGTTGTGCCTCACATACATCTCAGATTGCTATGCACAAGGAACTAGGGCCTTCTCAAGCGCATTGTTGTGAAGCAATTCAATTGTCTGATGCTGAATGTGCTCTTGATTAAGGCGACACAAATGTTCTAATTTCTATTGGTCTTGCCTAAGCCGTGTGATTTGCACTTGGCAGGCGGCTAGTTGGGTAAATGCCAAGTCATTTTGTTCTGTCGTCTCTTATTTAGGAGGCCTAGATGTCTCCCCTACATATATGTTTCGATCATGGTGCTCTGAGAGCCCTATATGTTGCTTCTCTTTGTCGAGGTTGGTAGCATTGACTTGAAGCTCTGGTCTCAATGAGCAATCTAGATATAAAGCAGATGTAGATGTGCATCGTTTTCACACTGAGTACTGTTCTTGAGGAACGTAGTGATCCTCCTCACTCTCTTTATGATATGCATAAAAAGTGCGGGCATAATTGTCTTGCCCTGTCGGGAGAACCTGATGTTTTGGATATGGTCTACTGTGTCCGACATTAATCGGGGGTAAATTAGGAGCAACAAAATCATATGGTTCCTCCTTTTGGACCCTTTGTTGTTCTAGAGTAGTATACAGTGCTTCATCACTAGGCCACCCAAAACGAACTTCCAAGGGAGGCCTCGTACTTAGACCAAGTGCTACATATTGGTTATTTTCTTGAAAATATTGTTGTTGCTTAGGAGTACCCCCTAAGAAGGGGCCTCTATAGTCCTGTCTATTGATGGCATGAGTTGGAGTGCCCCTCAAGGAGGTGCCTCTAGAGCCATGTTCTATGACTGTATGGGTTGGAGTGCCCCTCAAGGAGGGGCCTCTAGAGCCATGTTCTATGACTGTATGGGTTGGAGTGCCCCTCAAGGAGGGGCCTCTAGAGCCATGTTCTACATGGTGTGAACTAACTTGTGTACCCTACCACCAAGGCAGGATGGCCAAGTCTTCAGGGCTATATCGGAGATGATTTGTCTCTCTTGGTGCATTTTCTACAGCTTCTGCCCGTAATTGGGCTTGGCTATGAGTAAACACCATGGTAATGTTACCCTAAAGATGCAAAAATTATTTTTATGATTTTCTTTTTATGATTTTTTTGTCTAAACAAAAAATAGCATACACACACAAGTAATGATTATCTCTTTTAAAGATTAATAGTGTGCCCTAAATATGGTTTAGTGTGTTTTTGTTGTTTGTTTTGTTTTGTTTTTGAAAATTTTTGTGAAATGTTTAAATGCAATTATGAAGGCTCTTATGACTCCCAAAATGGTCGCCCCTTCAATATACCATTGTCGGACCGATATACCAACCTCTCTATATACCCGCCCTTACGTGAGGGAGACTATAGGTATGTGAGAGAAGATGATACGTGGAACATAGGCGGTACAGAAGGGGAATCACTCTTTTTATGACACCTACCATAGAAGACTTATCCTCATGTGCTAGGAATCACCCTAGCTACACTCGGTCAGCTTTTGTCAGGATTTACGTCTAGCAACAGTCGCGATCGGGGTAATGGATGCAATATCTCAAGCCAAAGTGATAATGGAATCCACTTTTGGTCTTGCTCAAGGGTTGGGGTTTTACGACCAATGCCTTGTGTTTAAAATACCACGTGGTGTGTGGGGTTCATTTTAATTTGCAAAAATTGAAACAGGACAAACGAAAAAGAAATCTTTCCCTAAGCCATACAAAACTGAAAACCATAAAATAGAAAATAGAAATTTGACAGAAGCTTTAAAAACCCCTACCTCTTCTCTGCCCAACAGGATGTTTCTGATTTGCTCTAAAAAATGCATAGAACTATACTCGTCCCTGGGTGAGGCGAATATCAGAACAGTATTCGTTCTAGGGTGAGATGAATGCTTATTCGTCCTTGGGTGAAATGATTACCAATCCGCACTCGTCTCTGGGTGAAATGAATAATAGTCTGATGATTGAAAAATAGGTACCTGTAATCAAAACAAGCAATTTCAGATCAGTAATCTAACCTAAAAAAAATAGAGGACAAATGTCCCATTGTGATCACCATTGAAAACACGAGATTCCAAAAACAAAAAGGATAAACTAAAAATGCAATGTAAACGAAACTAAAATAACGCTTAAACCCTATGTTATTGAAAAATTCATAAAAAGAAAGAACATGAACACAAGATATCAAAGCAATATAAAAAGAACGGCCCTTTTATTGATATGCTTTACAAATTCGTGTTACAATGCATATCCTTCCTTTTTAGGGGATAGGAGCGTTAAATGTTGGTCTTTTACAACTTGTTTCAGAATTCCTTCTTTCGCGTGCCCACATATAAGATGGGTGAACCAAAATGTTGTCGCCTCTTGCGTTGGTAAAGGTAGATTCCTTGATGCTCCTCTAATGCTACAAATCTACGTTCAAAGAAACAAACAAAGAATCAGTAGCACCTGTGTATGAAAAATAAAAGATAAATCTAACGATGGTTAAAATGAATCTAAATAAACTGAAAACTTGAGAAAAGCATAAACATGAAACTAGCTAAATACTACAAAAGAAATAGTCACCAAATGCAATAAGGTGGGGGGTGCCCAAAGGCAAACCACCCGCGGGTGAAACTTTGTTTCGACACCAATCCGCTTGGGATGGGTCCGAAACCTGATGTGATGTGTTGTCGGCAAATTGGTAGGATATTGTGGTCAGAAAATCAGATTTTGGTTCTTTGATTCGTGCCTTCAAAAGTCACCCAATAACCTCTCTTTCGATTAAGAGATTATGGATGTTAAAAGCACAAATCGCAAGTAAGTGAATTAGCAGCACTTCGTCGCTCAAAATGCTCCTTCTCTGTATATCTTTTGGGTGAGGAAGCTCACCATTTTATAGACCCAAGGGGTCTCTTTGAATTAACATGCAAAAGTGTTTCTTTGCATGAATGCTTTTTTGTGAAGAGAAAACTTCTTCTTGATTAAGGGCTTATTAAATGCCTTTGTGCATGTCTTTGTATGTTTAGAAAAACTCACTCGCACTCCCATGCAATGAAGGGATAGCTAAGTGGAAAATATGAGTTGTCTTAAAAAGCTCACTCTCATTCCCATGCAGTGAAGGGAGAGTCAATTGGCAGATATGAGTTGTCAAAAGAACTCACTCGCACTCCTATGCCATGCAGGAAAAGCTAAGTGGCAGTTTTGAGTTGTCATGCACCGAGATCTAACTTTTTGCTCGTCAAACCTAGCGTTCATCCCACCCCGAAGCGAGTGTTGGTAATCGTCTCTGGGTGAGACGAGTATCAATCCACACTTGTCCCTGGGTGAGACGAGTACTAATCCGCACTCGTCCCTGGGTGGAGCGAATAAGTAACAAAGTGTCTAAAAGGTGCCAAATTGATCCTTGACTTGTAAAACTATTGTGTGAGTGGTTAGAACCATTGTTTAACCTCTAGGGGCTGCCTTGGGGGCTGTGTGTGTTAGTGCGATCAGTGCTTGTTGTCACATAATAAGATTGGTGCTGTTTTGGTGTCTACAAATGATAACTAAATATGATCTTCATGAGCATTGCAACTATGATGAAAAGCACTAACTTGTTTAAGTTCCATTTCACTCGAGCACAAATATTATGAAAATGGAGATGCTCTTTCACCTTCATGCCAAGTGGCACAATATCCCTTGGTAGAAACTTGCAAGTGTCACTGCAATCTTGTGCATGTAAAGTTTTTTCAATATCTCTTTATTCAACATGTATACATAAAAATACAACACCATTGCAATAAAAATGACACAATTTATTAAATTTAGGAAAATCCCTTTTGATACACTTTGACCCATTTAGGGTGCATTTTACAAAGATATGTGCCAAAGGGAAATCCCTTTTACAGATCAAGGATGGTGTCTTCGTCTCTTCATGCTACAACAATGTGGGAGGTGGGTTTGTCATGACCACCATGATGAGCTTTGAGCTTGTTGATTCCTGAACCTGAAATCTGCACACATGAAAATAGACAAATGTTTAGTAGCACCTGTCACAATGATAATGATAAATGTAAATAAAAATGACTAATGTAAATGAATATTGATAGAAGAAAACAAACAATGAGTATGGCAATCCGGGTAGCATAACATTAACATTTCCTTCTCTTCCTTTCTTTGTTTATGTGATGGTTCTTTTATAGGCCTTTGAGGGTTTTAGAGGGAAGGATAGGTGGCAATCCAGAAATGCCAAGTGGCAAGGACTGGGTAGCCACCTATCCTAGATAGTTGCAGTGAGTCACTAGAAGTGTCTCACTTAATTGGGGAGATGTGGCAAGTGGGTAGGTGCAAGTGGAGTGATGTGTGGAGTGAGGTGTGAGATGTGGTAGGTGGGTAAGTGCAAGTGGAGTGAAATGTGGAGTGAGGTGTGAGATGTGGCAAGTGAGTAGGTGCAAGTGGAGTGATGTGTGGAGTGAGGTGTGAGATGTGGCAGGTGGGTAAGTGCAAGTGGAGTGAGGTGTGAGATGTGGCAAGTGAGTAGGTGCAAGTGGAGTGAAATGTGGAGGGTTTCCCCATGTGAAGGGACAAAGGGGACAATGGTGTATGAGAGGTGGCAAAGGAGTGATGGTGATGTGGCTAGGACACATGTCAAGTGAGGAGAGAGGGTATCCTAGGAGGATATTTTCCAAATTTAATAAAATCTAGAAAATATAATTATGTGCAGGATTTTATGCCTAAGTCAAAACTTAGGCACATAATGTTATGTAGAACTGAAATGTGCAATGTGGATGAATAATATGCAGGAATTATATGCCTAAGTTTAGATTTAGGCATATATTATTATGCAGAATTGTGGTGTGTAATGCCAATGAATAACGTGCAAGAATTATATGCCTAAGTTTAGACCTAGACATATATTATTATGCAGAATTATGAGGTGTAATGCAAGTGCCTAGATTTTAGTGTCTATAGATGCCCCTTTTTGTACCGCATTGTGTGAAACACAATGTGGTGCAAAAATAAAAGACACGTGGTTTTATTTGATGGAGGAATGGACTCAAATATTTTCGATGCAAAGAATGAATGACGTTTTTTTGAAAATTTTGATTTGTTTGCTTACCCCCTCAATTGGCGAATGGGTAAAGGATGAAACCCATGAGCCAATTGACCAAATGTGGATGATGAAAGGAGGTGGTGTATTGAATGATGTGGATGTAATGCAAATGTATGTCATTTTGATCAACTTGATGCCCCAAGTTTGGGATTGTTTGTGTTTTTGCAAATTTACCTTTGGTTTTGATGGTGCACAAAGTGTTGTGGTAAAATCTTCGACCACGTTTAGAGTTCTTGTTCCACTATGACTTTAGCAATTCCTTCCAAATGATGGGTTTAAGGAACCAGTCATTCAAGAATTTGATACTCGAGTGATTTTTGATTATTACCAAATTGTGTTTGGTTGTTTTTCGCTTTTGACCCAACGAAAGGGGTTGAAGGATAACCTTGTGCAAATTTGTTTTGAATACGATCAAGCTCAAAGATCGAGGGACATAGTTGATGTAATGCCATAGTGATTTGAAATGTTTGTTTGAATGAGTGTCCTTATGGTGAGCTACCCATCCTACCGGATTGCATGGATTTCTAGTCGCTACAACCGCTAGGTATATAGGGTAATCCACTAGATACATGATTCACTAAATGATGTGATGATGATGATGATGATGTTTGTGAAAATGAATGATTTGATGTGTACAAATATTGAAAATCAAGATCAAGTTGGATGCCCCAAGTTTAGGGTGGACTTGTATTGTCGTAAATTTACCTTTTGGTTTGATTGACATGCAAGATGATGAAGTAAAGGAACCAATCACCCAAGGAGCTCGGTGTCCTAGTGACTGTTTGCAATTCCTTAATGCAAAATGATGAAGTATAAGTTTTCCATGTTTTGTAACCCCATGGAGTAGGCGTCAATGACAACCTTGGACAAATCTGCTTGAACATAAGTCACTCAAAAAATTGAAGGATCAACCTGATTTAATTTCAAACATGATGATGTGGAATGATTTTGAATAAGTGTCCTTATGGTAATTTATTCATCCTACCGGATTGCATGGACAACCAATCACTGCAACCGCTAGGTGTCTAGATTAAATCACTAGGTACAAGGTTCACTTGAGATGATGACGATGTGAGATGATTATTTGGAGGTTTTTGCAATGTTTTTGTAGCCATTTGCATTTGAAGGGGAGTTGTGTAATATGGTCACAAATAAAAGTCAACTTGTGTTGCCCCAATCATGGAAAAGATGCTCATTTTAATGAGCGTAATTTGCATGATTGAGTGTTTTGAGTGTTGACTTTGATTATGTAACTGTATTTGTTGATTTTGTCTTCCTCTTCAAGCGATTATTCAATGGAGAAGATATGAAATGATGTAAACGATGAAACAATTGATAATGGTTGGAATGAAATAAATGTTTTTGTTTTTGTTTCAACTGTGATTTTGACCTTTGTTGATAATTGTGCACTTCTATCCCTTGGAGCAGTCCAGCCGTATGGCTTTCTTAGGGAATTAAGATGATAACAATTCAGTTTTTGCATGAGGTGAATCATTTTTCAAGGGCCTTATGGTAATTTATCCATCCTACCGGATTGCATGGATTGCTAGTCGCTGCAACCGCTAAGTATATAAGATAAGTTACTGTATACGAGGATCACTTGAGGCTAAGTGGAAGAAGGATATGTACATCTCAATCCCTTGGAGCAGTCCAGCCTTATGGCTTTCTTAGGGAGTTGTAATGAGAACACTTCTATTCTTTCAAGAGCCTGTTGAATTTGTTTTTGTCCAAAGGAATTGAGATATCTTTGGATTTTTTTTTTTTTGGAGAATGCATGATTGTTTTGTGTTTTTGTTTTGTTTTTGTATGACAAAAAGATGCATGGAAATGTTTTTTGGTGTTTTATGTTTTATATGACAAAATATTCATGGCAATGTTATTTTTTTTTTTTTAATGGTTTTGTAAGACAAAATATGTATGGAAATATTTTTGTTTTTTGATGTTTTTGAAATGGAAAGAAAGCACAAGATGTTTTTTTTTTTTGACCAAAGGAATTTGAGTACCTTTGGAGCATTTTGGATTGATTTGACCAAAGGATTTCTTTGGAGCTTTATTTTATTATTTGAAATGTTAATGTTTAATGTGATTGTTGGGGTAGGTGTGAGACCTTGAGTCCCCCCAAGTTGTTTGATTGATTGTTTGATGTTATTGATGGGGAAGGTGTGAGACCTTGAGCTCCCCCAATTTGTTTTGTTATTGTTTTACAAATGTGTAATGATTGATTGTTCAAATCATTATTATTATTATTTTTTGTATACATGTTATGAAATAAATATGTTATGAATGAATGTAAATGAATAAAGGATGTTGCTTTATTAATCATTGTTCAAAGAGTTTTTGAATCATTTGAATGAATGGTATTTTTATTGATTGTTTTTCAAAGAGATTTTGAACCATTTGAATGAATGGTGTTGCTTTATTGATTGTTGTTCAAAGATATTTTGAACCATTTGAATGCATGGCATTGCTTTATTTATTGTTGTTCAAAGAGATTTTGAACCATTTGAATGCATGGTGTTGCTTTATTGATCGTTGTTCAAAGAGATTTTGAACCATTTGAATGAATAGTATTTTTATTGATCGTTTTTTTTTCTTAAAGAGGTTTTTGAACCATTAATTAGCAAACTTTACCTTTATTGCTTAATCAGGGGCACCAATATGATACTACTAGTATGACCACATGGATGAAATGGATTATGATATTTACGACTATGCGATGGTGGTATGAAATGTAGGTTTGCTTATGACTTTATTGTTCTTAGGGATAAAGGATCTAGAGTTGTTTTGCAAAGACTCAAACATCCTAGTGTGGCTAACAAAATCACTAAAATTGCCTAATTCTTCTAGGACCAAATGTGTGTGTAGTGAAAGCACGAGATTTCAGAGCGAAGGAAACACTAATTGCGATGCATTCAAAATCAAATACGCTTAAGTCCTAGAAATGTAAATTGCATGAAATGAAAGAAACGCATTGGAAGAGACACAAGCAAATGGAGAAAACACAGCCCTTTCATTAAACTTTCTTGATCTCTGTTACAAATACGCCTCCTCCCTTTTCAGGGGCTAGGAGCATTAAAAGAATTTGACTACAATCGAGACTTAAGGTTCCTCTTTCCGCGTGCCCACACTTGAAATGGACGGGCCAAGATGATGCCGCCGCTGATGTCGATGAGTCTTTGACCTCTGCTGCTCCTCCTACGAACAAAGAAACAACGAAGATGTCAGTAGCACCTGCCGCACATAAGAAGTGTTTGTTCTCTAAAATCGCCAAAAGATGCATGCAAACATTTGTCCGAAACAGTGAGTAAAATGACTCTAAATGACCTGAAAACCTGACAGAGGACAGAAAACATCACCAGAAGGCCACTGCCACTGAGACAGTCGGCCAATCTGCCTTCAACTAGAATTCGTCCCTAGGCAGGACGAATTCTGACTGCAATTCATCCCTGGGTGGGACGAATTCTTTTGTGTTGGAAAAGCCGACCTGATGCTGCTCCAATGTCGAATCTCGAGACCTGCAAAATGCCTGCAAACAGAGGGGTTATGTAATTGGGGCCATTTTGGGATGACCCAGATGGTCGGATTCTCCCAATTTGGCCTCTATCCTTGGGAATTCGATATCGCCACCTGCAAGTTAGTGAAACAACAAAGCGACACAAAGCATGATAAAATCTGATCAGAATGTTATGAAATTGAAGCTATGAATTCACCAAACAGAATAACACAAAATGCAACATGAAACAAGTAATCTAGAATGCTTTAGAATAAAACTTAGAAAGTGCGGGGGTGCCCAAGTGGGCCTCCCACCGTTGGTACTTGATTTTGGAGCCAATCCACTAGGGATGGGCCCAAAACTTCTTAGGATTGGGGGGGTCGGCAAATTGGTTGATTCAGGTGTCCATATGTTGGATTTGGGTCAGATTCAAGCTTCCAAAAGCCACCCAACAACCTCCCTTGCAAAAGAGATTGGTGGATGTGAGAAGGTGAATCAAAGGGGATGCAAGTGGGTGTTCAACTCGGTAGCACTTCGTTGCTTGAAATCTCCTTCAATCTTCCCTCCTTTGGGTGAGAAAAGTCCCACCTTTTATAGACCCATGGGGTCTCTTTTGAGAGGGAAGCATAAGTGCCATGTGTTGGTCATAGGTGCCATGTGGCGGTTATGTCTTCCCATGAGGGAGGAGAGTCCTCCATTGACTTGGGCTTTCATAACTGCCCTTGTGACAGTCCTCTAACGGCCTATCTATCCACCCACACACGCGTGCGAGGCAAGAGTCATCAATCGATCGTCCTGGGCTGCCACTTGGCACCATTCTTCTTTTTGCCCGTTAAACTCAGAATTCGTCCCTACCAGAGACGATTTCAGAATTCGTCCCTGGGTGAGACGAATTCCAGTTAGTATTCGTCCCTGGGTGAGACGAATACTGAGCAAAGTGTCTAAATGTGCCAAATTGCTTCCTGACCTTACAAAATTGCTATGAAAGTGGTTAGGACCACTGTTTGACCTCTGAGGGCTGCCCTGGGGGCTGTGTTTGTCAACGCGATCAGTGTTTGCAGTCACATAATCGGATTGGTGTTGTTTTGGTGTCTACAGATGCCCCTTTTTGGGATGCGCTGTGCATAGCGCAGCGTCGAGCAAAAATAGATAACCAAAGCACTAATGATTAGGGTTTCTTGGTAACCTAACCAACTTTTGATGCCCCAAGCATGGAAAGGGCATGCATTCTTGAATCCTTGCTTATGACGAGCTAAGGAGTTTGATTTCAAGTGTTAACCTATTTTGGTGAGGTGTGACTTGAGCTTGGACATTGATCAGTCATGATTAGGCAAAGGGCGCAACCTTTTATCCTCGGGGGAACCTTGTGTTCATGATTCATGAAATGCCAAGTGTTTGATTGATTTGATTGTTGCTTGTTTATTGCCCCAAGCAGGAGCGTGATTGTCTTTGTCAATGATTCTTTGAATGCATGTCGTTTTCCTTAATTGGGTGTGTGATTGTTGATTGGTGACTAAGTGTGACTACCCCCTCAAGCGACGAATCGATGAGGGAATGACCTTCATGAGAAAAGCGACGAGTCGCTTGACCCAAGATGACTTGTGCAAGGGTGCCTTTAGATGTGTTTACCATTTAGCATGTGCAATTTTTCCAACATTTGGACCTATTTTTGGTGGGTGTTAACCCTTTTGGTGATGCCGTAATGGGGTGAAATTATCGAAAATCCATCTTCCCGTGGAGCGGTCCGGCTATGGTAGCCTTCTTGGGGAAGTAGGAGAATGACAATTTGAACCCCGACATCGAATTTCTTTGCCTAGAGGTTAAGTGCAAGAGCACTTGTGTCCGACAATGCTTATTGCTGTGTTTTTGTGTTGCGTTTATTTGTTGTTTTTGTTGTTTTTTGTGACACCATTTGGGGATTAAATTATCAAAAATTCGTCTTCCCGTGGAGCGGTCCGGCTATGGTAGCCTTCTTAGGGAGTAGGATAGTGATAATTTGTGACTCCCATGTCTATTTTGTATGCGCTGGATGTCAGGTGCAGTAGCACTCTTATCGGGCATAGTTATTGTCTGTTTTTTTGTGCATTTTTGATCATTTTTTGATGTTTTTGAAGTGCTGGTTTG
This sequence comes from Wollemia nobilis, assembly GCA_028583015.1. NCBI lineage: Eukaryota > Viridiplantae > Streptophyta > Pinopsida > Araucariales > Araucariaceae > Wollemia > Wollemia nobilis. The sequence goes on from JAQPPZ010016997.1 coordinate 288,095, forward strand.
AATTCGTCCCTGGGTGGGACGAATTCCAGCTGTAGAATTCATCCCTGGGTGGGACGAGCGCTAACCTGAGCGCTCGTCCCAATCAAGGACGAATTCCAGCTCAAAAGGCCTATTTAAGGGCCAAAACTTGCATTTGGGCTCATTTGTGTCATTTTTTTCTTGCGATTTTGGGGCTCTGGGAGGAGGAGGTAATTCTACGAAGCGAAGCACTGCTGGAATTCTCTCTGCCATCATGAGTGCACAAACTAGTTCGAGCGGCGGAGCCGAAGCGAAACCTGTAAGTATCTTCTAGAGCTTATTTTTGTTTAAATTTGCACTTGTTTTATTTAATTGTTTTTTTTTTTGTGATGTTGTTTTTCAAAATGTGTTTTAAAACTTAAACTCGAAACTGGATTGAAGACACTAAGACTTATTGTACAATTAAACGTAGTTAAACCTAGGCACAAAATTTTGCTTACGACTAAACCCTAGGTTAACGGAACGTAAACCCTAAGACGTATATTTTTTTTTGTGTTTTTGAATTTCTTTTTATTCTTGTTTTTGAATTAATCGGCTTAAGATTAGAAATCTTGGAACCGAAGGTTTGTTTTTGTTTTGTTTATTTGATTTTTTTTTGCTTTTGTTATTGCTGTATAGTTCTTTTCCATGATTTTTAATTTTTTTTTGTTGAATTGTTTTCTTTTGCAGGTTAGGAGCCGGTACCGTGTACCTACCGCCTTTACTGAGGCGCGGGGTGCACTGAATGATGGTGATTGGGAATGGCTTGATGCCCTTGGGCTCAAGCAGGTGTCTCGACTAGAGCCTGTGGTCCCGGATCAGGCCTATCTGATGGCCTTGATCAAACTTTGGGATCCGCGGACCAACACGTTCCATCTTCCGACAGGGGAGATGACTGTAACTTTGGAGGATGTCTATCGGTTGCTTCGGATTTCGATAGACGGACTGCCTATTAGGACATCGCCGCGTGATCAGCGGACTCATCGTACTTACGAGATGCTTTGGGCATGGGGAGCGGTCGGGTGTAACGAACCCGGTGGAGACAGCTGAGGTGGATCGCCAGTCTGGCGAGATTTTGGTTGGTTGGTGGCGAGGAGAGGGGGGTGTTAGGAGTGAGGCACGCATTCTTGATGGGCCTTATTTCTAACATGCTTCTCCCTGATTCGTCAGGCACGAGGTTCCCGTGGAACCTGCTGGATTTGGTATGGCAGTTGGTAGAGTGCCCGATAGAGGCACCACTAATTTTGAGATGGGGACAAACATTGTTGGCACAACTCTACGGGGAGCTGTATGCGGTCCGCTGTCGGCAGCGGAAGGGCGTCAGTTGTAGTTATCTGCTGTAGTGCTGGGGTTGGCAGCACATAGTAGTGGAGAGGCCGACCGGGTTACCGTGGATGACTCGAGCAGCGATGGATGACACGAAGATAGGCTATGCAGTTTTGTGGCGGCGGTCTACGGAGCAGGGGCAGAGTCGACGATGGGCAGGTGCTATAGAGCACTATACCGATGCCTTTTCTTGGCTCACTCCAGGGGAGGTGTTTTGGTGCCCTTATCGGGACTGTCCAGCCTGGCCAGAGGCTGGAGAGTGGCTCCATCGGGTACGCAGGGAGCGGTGGTTGACTGGGAGGCACGGGACGGAGCATGAGTTCTTTTCATACAGCCGGGTTACACGACAGTTTGGGGTGCGCCAGGGGTTTCCTGGTGAGCCCGTGGTCTATCGACGATGGGGAGATGAGAGGGATTTAGATCCATCGGTCACCGTGCCATTGGGCAAGGAGTCAGATGCGGTTATTGATGTCCCGGACGTAGATGACGTCGGGACTACCACTGAGTATGACTCGTGGTGGGTACTACGACGATGGAGAGGAGAGGGGCCACTGGGAGGTGCGGAGGTGGCAGTGGAGGGTGCTGAGGCAACAGGGGATGATTGGGGAGGTCCGTTGGATGATGCGGACATGTTGGATGTGGGGGATGAGGATGTAGACTTGGGCACTCCGGATCAGCCGGACATGCAGGACGTGGAGGAGCAGTGGGAGCCAGAGCAGGCTGCTATTCCAGAGGGTCCTGTTCGTCAGGTAGACATAGAGGAGGTGGAGTCTGAGATACGTGCTGAAAATGCATGACTGACAGAGCTACTATGGATACGGGATCTGGAGTTGGGGGATGCGAGGTGGGAGCTGGGGGATGCGCTACGGGAGAGGGATCTCTTGCGGGCTCATCTGGCAGAGCGGGATAGGGTTTTGGCACAGTGCGACGATGCGGTGTCATACTATCATCGATGAGAGGCAGAGTGGTGTCGACATCGGATAGAGTTGGAGAGGGAGGTCATCCGCCTTGGTGGGCGACTTCCTGAGCCCTCGGTCAGTGGATCTTCATGCCGGACGAGGGATAGTGCGACTGAGCAGTCAGCATCATCTCATCGCAGGCGATTGGATGAGGGGGGCGGTAGCAGGCGTGACATGGGGGCTAGTAGTAGCCGCCCTTCAGGGTCCCATAGGACCCATACTACGGGGGGTAGTTCTCGTCGCACCGATCCTGCGTGATCATGGTGGTCGACACCTTAGGTTGGGTTTTTGGATATGATTGCGGGGTCTGAGGACCGGTTTTGTAGCCTGCGGGCATTTTTTTGATGATATATATATATATATACTATCGTTTTATTGTGGTTTTTTACATGTGATGATGTGATTTTTGTTATGCATGATGGCTAATGACTATGGATGTATGCATGTTTATTTATTTTGATGAATGCTTATGTTATGATGAATGCAAATGTTTTTTATTTCTTTTTTATATGCAAAGTGAAATGGATGAATGATATTTGTGGTGATTGGTTACGGCACCATAGGCTATTTAGAGCTCTGTTATTTTGTTTTTAGGCGATTGCTGTGATGCATGACTTTGTATGTATACATGTGGTTTTTCTCTTTTTTTTTTTTGTATTTTTTGATGGTATTGTAAGGATGAAAAGCAGCACAATTGGTTTAGAAATGTAGCTAAGGTTTTCTGAGACTCAGACAGTTTTTAACTCACTAGCCATGACTGTACTTTATCTTACAAGACTTTTGAACAAGGTATGAATCAGACTTGTTTTTGACCAAGCTATTTCACATCCCTGTGTGTGCAATTGAGTTCATTATTGTGGTATTTATCAGGATACCGCCAGTGCCAGATGGGCTTTCAACCGAACCTGTACTGAGGATCACCTAATTAGCTCCACTAACTCCTTTGTTGTATTCAGTTAGATTAATCTGCGGTGTTATCCAGGGTGCCATAGGCTAGCTCATCCACATGCAAACATTGATCTATACACAAGTTAATGTGATAGATATATCGTCATGCGAGAAGTTTGCCGCCAGTGACCGATAGGCTATCAACCTAACCGGTACTGAGGCTTGCCTCATGACCTTTTAGAATGCTGAGAGTTCCAGGGATTCAAGGTCAACTCCCTTCTTTTTTTCAATTGTATTGGGATACTTGCTCGTTTGTAGTGATAAGATCACTGTTTATTTTGATTTGTTTTTCTTTTGAGCAAGGGATTGGGGATATGGAGTGATGAAAATCACTATTGCTTGTGCCTTTTGATGTGTGCACTGTAGGATGTCAAATTTTGGAGTTTTGACGTTTTGCAATTTTTTTGATGTTTTGCAACTATTGAGAACTTATGGATTCTTAGGGAATTGGGTAGGGAGGATGCTTGTCCTTTTGCCAACTCTCAGCATTCTTGGGGTCATTCGCACAGGGGGATGAGCAAGATAACCGTTTTGCTTTTGGTGACCTGGATTATCGTGCAGGTTTCATCTTTCGTTCACACAACTTAGGAATTGTTTTATGTGTTTTAATTTGTGTTGGGATGTTACGTAACAAGGTGTATTTCAAGTATAACTCTACCTTCGTAAAATCTGTCTGACTTGGTACATGACGTAGCTAAAGAGAAAAATGATGACTGAATCATGAAAACTCTTGATACATTAAAAGACCACTGACTCTAGTGTGGTAAAAGCAATGCATGGTGTTTTTGTTGTTTTTGTAAAAATGGAACGGTGTGGAGCAAGATGGACTTAGTAGGGCAGTTACAGCCTATGGTGCCTTTGACCTATACGACCACAAATATGCAATGTATGGATGCAGTGCTTAATGCAGCTACATATTTTTGTATTTTTGATGGATCGATTTTTTTTTTGTGAATATGAATATGAGGTGCGAGAAGAGCTCTCTATTGATGAGTTTGAGTATGCCTAGAAATGAGATGCAAATTTTTGTTGTTTTTGATTATTTTTTATTTTTGACCAAGTGATTGTGGACATCCTTGGAGCATTTTGGTGACCAAGTGATTGCGATAATCCTTGGAGCTTTTTGGTTTGACCAAGTGATTGCGATAATCCTTGGAGCTTTTTGGTTTGACCAAGTGATTGCGATAATCCTTGGAGATTTTTGGTTTGACCAAGTGATTGCGATAATCCTTGGGGCTTTTGGGGTGACCAAGTGATTGCGATAATCCTTGGAGCTTTTTGGGTTGACCAAGTGATTGCGATAATCCTTGGAGCTTTTTGGGTTTTGACCAAGTGATTGCGATAATCCTTGGAGATTTTTGGGTTTTGACCAAGTGATTGCGATAATCCTTGGAGATTTTTGGGTTGACCAAGTGATTGCGATAATCCTTGGAGCTTTTTGGGTTTTGACCAAGTGATTGCGATAATCCTTGGAGCTTTTTGGGTTTTGACCAAGTGATTGCGATAATCCTTGGAGCTTTTTGGTTTGACCAAGTGATTGCGATAATCCTTGGAGCTTTTTGGTTTGACCAAGTGATTGCGATAATCCTTGGAGCTTTTTGGTTTGACCAAGTGATTGCGATAATCCTTGGAGCTTTTGTATTTTGACCAAGTGATTGCGATAATCCTTGGAGCTTTTTGGTTTGACCAAGTGATTGCGATAATCCTTGGAGCTTTTTGGTTTGACCAAGTGATTGCGATAATCCTTGGAGCTTTTGTGTTTTTGACCAAGCGATTTTATGGATCCTTGGAGCATTTTTGGGATATGGCTCTCTTAGATATAAAATGGTCGCAAATGATTGATATTCAAGGGTTCTGTTTCCTTGATACCATCGAGAGAAGCTAGCCGATACGTCCCGGGTCCTATTTTGTTATCAATGACATACCTCATTGATAGCAAAATAGTAAGTAGCCTGTTCTTTGTGAAGTTCATTCTTTTGGGCTAGCATGGCGCCTAGTGCCACATCAGTAGCTGAGATGTATAAGTAGAACGACACTCCTGGTCTAGGTGGTGCCAATCCGTGGCGAAGCCAAGTATTGTTTGATTTCATCAAAGGTGACTGCACTCGTCATCCCGTGAAATGTAACTCCCTTGTGCAATAATTTATTCATGGGTCAGCACTTGTCAAATAATTGTGCTATGTAGCGTTTAATCGATGCAACCTTTCCTTGCGGACTTCGAGTCGCTTGATGGTAGTTGGGGGAGCCATTTCAAGGATTGCCTTGACTTTCTTTGGGTCCAATTCGATGCCTCGTTTTGAGACTATAAAACCCAAGATTTTTCCGGATGTTACGCTGAATATGCACTTCTTGGGATTCATTCTGACCTTATGCTCTATGAGGCGATCGAGGATCTTGCTTAAGTCACCGAGATGATCTGAGCGTAAAAGAGACTTGGCTAACAAATCATCCATGTAATCTTCCAAATTTTTGTGCATGTAATCATGGAAGATATATGTCATGGCACGTTGGTAGGTAGCACCAGCATTTTTAAGGCCAAAATGCATGACCTTATAACAAAATGTCCCCCAAGGCATTGTGAACGCCGTTTTAAGTTGGTCTTCAAGATTGATACGAATTTGGTTGTATCCTGAGAAGCCATCCATTAGGGAGAGCATTTCATGACCTGTTGTAGCGTCTAATAGCGCATCGATGCTTGAAAAGGGTAAATCATCCTTAGGACTCGCTTTGTTTAGGTCTCAAAAATTGGTGCATATGCGAATCCTCCCGTCGGGCTTCTTGACGGGAACCATGTTGGACAGCCATGGCGGATAATCCACGCAGATGAAAAACTGTGCATCCAACAACTTTTGTAATTCGTCTTTGACCATCAAGGCCACTGTTGGGTGCATCTTTCATAGTTTTTGCTTTACGGGCTTGATTTTCGGATCAAGCGTTAAATTATGCGTGACTAGCTGCGGGTCTAGTCCTGGCATATCCTTGTACGACCATGCAAAAACTTCCTTCTTCGCTTTGAGAAGGGCGATATAGTCGGCTTGCTCTTTGGGGGAAAGACTTACCCCGAGCTTGATAATCTATGGATTCGTTGGGTCTAAGCCGATATCTACGTCAGTCATTTCCTCGACTGACATGTGGGATCCGTCCTCCAACTGATGTGGAGTTGGGATCAAATGGATATCATTAGCTGAGTTTAGATCTGCGTTTGGAACCTCGGGTCCCTCTTCAGCCTGAAAAATATCTTGAGTTGTCCTTGGGGTGGAATGAAGCATTTCACCGAAAGGCCAGTACTCTGATGGTGATAAAGGTGAATTGACGCGATCCCAGTCGATGGCATCTATGTCTAGGTGCAATGATTGTGATGGATCGGCCGGATTGCGGATGGGTGCGGTCAAATCAATGGAGATCATGTGGATGGAATGAATTTGGTCTCCAGAACCGCGGGTGTGATAACTCGATTCTTTTAGATGCTCCCTATACTCTGGATCTGGCTCTACGGGAACGGGCACGAATGGATCTTCCCTAGGTGCGAATTCGTCCCTATTTGTGAAAAGGATGGCAGGGTCTTTTCTCGACACTGATGTCATGATGGGATCTCGAGGTGGATGATGCTCATCTTGAATTTGGAGCCATGGATCCAATACTTGGTCCCACCTTGCAGGGTCTACCCACCATTCATGCCCTAGTAGTATGCCCATCTGTCCCATTAGATCTTCATGCGTTAAAGAGCGGTGATGCCGTCACGCATGTCTGAGATAGTCCATCTCAGTCTCATCTTCTGAATCACTTTCGGAGACCCAAAAATGTTCATCCTCTTCAGCAACTATTGCTTGCGACGTTGAGGACTCTCCTTGTTCTAGTAAGTTAACCTGGTCCCATTGTGGTTTTTCCACTCTTGGTGGAGGGACCTGATTCTCTTGACACTATGTTGTTTTGCCTGGAACCTCTAAGGGGAACAACTTCAGAAAGATGTCTGGAAGTCGTTGATGTTCTCTTTGAGGATTAATCTCTGAACTTTCGCCTCTCTCTAGCAAAGGAGAGGGATTACTGTTGTTTCCAGGGGTGTTTGTTGACCATGGGAGGTAGTCTCCCAATGTGTATTCCGTATTTGGATTGGCATATGGATCTTGTGCCAATCCCCCCTTGTTGCCTATTTCTAGGCCTTGCATATTTTCAACCAAGATGTCTAAGGGCAGGGGGTGATTGAACCCTACTCCTGACTTGTCATATGGCATCTGATATCTTGGTTGGCAAAGGACCCGCATCCCTTGCTCATATCTGCCTAGCTCGTATCCATGCCAATTGCATTGGCCAAGATATTTTAGGGCAAAATATGGGTTTGATAGATAGTTGATGTTTTCAACAAAAGGCTCTTCGTCTGCTTCCTTTTGTTGGCATGGTTCAAGACCATGATCAAGGCCCCCATACATGAAATTCGTCTGGTTTGGAGGGTAGCCTAGAGGAACAACTGTCCCTATGGGAAGGCGAGGTCTTCCCATGTCTTGTACTGACTCCAATGTCGGCGTCGCCACAACATTTTGCACTAAATATTCCCCCAGGCCCGTACTGGCCATTTCAACGATGATTGTTGATGATTGGGTGGGAGGAAACGGTAGTCCTTCCTGAGTCCATTCCATGTTTGGTGGTTCAGGAGTCTTAGTTTCTGTTGTGCTTGGTGTTTCCTCCGTTGATACCGTTGAGATTATGGGCAACCTTTCTTCTAAGGGTTTAACCTCTTCCATGATCTGTTTTCCCTTGTCCTTCTGTTTGGCCATGATAGGTGGCGTTGATGATGAAGGAGCAGTTGATGAAGTCTCACCTGGCTGGGATTTTGCCTTGTTGGTCACCAGTGGCACTGCGGTATTGGACCTCGTTTAGATGGATTTAACTGGAAATCCAAATGTGTTGAAGGGAGGGTCGATTGAGGTATGAATTGTACCGCATTGCAATACTTAAAGGGCTCTAAGTCCATTGGGACTACATGTATTTCTCCTTCATAAGCATACTTTAAGCACTGGTGGGCGATCGAAGGGACACACTTCATGTCCCTGATCCAAGGCCGCCCTAGTAGTATATTATAAGCCATCTCGCCTTCTAACACATGGCACAGTGTAGGTATTGACTTTTGTCCTACCTGGATAGGCAGAACAACTGTGCCGACTATCGAGCATATTGCATCGTTAAAAGCTCGCAGTGTATACGTGGAGGCTGTGATGTGAGAGGCTGGCGGCTTCAAATGTTTTAAGGCTGCAGTGGTAATGATGTTACTGGATGAGCCAGTATCTACCAACACCCTCTTGTACGAAATCCCGTTGACCCGCGTGATAACGTGCAGGGGTGGATCTGCCATGTCATTCGATATCGTTTTGACCTCATATTCTCTGAATGTGATGACCGGCTTCGTACATTGTTTCACATGTCCCACGAAGTTGTTGAAAGAATTTATTTCATGAGGCTGTAATTTGATGGCTTTTAAAATGTCCATAAGAGCTTCCCTATGGGGTGCTGACTATTGAATAAGCTCGTAAATGGACAGCCTAGCCGATGTGGTCCGCAAACTCTGTGTGAGTTTGGTCCGTATCGTGACCTCGGGTCTAGGCGGAGGCAACTGTGTTGGGCGTTGTTGAGGCTGCGATGTTGTCGGAACTTCCCTCGTAGCTACCTCGGGGGCAACTACTGGGTACCTTCTATTCCTTGTTACTATGCTAATCATTCCCACAAATCCTTGCATGGGAAGATTCTGTCGCACCTCGTTAATCTAGAGTGGTTTTGCCTGTGCCTCGTGGGCAGGCAAAGGGTCCTTGAATACCCCCATTTGTTGATTGTTTGGCGCTATGGGGTTGTCCACGACCAATGTTCTATTGTCAATCAAATATTGGATTAATTCTTTGAACTTCCAGCATCCATTCAAGTCGTGTCCTCTGCGCCTATGGAATCTACAATACAATTCCTCTCTGTATCCCCTAGGCTTAGGAGCATTAGGGTCTATATTTTGGATTTTTGGCAGAGTGACTAAATTTACCACTGACAAGCGATCAAATAGGGAGTCCCTGGACTCCGTGTAAGGGGTGAATACGCTACTGATTCTGCTCCTGTATTCTATTATCTCTTTCATAAGCAGGAGGCACTACCTGGTAATTAGCCTTTTGAGGCTACATTTCTGGCACAGGCGTGGGAACATTTATCGCAACTTGGTTGACTGCAGCGTGTTGTGATTGCGTTGTCCCGATTTTAGTGGTTTTATTCCACTCTTTCTTTTTAGGCTTGGTGATTGCACCTTCGCCTATCTTAATCTCTTCTATAACTCTGGCTTGCGCAAAAGCTTCTTCTAAGCTGTCGTACTGCCGCAACAAAAAATAGACCAGAGATTGATTTTAAGAAACTTTTTGCGAACATCTGCGTGAGATCAGACATAGGGGGATGGTAGGGTAACTTAGAAAGCAAAGCTCTCCATCGATTCCCATATGCTGCCATTGTTTCTTCCTCAAATTGCCTGAGGCTCGCCAGATCACTCAGTGATGCCTTCTTCCTTGTGTTGAAGGCAAAGCGTTCAAGAAACGCATCTACTAATTGATCTAAGTTACTTATGTTGTGTTTAGGTAGTTGTGTGAACCAATCCGAGGTAGGGCCTACGAATGTGGTTATGAATGTTCTAAGAAACAATGCGTCATTATCTTGGATGCCGAAGCATTGGCTTAGAAATCTTGTAACGTGTTCTTGTGCGTCCTCTTCACCTTTAAAGATTGCCAATTGAGGCAACTTGAAGTGCTCGGGGTAAAGAGGTGTAGGCACTGAGGGATGCACCGGATTACTGTGGAGTTGACGTAATGTGGGTTTTTGATGCCCAACAGCTTTTGTCTCCACAAACTCCAAACGCTCTAATAGCGCTTGGTATGCATCGGAAGATTTTATTTCTTCCTCTCTTGTTCGCTCCCGTTGTAAGTTATGGTAAACTGGGGGCCTATGGAGGGGTGGCCAAATGGAAATCCTCCTGCCTTGATGGGGAGTTTTAGCATATTATATTTCTGGTTTGTACTCCTCACAAAGTTCTTGAGGAGTCTCTGGGCGAGACCTATGACCTTGATAGAGTCCTCGCTGAAGGTACCCATCATTATTTCGGGGAGTGGCCTCCCTCTCGGGTCTGTAAGATCTCGGAGGCAAAGATTGACGAGGTCGTGGAGACCTGTCCTGCACTAACGAATTGTGCCTCTCATATTGTTCGGCCCTTTGGATGTGAGGGGTTGGCTCCCTCTCAGGTAGTTCATAGCGTAACTCATCCGCTTCGCGTTGCATGCGTTCTCTATCCAAGCGGTGTCGATACTCTATCTCCTGATGACTTTGTTTAAGCCGCGTGATTTGGGCTTGATGGGTGGCCTTTATAGCAACTATCGGGTCAATTTGGTCTACCCTATTTTTCTCAGGAGGTTCGAATGTTTCTCCTATGTTTTTGCCTCGAGTTTGCTGATCTAAAGTTTCAATGGGTCTCTTCCCTCTATCGAGGTGGGCGACATGTACTCGAGGCTCTGGCCGTGATGTATGATCATGATACCTAGTAAGTGAAGAAACGCAAGGTTATTGCACTATTTTTTGTCCTCGAGGAATGCGATGGCTTTCCTCGTACTTTCAGGGAGGAGAGTCCCAAGATTTAATCTGCATGGAATCTTGTCCCACCGTGATCGCCACTGAAAGCACGAGATTCCGGGCGAAGGAAACACTAATTGCGATGCATTCAAAATCAAATACGCTTAAGTCCTAGAAATGTAAATTGCATGAAATGAAAGAATCGCATTGGAAGAGACACAAGCAAATGGATAAAACACAGCCCTTTCATTAACCTTTCTTGATCTCTATTACAAATACGCCTCCTCCCTTTTCAGGGGCTAGGAGCGTTAAAAGAATTTGACTACAATCGAGACTTAAGGTTCCTCTTTCCGCATGCCCACACTTGAAATGGACAGGCCAAGATGATGCCACTGCTGATGTCAATGAGTCTTTGACCTCTGCTGCTCCTCATGCGAACAAAGAAACAATGAAAATGTCAGTAGCACCTGCTGCACATAAGAAGTTTTTGTTCTCTAAAATCGCCAAAAGATGCATGCAAACATTTGTCTGAAACAGTGAGTAAAATGACTCTAAATGACCTGAAAACCTGACAGAGGACGGAAAACATCACGAGAAGACCATCGCCATCGAGACAGTCGGCAAATCTACCTTCAACTAGAATTCGTCCCTGGGCAGGACGAATTCTGACTGCAATTCATCCCTGGGTGGGACGAATTCTTCTGTGTTGGAAAAGCCGACCTGATGCTGCTCCAATGTCGAATCTCGAGACCTGTAAAACACCTACAAATAGAGGGGTTATGTAATTGGGTCCATTTTGGGACGACCCAGATGGTTGGATTCTCCCAATTTTGCCTCTATACTTGGGAATTCGATATCGCCACCTGCAAGTTAGTGAAACAACAAAGCGACACAAAACATGATAAAATCTGATCAGAATGTTATGAAATTGAAGCTATGGATTCACCAAATAGAATAACACAAAATGCAACATGAGCAAGTAATCTAGAATGCTTCAGAATAAAACTTAGAAAGTGCGGGGGTGCCCAAGTGGGCCTCCCACCGTTGGTACTTGATTTTGGAGCCAATCCACTAGGGATGGGCCCAAAACTTCTTAGGATTGGGGGGGTCGGCAAATTGGTTGATTCAGGTGTCCATATGTTGGATTTGGGTCAGATTCAAGCTTCCAAAAGCCACCCAACAACCTCCCTTGCAAAATAGATTGGTGGATGTGAGAAGGTGAATCAAAGGGGATGCAAGTGGGTGTTCAACTCGGTAGCACTTCGTTGCTTGAAATCTCCTTCAATCTTCCCTCCTTTGGGTGAGAAAAGTCCCACCTTTTATAGACCCATGGGGTCTCTTTTGAGATGGAAGCATAAGTGCCATGTGTTGGTCATAGGTGCCATGTGGCGGTTAAGTCTTCCCATGAGGGAGGAGAGTCCTCCATGACTTGGGATTTCATAACTGCCCTTGTGACAGTCCTCTAACGACCTATCTGTCCACCCACACACGCGTGCGAGGCAGGAGTCATCAACTGACTGTCCTGGGCGGCCACTTGGCACCATTCTTCTTTTTGCCCGTTAAACTCAGAATTCGTCCCTACTAGAGACGATTTCAGAATTTGTCCCTGGGTGAGACGAATTCCAGTTAGTATTCATCCCTGGGTGAGACGAATACTGCGCAAAGTGTCTAAATGTGCCAAATTGCTTCCTGACCTTACAAAAATTGCTATGAAAGTGGTTAGGACCACTGTTTTACCTCTGAGGGCTGCCCTGGGGCCTGTGTTTGTCAACACGATCAGTATTTGTAGTCACATAATCGGATTGGTGCTGTTTTGGTGTCTACAGATGCCCCTTTTGGGATGTGCTATGCATAGCGCAGCGCCGAGCAAAAATAGATAACCAAAGCACTAATTATTAGGATTTCTTGGTAACCTAATCAACTTTTGATGCCCCAAGTATGGAAAGGGCATGCATTCTTGAATCCTTGCTTTTGACAAGCTAAGGAATGTGATTTCAAGTATTAACCTATTTTGGTGAGGTGTGACTTGAGCTTGGACATTGATCAGTCATGATTAGGCAAAGGGCGCAACCTTTTATCAATGGGGGAACCTTGTGTTCATGATTCACGAAATATCAAGTGTTTGATTGATTTGATTGTTACTTGTTTACTGGCCCAAGCAGGAGCGTAATTGTCTTTGTCAATGATTCTTTGAATGCATGTCGTTTTCCTTAATTGGGTGTGTGATTGTTGATTTGTGACTAAGTGTGACTACCCCCTCAAGCGACGAATTGATGAGGGAATGACATTCATGAGAAATGCAACGAGTCGCTTGACCCAAGATGACTTGTGCAAGGGTGCCTTTAGAGTGTTTACCATTTAGCATGTGCAATTTTTCCAACATTTGGACCTATTTTTGGTGGGTGTTAATCCTTTTTGTGATGTCCTAATGGGGTGAAATTATCGAAAATCCATCTTCCCGTGGAGCGGTCCGGCTATGGTAGCCTTCTTGGGGAAGTAGGAGAATGAGAATTTGAACCCTGACATCGAATTTCTTTGCCTAGATTTTAAATGCAAGAGCACTTGTGTCCGACAATGCTTATTGCTGTGTTTTTGTGTTGCGTTTATTTGTTGTTTTTGTTGTTTTTTGTGACACCATTTGGGGATTAAATTATCGAAAATCCATCTTCCGGTGGAGCGGTCCGGCAATGGTAGCCTTCTTAGGGAGTAGGATAGTGATAATTTGTGACTCCCATGTCTATTTTGTATGCGCTGGATGTCAGGTGCAGTAGCACTCTTATCGGGCATAGTTATTGTCTATTTTTTGTGCATTTTTGATCATTTTTTGATGTTTTTGAAGTGCTGGTTTGAATTCGTCCCTGGGTGGGACGAATTCTAGCTGTAGAATTTGTCCCTGGGTGGGACGAGTGCTAACCTGAGTGCTCGTCCCAGTCAAGGATGAATTCCAGCTCAAAATGCCTATTTAAGGGCCAAAACTTGCATTTGGGCTCATTTGTGTCATTTTTTTCTTGCGATTTTGGGGCTCTGGGAGGAGGAGGTAATTCTGCGAAGCGAAGCACTTCTGGAATTCCAGCAGCGCTTCGCTTCGCAGAATTACCTCCTCCTCCCAGAGCCCCAAAATCACAAGAAAAAAATGACACAAATGAGCCAATTCCAGCAGTGCTTCGCTTCGCAGAATTACCTCCTCCTCCCAGAGCCCCAAAATCGCAAGAAAAAAATGACACAAATGAGCCCAAATGCAAGTTTTGGCCCTTAAATAGGCCTTTTGAGCTGGAATTCGTCCTTGACTGGGACGAGCACTCAGGTTAGTGCTCGTCCCACCCAGGGACAAATTTTACAGCTAGAATTCATCCCACCCAGGGATGAATTCAAACCAGCACTTCAAAAACATCAAAAAATGATCAAAAATGCACAAAAAACAAACAATAACTATGCCCGATAAGAGTGCTACTGCACCTGACATCCAGCGCATACAAAATAGACATGGGAGTCACAAATTATCACTATCCTACTCCCTAAGAAGGCTACCATTGCTGGACCACTCCACGGGAAGACATATTTTCGATAATTTAATCCCCAAATGGTGTCACAAAAAACAACAAAAACAACAAATAAACGCAACACAAAAACACAGCAATAAGCATTGTCGGACACAAGTGCTCTTGCATTTAAAATCTAGGCAAAGAAATTCGATGTCAGGGTTCAAATTCTCATTCTCCTACTTCCCCAAGAAGGCTACCATAGCCGGACCACTCCACGGGAAGATGGATTTTTGATAATTTCACCCCATTACGACATCACCAAAAGGGTTAACACCCACCAAAAATAGGTCCAAATGTTGGAAAAATTGCACATGCTAAATGGTAAACACTCTAAAGGCACCCTTGCACAAGTCATCTTGGGTCAAGTGACTCATCGCTTTTCTCATGAAAGTCATTCCCTCATCGATTCATCGCTTGAGGGGGTAGTCACACTTAGTCACCAATCAACTATCACACACCCAATTAAGGAAAATGACATGCATTCAAAGAATCATTGACAAAGACAATTACGCTCCTGCTTGGGGCAGTAAACAAGCAACAATCAAATCAATCAAACACTTGACATTTCGTGAATCATGAACACAAGGTTCCCCTGTGGATAAAAGGTTGTGCCCTTTGCCTAATCATGACTAATCAATGTCCAAGCTCAAGTCACACCTCACCAAAATAGGTTAATACTTGAAATCACATTCCTTAGCTTGTCAGAAGCAAGGATTCAAGAATGCATGCCCTTTCCATACTTGGGGCATCAAAAGTTGATTAGGTTACCAAGAAACCCTAATAATTAGTGTTTTGGTTATCTATTTTTGCTCGACGCTACGCTATGCACAGTGCATCCCAAAAAGGGGCATCTGTAGACACCAAAACAACACCAATCCGATTATGTGATTGCAAATACTAATCGCGTTGACAAACACAGCCCCCAGGGCAGCCCTCAGAGGTCAAACAGTGGTCCTAACCACTTTCATAGCAATTTTTGTAAGGTCAGGAAGCAATTTGGCACATTTAGACACTTTGCACAGTATTTGTCTCACCCAGGGACAAATAGTAACTGGAATTCGTCTCACCCAGGGAGGAATTCTGAAATCGTCTCTAGTAGGGACAAATTCTGAGTTTAACGGGCAAAAAGAAGAATGGTGCCAAGTGGCAACCCAAGACAGTCAGTTGATGACTCCTGCCTCGCACGCATGTGTGGGTGGACAAATAGGCCGTTAGAGGACTGTCACAAGGGCAGTTATGAAAGCCCAAGTCATGGAGGACTCTCCTCCCTCATGGGAAGACTTAACCGCCACATGGCACCTATGACCAACACATGGAACTTATGCTTCCCTCTCAAAAGAGACCCCATGGGTCTATAAAAGGTGAGACTTTTCTCACCCAAAGGAGGGAAGATTGAAGGAGATTTCAAGAAACGAAGTGCTGCCGAGTTGAACACCCACTTGCATCCCCTTTGATTCACCTTCTCACATCCACCAATATCTTTTGCAAGGGAGGTTGTTGGGTGGCTTTTGGAAGCTTGAATCTGACCCAAATCCAACATATGGACACCTGAATCAACCAATTTGCCGACCCCCCCAATCCTAAGAAGTTTTGGGCCCATCCCTAGTGGATTGGCTCCAAAATCAAGTACCAATGGTGGGAGGCCCACTTGGGCACCCCCGCACTTTCTAAGTTTTATTCTGAAGCATTCTAGATTACTTTCTCATGTTGCATTTTGTGTTATTCTGTTTGGTGAATTCATAGCTTCAATTTCATAACATTTTGATCAGATTTTATCATGTTTTGTGTCGCTTTGTTGTTTCACTAACTTGCAGGTGGCGATATCGAATTCCCGAGGATAGAGGCCAAATTGGGAGAATCCGACCATCTGGGTCGTCCCAAAATGGCCCCAATTACATAACCCCTCTATTTGTAGGCATTTTGCAGGTCTCAGGATTTGACATTGGAACAGCATCAGGTCGGCTTTTCCAACACAGAAGAATTCGTCCCACCCAGGGACGAATTGCGATCGAAGTCGTCCCGCCCGGGGACGAATTCCGCTTGAAGGCAGATTGGTCGATTGTCTCGATGGTGATGGCCTTCTGGTGATGTTTTTTGTCCTCTGTCAGGTTTTTAGGTCATTTAGAGTCATTTTACTCACTGTTTCAGACAAATGTTTGCATGCATCTTTTGGCGATTTTAGAGAACAAACACTTCTTATGTGCAGAAGGTGCTACTGACATTTTCGTTGTTTCTTTGTTCGCAGGAGGAGCAGCAGAGGTCAAAGACTCATCGACATCAGCGGCGGCATCATCTTGGCCCGTCCATTTCAAGTGTAGGCACGCGGAAAGAGGAACTTTAAGTCTCGATTGTAGTCAAATTCAATTAACGCTCCTAGCCCATGAAAAGGGAGGAGGCGTATTTGTAACAGAGATCAAGAAATTTTAATGAAAGGGCTATGTTTTCTCCATTTGCTTGTGTCTCTTCCAATGCGTTTCTTTCATTTCATGCAATTTACATTTCTAGGACTTAAGCGTATTTGATTTTGAATGCATCGCAATTAGTGTTTCCTTCACCTAGAATCTCGTGCTTTCAGTGGCGATCACGGTGGGACCTCAAGATTGCCACTGAAAACCTGACAGGGATGAATTCCAGTTAGTATTCGTCCCTGGGTGAGACGAATACTGCGTAAAGTGTCTAAATGTGCCAAATTGCTTCCTGACCTTACAAAAATTGCTATGAAAGTGGTTAGGACCACTGTTTGACCTCTGAGGGCTGCCTTGGAGGCTGTGTTTGTCAACACAATCAGTATTTGCAGTCACATAATCGGATTGGTGCTGTTTTGGTGTCTACATGTAGTGAATTAATTTACCGAATCAAGGGCATGGTCACGACCCCAGACAATCAAGAACCAATGTGTGTGCAATTGAGTTCATTAACTCATCTTGAGTAAATTGGGTAAACCCATTTTGGATAAAATCTAAGAAGCTAGCTTGTCCGTATGTGCGGTCAGAGGTCTCTTTAAAAGAGATGTGTCGCCTCGCATGAGCATACTCCACTACCAGTCAAGCGTCTATAGCCCCGATGGAGGCTAACTCCATAGTCCATGATTTTTGTTTTTGATTTCTTGAATTTTGGGGATGACTACTTAACCGTCTGACTAGAAATGTAGTACGATCCTTAAAACCCACTTAATCAGTGGTGTGTGATGTAAAGGAATTAGAGCTTTGGGGAATCAGATTCTCAACCTAAGTGTGATGAGAATTGTACCCTATCCTTGCTACTCTATTTTTTTGAAGCAACTGTGATAGTAGTGAAAACCACTGTTATCATGGACAATGTTGCATAATAGGACAAGCAAGGATGACCCTTTTCACCTCAATATTCCTACCAAGTATGTGTTATCCCTATTTGACACAAGATGTTTTTAAGATGTGAAATTGTGTTTGGTTCGAGAATGTTTTTGAGATCAATTCCCAATACTCAAGATTTGCTTAGTGTATATATGTGCAATGGTCCTAAAAGAACTCAACATTTTTCTTGAGGTTGCTTAAAACACTAGGAGTGGCTGAGTGATTGAAAACACCTAGGATTTGGCTTAGGAAGCAATGTATTATTATGACTGATGGTTTTGGTGATGTTTGATGTGAGGTGCCCCTGATTAAGGCAACAAGACATAGTGCACTATCAATTATTCTTGACTTTAATGAATTTGAATGGTATAAATGTGCAAATAATATGAAAGTTGTAATGTGTGAATGCAATAGAAGAAGGATTGTGAACATGATTTATTAAAAATGCAATGTGTATGAAAATGTTTTTGTGTTTTATATTTATTATTGTTTTTTTTTTTTTGATGTTTTTGAGATGAAATGTGGCCAAAGGAGTTTCATTTGGAGCATTTTGAATGGAAATTGACCAAAGGAGTGCCTCCCTTGGGGCATTTTGAAATGAGATTTGACCAAAGGGGTTAGGTTCCTTTAGGGCCTTTTGAATTGATTTGACCAAAGGGGTGTCCCATTTTGGAGTCTTTTTGATTGAATTGACCAAAGGGGTGTCCCCTTTGGAGCCTTTTTTATTTGAATTGACCACAGGGATTTGGCTCCTTTGGAGCATTTTTGATTGATTTGACCAAAGGGGTGTCCCCTTTGGAGCCTTTTGGATTTTGAATTGACCAATGGGATTTGGTTCCTTTGGAGCATTTTTGATTGATTTGACCAAAGAGTTTGATTCCTTTGGAGCCTTTTGATTTGAATTGATCAAAGGGGTTTTGTTCCTTTGGAGCCTTTTGATTTGATTTGACCAAAGGGATTTAGTTCCTTTGGAGCCTTTTGATTTGATTTGACCAAAGGGGTTTAGTTCCTTTGGAGCCTTTTGATTTGATTTGACCAAAGGGGTTTAGTTCCTTTGGAGCCTTTTGATTTGATTTGACCAAAGGGGTTTACTTCCTTTGGAGCCTTTTGATTTGATTTGACCAAAGGGGTTTTGTCCTTTGGAGCCTTTTGGATTGAATTGACCAAAGGGGTTTGTTCCTTTGGAGCATTTTTTATTGATTTTACCAAAGGGGTGTGGTTCCTTTGGAGCCTTTTGTTTTGATTTGACCAAAGGGATACCCCCTTTGGAGATTTTTTTTTTTTTGCATGTGGAAGGTGATTCAGGTGAAATGAGGTGGCAAATGTGTATTTATTTAAAATGTGATGTGAATGAAAAGCAAATAAACACACAATCAATTAAGCCAACAAATGTTTTCTAAGTTTTTCAAATTTTGTTTTCGATGTTTGATTTTTTTTATTGTTTTTGGATTTTTGAAGTTTTTGACCTTTTTTTTAATTTTGAGGTTTTTAATTTTTTATTTTTTTTTAAGTTTCTGTGTGTTTTAATGTTGTTGAAATTTTGAAAAAGTTTTTTTTTTGCGGATTAGAATAAAGGATCTTTATTAAGATGGTTATTAGGAACACTAGTGCCAAGCATGATTTCTCAAAAGAGTCTAGGGTACACCGCTTAAATCCCAGTGGGGGGTTCGCCTAGCTCTTCCACTCTGATTCAAAAATCGTTCCAATAGTGGGAGATAACTTGTACACAAGTGACCAATACCAACTTAAGGACTTCCCTATTCTGTCTAAAGCATCTAGGGGGCAAGCCAATGGAAGGATATGAATTCCAACGTCACCGGTCTGAATGGAGGTTGGTGATTAAATCCAACCTACCAATGTTATTGTGAGACGTGCAAGTGTGTGAATGTCTTTGTTTATTATTGTTTTGGTAAAACAAGATACAATGCAATCTATGATGCAATTCAATTGTGGATGCCTAAAAATGCAATCAAACGCACACCAAACATAGAAAAGCATACAAAAATGTGAAGTTGACTTAGTTTTTGATAATTTTGTTTTGACACATTTTTTTAACATGTTTTTGTATTTTTTTGTTTTGTTGTATTTTGTGTGTTTTGATTTTTTTTTTTTTTTTCGAGCTTCAACAGGGGCGGCCCGCTTGGGCACCCCACACTTTTGTTTGTTGCATGATTAATTTATTCTATCATTGCGAATATATCTTGTATTACCATATCTATCGAATATTATCATGCATTATGCTTTATCGAATATTATCATGCTCTCATGGTATTTGCTATCCCACTAACCTGCAGGTAGTGACGTTTAATTCGACAACAGATTGGCCGACTGTTTCAATGGCAGTGGCCATCTGGTGACGTTTTCTGTTAGAGTTGCAGGTTGCGTAGAGTTATTTTATTCACGTATCTAATCAATCTCTGCACGTATTTCTCATTGATTTTTAAAAGTCAAACATTCTATCTTTTGTTGCAGGTGCTACTAACGTCTCTGTGTTTCTTTGATCGCAGGAGAAACAACAGCAAGCAAGGATTCATCAGCATAAGCGGTGGCAGCACTTTGGCCCGCCCGTTTCACATGTGGGCATGCGAAAAGAAGATTACTAATCATGATTGTAACTGAAAATATGTAACTAAGGAGATGTATTGTAACCGAGTTGGAATCACATTAATAAAAAGGGTTGTGCTCCTCGCTTTCTCTTTATATTTTGTCTCGATTTGATTACGTTCTTCCTATTTCATGCATCGAGTTAGTTTTTGTTTTCATTGCATATTAGTATTTCTTTTTTACTTTCGGAATCTCATGCTTTCAATGGCGATCACGGTGGGACCCTGTCCCATGAATTTTGAGATCACAGGAACTGATTAAAACTTGTGTTTTTGTGCTTACAGGTACCTTTTTAATTTTTGACTGTTATTCGTCTTTGCTTGGACAAATTTCTGTCTGTGAATTTTAGAGCCGAAGATCAGAAACAACAAGTCTGGACAGAGAAAGGTAAGGGTTTTAAAACTGTTCCCATTGTTTTTTTTTTTTTTTGTTGTTTATGTTTACTTTCATTCGTTTATGTTTAAAAATTTCATTAAAGTAAAAAATTCAAAGAAAATGAATTTTCTTTAATTGTTTAAAGAAGGGTAGGAAAAGATTCCGTCAATTTTCTTACTTTATTTAATTGTTTAAAAAAAAAAAAATCATTTTATTTGTTTATTTTTTTACTTTCATTTTCTTTAATTGTTAAAGAAGGGTATTTTTTTTTTTTTTTTTAATTGTTAAAGAAGGGTAGAGAAAGTTGTAGTCAATTTTCATGCTTTATTTATTTAATTGAAAAAAAAAAAAAAATTCCGTCCAATTTCTATTTACTATTTTCCGGTTTGTAGTGTTTGTATGGCTTAGGGAAAGTTTCTTTTTTGCTGCCTGTTTCATTTTTATTAAATAAAAAGAACTACACACACTTCACGTGGTAAAATTAAACCAAGGAGCTGGTCGTAAAACCCCAGCCCTTGAGCAAGACCAACGGTGGGTTCATCACCACCTTGGCTTAGCTTTGCATCCATTTCCCCCGATTGTCACTGTTGTTAGGCGTAAATCCTGACGAAAGCTGACCGAGTGTTGTTGGGGTGATTCCCATGCACGCGAGGATAAGTCTTCTATGGTAGGTGTCATTAACAGGACAATCCCCCTTCCGTACCGCCTATGTTCCACGTACCATCTGCTCTCACGTACCTATAGTTTCCCTCTCGTAAGGGCGGGTATATAGAGAGGTTGGTATATCGGTCCGACAATGGTATATTGAAGGGGCGACCATTTATGGGAGTCATATGAGCCAACATTATGCATTTAAACATTCTTCAAAACTTGCAAAAACAAAACAAAACATCAAAATGCACTAAACCAGTTTAGGACACACTATTTAATCCTTAAAAGAGATAATCACGGTTTGTGTATGTGTGTGTTCATTTTTGCTTAGTGTAAACAAAAAACAAAAATCATCATAAACAAGATAAAAATCTGCTTAGATAGTAGAGAAGCACCACAATGGTGTACACCCGTAGCCAAGCCCAATCAAGGGCAGAAGCTCCGGAAGGTACACAAGAAGCAGGCACAAGTCGCCTTCGCTTTAGTCCTGAAGACTTGGTCATACCGCCTTGGCGGTCTGGGCCACAAGAGAATCCACATCATTCCATGTCTAAAAGGAATTATTGGGACACTCCTCATTGGAGTATACCCATTCAACACAGCCCCTTTCGAGAAGAAGCTTTACATGTAGATCTCAATGTAAGTAGACAACCGCCTTTAGAGGCTAGAGATGAGTGGCTACAGCGCGATGAAGCGCTAGAGAGGCATAGTGTCCATGAGGAGAGACAACGTGAATACGGTACCTCTTCTTTGCCTCCCATTAGAACAGAAAGACAAAATCCAGAGCGCAGGGCTCTTTACACAGGACGAGCTAACTCTGCCCACCCCTTTCACACCCATGAAAGGGAGAACGAGGAAGATCATCGCATTCCTCGAGAGCAACATACAGCGTGGGAGCCTTGCGCTTCCGCACCTGCTAGATATAATGATCACCCATTAAGGCCGGAGCCTCAAGTAAATGCCGCTAATCTCGACAGAGGGAAGCATCACATAGAAGTCCCGGATCCTCAAAACCAAGATAGATACATCGAAAAGGTGGCTAGGCCTCCTAGAATTAAAACAACAGAGCAAATTGACCTATCATTTGCTAGACATGCTGCCCGCCAAGCGCAGATCAAGCAGCTTGAGCAGGATCAGCAGCAACTAGAACAATTATATCACCTTAATAAAGAGCGCATTCGATGCCAAACAAATGAGCTGCTCCGCATCACTATGCCTGAAAAGGTTCAGACCCCCCAAACATAGAGGGCAGAAAGGTACGAGAGGCACAACCTCATAGTGCATGATAGGTCCCCAAGACCTCGCCAAGAGGTGCCTTTAAGACACCCAAGACATGAGCGGGAGGCCACTCCCAAGAATGACGATGGGCACCCTTCACGAGCGCCCACTCCTGTTCATCGAGCTCGCCCAATAACTCCTCGGGAAGCTTATGAGGAGTATGAAGAAGAAGAATGGGCCGAAATGCCATATCAAGGCAGAGGAGGTGCTATCCAGCCACCCCTCCACAGGCCCCCAGTTGCCCAATGGGAACGAGTTACGAAAGAAGAGATTAAATCTTCCAATGCATATAAAGCGCTATTAGAGCGTTTGGAGTCTGTGGAGACAAAAGCTTATGGGCATCAAAAGCCCACATTACGTCAACTCCGCAGTCATCCAGTGCATCCCTCAGTGCCCACACCTCTTTACCCTGAACATTTCAAGTTGCCTCAATTGGCAGTCTTTAAAGGTGAAGAGGATGCACAAGAACATGTCACAAGATTCCTAAGCCAATGCTTCGGCATCCAAGATAATGACGCATTGTTGCTTAGGACATTCATAACCACATTCGTAGGCCCTGCCTCGGATTGGTTCACACAATTACCAAAACATAGCATAAACAACCTAGATCAATTAGTAGATGCGTTTCTTGAACGCTTTGCTTTCAACACAAGGAAGAAGGCATCACTGAGTGATCTAGCCAACCTCAAGCAATATGAGGAAGAAACAATGGTAGCATACGGGAATCGATGGAGGGCTTTGCTTTCTAAGCTACCCTACCGTCCCCCTATGTCTGATCTCACACAGATGTTTGCACGGAGTTGCTTAAAATCAATCTCTGGGCTATTGCTGCTACAACAATACGACAGTTTAGAAGAAGCTTTGGCGCAAGCCAGAGTTATAGAAGAGATCAAAATAGGAGAGGGCGCAATCGCCAAGCCTAAAAAGAAAGAGTGGAACAAAAACACTAAGACTGGGACTACGCAACCAAAACCCGCTGTAGTTAATCAAGTCACGATAAATGTCCCTAAGCCTGTGCAAGAAATACAGCCTCAAAAGGCTAATTACCAGGCAGTGCCTCCTAGTTATGAAAGAGATAATAAGAAACAGGAGCAGAATCAGCAGCGTCACCCTAGGCGACAATTCACCCCTTATACGGAGTCCAGGGACTCCTTATTTGACCGCTTGTCAGCGACAAATTTAGTCACCCTTCCAGAGATCCAAACCATAGATCCTAACGCTCCCAAGCCTAAGGGATACAGAGAGGATTTATATTGTAGATTCCATAGGCGAAGGGGACATGACTTGAATGGATGTTGGAAATTCAAAGGACTGATACAAGATTTAATTGATAATCAAACATTGGCAGTGGACAACCCCATAGCACCAAATAATCAACAGATGGGGATATTCAAGGACCCTTTGCCTGCCCATGAGGCACAGGCAAAACCTCTTCAGATTAATGAGGTGCGACAAAATCTCCCCATGCAAGGATATGTGGGAATGATCAGCATAGTAACGAGGAACAAAAAGTACCCAGCAGCTGCCCCAAAAGAAGTTCCTTCAACATCGCAACCTCAACAACCCACTGTGCAATTGCCTCCGCCTAGACCCGAGGTCACGATACGGACCAAACTCACGCAGAGTTTGCGGACCACATCGGCTAGGCTTTCCATTTATGAGCTTATACAGCAGTCAGCGCCCCATCGAGAAGCTCTCATGGAAATTCTGAAAGCCATCGAATTACAGCCTCACGAAGCAAATTCCTTCAATAACTTTGTAGGACATGTAAAATGATGTACAGAGCCAGTCATTACCTTCAGAGAGGATGAAGTTAAAGCAGTATCGAATGACATGGCAGATCCACCCCTGCACGTTATCGCGCGGGTCAACGGGATCCCGTACAAGAGAGTGTTGGTAGATACCGGCTCATCCAGTAACATCATTACCACTGCAGCATTAAAACATCTGAAGCTGCCGACCTCTCATATCACGGCCTCAACATACACACTACGAGCATTCAATGATGCAATATGCTCAACAGTCGGCACAATTGTTCTACCCGTCCAGGTAGGACAAAAGACGATACCTACATTGTGCCACATTCTGGAAGGCGAGATGGCATACAACATACTGCTAGGGCGACCATGGATCAGGGACATGAAGTGTGTCCCTTCGATAGCTCACCAGTGTCTGAAGTATGCATTTGAAGGAGAAATACATGTAGTCCCGATGGACTTAGAACCCTTCAAATATTGCAATGCAGTGCATTTGATGCCGCAATCGACCCTCCCGTCGACGCACTTGGATTTCCAGTTAAATCCATCTAGACAGGGTCCGATACCGTAGACACCACGGATGACTAATCCATCGAAACCCCAGCCAGGTGCATCTACATCATCGGCTCCTTCATTACCAATGCCACCTGTCATGGCTAAACAGAAGGACAAAGGAAAAAAGATCTTGGAAGAGGCTCAACCCCTAGAAGAGGTGTTGCCAACGATATCAACTGTCTCAACAGAAGAAATACTTAGCACAATGGAAGCTGAGATTCCTAATCCACCCAACATGGAATGGACTCGGGAAGGCCTTCCATTTCCTCCCTCTCAATCGTCAACAATTATTGTTGAAATGGCCAGTACGGGCCTGGGAGAATATCTGGTGCAAAATGTTGTAGCAACGCCCATGCTAGAAATAGTGCAGGACATGGGGAGACCTCGCCTTCCCATAGGGACAATTGTTCCTTTAGGTTACCCACCAAACCAGACAAATTTTGTGTATGGGGGCCTTGATCATGGTGTAGAACCATGCAAGCAAAAGGACGAGGACGAAGAGCCTTTTGCCGAAAATATCAATTATTTGTCGAACCCGGACTTCGCTCTGAGATATCTAGGCCAATGCAATTGGCACGGATACGGGTTAGGAAGGTATGAGCAAGGGGTGCGTGTCCTTTGCCAGCCAAGATATCAAATGCCTTATGATAAGTCGGGAGTAGGGTTCAACCACCCCCTGCCCTTAGACATCTTGGTAGAAAACATGCAAGGCCTAGAAATAGGCAGCAAGGGTGGATTGGCATTAGATCCTTATGCCAACCCAAATACAGAATATACATTGGGAGATTACCTCCCATGGTCAACAAACACCCTTGGCAACAACAGTAATTCCCCTCCTTTGCAAGAGAGAGGTGAAAGTTCGGATAGTAATCCCCAAAGAGAACATAAACGGTGTCCGGACATCTTTTTGAAGTTGTTCCCCTTAGAGGTTCCAGTTGAGTCAATACAGTGTCAAGAGAATCAGGTCCCTCCACCAAGAGTGGAACAACCGCAATGGGACCAGATTAATTTGCTGGAACAAGGAGAACCCTCAACGTCGCAAATAGTTGCTGAAGAGAATGAACATTTTTGGATCTCCGAAAGTGATTCAGAAGATGAGACTGAGATGATCTATCTCAGACATGCACGACGGAATAATCGCCCTTTAACTCATGAAGATCTAATGGGACAGATGGGCATAAGGTTAGGGCATGAATGGTGGGTAGACCCAGCAGGGTGGGACCAAGTGTTGGATCCATGGCTCCAAATTCACGATGAGCACCGTCCACCCCGAGACCCTATCATGACATCAGTGCCGAGGGAAGACCCCGTCTTCCTATCAACACATAGGGCCGATCCGTTCATGCCCGTCCCTACAGAACCAGATCCAGAGCATAGGGAGCATCCAGAATGTTCGAGTTATCACACCCGCGGTAATGGAGACCAAATTCATTTCATCCACATGATCTCCATTGATTTGACCGCACCCATCCGCAATCCGGCCGATCCAGCACGGTCATTGCATCTAGACATAGATGCCATCGACTAGGATCGCGTCAATTCACCGCTCTCCCCATCAGAGTATTGGCCTTTCGGTGAAATGCCTCATTTTACCCCAGGGACAACTCAAGATATTTTTCAAGCTGAAGAGGGACCCGAGGTTCCAAACGTAGATCTAAACTCAGCTAATGATATCCATTTGATCCCAACTCCACATCAGTTGGAGGACGGATCCCACATGTCAGTCGAGGAAATGACTGACGTAGACATCGGCTTAGACCCAATGAATCCATAGATTATCAAGTTGGGGGTAAGCTTATCCCCTGAAGAGCAAGCCGACTACATTGCCCTTCTCAAAGCGAAGAAGGAGGTTTTTGCATGGTCATACAGAGACATGCCGGGACTAGATCCGTAGCTAGTCACGCATAATCTAACGCTTGACCCGACAATCAAGCCAGTTAAGCAAAAACTACGAAAGATGCACCCAACAGTGGCCTTGATGGTCAAAGATGAATTGCAAAAGCTGTTGGATGCACAGTTTGTCATCTGCATGGACTATCCGCCATGGCTGTCCAACATGGTGCCCGTCAAAAATCCCGACGGGAGGATTCGCATATGCACTGATTTTTGAGATCTAAACAAAGCGAGTCCTAAGGATGATTTCCCCTTGCCAAGCATCGACGCATTGGTAGACGCTACAATAGGTCACGAAATGCTATCCCTCATGGATGGTTTCTCAGGATACAATCAGATTCGTATCAATCCTGAGGATCAACTCAAAACGGCGTTCACAACGCCTTGGGGGACATTTTGTTATAAGGTCATGCCTTTTGGCCTTAAAAATGTTGGCGCCACCTACCAACGTGCCATGACGTACATCTTCCATGATTACATGCATAAAACTTTGGAAGATTACATGGATGATTTGTTAGCCAAGTCTCTTTTGCGCTCAGATCATCTCGGTGACTTAAGCAAGATTCTCGATCGCCTCATAGAGCATAAGGTCAGATTGAATCCCAAGAAGTGCGTATTCGGCGTCACATGTGGAAAACTCTTGGGTTTTATAGTCTCAAAGCGAGGCATCGAAGTGGACCCAAAGAAAGTCAAGGCAATCCTCGAAATGGCTCCCCCAACCACTATCAAGCAGCTCAGAAGTCTGCAAGGAAAGGTCGCGTCGATTAAGCGCTTCATAGCGCAGTTATCTGACAAGTGTCGACCCATGAACAAATTATTGCACAAAGGGGTTACATTTCATTGGGATGACGAGTGCCAGTCAGCCTTTGATGAAATCAAATGATACTTGGCTTCGTCGCCAGTATTGGCACCACCTAGACCAGGAGTGTCGTTCTACTTATACATCTCAGCTACTGAGGTGGCATTGGGCGCCATGCTGGCCCAAAAGAATGAACTTCACAAAGAACAGGCTACTTACTATCTTAGCCGCACCCTGGTCAGTTACGAACTTAACTATGCATACGTTGAAAAACTCTGCTTGGCAGTGGTGTTTGCTACCAAGAGGCTACGCCACTACATGCTGAGCAACACTACGTATGTTGTGTCTAAGGAGAATCCATTGCGATACATGATGAGTCGTACCTATCATAGTAGTCGCACGGCGAAATGGATCATGTTGTTGATGGAATTTGACATAGAATTTATTGGACAAAAATCTATCAAAGGACAAGTCATAGCCGATCAACTAGCAGAGGCTCCTCTTGAAGACGATCAGCCTCTAGTCATAGAACTACCCGATGATGGGGTCTTCCATGTCTCAGAATCGCCAGATTCTGATGAGCCTGAGTCACAGGCCGACATAACCTTATTTTTTGATGGTTCTAAATGTGAGCAAGGTGGTGGCACGGGAATTGTATTCTTCACACCGCAGGGCGCTCCAATGCCCCTGTCATTTAAATTAAACTTCCCGTGCACCAACAATAATGCAGAGTATGAAGCCTTGCTCCTAGGTCTTCAGACAGCAATCGCCATGAACATCAAACGACTAAACATCTTTGGTGATTCGCTGTTAATCGTCAATCAAGTCAAAGGGGAATACAAATGCAAATGCCCAGTTTTGCAGGCTTATAAAGCCCTTGTGGACAAATTCCTGGCAAAACTTGAATGGTACGACATCGAGGCACTCCCTCGATCATCGAATCATTTTGCGGACACAATGGCCTCCTTGGGGTCACTAATCCCGCAAGACCTTTCCGGTGATATGACAACCATTCAAGTCAAAACCTTATCGCAATCCGTGATGGAGCGTGCAAGCTCTGACTTGACGTCAGGAATCCACATGATCCAGATTGAACCATCCTCGGATAAGTTCTCTCAAATCCGCGATCGTCTGAAACATGCCAACTGGGGGTCCTTATTCTCCCCTACTCCCATCAATAGCAACACAACGCTGTTCTTACAAGTTCTATCCTGCTCAGCATTTGTTAGGGAGGAACTTCAAAAGGGATTGGCTGTTCATACTGTCGAGGTTTTCGATCAACAGGACTGGTATTTACCCATTAGAGACTACCTCAAGTTAGGTAATCTTCCCCTTGGATTGACGCACGTCGCAAAATGAACATTCAAGCAGAAAGCGGCTAAGTATGTCTTGATAGGAGACATTTTGTATCGTCGCAGCTATGAAGGAATCCTTCTTCGTTGCTTGGACCAGCAAGAGTCCACTTGGGCGGTCGCCCAAGCGCACGATGGTACATGTGGTGGCCACTTTAGTGGTATGGCCATTGCAAAGCGCATTCTTCGCATGGGATATTATTGGCCATATTTAGAGCGAGATTGTTGCGCATATGTCAAGAAGTGCGTGAAGTGTCAACATCATGCCAATTTGATGCACGTACCTTCCCAGGCCTTGCAGACAGTCCAATCTGCTTGGCCATTTTTGTAGTGGGGCTTCGATCTAATTGGAAAGATCTCCCCTGCATCGTCAGGCCGTCACACGTTTATCATAACGGCCACAGAGTATTTTACCAAATGGGTGGAAGCAATTCCGCTAACCTCTACGACAGGACCCCGCATTGTGGAGTTCATTTTGCATAACATCATATGTCATTTTGGTATTCCATCCAAAATAATCTCGGATAATGGGCCATCATTCAAGAACAAAGACGTGCGTGCTTTGACCACAAAGTACAAAATCCAAGCATAGTTTTTTGACACCCTATTATCCGTAGGCAAATGGGCAAGCAGAGGCGTCAAACAAAATGCTAGTTGCCATCCTTAAAAAGACGGTCGCAGATACAGTCATAAGGATTGGCACATCCAAATCCCACTTGCCCTTTGGGCTTATCGCACCAGCATTCGGACGCCAAGCTAGGGCCACTCTATTTTGCTCGTGTATGGCTCAGAGAGCAATAATGCCTCTAGAGTTGGAAATTCCTTCCCTTCGCATATCAATGCAGGAGTTCATCGATGATGACACTGCACGGCAGGCCCGGTTAGACCAACTTACGTTGCTTGACGAACGACGCGTTAATGCTCTCGAGCACTTACGTATCTATCAAGAGTGGCTTAAGAAAGCTTACAACATGAAAGTTCACCTAAGGGACTTTCGGGTTGGTGATTTGGTTTTGAAGGAAAACCAACAGAACTCTAATTTGCCATCCCACCT
Organism: Wollemia nobilis; assembly: GCA_028583015.1. Lineage (NCBI taxonomy): Eukaryota > Viridiplantae > Streptophyta > Pinopsida > Araucariales > Araucariaceae > Wollemia > Wollemia nobilis. Next base: position 318,095 of record JAQPPZ010016997.1, read on the forward strand.
AAGGGACAAGTTCACGGCAAATTGGTTAGGTCCATATGTCATTGATAGCAAAATAGGACCCGGGACATACCGGCTAGCTTCTCTCGACGGTATCAAGGAAACAGAACCCTTGAATATCAGTCATTTGCGACCATTCTATATCTAAGAGAGCCATATCCCAAAAATGCTCCAAGGATTCCTGAAATCGCTTGGTCAATCCCAAAAATGCTCCAAGGATTATCGCAATCGCTTGGTCAAATCCCAAAAATGCTCCAAGGATTATCGCAATCGCTTGGTCAAATCCCAAAAATGCTCCAAGGATTATCGCAATCGCTTGGTCAAATCCCAAAAATGCTCCAAGGATTATCGCAATCGCTTGGTCAAATCCAAACAAAAGGCTCCAAGGATCCATAAAATCGCTTGGTCAATTCCAAAAAGGCCCCAAGGATTCTTAAAATCGCTTGGTCAATCCCAAAAATGCTCCAAAGGATTTCCACAATCACTTGGTCAAAAATCAAGAAAATTCAAAAACAACAAAAATCATCAAAAACAACAAAAATTTTTGCATTTCATTTCTAGGCATACTCAAATTCATCAATAGAGAGCTCTTCTCGCACCTCATCTTCATATTCACCAAAATCAATCCATCAAAAATACAAAAATACATAGCTGCATTAAAGCATTGCATCCATATATTGCAAAAGGTCGTACGGGTCAAAGGCACCATAGGCTGTAATTGCTCTGCTAGTCCATCTTGTTCCACACTGTTCCATTTTACAAAAACAACAAGACACCATGCATTGCTTTTTACCACACTAGAGTCAGTGGTCTTTTAATGTATCAAGGATTTCGTGATTCAGTCATCATTTTGCTCTTTAGCCATGTAATGTATCAAGTCGGACAGATTTTACGAAGGTAGAGTTACACTTGAAATACACCTTGTTACGTAACATCCCAACACAAATTAAAACACATAAAAATTCCCAAGTTGTGTGAACGAAAGATGAAACCTGCACAGTAATCCAGGTCACCATAAGTGAAACGGTTATCTTGCTCATCCCCCCGTGCGAATGGTCCCAGAATGCTGAGAATTGACAAAAGGACAAGCTCTTTCCTATCCATTCACCTCCATATACGAGTGGTTTTCACCACTACCAAATTCCAATCATAGTTGGTTCCCAAAGTTGTAAGGATTTGTACTACACGTCCCTGCCAAGGATGGGTAGTCATCCCCAAGACCTAAAGGGATCAACACCATTCACAAACAAAATTCCAACAAATCATCATCCTAAAACTTTCCATTCACCTTTGATCTCCAAGTTGTAAGGATTCGTACTATCCGCCCCTAATCAGGATGGGTAGTCATCCCCAAGGCCTAACAGATCAATGCCCTTGCTCCATAATCTCCATCACCCCCTTGGTTCCCAACGTCGTAAGGATTCGTACTACACGCCCCTAACCAGGATGCGTAGTCGTCCCCAAGGCCACAAGGATCAAGGCCACTCACAAGCCCAAACTCACAATACTCAAAATACAAAATCAAATAACAGTGGTTATCACTACTATTCAAAATCCTTGCTCAAAAAGAATGAATAGAAAATAAACAGTGATTTTCATCACTATATAGACGAGCAACTTTCTAAATCATTCAGCCAACAAATATCCCGAACTTGAATCCCTGGAATTCTCAGCATTCGAAAACCATCTAGGTGATCCTCATTACAAGTTTGGTTGATAGCCTATCCGGCAATGGTGGTATCCTACCCGCATGACGATATGTCTGTCACATTCGCTTTGCGTATGTGTGGACCAATGTTTGCATAAGGATGAGCTAGATTATGGTATCCTAGATAACACTGTAGATTAATCTAACTAAATACAACAAAGGAGTTAGTGGAGCTAATTAGGTGATCCTCGATACAGGTTCGGTTGAAAGCCCATTCGGCACGCGGCGGTATCCTGACAAATACCACATAAATGAACTCAATTGCACACACGGGGATGTGAAATAGCTTGGTCAAAAACAAGTCCGATTCATACCTTGTTCAAAAGTCTTGTAAGATAAAGTACAATCATGGCTAGTAAGTTAAAACTGTCTGAGTCTCAGAAAACCTTAGCTACATTTCTAAACCAATTGCACTACTTTTCATCCTTACAATACCATCAGAAAATACAAAAAAAGAAAAACCACATGTATACATACAAAGTCATCCACTACAGCAATCGCCTAAAAGACAAAATAACAAAGTCATAAACAGTCTATGGTGCCATAGCCAAACATCACAAAGTCCATCCATCCATTTCATTTTCCGCATATCACATATAAATCAAAAACATTTGCATTCATCACAACATATGCATCCATAAAAAATCAACATACAACAATCGCATTTATCATATCATATGCATCCATCAATATAAAGTAGCATGCATCCATCAACATCAATCATTATGCATAACATAAAATCATGACATATACACAAAGAAAGAAAATCAAAACAACAAAAACATCACAAAAATGTAACACAAAAACATAAGCAATAAGCATTGCCGGACACAAGTGCTCTCGCACTTAACCTCTTGGCATATAAAAATCGATGTCGGGGTTCAAATTGTCACTCTCCTACTTCCCCAAAAAGGCTACCATAGCTGGACCGCTCCACGGGAAGACGAGTTTTTGATGACTTCACCCCATTATGGCATCACCAAAAGGGTTAACACCTACCAAAAATAGGTCCAAATGTCGGGAAATTGCACGTGCTTAAACGGTAAAACACCTAAAGGCACCCTTGCACAAGTCATCTTGGGTCAAGCGACTCGTCGCTTTTCTCATGAAGGTCATTCCCTCATCGATTCGTCGCTTGAGGGGGTAGTCACACTTAGTCACCAATCAACAAGCACACACCCAATCAAGGCAATGACATGCATTCAGAGAATCATTGACAAAGACAATCACGCTCCTGCTTGGGGCGGTAAACAAGCAATCATTAAATTGATCAAACACTTGGCATTTCGTGAATCATGAACACAAGGTTCCCCCGTGGACAAAAGGTTACGCCCTTTGCCTAATCATGACTGATCAATGTCCAAGCTCAAGTCACACCTCACCAAAATAGGTTAACACTTGAAATCAAATTCCTTAGCTCGTCAGAAGCAAGGATTCAAGAATGCATGCCCTTTCCATACTTGGGGCATCAAAAGTTGGTTAGGTTACCAAGAAACCCTAATCATTAGTGCTTTGGTTATCTATTTTTTGCTCAGCACTGCATCACCCGCAGCGCTTCCCAAAAAGGGGCATCTGTAGACACCAAAACAGCACCAATCCGATTAAGTGACTACAAACACTGATCGCATTGACATACACAGCTTTCAGGGCAGCCCTCAGAGGTCTTACAGTGGTCCTAGCCACTTACATAGCAGTTTAGAAGGTCGAAAAGTAAACAAAGCCTTTATCAAAACAAAGTCTTAATCAAAGTCAAAACAAAGCCTTTATCAAAACAAAGTCTTAAGCAAAACAAAGTCTTAAGGAAGAGCAAAACTTAAGCAAGAACAAGCCTTAAATTCAAAGCAAAACTTAAGCAAGAACAAGCCTTAAATTCAAAGCAAAACTTAAGCAAGCAAGCCTTAAGCAAAGGGGAACCTTGGCCTTAGGTGTCACGAAATCGCGACGTCGCGATTTCGCGACGTCGCAAAATCGCGACACCTAAGGCCCAAAGGGGAACCTTGGCCTTAGATGTCACGAAATCGCGACACCTAAGGCCCAAAGGGGAACCTTGGCCTTAGGTGTCACGAAATCGCGACACCTAAGGCTCGAAGGGGAGCTTCGGCCGAGGGTGTCACGATTTCGCAACGTCGCGAAATCGTGACACCTAAGGCCCGAAGGGAGCTTCGACCGAGGGTGTCACGATTTCGCGACGTCGCAAAATCGTGACACCTAAGGCCCGAAAGGGAGCTTCGGCCGAGGGTGTCGCGATTTCGCGACGTCGCGAAATCGTGACACCTAAGGCCCGAAAGGGAGCTTCGGCCGAGGGTGTCACGATTTCGTGACGTCACAAAATCGTGACACCTAAGGCCCAAAGGGAACCTCGGCCGAAGTGTCACGATATCGCGACACTTCGGCATTTGCGACTGGGCAGATTTTTAGGCATTCGAAGGCAGAATTCAACCCGTTAAAAAGCAGACATTAAACAAATTAAAAGAGCACGTTAACCAACAAAGGCGGACTTTAAACAAATACAGGCATTTTGACAAAGATACGAGAATGGGCATTAAACAACTGGCAGTGAAAGTCAGTCAGTTACGTGGGCCGTTGGAGGACTGTCACAGTGGCATTAACGAAAGCCCGAGTCGTGGAGGACTTTCCTCTCTCGTGGAGACACGACCGCCACATGGCACCTTTGACCAACACGTGGCGCTTATGCACGCCTATTCAAAGAGACCCCCTGGGTCTATAAAATGGTGGATTTTTCCACCCAAAAAACAAGTTAGGAAGCATTTGAAAGGAACGAAGTGCTGTCAGACCAAACACTCGATTGCGCTCCTTTTCGATTCATCCCTTCTACACCCGTAATCTCTTTCGCAGGAGAGGTTATTGGTGGCTGCTAGAAGGTGAATCCGAACCTTCAAACCCGACATTTTGGCCACTTGAATCAACCAATTTGCTGACAACCCCTTCTCTGAGGTTTTGGGCCCATCCCTAGTGGATTGGCGTCAAAGTCGAGCTTCAACGGGGGCGGCCCGCTTGGGCACCCCACACTTTTGTTTGTTGCATGATTAATTTATTCTGTCATTGCGAATATATCTTGTATTACCATATCTATCGAATATTATCATGCATTATGCTTTATCGAATATTATCATGCTCTCGCGGTATTTGCTATCCCACTAACCTGCAGGCAGCGACGTTTAATTCGACAGCAGATTGGCCGACTGTTTCAATGGCAGTGGCCATCTGGTGACGTTTTCTGTCAGAGTTGCAGGTTGCGTAGAGTTATTTTATTCACGTATTTAATCAATCTCTGCACGTATTTCTCATTGATTTTTAAAAGTCAGACATTCTATCTTTTGTTGCAGGTGCTACTAACGTCTCTGTGTTTCTTTGATCGTAGGAGAAACAGCAGCAAGCAAGGATTCATCAGCATAAGCGGTGGCAGCACTTTGGCCCGCCCGTTTCACATGTGGGCATGCGGAAAGAAGATTACTAATCATGATTGTAACTGAAAATATGTAACTGAGGAGATGTATTGTAACCGAGTTGGAATTAATATAAAAGGGCTGTGCTCCTGCTTTCTCTTTATATTTTGTCTCGATTTGATTACGTTCTTCCTATTTCATGCATTGTGTGTGGAGTTAATTTTATTTAATAAAAATGAAATAGGCAGCAAAAAAGAAACTTTCCCTAAGCCATGCAAACACTACAAACCGAAAAACAGTAAATAGAAATTGGACGGAAATTTTTTTTTTCAATTAAATAAATAAAGCATGAAAATTGACTACAACTTTCTCTACCCTTCTTTAACAATTAAAGAAAAAAAATGAAAGTAAAAAAAATAAACAAATAAAATGATTTTTTTTTTTAAACAATTAAATAAAGTAAGAAAATTGATGGAATATTTTCCTACCCTTCTTTAAACAATTAAAGAAAATTCATTTTCTTTGAATTTTTTACTTTAATGAAATTTTTAAACATAAACGAATGAAAGTAAACATAAACAACAACAAAAAAAAAAAAAACAACGGGAACAGTTTTAAAACCCTTACCTTTCTCTGTCCAGACTTGTTGTTTCTGATCTTCGGCTCTAAAATTCACAGACAGAAATTTGTCCAAGCAAAGACGAATAACAGTCAAAAATTAAAAAGGTACCTGTAAGCACAAAAACACAAGTTTTAATCAGTTCCTGTGATCTCAAAATTCATGGGACAGGGTCCCACCGTGATCGCCATTGAAAGCATGAGATTCCGAAAGTAAAAAAGAAATACTAAGATGCAATGAAAACAAAAACTAACTCGATGCATGAAATAGGAAGAACGTAATCAAATCGAGACAAAATATAAAGAGAAAGCAGGAGCACAACCCTTTTATATTAATTCCAACTCGGTTACAATACATCTCCTCAGTTACATATTTTCAGTTACAATCATGATTAGTAATCTTCTTTTCGCATGCCCACATGTGAAACAGGCGAGCCAAAGTGCTGCCACCGCTTATGCTGATGAATCCTTGCTTGCTGCTGTTTCTCCTATGATCAAAGAAACACAGAGACGTTAGTAGCACTTGCAACAAAAGATAGAATTTTTGACTTTTAAAAATCAATGAGAAATACGTGCAGAGATTGATTAGATACGTGAATAAAACAACTCTACGCAACTTGCAACTCTGACAAAAAACGTCACCAGATGGCCACTGCCATTGAAACAGTCGACCAATCTGCTGTCGAATTAAACGTCGTTGCCTGCAGGTTAGTGGGATAGCAAATACCGCGAGAGCATGATAATATTCGATAAAGCATAATGCATGATAATATTCGATAAAGCATAATGCATGATAATATTCGATAGATATGGTAATACAAGATATATTCGCAATGACAGAATAAATTAATCATGCAACAAACAAAAGTGTGGGGTGCCCAAGCGGGCCGCCCCCGTTGAAGCTCGAATTTGATGCCAATCCACTAGGGATGGGCCCAAAACCTCAGAGAAGGGGTTGTCAGCAAATTGGTTGATTCAAGTGGCCAAAATGTCGGGTTTGAAGGTTCGGATTCACCTTCTAGTAGCCACCGATAACCTCTCCTGTGAAAGAGATTACGAGTGTAGAAGAGATGAATCGAAAAGGAGCGCAATCGAATGTTTGGTCTGACAGCACTTCGTTCCTTTCAAATGCTTCCTAACTTGTTTTTTGGATGGAAAAATCCACCATTTTATAGACCCAGGGGGTCTCTTTGAATAGGCGTGCATAAGTGCCACGTGTTGGTCAAAGGTGCCATGTGGCGGTCGTGTCTCCACGAGAGAGGAAAGTCCTCCATGACTCGGGCTTTCGTTAATGCCACTGTGACAGTCCTCCAACGGCCCACGTAACTGACTGTCTTTCACTGCCAGTTGTTTAATGCCCATTCTCGTATCTTTGTCAAAATGCCTGTATTTGTTTAAAGTCCGCCTTTGTTGGTTAATGTGCTCTTTTAATTTGTTTAATGTCTGCTTTTTAACGGGTTGAATTCTGCCTTTGAATGCCTAAAAATCTGCCCAGTCGCAAATGCTGAAGTGTCGCGATATCACGACGTCGTGATATCGCGACACTTCAGCCGAGGCTCCCCTTTGGGCCTTAGGTGTCACGATTTCGTGACGTCATGAAATCGCGACACCCTCGGCCGAAGCTCCCCTTCGAGCCTTAGGTGTCGTGATTTCGTGACGTCACGAAATCACGACACCCTCGACCGAAGCTCCCTTTCGGGCCTTAGGTGTCGTGATTTCGCGATGTCGCAAAATTGTGACACCCTCGGCCGAAGCTCCCTTTCAGGCCTTAGGTGTCGCGATTTTGCGACGTCGTGAAATCGCGACACCCTCGGCCGAAGCTCCCCTTCGGGCCTTAGGTGTCACGATTTTGTGACGTTGCGAAATCGCGACACCCTCGACCGAAGCTCCCCTTTGGGCCTTAGGTGTTGCGATTTCATGACGTCACGAAATCGTGATGTCGTGATTTCGCGACACCTAAGGCCAAGGTTCCCCTTTGGGCCTTAGGTGTCGTGATTTCATGACATGATTGCCTAATCATGATTGATCAATGTCCAAGCTCAAGTCACACCTCACCAAAATAGGTTAACACTTGAAATCAAATTCCTTAGCTCGTCAGAAGCAAGGATTCAATAATGCATGCCCTTTCCATACTTGGGGCATCAAAATTTGGTTAGGTTACCAAGAAACCCTAATCATTAGTGCTTTGGTTATCTATTTTTTTTTGCTCAGCACTGCATCACCTGCAGCGCTTCACAAAAAGGGGCATCTGTAGACACCAAAACAGCACCAATCCGATTAAGTGACTACAAACACTGATCACATTGACATACACAGCTTTCAAGGCAACCCTCAGAGGTCTTACAATGGTCCTAGCCACTTACATAGCAGTTCAGAAGGTCGGAAAGTAAACAAAGCCTTTATCAAAACAAAGTCTTAATCAAAGTCAAAAGCAAGCCTTTATCAAAACAAAGTCTTAAGCAAAACAAAGTCTTAAGGAAGAGAAAAACTTAAGCAAGAACAAGCCTTAAATTCAAAGCAAAACTTAAGTTTTGCTTTGAATTTAAGGCTTGTTCTTGCTTAAGTTTTGCTCTTCCTTAAGACTTTGTTTTGATAAAGGCTTGCTTTTGACTTTGATTAAGACTTTGTTTTGATAAAGGCTTTGTTTACTTTCCGACCTTCTGAACTGCTATGTAAGTGGCTAGGACCACTGTAAGACCTCTGAGGGCTGCCCTGAAAGCTGTGTATGTCAATGCGATCAGTGTTTGTAGTCACTTAATCAGATTGGTGCTGTTTTGGTGTCTACACAACATATATTTCTTTCCAGTGAATGCATTTGGTATCTTATATCCAATGATTTCAAAGGTGATGCTATGAATATAGATCAAAATATGGAATTTCTCAAGCAATGTAATGGAGGTTCTATGGTGGCTATCGATATGTATCTCAACTGGCAATATGTTTGAGTTAAACCCTTGGTAATAAACCTTGCTTTCATCTTACACCACATTGTAATATGCTGTCCATAGTGCTATGTTATACGGATAGTGAAATAGATGATTTCACCTTACGTAGGCCCTTTCTATGCTATAGGTTGATGTATTTCTATGCTATAGGTTGATGTTGCCTTAGGTGTTGGACTATGGTGAAAAATATTGGTGTTTTATAGCACCTTGATGAGATGGATTTTGAGCCCTATGGATGGCTCTTTGCTTAATCACCTTAGATTATGCTTTCTTTACTGATGACAATGGATACCAAGCCCTTTAGTTCACTCATTTATTAAGAACCTTTGATATTGCTAATGGTGGATGCTTGTAGATAGAATGCTAGGATATGTAATGTGTCCTTAAGACAATTACCCTTTATCTCATCTTGAGACAAGTTTGGTATTTAAATAATAACATGTAATGACCTGTAATATGTTTCTTGATTACACCTAAAATCTAAGACTCTCCAGTCTTCTTTTTGTACCTCATTTTCCTAGTTTTGAGGGAAACTTTCTTTTCCACTTCTTGGAGGAATAAGACCTTTATTGGTGGTTTCTCCCTACCACAAACTATTGTAGGTTTTATGAAATGAATAGTATCTCTAGACACTTTGATAGTATGCTAATTTGTGCACTTTGATATTATCTTAACAACCTAATAAATTTTAAAAGGAATAAGTTTAATTCACTTAAGAATAACTAAAATAGTGCAATAGTAATCTCACCTTATTGCTTCTTCAAAGTAACTTGTAATATGCACTAATAATATTCACAACTTTCACTTAAAAGTAGTGTCTATTTTGTTGTAAGTAGATAATAGGAAGATGATATTTTTTCTTTCTTTCAAAATATATCTAACTCCTATTTAATGTGTAGGTTTAATGCTTAAAAGAAACTATCTTCTGCACTCCCTTGAAGACTATAATATACAGTATTTCACTTTGCAACTTCTAGACTTTAATAAGGTGCTTAATGGAACTTGATAATAAAAAAATAATTAAATTTTAACTAATGAACCCTTTGCAACAATTTTTCTTACCTTAAATATCTTTGAAGATGAATTATTGCAAACTGATTAGATTCATATTATTTCTACCTTTAGTTTGATGAAATTGCATCTATTATTGACTATTCAAAACAATTATCTAAATCACCAATTTGTATCTTTCTAATTATTCTAACTTGATGCTAAATTTTGTAGTTTTGTGGTTTCAACATCTTCTTCAGGATGTATCCTAGAAATATGAAGCTTCATAGCTAGTAATGTTGTCCTAATTACTGCCCCTTCGCATTCAATGTATCCACTAAAATGTTGTCCTTGAATCTCAAAAATTTGGTAGAGAACTCCTCCAAATTGCAACTAATATTTTCCTTCAATAACCCTTCAGTATTTTTATGTAGATTCAGGAAACTCCTATCTTCAAAATGTGCCTTCTAGATATGAAGGGTAATCTTCAAATTTCTTGGATTTGAAAGGCTCCTTTTGTCTCTGTGTCAAATTTTGACTTCAATATCAAGAATTTGAACATCTTGAGGTCTCCACTAGTCTCCTTTAAAATTTGGAAAACTTACCAAATCCTTCTCTCTTGGGCTTATTTTTGGATGGTGATAATTGTACCAAGTTCTTTACTATCAGGAACATTTCCTTGATAGTAAATTTCTCCAATGAGTTCTTGTAGGAACTCCTTCAATGGTCTTCTTCGAATCTCCTTCAATGAGGCTCACCAAGCCTCTTCTCGAGACCTCTTCTTTAGGGTCTTCACTCTCATAGCTTCTTTTGTCTTCCAAATGAGACCTTATATTCAACCTTCTACTGTGGAAGTTTGATAGTGATATATTTCTATCAAATATTTGAATTTTTCTGCTTCTAGAATGGGAATTTTGCTAGTACTTCTCTATCTCTTCCAAGAATAAAAGTTCTTTAATGTGATATTATATGGGTGTCTTCAACTTATTTTGGGTGATGTCTTAAATATGTTATCTACAGTTTGCAATGGAAATCACCAATATACAATATTCTCCTGGAATATTCTTTAGAGTCTCTTCTCAAATCTATAATAAGGCTACTATGGACTTTTCTTCTTTTGTACTATGCAAGTCTTCAAGCTCTAGCAATGGGACCTTTTCTATAGGCCTCCAAATATTTGATCTTCCATTTTTTTCTTCTGGTGTTGTATTGATTCCAAATAAGATATTCTTCCTAGCTCTCTATAGGAATATTCCCAACTTTCTTTGAATCTCCTTTTTCTATAGTAAAGTATTAGGACTATAATAGATTAAATTCTATATCTAGAGATATTATATCTTCACTAGTTTATTTGTCAATCTAGTGTAATGAACTTTGAATCTTAGTCTTCACAAGTTTTTGTGCAACCCTATGGAAATAATCTATCCAAATGCAATATCTAAAAATTCTAGAAATGATATTGGTGCTCTCCTATCACTCTATTATGGATATTTTACTAGATTCTAATGATTTATCATGGATCTGATGCCACTATTAGCTTTTTATGATAAAGGTAGTAAAGTAAATGCAACCACAAGATATAAAATATGCAAGCTATGATATCTAAATGATAATGACAAGATAATATGCAGGAAAATGATAAGAGAAACTTTTACAATAACTCAAATATATACCATTAATGAAAACTCATAAAAATAGTACAATGCATTATAATGGAGGATATGAACACTCCATAAACTAATATGAAAGGGCTACATTGTACCCATGCTCCTAATCTATGCTACTCACTCTCTATGCTATCTAACACACTATGTATGATCTCTAACTCACTTATTCACTACCAATAAGGCATTTATATAGGAAGATAGGTTACTTGAGCCTTACTCCATCTATGAATATTCATATACCTTTCCTATGACTCATGTACAAGTGGACTCCTTATACATTTAAATCATTTCATAATGACACTTGTGTATTTATTACATAACTATAAATAATTACTTAACTTTACTCTAAAGTAAACTCCTACTCTAGTTAATGTACCCAAGGTGGTACATAGACATGTACCAAATAATGTAATATACTCTAAAATTAGGCACCTATTATAGGATGCTTCATATGTAGAGGTCCCCATATGCTAATAAGTGTCCCCAATGACTAGAATCAAGTAATAGAGTAGAGGATTAGCCACATTGAATATATGTCACTACTAGGAATTAGAACCTGGATGGACAAGCAACACCTATGGTAATGAATGGTAAGTTGTATAAAAAGGATAGTAAATTTTTAATAGATAGTGGAGCTAAAAATAGTTTTATTTCCACTAGTATAATTGGGGATATTCTAGAAAGACTTCAATTTTTAGTGCAAGGTTGGAAAGTCAAGTATGGTTCTAGATAGACCTACATAGTGGATCAGTGTTTATCTACAACTAATATAACTTTAACCAATGGATACATTATGTGGCACTTATATTAGCACCACTCCATACTTTTGATATTATCCTAAGTATGGATTGGTTGAAGTCTCATGGATCCTTAATCAATTTTGAAGAGAGGTGGATGTATTACACCAATAAGGATAAAAGGAGAGTATGAATTTAAACTAGGCAAGTGAATAAATCCATTAAAATAGGTGGTATGTTGTATGTAGTCAATATTAATGACAAGAAAGGCAAAAAAGGAGATGAGAAAATATTTAAGAAACATCCCACTTTGCATGAATTTAGGGATGTATTTCTAAAAGATCTCTGAGGCTTACCACTTTGACATGATTTTGATTTCACCATTAAACTAATGCTTGGAATAGAAACCATTGCAAAAACACCTTATAAAATAACCATGATTGAGTTGCAAGAGTTAAAGGTGCAACTTCAAGATTTAATAGAAAAGTGTTTGATCAAACCTAGTGTGTTACCTTGGGGTTCTTGAATACTATTTGTGAAAAATAAATATGGTTCTTTGAGATTGTGCATCGATTATAGTATGTTGAATAAGGTGACCATCAAAAATAGGTATCCTTTGCTAAGGATAAATGATCTTTTTGATAAGCTATAGGATGCCACTATATTTTCAAAGATTGATTTAAGATCTAGATATCACCAGTTGAGGATTTCAGAGGAGGATACTCATAAAACAACCTTTAAGACTAGATATGAACACTATAAGTTCATAGTGTTGCTATATAGTTTGACAAATACACCAAATTTTATGAATTTAATGAACGATGTGTTCAAGAAATATCTAGATCAATTTTTTTTGGTATTTTTAGCTAATATTTTGATGTATTCTCACATCAAAGAGGAACATGACCATCATTTAAGGTTAGTATTAAAGTTGTTAAGGAAAACTAGCTATATAGATTTTTTTTTAAATATAATTTCTATACCTCACAAATATAGTATTTGGGATATATCATCTTAGCAAAAGAAATTGCTATAGATCCTAAGAAGATTGAGGCTATATCAAATTGATCTACACCAACAAATGTGTTTGAAGTAAGAAGCTTCATAGGGATAACTAGTTATTATAGGAATTTTATGAAGGATTATTCAAATATTGCCTACTCTATCACAAACCTTCAGAGAAAAGGAAAGGATTTCAAGTGTGAAATCACCTTTAAAGCTTTGAAGAATAAGATGACTAAAACACCAATTCTCAAGATATTGAATTCTCTTAGGATTTTTATGGTGTGTATAGATACTTTCTTAGCAAAATGAGGCTATAGTAGCTACTATGCTACTGTATATGCTAAACTATGCTACTCATGACCTAAATTTCATAGTAGTTGTGTATACACTAAAGTTCTAGAGGCACTATTTATTGGATAAACCATTTGAGCTAAGGACCGACCATCAAAGTCTAAGGTATATTTTTACCTAGCCTATGTTGAATGCAAGATAGAGAAGATGGATAGAGTTCTTAGTAGAATATGATTTTTATATTTAGCATATGAAAGGAAAATAAAATAGGGTTGCAAATAACTTGAGTAGGAAAAGACACATAGTAGAATTAAACTAGAGTCATATAGACAGGATGGACAAAGTCAAAGAAATTTAATTATAGGATGAATATTGCATGTAAATACAGACTAAATTGAGTGAAATATTGAAGAAAACAAGGATTTTAACATAAAATATGGCCTTTTTATTTTAAGGATAGGGTTATCATACCCAAAAAAAGTGATTTAAGGATAATAATTATGCAAGAGGTGTATAGTTATTCATATTCTAATCATCCAAGAGGGGCAAAGATGAGAGAAAAATGAAAAAGACCTTCTATTTGCAATAATGAAATAGGATCACTAGTTTTATTTCAATATGTTTGGAGTGCCAAAATGTTAAGGTAGAACATTTACACCTAGTAGGAAAATTGTACCCACATGATATAACTACTTAGAAATGATAAGTAATATCAATGGATTTTATTGTAGGCTTACCTAAGACTAGGTACCAACATGATGCAATTCTTGTGGTAGTCGATAAGTTGACCAAGGTTGCAAATTTTATATTGAAAAACATCAATGATGATGCACTAGTGGTGGAAAATAATTTTGCCAAAATATTTTAGGTTACATGGTTTCCCTGAGGTGATCATATCAAATAGGGATTCTAGGTCACATTAAAATTTATGTAAGCTCTTCATTGTGTAGCAGCAACTAAGTTGAATATAAGTTCTACATATGATTCAAAAATAGATGGTCAAAAAAAGAGGGTAAGCTATGTTTTAGAGGATATTCTTTACATGTATTGCATGGATTAAATGTCTAAGTGGGAAGAATTTTTGCATCTAGTGGAATTTGAATATCATAATAAATACCATACATTCTTGGGAATGGATCTGTTTGAAAATTTTTATGGAAGAAGATATAGAACACCTCTATCATGTTACAATCCAAAGGATTGGATGGTGATCAAATAAAACATCATAAAAAATATGGAGGAGCATCTCAAATAGATTTGACAAAGGCTCAAAGATGTTTCCAATCACTAGAAGATCTATGTAATGACCCAAAAAAACACAAACAAAAAAATACAAAAATAGAAAAGTTTTTTTTTTTATTAGGGAGAGAGATACATGAACCCTTCATGAACCCCTAACCCACTAGTATAACCTAAAGTTTCAATCACCTAAGTTTCCCTGGAAGTTACATCTCACGAAGTACCCTAACACAAGTCCATCTATGTAGGCGTATAATGTGTTGTTGTAGATAAGTCCATTTGTCCCATCATCCTCGATGAGCTAGACCTATCACCCTCAGTCCATCGAAGGTATACATGTATCTCCATACCTTACACAAATCCTTATGTGTAGGTATGCTATGAGTATTGTGAGTTAAGCTATCCATCTCATCTCCACGACGAGCTATCTTAACTCAGATGTAATCTCTTCACCACTTAGTCCTTTATCTCCCTAAGGGGGTCTCAATTCCCTTAGGTCTCCTATGTTCACCCTAAGGGGTTCTCAATTCCCTTAGGTTACATATGTTCACCCTAAGGGGTTCTCAATTCCCTTAGGTTCCCTCTGAGTTTGCCCTAGAACTCTACACTAGATTTCCTATCATCAAGCAATCAAACAATAATACTACTAGTTGCTACCACATCAGAAATAAATCAAACAATGATAGAGAAAATAAAGTAAGTTTACACTAAATTAGAATCTACTACATGACACAACCAAATATAGAAATATAGTAAAATTACTTTCACTAACCCAATAACAATTATCTCATTATTTCTTGCATAGTAAGCCTTTTCTACTCAAAAGGTATCACATTAACTGCATTGGGTATATCTCCCCACAATTCTAGTCTATTGAACATAAGTAAATCAACGTAAGATACAAATACCTATTCCTTGTCTCCATTGCATTCCTTGCTTCTCCTTGCTTCCCTTTGGTTCTTTGAGGGTAGTAGGGGATCAAGATACTCATGGTTCAAGATAGGCATACCTTTAAATGCATCTAATCATTTACTTTGCCAAATTGCAACTATACAATATTCTATTAAGTTTCTAACCATCTAATGCATAATGGACATCATAAAAGAACCCTTAATTTTATTTTCACCTCCAAAATCCCTTTGGAGAGTCACCCATCATACTATCACTTAGATCAAGGTTAAACTTAAATTAAATTCATTCATGTCCTAGAGCATTAAAGTCCCATACCTTTAACCTCCAGAACAATCATTCATTCATTCTCTAAACCAAAGCCCCATAACTTCAATTTAAAGAATAAATCCTCATCCCATTTTATTTAAATATCCTAAGATAATCAACATTAATCCAAGGGGTTCTCTTTAAATTAAAACCTTCAGTATCTTTCCACAAAATCAAAGGTTCCTTTTAATCAAAACCTAACATTTACATATCCCATATAAATCAAAGGTTCCTTCAATTAAAAGCCTAATATATGATTGTATATAAATCAAAGATTCTTTTAAATTAAAACCCAATTATATAACTTCATATAAACCCAAGGTTTCTTCAATTAAAAGCCTAATATAAGACTACATATAAATAGAAGATTATTTTAAATTAAAACCCAATTATATAACTTCATATAAACCCAAGGTTTCTTCAATTAAAAGCCTAATATATGACTACATATAAATAAAATATTATTTTAATTAAAACCCAATTATATAACTTCATATAAACCCAAGGTTTCTTCAATTAAAAGCCTAATATATGACTGCATATAAATCAAAGATTCTTTTAATTAAAACCCAATTATATAACTTCATATAAATCAAAGGTTTCTTCAATTAAAAAACCTATTATATAAAGCTCATATAATTTTAAAGTTGATTTTAATTAATCCAAACTACACAACCAATACGTAATGCAAGGCCTACAGTTAGCGCTAATGCCTTCCAAGGCATACTGAACAACCATGGTGCTAATTGGTTTCTTCTTAAACCTGCACTCCTTAGACCTAAGGTGGCTTCCTTTTTTTGAACATTGCGTTCAACTTACACAATGTTGTTCCAATAATACAGAGCATCCGACGTTGCTTAAGGCAATTACAAACACACCTAACGCTTTCCATAATGCATGACATTTTCCACAAGGAACACAGAGCAATTTCCAAACAACCATAGCGCTTCCATAGTGCAAGGTGTTTCCACAAGGAACACATAGTAGTTTACAAAAAACCATAGTTCTTCCATAGCATAAGGTGTTTCCACAAGGAACACATAGCAGTTTCCAAACAACCACAACACTTCCATAGCGCAAGGTGTTTCCACAAGGAACACAGAGTAGTTTCCAAACAACCACAATGCTTCCATAGCGCAAGGTGTTTCCACAAGGAACACAGAGCAATTTCCAAACAACCACAGTGCTTCCATAGCGCAAGGTGTTTCCACAAGGAACACAGAGCAGTTTCCAAACAACCACAGTGCTTCCATAGTGCAAGGTATTTCCACAAGACATAGCAGTTTCCAAACAACCATAGGGTGGTTTCCAAATGTAGAGCATTCAACGTTGCTCTACCAAACTCCAAACACACATAGGGTGGTTTCCAAATGTAGAGCATTCAACGTTGCTCTACCAGACTCCAAACACACATAGGGTGGTTTCCAAATTAACACAGGGTGGTTTCCAAATTAATCTATATAATTTAAAACCATAGTTTAGGCTTAGAACAACCCAACCTGTAGGTCTCCACTATGATGGAAGTCCGATAACATTGGCTCCTGGTGCATTTCCTTCCTTTCCCTTCGCTTCCTCTGTTCCTCCCTTCCTTGTTCCTCTCTCCTCCTTCATTCCCCTCCATTCTTCCTTTCCCTTCCTTCCTTCTCTCCCTTACGTGCCCATCCACCCAGGTGGTCTATCCGCTACCCTCTCGAAACCTGCGCCACCATCTTGAGCCTCTTTCCCTTCAATGCCCATCCCCTAACCTCTGTGCATTCTTCCCATATTTTCCATATTTGGAAAATTAATAGCACCGTAGGCTTTTCCATAGGTTGCACCATGTAGGAAAGGGATCATGACATTTTATTTTATTTCTTTTAATATTTAAAGATATTTATACTATCTATCTATTCTTTTTGTTCAAATGAAATATCTCTTTCATTTACTATAAATTAATTAAAACCCTTTTAATGAATTCTCTCTTATCATTAAAATAATCACTTTTAATTAATTTAAATGAATCATAACCACTTTTAATTAAAATAACCACTTTTAATTAAAATACACACTATTAATTAAAATAACCATTTTTAATTAATTTAAATGAAAACTCCTTAATTAATTGCAAATGAAGTTTACAAATGAGCTCTAATGAGCCAATCATTATTTTCTTAACTTCATTAATTAATTTAAAAGCATCTAAATTCAACATAAGAATTTAATTTGTTTTCTTTCACAAGGAGGATGCTTTGTTTTCATTTTCAATATGACAGTTAACCTTATGCATCTATAATCATCTTGCAGTGGTTCCTATATAGGAACTAAATCATCAAACCATTCAAGTTATGATGTAGTAGAGAGCAAACACATTTATACAATCAATCAAAGAGGGAGTCTTTCCATCGATCCAATCACCCATCTTAGCCAGAGATTTTACGATAGCTACTAGGCTATCAACTAAAGCTCAAGGTGATCAACCATCGATGATTATCCCTTCCATCAATGCATACCTATATGAAGGTATCTATCCATGTTACCTCCGAGTACCTTAATCATCATTTCCCCTGATCTTTGGTACCCTCATTTTTGGTGGGTAACTCTGCCTGTTCCACCTACGAGTGTACCTGATCCTACACACTTGGCAATATGTTAGCGATAACATGCCCTTATAAATCAACTAAACATCACATAGTTGGTTCAATTGTTCAAACTAGGTATCACCACATATTAGGTTAATACACTATTTTTTGGTGCCATAAAGTCAGCTAGGGAGGGTCATGACATCCTCCCCCACTAGGATTAAACATCATCCTCGGTGTTTCTAGTTTTCCTTTTGTTGTTTAACATAAAGTAAAATTATTACATCATATAGCTTCAAACAAAAAGGGAAAATGTTTTCGCATAACCTCCACTTTCTCCCAAGTGGCATTCCTCTCAGAGAACTGGTCCCACTGGACCTTACACTATTCAAGAGTCTGATTCCATAGAGATTTGGAATGAAACTCAAGAATCTTCATCGGTAGTACTTCAATGGCCTTTGGATTTGCCATATACAATTTAGAAACATCCCACACATGTTCAGGGTTAGCAACATATTTTCTAAGCAAGGATATGTGGAAGGTGTCATGGATTTTGGATAGATTAGGTGGTAATGCAAGTCGGTATGCAACCGGATTGATATTTTCCATGATCTCAAAGGGCCCCACAAAACATGGATCCAAATTCATGGATTTGATAGCACTTTTCTTTGGCTTAACCCTTAAGAACACCTTATCTCCAACAAAATACTCTCTGGGAGTCCTTTTTAGATCTGCATAACTCTTTTGTCTATCCGCAACTTCCTTAAGCCTTTGCCTAATTTATTTTAGCTGCTCTTCCATTACCCTGACCATTTCTGGCCCAATCACAACTCGATCCTCTAGGTTATCCCAAGACAATGGTGTTCTACACTTTCACCCATACAAGGCATCGAAAGGTGCCATTCCTAATGAGGAGTGATATCCATTATTGTAGGCAAACTCTACCAAAGGTAGACAATATTCCCACTGAGATTTGTGATCCATGCAGTACATGCGGAGCATGTCTTCCAAAACTTGGTTTACCCATTTTGTTTGCCCATCGATTTTGGGGTGGTATGTTGAACTCATATTCAATTTCGTACCAACTGCACTATGAAGGGATTTCCAAAATTCAGAAGTGAATTTGGAGTCTCTATCTGAGATAATTACTTCAGGAAACCCATGCAATCGGAATACCTCTTTGATGAATCTTCTAGCTACTACCTGAGCATCATCCTTAGTATTTCCCGGTATGAAGTGGGCAACCTTAGTCAATTTGTTGACCACTACAAATATGGCATCATGTTGGTACCGAGTCTTGGGTAAACCCACAATAAAATCCATGGATATAACCTACCATTTTTGTGTAGGTACCTCATGCAGATGAAGTTTTCCTATAGGATGTTGGCATTCTGCCTTAAATTTCTGACATTCGAGGCATCGAGCAACAAAATATGTGATATCCTTCTTCATTCCTACCCAAAAGAAGGCTCTTTTCATGTTTTCTCGCATTTTGGTTCCTCCTGGATGAGCATAATAAGGAGATCTATGAGCTTCTTGCATTATCAAGTTCCTCAAATCGCCTATATTTGGTATGATGACCCTTCCCTTATAGCACAAAAAGTCATATTTCACACCAAATTCCTTATTTCCTTCAGGATATTTGTCCATATTGACTCGAATTCCCTGGCAATACTCATCCTGAGATTACCTCTATCTCACTTGATCCATCAGATCCATGTGAATTCTAGTGATAGCTGCTATATATTTCCTTCTACTTAAAGCATCAACTACTTTATTCTCCTTTCCTTTTATGTACTCAATCTCAAAATCATACTCAGCAAGGAATTCCACCCATCTTCTCTATCTTGCATTAAGTATTGGTTGGGTGAATATATACCGTAGACTTTGATGGTCTATTTTTAATTCAAAGGGCCTTCCCACCAAGTAGTGGCACCAAACCTTTAGAGCATGCACCACTGCAGCCAGCTCCAAATCATGCGTAGCATAATTAACTTCATGCTTTTTGAGCTTCCTTGAAGTGTATGCCACTATTGAATCCTCTTGTGAGAGTACCCCACCCAACCCATCTATTGATGCATCAATGCATACTAAAAAGTCCCCTTGAGGATCGAGAACCTTTAGTATCGGTGCAGAAGTAAGCTTATGCTTTAGTAGTTCAAAGGCAGCTTCACACTTCTCTGACCACTTGAATTATTTTCCCCTTCTTCTGAAGGTTCGTTATGGGTCCAACAATCTTGGAATAGTCCTTTATATAACATCTATAATAGCTCATTAATCCCATGAAACTTTGCACTTCAGTGACATTAGTAGGGGGTGGCCAATTCAGAATAGCCTCTATATTTTCTGGATCCACAACAATCCCTTTTGTCGATATAACATGTCCAAGATATCTTACCTCTGAAACATAGAATTCACTCTTAGCCATATTTCCATAAAGTTGATTCTTTCTCAACAATTCCAACATGATCCTAAGATGCTTATCATGCTCTTATTTATCTCGAGAGTATATAAGGATATCATCTAGGAATACCAGGACAAACTGGTCCAAGTGTCTCTGGAACACGATGTTCATTAGGTTCATGAAAGTAGTTGGGGCATTAGTCAGTCCAAAGGGTAGAACCGTAAACTCATAATACCCATACCTAGTCTTAAATGCCATTTTGTGAGTATCTTCCTCATGAATTCTTAACTGGTGATACCCCGACCTTAGATCGATCTTAGTAAACACCTTGGCATCCTTCAGTTGATCGAATAAATATTCAATCCTAGGTAAAGGATATTGATTCTTGATTGTAGCCTTATTTAGCATTCTGTAATCAATACACAATCTTAGCAAACCATCCTTCTTTTTCATGAATAGAACTGGTGTGCCCCATGGTGACACACTTGGTTTTATCAAACCCTTTTCCAATAATCCTTGCAATTGAACCTTCAGTTCATGCATTTCAGTAGGATTCATCCTATACGAGGATCTATGAATAGGTTCAACTCCCATCATAAGTTCAATTGTAAAATCAAATTCTCATATAGGAGGTAACCTAGGTAGATCCTCTGGAAATACATCCTGAAAATCCTATAAAATTGGATGTTGTCCTAGTATTTCTTCTTTCTCTTGGTCCTCCACCTCATTGAGTTTTACCACATACACTATCCCTCCTCTCTTTAGGGCCTTCTTCAATTGCATAGCGGACAAAATTTGAGGTTCAAAAGCCCCTTGATCGCTATGAATTCTTAGTCTTTCTCTACCTTTCTCTAAATACTCAATCCAGCGGTCTTGGAAATTGACTAAGGCTTTATGAACCTGTAGCTAATCCATCCATAGAATTACATCAAAGGCATGTAGGGGAGCTACATATAAACAACATTTTGTAGTCCCTTCAGATAGAGTAACTCCTACCATAGGATAACACTGGTTTATCGAGTAGGTCTACCCAGAACCATACTCAACCTTCCACCCTTGAGCCAAATATCCAGGCCTTTTCGACACAGTCCTTGCTAGACTAGATGAAATAAAACTATCAGTGGCTCCACTATCTATTAAAATGTTTACTTGCTTATTGAAAACCTTACCTTTCACAAGTAATGGGGTGGCTTGTCCCTCTAGCTTCTGCTTCCCGGTTGTGGCATAGATCCGATGTTCTGGTTCCTTCCATTTTGCACTAGTTGAGCTAGTCCCTACTCGATATGGACACTGATTATAGTAATGAGGTCCTCAAAAATTGTAGCACCCTTCCTTGGGTCCTTGCTATTTCTCAGATTTCTCATTCCCATTCTTAACTACTGGAGTTGGAGCTTGCGACTTCTGTGGTTGAGGTTTCGTATTGTTGGGCTTGTTATCCTTCTTACAAAAGTTCTTCTTGAACTTGTTCTAATTCCCATAGGGTTTCTTCTCAAGATTTTTGGGATTCTTGGCTTTTCACTCTTGCTCAGCCTCCCATTTTACAAACCCATTACTATTCCTCTTCTTTAATTCTTGTCGCACTTGCTCGGGTAGAGCATCATACTTATAACAAAAGTGTGACTCTACTTTCTTTGCTAGGTCATATACCTTTTGTAGTGATTTGGGCTCCTGCATCTCCACATCATGCCTTAATCTAGATTCCAATCCAAGAATGAACTTATGGACTCACATTTTCTCATTATAAATAGGTACATATTTGAATAGTCTTACCAACTTCTTATAGTACACTTCTACTATGTTGGTTCCTTGTCTGAGACTAGCAAATTATTCAAACTTTAGGGCATAGAAATGCTCTATTAAAAATATCTTTTTGAAGATGTTTATAAATTATTCCCATGGAGTATCGATGGGTTCAATCTTAGTTTCCTCATAGTGGGTTTCCCACCACTCCAGAGCAGCCCCTTCTAAGTTAATCATAGCCCAAAGTGTTCAGGTTCCAGATGAGTATCCTTTTACCGTAAAATGAACCTCTGCCTCTCTCAACCATGCTTCCGTTGCATCCCCATCACCCTCTCCATAAAACTTGGAGATACTTATGTTTTTCATGTCCCTAGCTATTTGTTTTTTTGCTAAGGCTCTGGCTTGTACTTATTTTGAAGTTAGTCCATTATCTAGGCTAGCCTTCGAGCCTCGAACTTGTGAGTTCTGATTTGCAACCATTTTGAGCAACTATCTTATCTGATCCTGCATAGCAGCGACCATAGCGGTGAGGTCTTCTACTTCCCTATTGGGGTTTGTTGGTTCCTCATCCTAGTTTTCTTCTTAGAAATTACTTTTTCGAGTTTGTCTAGGTGTAGGCCTCCCTCTTCTGGTCTTAGGTGGCATCTTAACATGATTCCATCCAAGAAAGGGGATTAGATTACAGTTTCATCCTAAGTTGTATCTCTAATCAAGCCATAATACATAGTTCTCTTTGCTATATGCATCAACAACCTAACTAGGGTAATATCCTCGGTTGGAATGTATCACTGATACCAAAGCCCATACTAAGGTATCCTGACACTCCTCACTCCCTTGGGTTAATTCCCGTTAGATTCTAGCATTTGGGGTATCCTAGATCATCCTAGCTTTAGCCTTTACCTTAAGCAAGCCTTCAATGGACACATCTAATTTCCCTTTAGCACACACATAAGCTCTATACCCTCGTACCTAGAGCTCTGATACCAAATGTAATGACCCAAAAACACACAAACAGAAAAATACAAAAATAGAAAAGTTTTTTTTTATTATTTAGGGAGAGAGGTACATGAACCCTTCATGAACCCCTAGTATAACCTAAAGTTTCAATCACCTAAGTTTCCATGGAAGTTACATCTCATGAAGTACCCTAACACAAGTCTGTCTATGTAGGTGTATAATGTGTTGTTGCAGATAAGTCCATCTTTCCCATCATCCTCAATGAGCTAGACCTATCACCCTCAGTCCATCGAAGGTATACATGTATCTCCATACCTTACACAAATCCTTATGTGTAGGTATGCTATGAGTATTGCGAGTTAAGCTATCCATATCGTCTCCACAATGAGCTATCTTAACTCATATGTAATCTCTTCACCACTTAGTCCTTTATCTCCCTAAGGGGGTCTCAATTCCCTTAGGTCTCCTATGTTCACCCTAAGGGGTTCTCAATTCCCTTAGGTTACCTATGTTCACCCTAAGGGGTTCTCAATTCCCTTAGGTTCCCTCTGAGTTCACCCTAGAACTCTACACTATATTTCCTATCATCAAGCAATCAAACAATAATACTACTAGTTGCTACCACATCAGAAAGAAATCAAACAATGATAGAGAAAATAAAGCAAGCTTACACTAAATTAGAATCTACTACATGACACAACCAAATAAAAAATATAGTAAAATTACTTTCACTAACCCAATAACAATTATCTCATTATTTCTTGCATAGTAAGCCTTTTCTACTCAAAAGGTATTATTGTGGCTATTCCACAACGTACCCCAAAATTGGGGACACACCTTTAAAATTTTGGTATTCGGGTGTTTGCATGTTGGATTTAAGTGTTTAATGCTTTCGTTTGTTTTGGGTTTGTAGTTTTTATCGTCAATTTCTTGTCGACGACTTTTTATTGTCGACGATATTTTATTGTCGATAATTTTTTTTTTGTCGATGGATTTTCTTGTCAATGACTTTTATCATCAATTTCTTGTCGATGACTTTTTATCATCAATTTGTTGTTGACGATTGTTCGTCGTCAATTTCTTGTCAACATTTTTTGTTGATGGTTTTTCTTGTCGATGATATTTATTGCTAGTGTTGGGTCAACGATATTTTTCGTCAAGTTTTGTTCTTAGCGTGTTTTATTGTTAATGTTTGTGTTTTCTTACTGTTGTATGTGGAAAATAATTAATAAAATGAGCTCTTTATTTTTTATTGAATATAATTGTTGGTTCCAATAAATAATATATTATATATATTATATATTTTTTGGTATATAACATATAATATTTATTAGGTCCGAGGTGTAGACCAATTGGTTCATCCAAACCCCATAAGGGGGGTGGAGGTCCAAGGTTCAAATATCGGGCCTCGTCGGACTGAATGCTTGTCCCTTTCATGGTGCTTTCAGCGGCGTAAAAGGTTTAAAATGATTGTGGCATAGTGGTTATAGGGGCGGATTGCGCAAAGATTTGTGTGGCGGCTTCTAGGGTGGACAACGCAGAATACTATGGCGGCCATAAATGCTGGACAACCTGTCCGGATTCGTGGCGGCTACCGATTCCGCCATGTAAATTAAAAAAAAAAAAAAACATATAATATTTATTAATAAAAAATAAAATAAAAATAAAATATACAAAAGACTATATACATATAAAAATATGTATATTATATCCGCTTATGTAGAGGAGTTGGAGAGCAAGTGGATAGTTAAAACTCTCCAGTTATCGAGAGGCCCAGGTTCAAATCTCTCTCCCCTCACATGTTACGAATATGTTGTATATAACAGATATGTTGTATATAACAGGTTCCTCATCAAAAGAAAAAAATATGTATATTATGATATATTTCATATATCATAATATATTAAAAAAATAAAAAAGTAAATAAAGACATAATAAAAATATATATAATATATAATCAAATGAAGTCATCTATTCGTATTAGGTTGGTTTGTTTGAGATTAGAATGTTAAAATTGTTATTAATGTTTATGTTTTACTTATGGAGAAATGTGAATGCGGACCATGATGACGTGGCGTTGCAGTGGTCAACGATGCACCAACGAGCATCGCTAGGAAATGAAGGTGATTTGGACGATGCGAACGCTACATGACAGCATGGCTCGACAGGAAACATGCTGGGTGGGAGACCGAGGACTTACGTGGCGTCAATGCCGACCAATAGAAAGTTGATGACCAACAGCAAGCACAAGAATGACTATGGGCCAAGCGGATCAGCATACGATAACGGGGCATCGCAGATGGAAGACAACAATGTAGACACAGTCAGAACTTTATCTAACTTGGAGACCATGCTGACGGGAGGTTTTGACAGGATGGCAGAATAGTGGCAGCTTTCCCGATTTTCATGTATACTCCAAGGATGAGATGATGTGTCAAGCATAAAAAATGAGCGATGGTGAATGATTATGTGTATAGACGGGACTTCCACACGGATACCACAACGTTGGACATAGTGGCATTACTTTGAGTGTGGTGACAGGGTATTCTTCACCATGGTGTGACATTGTCGAAGAACTAACACCGGAAATGATAGATGGCACTTGGATTTCAAATCAAACAATGGGAGTACTAGAGTGACATGCTGGGAATCGATTGTAGATGGAAGTGAATATTTTTTGAGCTTGACGTCGAGTAGTGGGGTGAGAATTACTGATGAATGGCTTAGCGAGAAATCTTCAATTAAATGATGATGACTTCATAACGGCAGCGACAGCTTTCCCGACGATGAAGCTGACAAAACAGTGGCAGCCAGAGCTAGCGCATATGACAGACGGTTCGGCAGTTACGCAAGCGGTTACGACATCATGGACCCCGGTAGTGTTGAGAGACCGCCAGATGGAAGCAAATAGGCCAAATGTGCCAATGGGTATGCCATTGCAGCGTGTCATATATAAAAAAATGAGTAGTCGAGGTTTTTATTCCGTCTAACGGAGCAGCAGTTAATTAAAATAATATAAAGGGGGATGCTTACATTATACTTAAAGGGCCATATTTATGTGGTCAAAGGCTTTATAAAACCATACTACAAGTCTTAAATCTTCAAATGGATAATCATATGGAGGGCCTCGTCAATGACCAAAAAGGAGAAGGAGAAGGAGAAGTGTGAATACTTGAGTATTAAAGTAATAATGGGAAGGAGAAAAATTCGAGAATCAAATGCGGCTGTTATCAAGGATTATTAATGGAAATTATTACATATACCCATTATGCTTTGGAAAATAGACGAAATACACACCTTACTAAGTTAGAAAAAGGAAATTAATATGTTGTCTAAATTCGTTCATAGGGAAAAGCCCAGCGTGGAAGTTGCTTTGACAGAAGCAAATAATGAAAGAAAAAACAGAGGAAATAGAAACGAAAAGATGGGAAGTGAAAAGACATCATGCAGATTTCAAATACTCCATCGAAACAAGAAAAAGAGGCTGGATTTTTTTTGGCAAGGCCAAGCACTGCCAAAATGACTGTAAAACATGAAATTTTTTTAATGCCAAAGCTTTTTTTTAGAAATTTTTAGAAATTTTAGGTTTTGTTAGTAAGAAAGATGGAGATTTCTTTTTGCATGCTATGTTTTAATTGTTTTCTTTTTCTCCTTTCAGATTTTATATTTATAGATGAAGTTTATGCATCTTTGGTTACTTCATGCAAATGTTCGAAATCCAAACTTTATTTTTGAACCTTAGGAGCTAACACTTAGTTTATTTTGGTTGTGCAAACACAGGTCAAATAGGCTAGGTTGCATGTAAAAATTTTTCATATCTTCGATTTTGTAGGACAGGGTGCTATCAAACTGATGAAGCTTTGCATTTCTGCATTTTTAGTATTTGATTTGTTGCAGATTTTTATTTTTTAGTTTTCAAACTTTTATTTTCAGAATTTTTTTAATTTTTAGGCATTAAAATAAAATTACAAAAAAGTTCAAAATATAAAAATAATTGCATGGCTGCCTAGAATGATCATCAATATTCAATACGCAACAAATTCGGGCTCATTCCGATGTCATTTCGATTTTATATTAATTTTTGAAAACTATTGTTTTTCAAGGGTTTTATAATTTTGGAAATTCATTTTTTTTAGTTTTGGAGGTAAATCAGATTTCTAAATTTTGCATGTTCATTCATAAGCCTATGATGACATTTCCTTCATGAAAATTTTAATTTTATTGAAGGGGTTATGTTTATGGTATTTTACAAGTTACCATATTTGGAGCAATAAATGCACCTTTCTTCATGAAAATTCGGATTTCATTGAAGAGAGGTAATTTTATATGTTCCATTAAAATGTTGTTATTTTAAAGCATTAAATTATTTTTCTTCATGAAAATTTATTGAATGAAAGAGGGATAATTAAATGACATTTTAAAGTCCTCATTTTAAGGCAACAAATTATTATCTCTTTGTGAAAATTAATTTCACCCGAGAGGAATAATTTATTTATTTATTTATTTTATTTTTTAATTTACATGGTGGAATCGGTAGTCGCCACGAATAAGAGCAAGCTGTCCGACTTTTATGGTTGCCACAGTATTCTGCGTTGTCCACCCCGAAAGCCGCCACACAGATCTTCGTGCAGTCCGCCCCTATAACCACCATGCCACAATCATTTTAAACCTTTTATGCTGCTGAAAGCACCAGGAAAGGGACAAGTGTTCAGTCCGGTGAGGCCTGAGATTTGAACCTTGGACCTTTGCCCCCCTTATGGGGTTTGGATGAACCAATTTGTCTACACCTCGGACCTCAGAGGAATAATTTATTAATCATATCAAAATCTATATTTATCTTCATGATAAGAAGCTACATTTCATGAGTCTATTCATCATTTCGTAGTTACATTCATAGATATATTTTCTTCTTTACTTTCATGTTTAAAGTAGGATTTAATGCAAGGTAAAACTTGATTAAAATCTACTTAATAAGGGAAGATAAAATCTACCTTAAAATCCTCAAGATAAAAGTAACTAAGGTATTACATCGTGGTCATATGAGGGCCAATTCACATTTACTTTTATTTTGGTTTCATGAACAATCAGTAAAGTAGCATGGTAAAATAAACCAACACATACCCCTTGTTTACAGTTACTTGCAATCACTAGCATTGAACCAATATATTTTTATTAAGATTACTAATACACATATGCAAATGCTAATATAGCAGAGACCTTGGAGAAGTTATTTGTTTAACTTCTTTGCAAGAGAGGGCTTTGAGATCAAAACCCTAAGGGAGAGTGTAATTTCACAATTGGGTAAAATTACCACCCAATATTTTGGTGCTAGAAGGAGGGCTTGATATGGTTTATTTTATTGTAATTTTAAATGCTATAGGGATTTAAATTGTGGAATATTTCATGCCCTGTTATCTATTATCGTTAGGACTCCTTTAGAACTCAATATTTTGGCACTAGAAGGAGGGTTTGAATTGGTTTACTTTATTTTATTTATGCTAAGCAATTTATGCATTGGTTTTCATTGATATAACATTTTTGGATTGTTCATACATGAATGATGTGATTTGGTGTAACTTTGAGAGTTTTAATTGCTAAATATTTTAAGTTCATTTGATTAGCATATTTGAGCACTCAACATTTTGGGATCTAGGAGGATTTGAATTGATTTATTTTATTACTATTTAGATGCTAAATTGTTCATGTTACTTGAAAGATTTATCTAAAGACATTGGTCTTGACTAATGAGATTTTGTGATCACTTTCATTGATTCTAACATTCTCTATTTGATGATATTTTAATATTAACCTTTTGGCAAATTTGAGAATGTTCTTTCATGTCATGATTTAATTGATGCATATATTTTGGGATGACACTAATATGATGATCTTTGTGGTTTACTCATTTGAAAATTGTTAGTCATTTTATGCTTATGTGCAAGATATTCTTATTTGACTAACAGATTTGGTTCTAAGTTATCTTTTGAGTTTCACTAATGGCGACATATGATATAAGGTCTAAAGTGGTATCTCTAAGAGAAAGAATGGTATCTATGATAGGGGATCATTATAAGGATTTTCCTATGCATGGGATACCCCATTAAATTCCTAAAATGTTATTGGAGTTTCTATGACAGTTTAATCAAGAGGTGCCATTAGGATACTTACAAAAATTGCATGTCTACAAGAGCACATTATTTCAATTCCAAATTTTCTATGAGGATGTTGCTTGTAAGTTATTCTCATACATCTTGGATGACAAACCATTATTTTGGTATGGCCAATTACCCATGGAGGTTAGGACTTCTTGGATATGATTAGAAGCAACCTATCTTTATTATTTTGGTAACTAGGTTGACTTAAAAATATTGCAAAATCAATTTACCTCTATTCGTAATGAGCCTAATGAATCCTTGAGTCAATTCAATGGGATATTTTGTGAGTTGTACTCCCAAATGTGGGAAAATTTTAACACAATAGAAGAGGAAGCTATTCAAGTATACATGGGAGCCATACACCCCAAAATTGCTACATCTTTAAGAAAATTTTTGGACAACCCATCTTTAGAAATAATCTATGAGATTCTAGAAAAGGGTGAACAACAGTGTGATTAAGAAATGGAAGTGGAGGCACAACATGTTCCCATGAGATATTGTCCTTATGGATATTTTTTTTAAAGCGAAAAACCCCTTGCAGGGCCGCCTTGGTCTGAGATACCACGACCAGGGGGTTCTACACCATCAAAGTCACCCGGGGGTCACACCCGACCCTTCCCGCACCAACATTATCAATTGGATTTTGGGTAACCAATTTAAATTTTTGGTAGGGTGGAGATTAAAACCTGGGACCTCCCTTGGAGGATTATCCTCTCCTCTCCAACTCACCTACAACACCTGGGTCCTTTTGTAGATATTTATGCCAACCTACACCAACCATATAATATAGCACCCTCCACTCTAATGATACCTAAGATGAATGATCAAGGGTATGAATTTGAAATTCTAAATATTACAACCACCTTAGATATTTCCCAAGAGGAGGTGCAAGTTACCAAGCCAACATCCATTAATGAGGATTGCGTAGAGATGGGTTCTTTTCTAGAAGTGCATGAGTATTCAGATAATGTTGTCCTAAATTTGATTAGTTTTGGGATATGTGATAGGATGAAACCTACCATAGAATTGAATGAAGTGGTTGAAAGTGAAATTGAAAGAAAATCAATAAATGAATTTGAATATATAATAGAATTTCACCACTTGTTCTTGGAAGACACTTTAGACGAGATTCTTAAAAATGATGATCAAAAAATTCCTTACCTTCCAAATTGTGAGGAAATTAAATCATGGGTTACAAATGTAGATATTGATCTTACAAACTTGGATACAAAGAGTAACCCACTTTTGGAAATTATTGAACCATATAAGGAAGGTGAAGGTGAATTTGATGAGAAACACGTTGATGAATTGGAAGATATTGAAGAAATAGTTGAGCATCATAAATTGATTTTGGAAGATGATTACTATGATTATATGAATAAATTGGATGAATATTATAGACACCAAAACAACACCAATCCGATTATGTGACTGCAAACACTGATCGCATTGACACACAAAGCCTTCAGGGCAGCCCTCAGAGGTCAAAAAATGGTCCTAGCCACTTACACAACAGTTTTGGAAGGTCAAAAAGTAATTTGCCACCTCCAAACATTTTGCTTCAAATCCGTCATTAGCCCCTTTTTTTTGTTTTCTATCGCGATATCGTGACGTCGCAATATCACGACCCTTCTGCCTTTGCGCCATGGTTTAATTTGTTGTCATGATATCGTGACATCGTGGTATCATGACAACCTTCTGCCTTTGCACCATAGTTTTGTTTGTTTGTTGTGATATCGTGACAACCTTCTGCTTTGCGCCATGGTTTCGTTTGTTGTCGCAATATCATGAAATCACGATATCGTGACAACCTTTCGCCTTTGCGCCATAGTTTTATTTGTTTGTCACGATATCATGACGTCATGATATCGTGATGTCACGATATCACGACAACCTTTCGCCTTGCGCTAGGGTTTTGTTTGTTTGTCGCGATATCGCGACGTCGCGATATCGCGATAACCTTCTGCCTTGCACCATAGTTTTATTTGTTTGTCGTGATATCACGACATCGCGATATCGTGACAACCTTTCGCCTTTGCACCCTGGCTTCTTCTTGGTGTCGCGATATCGTGACAAACTCCTACCTTTGCGCCTGGCTTGACGTTAAACAATTAAAGGTGGACATTAAACAAATAAAAGTGGACATTAAACAATTAAAGGTGGACATTAAACAAACGAAAGTGGACATTAAACAATTGAAAAGGTGGACATTAAACAATTGGTAGTGGAAGTCAGTCAATTACGGCTCCCTACCTCGCATGCGTGTGAGTGGACGACCAACGAACTATCACGCAGACAAGCATGGGTAGGCTAGACATGAAGAATTTCCCCCATCATGCACTAGCATGAACACCAACTGGCATCCCTGCATGCCCATAACAACTGCACCCTGGGAATTCTATAAATTGCAGAGTTCTCTCACCAGAGAAAAGGGGGAAGAGGAAGAAACATTTGGAGTAGCGAAGCCTGTTATCCGATGCGCCGACACTTTTACCGCATCCAGATCCTTCCAAGGGAGGTCATTGGGTGTTTATGGAGAACGTGAATCCGGATCCATGGATCCATCAATTTGCCAACAAAGCTTACCATTATGTTTTTATTTCTTTTGCATAATGACTTCGAGATTTTGATTGCAATCATATCAACATGCAGGTTTTATGTCATTTCACTCTCACGAATGTTTCATTTTAACACAGGTGCTACTAAAATCTTTTTGTTGTTTCTTTGAACGCAGGAGGAGCGGCAAGGATCGAGGACTCTTCAACACAAGCGGCGACAACACTTTGGCCCGCCCGTTTTACATGTGGGCACGCGGAAGGAGAACTACTAAAGACGATTGTAACTAAAACATGCTAATGCTCCTAGCCCCGGGAAGGGGAGGAGATGGATTGTAACCGAATCTAGAATCATATTAATAAAAAGGGTTGTGCTCCTGCTTTCCCCTTTTACGTTTGGTGTTGATTCGATTACATTCGTTGTATTTCATGCATCCAGTTAGCTTTGTTTGTATTGCATCTTAGTATTGTTTTTCTTCCGAAATCTCATGTTTTCAGTGGCGATCACGATGGGACCTCTGTCCTCTATTTTTTTTAGGTTAAATTTTTGATCTGAAATTGCTTGTTTTGATTACAGGTACCTATTTTTCAATCCTCAGACTGTTATTCATTTCTGTCAGTGACGATTACAGGATTGGGATTTGTCTCACCCAGGGATGAATAGGCATTCGTTCTACCCTGGAATGAATCCTGTTTTGTTATTCGTTTCACCCAGGAACGAATAGAGTTTTGTGTATTTTTCAGAGCAGCAAATCAGAAACATCCTTTTGGGCAGAGAAGAGGTAGGGGTTTTTAACAAACCTCTATCAAATTTTTGTTTTTTGTTTTCTGATTTTCAGTTTTTGTATGGCTTAGGGAAAGTTTCCTTTTTGTTTGCTTGTTTCAATTTTTGCAAATTAAAATGAACCCCACACATCACGTGGTTATTTAAACCAAGGAGCTGGTCGTAAAACCCCAGCCCTTGAGCAAGACCAATAGTGGATTTCATCACCACATTGGCTTGGATATTTGCATTCATTTACCCCGATTGTCACTGTTGCTCGACGTAAATCCTGATGAAAGCTGATCGAGTGTCATTGGGGTGATTCCCAACGCATGAGGATAAGTCTTCTATGGTAGGTGTCATAAACAGGACAATCCCCCTTCCGTACCGCCTACGTACCACGTACCATCTGCTCTCATGTACCTATAGTCTCCCTCTCGTAAGGGCGGGTATATAGAGAGGTTGGTATATCGGCCTGGCAATGGTATATCGAAGGGGCGACCATTTATGGGAGTCATAAGAGCCTTCATCTTGCATTTAAACATTTCACAAAACTTTCAAAAAAAAAACAAAAAAAAAACAAAACACACTAAAACCAGATTTAGGACACACCATTAATCTTTAAAAGAGATAATCACCTTTGTGTGTGTGTGTTCATTTCTACTTAGTGTAACAAAAAAAAATCAAAAAATTCATAAACAAAAGATAAAAATCCACGCATTTTGTCACTCGCTCCAAAAGCTCCAAGGATTCCCGCAATCGCTTGGTCACTCCAAAATGCCCCAAAGGTGTCCATGAACCCTTTGGTCAACCCAAAAGTGCCCCAAAGGTGCCCATAAGTGATGCAAGAGCATCCAACAAAATATGGGAAATCTTATATTTTTCCCTAAATTTTAGTGCATCTTGTCGGGGCCATAACTTCTCAACCGTAGCTCCGATTGACGTGAAATTTTACAGGGAGTTAGTTGGGATAATTTTAAACAAATATAATTCCTTAGAGTTCTATTTGTCCCAAAAAGTCAGTTTTCGGGGCCAAATTCCATCATCTAGTGCCCCAAAATTAGGTTTTAAAATTACTCGGCTAACTTTTTTTATGCTTTTTGAGCTGTTCGAAGGTCAATATATCCTAATGTATTTAGAGTTAGGACTTGAAACTTTATTTATGGCTTATCTATTGTAAGAGGGATGCGCACCCCAATTTTGGGCCCCATCTGACTCATTTCAAATTTTAGGGTTTTTTAGAGAGACATCGCCATGGTGTTCACCCGTAGCCAAGCCCACTCACGGGCGGACGCTATGGGGAATGTCCAAGGAGGCACAAGTCACCTCCAGTACAGCCCCAAGGATTTGGTCATACCACCTTGGTGGCCTGACACACAAGGTAGTCCCCTCCGCACCTTGACAAAACAGGGCTATAGGGGCACCCCTTTGAGGGGCACCCTCACATAGCCCTTCGTTAGGCCATAAGCACCCAGCACACACCCTTCCAAGAAGGGTACATCCGTAGGAAGCCTCCCTTAGAAGCTCGCTATGAGTGGTCACCGCGTAGTGAGGCGCCTGAACGGTAGGGGGTCCATAGGGAGGGGCTACATGATTACACTATCCCTCCTTTACCCCCTCTTGTTGTTAGAACTACAAAAGCCAATCCTGAGCACAAGGCTCATCAGACAGGGCGAGCCAACTCCGCCCGTCCCTGTTTCACCTATGAAAGAGAGCACGAGGAAGACCCTTACCTTCCTCAAGAACAATATACAGCATGGGAACAATGTGTTTTCGCACCCCCTAGGTATCAGGGCCACCCACGGAGGCCAGAACCTCAAGTAAATGCCGCTAACCTCGACAGAGGGAAGCGCCACATAGAAGTCTTGGACCCTCAAAATAGAGACAGATACATAGGAGAAATGACTAGGTCTCCTGGGATTAGAACAATAGAGCAAATCGACCTAGCACATGCTAGACATGCCGCCCGCCAAGCACGGATCACACAGCTTGAGCAGGATCAACAGTAGCCAGAACAACTATATCACCTTAGTAAAGAGCGCATCCGATGCCAAACAAATGAGCTGCTCCACACCACTATGCCTGAAAGGGCTCAGACCCCCCAAACACAGAGGGCAAAAAGGTACGAGAGGCACAACCCCATAGTGCATGATAGGTCTCCAAGACCTCGCCAAGAGGTGCCTCTAAGACACCCTAGACATGAGCGGGAGGCCACGCCCAGGAATGACGATGGGTACCCTCCGCGGGTGCCCACTCCTAGGAACAATGATGGATACCTTCCATGGGTGCCCACCCCTGTTCATCGAGCTCACCCAGTAACTCCTCGAGAAGCTTATGAGGAGTATGAACAAGAAGAATGGGTCGAAATGCCCTATCAAGGCAGAGGAGGTGCTATCCGGCCACCCCTCCATAGGCCCCCAGTTTCCCATAACACACAACGGGAACAAGTTACGGAGGAGGAGATTAAGTCCTCTGTCGCATACAAAGTGCTCTTGGAGCATTTAGAGTCGGTAGAAACTAAAACTTTTGGGCACCAAAAGCCCACCCTACGCTTACTTCGCAGTCATCCAGTACATCCGTCGGTGCCAGCACCTCCTTACCCCGAACACTTTAAGCTACCCCAGTTGGCACTCTTTAGAGGGGAGGAGGACGCCCAAGAACACGTTACCAGATTCTTGAGTCAATGCTTCGGCATTCAGGATAATGATGCTTTGCTATTAAGAACATTCATAACCACGTTCGCAGGCCCTGCCTCGGATTGGTTTACACAACTGCCAAAGCACAACATCTACAATTTAGATCAATTAGTGGATGCATTTCTTGAACGTTTCGCGTTCAACACCAAGAAGAAGGCATCGCTGAGTGACCTAGCCAGCCTCCGACAATACGAGGAGGAAACCATGGTTGCATATGGGAACCGATGGAGGGCTTTGCTTTCAAAGCTGCCTTACCTCCCTCCTATGTCCGACCTCATGCAAATGTTCTCAAAAAGCTGTTTGAGATCAATCTCCATGCTATTGCAGCTGTAGCAATACGCCACTTTAGAGGAAGCCCTAGCACAAGCCAGAAGAATCGAAGAGATTAAAATTCAGGAGGGCAAAATTGCCAAACCAAAAAAGAAAGAATGGACTAAGAATAACAGCAAGACAGGGACAACGCAACAGAAACCCGCCGCGGTCAATCAAGTTGCGATTAACACACCAACACCTACCCAAGTAGCACAACCTCAAAAGGCTAATTATCAGGCGGTCCCTCCCAACAATTATGACCAAGAAAATAATTGGCAAAAGCAAAATCAGCAGCGTTGCCCTCAGCGACAATTCACCCCCTACATGGAATCCAGAGATTCCTTGTTCGACCGCTTGTCAGCGGCAAATTTGATTAACCTACCTGAGATTCAACATATAGATCCCAATGCACCAAAACCTAAAGGCTATAGGGAGGAATTATATTGTAGGTTTCATAGACGAAGAGGGCACGATCTTAACGCCTGTTGGAAATTCAAAGGCTTGGTGCAAGATTTGATCGATAACAAGACCTTAGTGGTAGACAATCCCGTAGCACCGGGTAACCAATAGATGGGAGTCTTTAAGGACCCCTTACCAGCCCATGATACACAAACAAAGCATATCCCAGTCAATGAAGTCACACAAGATTGCCCTATGCAAGGATATGTCGGCATGATTAGCATAGTGACTCGGAATAAGAGATATCCGAGCACAATTATTCCTACAACAGCTATAGGAGAGGCATCTAGGCCTTCTAGACATGAGACGGCAGGACAAACTACCTTAGAATCTGCCAAATATATCGCACGTCGGGTGCAGCTCACGCAACTTGAGCTAGACCGACTACCGTTAGAGGAACTGTACCATATCAACAAAGAGCGCATCCAGCACCAGAAGGATGAGTTGTTCCAACGCACTATACAGGAGAGGACTCCAACCCCTCACATGCATAAGACAAAACATTATGAGGGACACAACCCCTGGGGGCGAGACAGGTCATCGCGACCTTATCAAGCACTACCCCCAATGCCTCCTAGACAGGAGTGGGAGGCTACTCCCTCGATTCCTCAGACACCCACCCAAGTTCATGGGCCACCCTCAAAAATCCCTCAAGAAGCCTCTGAGGAATCTGAGCAAGAAAAAGAGTGGATTGAAATGCACTACCAAGGCAAGGGGGTGCTATCCAGCTACCCCTCCATAGGCCCCACGTTCCTCAACAGGAACCAACCAAAGCGGAGGAGCTCAAATCCCCCGATACATGCAATGCGCTACTAGAGCGCTTAGAGTCGATCGAGACCAAGACTTTTGGACCCCAAAATCCCAACTTACAAGAGGTTCCTTTCGAGGAAGATCAGCCTATGACCATAGAGATACCTGATGATGCGGTCTCCCATGTCTCAGAATCGCCAGATTCTGATGAGCCTGATTCGCTAAGCAAAGACGAGTCAGAATGCGAGGTAGCACCATGGGACTCGATCGAATTTGACATTAATCATTCACAAATGATTCCCATGGATGACTACCAAGAGAGCTTAATGGAAATATTCCCCTTAGAAGCGCCAACCGAGCAAGCACCACATCAAGGCAATCAGGTCCCCCGCAAAGAGCGGAACAACCCCATGGGGACCACATCAACCTGCTCAAACAAGAAGAGCCTAGCATATCACAGACAATTATTGGAGCCAACGAGGGCCTTTGGTTTTTTGACAATGATTATGAAGATGACACAGAGATGGCCCACATTAATCACATGCGATAGCACCAACACCCCATGCATATGGATGATGCACTTCAACAACTAAACATAAGGCCAGTGCATGAGTGGCGCGTTAACCCAGCGCAGTGCAACCAACTGTTGAATCTGCCACTTTGGGCATATCGAGAACAACTTCTGCCCAGAGACCTCATAGCAACAACAGTGCCAAAGGCAGACCCTGTCCTTTTATCTGTACATAGGGCTGATCCATTCATGCCAATCCCTCCAGAGCCAGATCCGAAGCACAAATATCATCAAGCTGGGGGTACATCTATCCCCTGAAAAGCTCCAAGGATTACCGCAATCGCTTGGTCACCCCAAAAGTCCCAAGGATTATCACAATCACTTGGTCAAACCAAAAAGCCCCAAGGATTATCACAATCACTTGGTCAAACCAAAAAGCCCCAAGGATTATCACAATCACTTGGTCAAACCAAAATCTCCAAGGATTATCGCAATCTCTTGGTCAAAACCCAAAAAGCTCCAAGGATTCCTAAAATCGCTTGGTCAATCCCAAA
The DNA here is from genome assembly GCA_028583015.1 of Wollemia nobilis. Lineage (NCBI taxonomy): Eukaryota > Viridiplantae > Streptophyta > Pinopsida > Araucariales > Araucariaceae > Wollemia > Wollemia nobilis. Next base: position 356,331 of record JAQPPZ010016997.1, read on the forward strand.
AATGCTCCAAGAATTATCGCAATCCCTTGGTCACCCCAAAAAGCCCCAAGGATTATCGCAATCACTTGGTCAAACCAAAAAGCTCCAAGGATTATCACAATCACTTGGTCAACCCAAAAATCCCCAAGGATTATCGCAATCACTTGGTCAAACCAAAAAGCTCCAAGGATTCCTAAATCCCTTGGTCACCCCCAAAGCTCCAAGGATTGTCGCAATCACTTGGTCAACCCAAAAAGCCCCAAGGATTATCACAATCACTTGGTCAAACCAAAAAGCCCCAAGGATTATCGCAATCACTTGGTCAAACCAAAAAGCTCCAAGGATTCCTAAATCCCTTGGTCACCCCCAAAGCTCCAAGGATTATCGCAATCACTTGGTCACCCCAAAATGCCCCAAAGGTGCCTACAAACCCTTTGGTCACACCAAAAAGCTCCAAGGATTATCGCAATCTCTTGGTCAACCTCAAAAGCTCCAAGGATTATCACAATCGCTTGGTCAAGAAAATCCAAAAAAAAAAAAAAAAAAAAAATTCAAAAACAAACAAACAAAATCTACATCTCAATTTCATGCATACTTCCAAAATCAAAAATACAAAAAAAAAAAAAATAGTTGCATTAGGCATCACATCCATGTTTGTTGATCACACAAGGCAAAAGCACCATAGACTGTCATTACTTGGCAAAACCACCACCTTTTCACATTTTCCACTTTGAACAAAAGTACACCAAAATAAACGCCAATCACCATTTCACCATATCATAAATCAGTTGTCATCTAAACATATCTAGAGTTTTCGTCATTCAGCTGTCTTTAGGTTTCTAGCCAAAACTGTACAAAAGTCAAACTGATGTTACAATGGTAGATTTTTACTTGAAATACACCTTGTTACGTAGCATCCCATCACAAATTCAAAAACACATAAAAACAATTCCTAAGTTGTGTCAATGAAGGATGAAACCTGTAAAGCAATTCAGGATACCAAACAGACGAAAAGATTATCTCGCTCATCCCCCTATGCGAATGACCCCAAGAATGCTGAGAGTTGGCAAAAGGACAAGAATCTTCCCTACCCAATTCCCCAAGAATCCCAAGTCCTCAAAACATTGCAAAAACATCAAAAAGTTGCACAAGTCAATACTCCAAACATTGACGTCAAATCCCACAAGCAATAGTGATTCTCATCACTCCCAAATTCAAATCCCTTGCTCAAAAAGAAAAAAAAACAAAAATAAACAGTGATTTTCATCACTATAAACGAGCAAGTATCCCAATACAAATGAAGAAAAGAAGGGAGTCAAACTTGAATCCCTGGAACTCTCAACATTCAAAAGGTCATGAGGTGAACCTCAGTATCGGTTTGGTGGATAACCTATCGGTCACTGGCGGCAAACCTCTCGCATGATGATATATCTATCACATTTACTTGTGTGCAGATCAATGTTTGCATGTGGATGAGCTAGCTTATGGTCTCCTAGATCGCAAAACAGATTAATCCGACAAAATACAACAAAGGAGTTAGTGGAACTAATTAGGTGATCCTCAGTACAGGTTTGGTTGAAAGCCTATCTGGCACTGGCGGTATCCTGACAAATACCACATAAACAAACTCAATTGCACACACAAGGATGCGAAATAACTTGGTCAAAAACAAGCACAATTCATACCTTGTTCAAACATCTTGTAAGACAACAGTACAGTCTTGGCTAGTTAGTTAAACCATTTGAGTCTCGGAAACACTTAGCTACATTCTATGCCAACCATTGCATATAATCCATTCCTATATCGCCACAAAAAAACATAAAAAACAACATATATACACAAAAAAGCATTTACCACAGCAATCACCCAAGTACATAAAGCCATAAGTCATGTATAGTCTATGGTGCCAATGTAAGGTTATCAACAAATCATTTCATCCATTCCATTACTTATCATATAAATCAACAACATGCGCATTTATCATACCATATGCATTCGTCACCATAAACATGCATCCATCAACATCAATCATTGTGCATAACATAAAATCATGACATATACACAAAGCAAGAAAATCCAAACAACAAAAACATCACAAAAATGCAACACAAACAAACAGCAATAAACATTGCCGGACAAGAGTGCTCTTGCACTTAACCTCTTGGCATAGCAAAACTGATGTCGGGGTTTACATTGTCACTATCCTACTCCCTAAGAAGGCTACCATAGCCGGACCGCTCCACGGGAGGTCGGATTTTTGCCAATTTTAATCCCAAATGGCATCACAAAAACAACAAAACAACAAAAACCACAAAAAATGCAACACAAAAACAAAGCAATAAGCATTGCCGGACACAAGTGCTCTTGCACTTAACATCTTGGCATAACAAAACTGATGTCGGGGTTTACATTGTCACTATCCTACTCCCTAAGAAGGCTACCATAGCCGGACCGCTCCACGGGAGGTCGGATTTTCGCCAATTTTAATCCCAAATGGCATCCCAAAATGGGTCAAAACCCACTCAAAAACAACAAATAAATGCAACACAAAAAAAAAGCAATAAAATTGTCGGGCACTCTTGCACTTAACCTCTTGGCATAGAAAATCGATGTCGGGGCACAAATGGTCGCTATTCTACCCCCTAAGAAGGCTACCATAGCCGGACCGCTCCATGGGACGATGGATTGTTGACACTTTCACCCCATTATGGCATCACCAAAAGGGTTTTTACCCACCAAAAATAGGTCCAAAAGTCAGGAAACTGCTTGCACATTCAATGGACAAACATCTGAAGACACCCTCACCTAAGTCATCTTGGGTCAAGCGACTCGTCGCTTTTCTCATGGCAGTCATTCCCTCATCGATTCGTCGCTTGAGGGGGTAGTCACACTTAGTCACCAATCAACAAACACACACCCAATCAAGGCAATGGCATGCATTCAAAGAATCATTGACAAAGACAATCATGCTCCTGCTTGGGGTAGTAAACAAGCAACAATCACAAATCGATCAAACACGATCAAACGCTTGGCATTCCCGAAGCATGAACTCAAGGTTCCCCCATGGATAAAAGGTTGCGCCCTTTGCCTATTCATGACTGATCAATGTCTAAGTTCAAGTCACACCTCACCAAAATAGGTTAATACTTGAAATCAAATTCCTTAGCTCGTCAGAAGCAAGGATTCAAGAATGCATCCCCTTTCCATGCTTGGGGCATCACAAGTTGGTTAGGTTACTAAGAAACCCTAATCACTAGTGCTTTGGTTATCTATTTTTGCTCAGCACTGCGTCACCCGTAGCGCTTCCCAAAAAGGGGCATCTGTAGACACCAAAACAGCACCAATCCGATTACGTGACTGCAAACACTGATCGCATTGACACACACAGCCTTTAGGGCAGCCCTCAAAGGTCAAACAGTGGTCCTAGCTACTTACACAACAGTTTTGGAAGGTCAAAAAGTAATTTGGCACCTCCAGACATTCTGCTTCAAATCCGTCATCAGGCCCTTTCTTTTGTTTTATGTCACGATATCGCGACATGTCGCGATATCGCGACCCTTTCGCCTTTGCGCTATTCTTTTGTTTTATGTCATGATATCACGACGTCACGATATCGTAATTCTGCCTTTGCGCCATGGTTTTGTTTTTTGTCACGATATCGTGACGTCGTGATATCGCATGGCGCAAAGGCGGAAGGTTTTCATGATATCACGACAACCTTCCACATTTGCACCATAGTTTTGTTTGTTTGTTGTGATATCGCGACGTTGTGATATTGCGACAACCTTCTGCCTTGTGCCAATGTTTTGTTTGTTTATCGCGATATCGCGACAACCTTCCACCTTGCGCCATAGTTTTGTTTATTTGTCGTGATATCGCGACGTCATGATATCGTGACAACCTTCCGCCTTTGCGCCCTGGCTTCTTCTTTGGTGTCGCGATATCACGACAACTCCTGCCTTTGCGCCTGGCTTCTTCTTGAGCCGACGTTAGACAATATAAAGGTGGGACATTAGACAATTAAAAGTGGACATTAAACAATTAAAAGTGGACATTAGACAAATGAAAGTGGACATTAAACAATTGAAAAGGGACATTAGACAAATGGTAGTGGAAGTCAGTCAATTACGGCTCCCTGCCTCGCATGCACGTGAGTGGACAACCAACGAACTGTCACGCAGACAAGCATGGGCAGGCCAGACAGGAAGAATTTCCCCCATCACGCACTAGCATGAACACCAACTGGCATCCTTGCATGCCCATAACAATTGCACCCTGGGAATTCTATAAATTGCGGAGTTCTCTCACCGAGAGAAAAGGGGGAAAGAGGAAGAAACGTTTGGAGCAGCGAAGCCCTCCTTTATACGACGCGCCTTCCTTTTCGCATTCGGACTTGAAGGAGGTCATTGGGTGTTTATGGAGAACGTGAATCCCGATCCATGGATCCATCATTCCGACAAACTTACCGTTTGTTCATTGCTTTTGCTTAATACTTTTGATGCATGCATCTCTACATGGTTTTATTTGATTTCACGCTCATGAATGCTTCATTTTGAGACAGGTGCTACTAACTCTTTCTTTGTTGTTTCTTTGAACATAGGAGGAGCGGCAAGGATCGAGGACTCTTCAACACAAGCGGTGACAACACTTTGGCCCGCCCGTTTTACATGTGGGCACGCGGAAGGAGAACTACTAAAGATGATTGTAACTAAAACATGCTAACTCTCCTAGCCCCGGGAAGGGGAGGAGATGGATTGTAACCGAATCTGGAATCATATTAATAAAAAGGGTTGTGCTCCTGCTTTCCCATTTTACGTTTGGTGTTGATTCGATTACATTCGCTGTATTTCATGCATCCAGTTAGCTTTGTTTGTATTGCATCTTAGTATTGTTTTTCTTCCGGAATCTCGTGTTTTCAAATATGCTCACTCTCAACCTTCTAATTAACCCTTTGTATCAAATGATATGCAGGATAACACAATCACTTTCTCATAGGAAGATATTACAACTCCTGCATAATTTGAGATTATTTTGGAAGAGGGGTTGGAATCTCATAAAATTTTAGAAAATAAGAATGAGCCTATAACCAAGTACGAAGAAGAAAAATATTTGATGGATGAATCAAAATATCATGTCACAAATACCATAGAGTTTCATCCCACAAATTTGGATGACAATTTTTACAATGGTTGGGGAAGATATGAAGATGTGTTATTTTCTCACACCCCTATTGATGAAACTTCTATTCCACTTGATATGCAGGATGTTGAAAATTCTACTTCACATGAAGATATTGCATTTACAAGAATAGAGAAGATTACAAAATTTGATCTTGTTGAACATAAATTCATTGAAAATTTTGTTGAAATAGAAAGGGAAGAAATGGTAAAAGTTTCTTATGACTCATCTAGTTTGGATGAGGAAGAGGTAAAATCTCTTCTTTCATTTCGAGATTCTGAAAATTTGGATACACATTCACATGATCATTTTGAAAATTCAAATGAAGAGGTACCATGTATAGTGAACAAGGAGTTCGAATCAAATGACAAATATGTTGATTTATTTGAAGCAACTCAAATGATTAATCATCAATATAGGTTACTTGCTACACACCTTGACCAACAAGATATAATATTTGAAAAGAATGGGCATGTTTTCAATTGGGTGCTCAATTTTGGTATGTTTGATGAACATGTAATCAATGAATAAGATGAAGACCATGAGGTAAAAGAAGGAATTGCAAATCCTCACCAAGATTTGGTAAATTAAAATGTGCAAAAGGTCAAATCTAACCTTTTGTGTCCAAGCATCCAAGTTTCAGGTGAAAATTTGTATGAATAGGTATTGAATTTGAATGATATTTATGATGAAATGCCATTTAATATGAATGAAGAACAAGGATTGATTCCTAATCACACCTTTAATAAGATTGCTTGAATGAATTAAAAATAATTTGATGCACTTAAATTGTTAAATCAAATTCATCAGCAAATGATAATGGAATCTAGGGCACAAAATTTTAATGAGTCTAATTTAACATATATGCTTGCAATTTTTTGCAGAAATTGGATTGGCCTACGAATATGGAAAATGAATTGACTTTAAAATTCTTAGAAATAGGCACTTGCTTACAAAATTTCATTTTGGATAAGGAAAGCCTAGTTCTAAATCATGAATTGAGTCCTGAAATTAATATCTTAAAGAATAGACATAAAAAAATTGAAGATCAATTATTGTATAATCAATTTAATCTCACCTATGGGATCATTAATAGAACTAAATCAAATTGGTAGGATGAGAGAGCCAAGTTGAAGTTTTTTGCATTTTTTGGCTTAATCTTGTTTTTTTTGGATTCCTACAACATTTGGCATGTGTATCATGTTATATGTCTTTTGAAATGTTCTAATCATGTTTGGGATCCAGGGAAATGACAGTTCAAAAATTTGCACCATCTTGTACCATAGTGTACATTTGTATATAATTTTGGTTTTTACTTTGGTTTTGGTTTTTTCATATTTTTGGTTTGTGTTTTTAATTTTTGAATCGGGTTTTCCCCTTTGCTTAAGGGTAATATTTTTTGTTCACTAAATTTTGGCCTTTGGCATTTTTGAAGCTTCTTTATTTAAGTAGGTTGGAGTACCTTGATCTAAAAGCTGATGAACCCGAGAAAAGAGGGATGAGTTATTTGGTGATCATGCTCGGATTTTGGGGCTAAAATGGTGGAAGGTGGAACAATAAAATATTAGCCAAAGCTCCACATGGGAATCACACACATTAAATAGTGTTTCTAAAATTAATAAGGATGAAGTTATCTTGATTATGCAACCCTAGGAAAAAATCTAAAATGCTCTACTTTTGACTTTCTAACCTAGTGAGACTTAAGGCTTTGCAAGAGTTCCATTAGTATAAGCGATGCAACAGATTTCTTGAAATCTATCATCTAGTTCATGAAAACTCCACCAAGGCTATAGATGCTTGACTGGTTGTGGGGCCCTGGCTAGGCAAAACTTGATACTTAGAAAGAGAAAAAAAAAATATAAAAAAAGAGATGAAAAAAAAAGGGAATTAATAGAGAAAAAAAAAGAGAAAAAAAATAAAAAAGTGTGCATTGAAAGTCTAGACATACCTAGGATATATCGACTTTTCAAAGCATTAAGCGAACACATAGGTGAGTTAGATAATCCTCACCAGGGCTATATACGCCTAACTGGAAGTGTGGATCTATCTGTAAAAGTCTTCACTTCATGAGCTGTACTTCATAGCCTAATGCAGAAAGGGATGATGGAATTTAGAGGACTTTCAGGAATGTGGGAATAAATCACTTTTGCAAATACTAAGCAAAGGTAGATGGATTAGTTATTTTTATTTTGAAGTCGTTTACCCTACCTTCTCAAGATGTTACTAAATACTTGTTTTGTTGATCTTGTGTGTTTTCGTTTTAGGTTGGGTTATTACCAAAATGCTTGGGAGCATTTCCCAACAGAGTTGCCATTTATTGTAGTTGTTCCACAACGTACCCCAAAGTTGGGGACCCACCTTTAAAATTTTGGTATTTGGGTGTTGGCATGTTGGTTTTAAGTGTCTAATGTTTTGGCTCGTTTTGGGTTTGTAGTTTTTGTTGTCAATTTCTTGTCGACGAATTTTTATTGTCGACGATAATTTATTGTCGATGATTTTTTTTATCGATGGCTTTTCTTGTCGATGACTGTTTGTCATCAATTTCTTATCGACATTTTTTGTCGATAGTTTTTCTTGTCGATGATATTTATTGCTAGTGTTAGGTCGACGATAGTTTTTGTCAAGTTTTGTTGTTAGCGTGTGTTATTGTTAATGTTTGTGTTTTCTTACTGTTGTATGTGGCAAATAATTAATAGAAGGAGCTCTTTATTTTTTATTGAATATAATTGTTGGTTCCAATAAATAATATATTATTATATGATATATTTTTTGGTATATAACATATAATATTTATTAATAAAAGATAAAAACAAAAAAATACAAAAAGACTATATACATATAAAAATATATATTATGATATATTTCATATATCATAATATATATTAAAAAATAAAAAAAAATAAAAAGTAAATAAAGATATAATAAAAGAATATATAATATATAATCAAATGAAGCCATCTATTCGTATTAGGTTGGTTTGTTTGAGATTAGAATATTAAAATTGTTATTAATGTTTATGTTTTACTTATCCGTAGGTTATGGAGAAACATGAATGTGGACCATGATGACGTGGTGTTGCAGTGGTCAACGATGCACCATCGAGCAGTACCACGAAATCAAGATGATTTGGACGATGCGAATGCTACATGACAACATGTCTCGGTAGGAAATATGTTGTGTGGGTGACCGAGGGCTTACGTGGCGTCAATGCTGACCAATGGAAAGTCAATGACTGGTAGTAAGCGCAAGAATGACTATGGGCCAAGCTGACTAGCAGACGACAACAGAGCATCGCAGATGGAAGATAGCAATGTAGACACAGTTGGAGCTTTATCCAACATGGAGGGCATGTTGACGGGAGGTTTCGATCGAACGACAGAATAGTGGTAGCTTTCCCTGTTTTCATGTATACTCCGAGGATGAGGTGACATGTCGGGCACCAAAAAACGAGCAATGGTGAATGATTACGTGTATAAGCGAGACTTCCACATGGATACCACGATGCTAGACATAGTGGCATTACTTCAAGTGTGGTAACGGGGTATTATTAACCATGGTGTGACATCGTTGAAGAGCTAACATCGAAAAGGATAGATGGCACTTGGGTTTCCAATCAAACAGCGGGAGTACTTGAGCGACATAACAGGAATAAATTGTAGACAGAAGTGAATGTTGTTGGAACTTGACGTCGAGTAGTGGGGTGAGTGTTATTGATGAATGGCTTAGCGAGAAATCTTCATGTAAATGACGATGAATTCATAACGGTAGTGGTGGCTTCTCTGGTGATGAAGCTGATAGAACAGTTACGGCTAGAGCTGGCATATTTGATAGATGGTTTGGCAGTTATGCAGACGACAATGATAGCATGGACCCCGGTAGTGTTGAGCGAGTGGTTGACGATACGTAGAGCAACCACCAGATGGAAGAAAATAGGCCAAATGTGCCAATGGGTATGCCATTGTAGCGTGTCATGTATAGAAAAAGAGCAGTCGAGGTTTTTATTCCATCTAACGGAGCAGCAGGTAATTAAAATAATATAAAGAGGGATGCTTACATTATACTTAAAGGGGCATATTTATGTGGTAAAAGGCTTTATAAAACCATACTACAAGTCTTAAATCTTCAAATGGATAATCATATGGAGGGCCTCGTCAATGACCAAAAAGGAGAAGTGTGAATACTTGAGAATTAAAGTAATAATGGGAAGGAGAAAAATGCCAGAATCAAATGCAGCTGTTACCAAGGATTATTAATGGAAATCATTACGTATGCCCATTATGCTTTGGAAAAGAGATAAAAAATCCACCTTACTAAGTTAGAAAAAGGAAATTAATTTGATGTCTAAAGCCGTTACATAGGGAAAAGCCCAGCGTAGAAGTTGCTTTGACAGAAGCAAAAAATGAAAGAAAAAAAATAGAGGAAATTGAAACGAAAAGATGGGAAGTGAAAAGACATCATGCTGATTTCAAATACCCCATCAAAATAGGAAAAGGAGGTTGGATTTTTTTGGCAAGGCCAAGCGTTGCCAAAATGACTGTGTAAAACATGAAACATTTTTAATGCCAAAGTTTTTTTTCAGAAATTTCAGGCTTTGTTAGCAAGAAAGAAGGAGATTTCTTTTTGCATGCTCTGTTTTAATTGCTTTGTTTTTCCCTTTTCAGATTCCGGATTTATAGATGAAGTTTATGCATTTTTGGTTACTTCATGTGAATGTTCGAAATCTGAACTTTATTTTTGAACCCTAGGAGCTAGCACTTAGTTTATTTTGGTTGTGCAAACGCAGGTCGAATAGGCTAGGTTGCATGTAAAAATTTCTCATATCTTCGGTTTTGCAGGACGGGGTGCTATCAAACTGATGAAGCTTTGCATTTCTGCATTTTCAGCATTTAATTTGTTGCAGATTTTTATTTTTCAGTTTTCAAACATTTATTTTCAGAATTTTATTTTTATTTTTAGGCATTAAATTTTTTTTTAAAAAAAGAATCAAAATCTAAAAATAATTGCATGGCTGCCTAGAATTATCGTCAATATTCAATACTCAATAGATTCAGGCTCATTCCGATGTCATTTCGATTTTATATTAATTTTTGAAAACTATTGTTTTTCAAAGGTTTTATAATTTCAGAAATTCATTTTTTTTTAGTTTTGGAGGCAAATCAGATTTCTAAATTCTGCATGTTCATTCATAAGCCTATGATGACATTTCCTTCATGAAAATTTCAATTTCATTGAAGGGATTATATTTATGGCATTTTATAAGTTACCATATTTGGAGCAATAAATGCATCTTTCTTCATGAAAATTCAGATTTCATTGAAGAGAGGTAATTTCATATGTTCCATTAAAAGGCTGTTATTTTAAGCATTAAATTATTTTTCTTCATGAAAATTTATTTCATGAAAGAGGGATAATTAAATGACATTTTAAAGTCCTCATTTTAAAACAATAAATTATTATATCTTTGTGAAAATTAATTTCACCCAATAGGAATAATTTATTAATCATATCAAAAGCTATCTTTATCTTCATGATAAGAAGCTATATTTCATGATCCTATTCATCATTTCAGAGTTACATTCATAGATAGATTTTCATCTTTACTTTCATGTTTAAAGTAGGATTTAATGCAAGGTAAAACTTGATTAAAATCTACTTAATAAGGGAAGATAAAATCTACCTTAAAATCCTCAAGATAAAAGGAACTAAGGCATTACATCATGATCATATGAGGGCCAATTCACATTTACTTTTATTTTGTTTTCATGAACAATCATTAAAGTTGCATGGTAAAATAAACCAACACATGCCCCTTGTTTACAGTTACTTGCAATCACTAAGGTGTTCCTAGCATTGAATCGATATATTTTTATTGAGATTACTAATACACATATGCAAATGCTAATATAGCATAAACCTTGGAGAAGTTGTTTGTTTAAATTCTTTGAAAAAGAGGGCTTTGAGATCGAAACCCTAAGGGAGAGTTAATTTCACAATTGGGTAAAATTAACACTCAAGATGTATCACATTAACTGCATTGGAGATATCTCCCGACAATTCTAGTATATTGAACATAAGTAAATTAATGTAAGATACAAATACCTGTTCCTTGTATCCATTGCATTCCTTGCTTCTCCTTGCTTCCATTTGGTTATTTGAGGGTAGTAGGGGATCAGGATACTCATGGTTCATGATAGGCATACCTTTAAATGCATCTAATCATTTACTTTATCAAATTGTAACTATACAATATTCTATTAAGTTTCCAACCATCTAATGCATAATGGACATCATAAAAGAACCCTTACTTTTATTTTCACCTTCCAAATCCCTTTGGAGAGTCACCCATCATACTATCACTTAGATCAACGTTAAACTTAAATTAAATTCATTCATGTCCTAGAGCATTAAATTCCCATACCTTTATCCTCCAGAACAATAATTCTTTCATTCTCTAAACCAAATCCCCATAACTACAATTTAAAGAATAAATCCTCATCCCATTTTATTTAAATCTCCTAAGATAATCAACATTAATCCAAGGGGTTCTCTTTAAATTAAAACCTTAAGTATCTTTCCACAAAATCAAAGGTTTATTTTAATCAAAACCTAACATTTACATATCCCATATAAATCAAAAGTTCCTTCAATTAAAATCCTAATATATGACTACATATAAATCAAATATTATTTTAAATTAAAACCCAATTATATAACTTCATGTAAACCCAAGGTTTCTTCAATTAAAAGCCTAATATAAGACTGCATATAAATCAAATATTATTTTAAATTAAAACCCAATTATATAACTTCATATAAACCCAAGGTTTCTTCAATTAAAAGCCTAATATATGATTGCATATAAAGAAAAAATTCTTTTAATTGAAACCCAATTATATAACTTCATATAAACCCATGGTTTCTTCAATTAAAATCCTAATATATGATTGCATATAAATCATGGTTTCCTTAATTAAAATCCCTATTATATACCTTCATATAAATCCAAGGTTTCTTCAATTAATAACCCTATTATATAAATCTCATATAATTTTAATGTTGATTCTAATTAATCCAAACTACATAGCCAATACGTAATGCAAGGCCTACAGTTAGTTCTAATGCCTTCCAAGGCATACTGAACAACCATGGCGCTAATTGGTTTCTTCTTAAACCTGGACTCCTTAGACCTAAGGTGGCTTCCTTTTTCCGAACACTGTGTTCAACTTACACAATGTTGTTCCAATAATACAGAGTATCCGATGTTGCTGAAGGCAATTATAAACACACCCAGTGCTTTCCATAGCGTACGATTTTTTCCACAAGGAACACATAGTAGTTTCCAAACAACCACAATGCTTCCATAACGCAAGGTGTTTCCACAAGGAACACAGAGCAGTTTCCAAACAACCACAATGCTTCCATAGCATAAGGTGTTTCCATAAGGAACACAAAGCGGTTCCAAACAACCACAATGCTTCCATAATGTAAGGTGTTTCTACAAGGAACACAGAGTAGTTTCTAAACAAGCACAACACTTCCATAGTGTAAGGTATTTTCAAAAGGAATACAGACTAGTTTCCAAACAACCACAACACTTCCATAGCGCAAGGTGTTTCCACAAGGAACACAATGCAGTTTCCAAAAAACCATAGTGCTTCTATAATGCAAGGTGTTTCCACCAGGAACACATAGTAGTTTCTAAACAACCACAGGGTGGTTTCCAAATGCAGAGCATTCAACGTTACTCTACCAGACTTCAAACACACACAGGGTGGTTTCCAAATGCAGAGTATTCAGCATTGCTCTTCGAGAATCCAAACACACATAGGGTGGTTTCCAAATTAACATGGGGTGGTTTCCAAATTAATCTATATAATTTAAAACCATATTTTAGGCTTAGAACAACCCAACCTGTAAGTATCCACTACAATGGAATTTCGGTAACGTCAAAACCTAGTGCATTTCCTTCCTTTCCCTTCACTTTCTCTGCTCCCTTCCTCATTCCTCCCTCCTCATTCATTCCCCTTCGTTATTTCTCTCTCTTTATTCCTTTTCTTTCTTATGTGCTCGTCCGCCCAGGTGGTCTATCTTCTGCCCTCTCAAAACCTACGCCATCATCTTGAGCCTCTTTCTCTCCAATTCCTGTCCCCTAACCTCTGTGCGTTCTTCCCATATTTTCTATCTTGGGAAAATTAATAGCATCCTAGGCTTTTCCATAGGTTGCACCATGTAGGAAAAGGATCATGACATTTTATTTTATTTCTTTATTTTTTTTTTCAATATTTAAATATATTTATAATATCTATCTATTCTTTTTATTCAAATGAAATATCTCTTTCATTTACTATAAATTAATTAAAACCCTTTTAATCAATTCTATTTTTATCATTAAAATAATAACTTTTAATTAATTCAAATGAATCATGACAACTTTTAATTAAAATACACACTATTAATTAAAATAATCATTTTTAATTAATTTAAATGAAAACTCCTTAATTAATTGCAAATGAAGTTTACAAATGAGATCTAATGAGCCAATCATTATTTTCTTAATTTAATTAATTAATTTAAAAGAATGTAAATTCGACATAATATTTTAATTTGTTTTCTTTCACAAGGAGGATGCTTTGTTTTCATTTTAAATATGACAGTTAACCTTATGCTCTATAATCATCTTGCAGTGGTTCCTATATAGGAACTAAATCATCAAACCATTCAAGTTATGATGTAGTAGAGAGAAAACACATTTAAACAATTAATCAAAGAGGAAGTCTTCCCATCGATCCAATCACCCATCTTAGCCAAAGATTTTACGATAGCTACTAGGCTATCAACTAAAGCTCAAGATGATCAACCATTGATGATTATCCCTTTTGTCAATGCATACCTATATGAAGGTATCTATCCATGTTACCTCTAAGTACTTTAATAATCATTTCCCTTGATCTTTGGTACCCTCATTTCTGATGGGTAACTCTGCCTGATCCACCTACAAGTGTACTTGATCTTGCACACTTGGCAATATGTTAGCAATAATATGCCCTTATAAATCAACTAAATATCATATAGTTCGTTCAATTGTTCAAACTATGTATCACCACATCTTAGGTTAATACACTATTTTCTGGTGCCATAAAGTCATCTAGGGAGGGTCATGACAATCTATACTAATCTAAACATATCACCAAAAGAATTATTTTTAGGAGATAAAGTTTTATTTAGGGTAAGATCCATGAAAAGTGCCATCAAGTCATCTAAGCTGGATCTTATTTATATTGTACCTTTTGATATCATTGATAAGATTAGTCCAATAACCTATAGGCTTGCTTTGCCACACAACCTATCAAATATCCATGATACTTGTTGAGTGATATTTTTTCCCAATTACAAAAATATACTCACAATTAGGATTCTGCTCGAATATCCTCTCTTGCAAGGAAATATTTGTAACTTCCCCAAGGTTCTTTTAATGTGTTAATTTTATTTGCAATTCTTAGCAAATATATGAAATATTAAAAATTAATTGGATACCTCAGTGTTGTATATACCTGTTAACAAGGGGCATATGTTGGTATTGATTTGATTTGCAATGTTCTTTGTTTTTCATGGAATTATTGAAAATATGAATTTATTGATCATCTATCTACTTTGAAATAACAATCTTTGAACAATGTTTTAATCAATTTTATCTCAAATTGTTAATCCACTTTTATCTTTGATTTTTAAGCCAATTTTTATCTTATTTTGTTAACCAATTCTAATTTCTTTTGTTAACAAATTTTATCTTCTTTTGTTAAAAAAATTTATTTTCTTTTGTTAACCCATTTTATCTTCTTTTATTAACAAATTTTATCTTATTTTATTAAAATATGCTTCAGAATAAAAATAGAAATGACTAAAATATAAATTTGCAATGTAGGAACTTGGAATATCATATAAATTATTAATTTTAATGAAGAGTTGGAATTTATTGAAATTTCAATTTTCATAAAATGAAATTAATTTGATTGCTTGGAAAATGTGCAAAGTTTGAAATTTCAAATTTCTATTAAAAATGTGAATTTGCGTAAACATGAAAATATGAAATTTAATTTTGGAATTACCATATCTATTTTTGGATTTTTAATTTTAATTTTAATTTTTTAAAATTTGTATTTGATGAAATTAAAAAAAGGTAAAATGGTTAGGGTTAGAGAAAATAAAAAAAACATAACAAGTTGTCGTAACTTAAAATTTTGATCTGAATCTGCATAAGTGAGTACCCTGCACTAAACCAACATTAATCTGACCAGTTTCACACAGTCCAACATTAATGTAGTGCAATCTTCAAAGGAATATATTAAGAAAAAAACTAAATAAGTCTACCATCCACATGCGTAAAACTTACTGAAATTTCTAATATATTGCCAATATAAAAGATTTTATTATCAACACACTTGCAAAATACCTTGCTTCCACAAATTTCAATGGTGAAACTTGGTGTAGTACAACAACTTGGGAGGAGAGGTTTCTTCAAGTAGTAAATTATGTTTCCAACATGCACATGTTTCAAAAATTCTCTGACCTTGTTTCGTGAGCATCCATGGGTTTTTAAAATTTCACAAAAAAATTTCATTTACTTTTCTTTTGCCTCCTTGTCACCATTGCGTCCATTCTCCTTCCATATACTCTTCTCCAACTATAACTGCTATTTCAATATAATGATGAATTTTCCTCCAACAACTCTTCGTTGTTTCTAGGTATCATGTAACTATTCTCATAACAGATTTATCATCTTTATCATTCGTGATGAGATATTTAAAATAAGATTAATGTAATATTTATATAACCTCTAAGTGGATCATTAATACTTTTAAGTACAGTATGGCATGTAGAAATATACACTCATCCCGCGCATACGAATGATACATTGACAATGGAAGGGTTCTCGCACCATATGAAAAAGAGAAGATGTGCCATAAATATCATATTAATCATATAATGATTTTGATCAAACTCATTGGTTCTTTCTTTGTAGAAAATTCATTAGGTCAACCTCAATCCTTGGTACATATTTCTTTAGAGCTCTATGCAATGAAATTTACTCTTCAATGGTAAGGTCAAGAATAAAATTTAAGATAGATGTAGAATCAAAATGAGAATAAATAGATATGATACCAGCAAAAACTATCTCCTTGAGTTTTGTATTCTTATCATTTGCTAGTGGTGCTAACTTTGCAAGCCACAAATTCAACACCCCACTTCCATTGGATGTTTCACCATTCATCCCTAACTTTGTAAATGTTGATATAACAAACTCTACAACAACCACTTTGGCCTTTGGTGAACGCTACTCGTAAAGGGCGTGGAGCAAGACAGGAAGGATTATATCAATACTATATGTATTACCTATAATTTCCAACAATGATGAATAAAATTGCCTAATAAATTCCTTGGGATCAATAAGTTGTGAGAAGATATGCAATATAATTCTTTCTAGGTATCCTTCAAATGGCTTTCAATAAGTAGGGACTAGTTTAGCAAGTGTATAAAGCATATCTTGGGCTACTTTATGAAGTGGATCATCTAAATGCTAAAAATACATCTTCATAACCTTTTCAAAATGTTATCATATCCTATACACCTTGACGCCCATGTTGCAGCTATTTATTTAAGTAATTAAAAGTTGCCACTCTAGCTGACAAATCTGTGCTAACACTAAGTCCCTTTATAAGGGTATCATTGAGAGATAGAAGACCATCCATATAATTATAATTTTTTCTAGATGGTAGTTGGTTATCATAAATACTTAGTCTATTTATTGTAGATGACCTTCCAACTCCATGATTTTGGTCTCTAGAAATTGGGTATTGAATTATACTTTGAATCCTTATGGTTAACATCCTTGTAAGGAGTATCAAGGTATAGTTTTTCCATCTATGATTCTAACCTAAGAACATATATTAGGGATTTAATTCCATTCTTTTCAAAAGAACTACAATGACTCAACCTCTCATATGTCAACAAATTTTTTTTTGTCGCGTACGTTGTCAATGGAGATGAAGTATCATGTCTTAGACCACCCAAATAAGATGTTTTGCCAATATTTGTAGAAACTTGGACTCGGGAAGGTATCACATCAAGTACATTAGCACTTAAATTACCACCACAAATCCCACTTTATAAATACTAGCACCAACAAAAGTCTGCATTGGAATCTGACTTAGTGTAGAACCAGCTATAGGAAAAGGTGGATCACGAGAAGATGAGGATCAACTCCACTATGGGTGAAGAAAATAGAGGAATGTATTCTTTGATAGCCTCCTCCCACTTCCCTGCATTATTCAACAAACCAATAAAATGTTGACGTTGACATGAATTTTTTCCATATGGTACTTGATTTTTCTTCATGTGCAACAACCATCGTGGTAAAAGAGGATCAAGTTATTAACCGACAGGAATATATGATCGTTTTAAAATACTTCTAGTCATAAAAATAAAAGCATCCTTCCATGGCATACACCATTCAATTTGAATAGTCTTTGCTCCTCAAAATATGATGATATTTTGTCTTTGTTGGACATTTTGAGTATATGAGTTGTCATTGATGTCAGAAGTGAGTGGTCATTGATTTCAAGATTTCAACACCATTCAGTGGCAGTTTCAATGGGTAGCATCAGTTTCAGGTTATCCAATAAGTGTAAAAGGATAGTCCATCTTCAGTTTATCAAGACCCTATTCCAGGAAGTTAGATGAGGTCCAAAGGGAAAAGAAGAGGCCCAGACAAATAATATTATAATAGTTTATAATAATATTAAAAAGGAAATTTAAATTAATTATAATTTAATTTATTATTATTTTTAATAGCGAAAAACCCCTTGCGGGGCCGCCTTGGTCTAAGAGACCACGAACAGGGGATTCTACACCATCAAAGTCACCCGGGGTCGCACCCAGCCCTGCTTGCACCAACATTATCAATTGGATTTTGGGTACCCAATTCAGCTTTTTGGTAGGGTGGAGATTCGAACATGGGACCTCCCTTGGAGGATTGCCCTCTCCTCTCCAATTCACCTACAACACCTGGGTGAATTAATTATAAATTAATTAATATATTTTTATTATAAATTAATTTAATTAACTTTCATGTTACTTAAGTTAATTATAAATTCATTTTAATTTAATTATAAAATAGTTTTTATTAATTTAATAAACCCTAAAAAGGGTTATAAAGCTAAGGTTAAAAATCAAATTTAAAATTTGATTTGAGCACCAATGTGTTATGGCAATAAGGCATCAAGTATAAATAAAGGTAAAACCTTTGCCTTAGATATCTTAAGCAATTAATTTGAATACCCTAAGTTCTAAAATGTGCGTAGAAAGAACACAACAATTTTTGTGTTGAAAAGTATCCAAGATAGAGGAACAAAGAAATAGGAGCTAGGCTGCTATCACCTTTCACATGCGTTGCGTAGCATAGTTGGTGATGGTGGAAGGTGTTAAAATGTATTGCTAGTAGGGAGGACATAGGTTCCAATCCCACGGGGTTCGTATTTTGCAAGGAAGGAAGGTCTTCATTTTGGAAGCGACACCAATAAGAAAATAAAGGGGGGCAAGCACCTTGTCATCCTCATGGAAGTGCCTAGCCCACATGCCGGGCTAGCACCTTGGTAAGGCACTCGAATGAGATATTTTAGGGTCAAAACCCAACGAGGCCATTTTATGGTTGAGATAAAGGTATGCACTGATGATTGTTATGTTGGTCACTTAATTTAGAATATGCTAAGGTTGAAGGAAAATAAAAAATATTTTATGTGCCTAAGGTTGAAAAATTAATTTTTGATGGTTTGTAAGATTTATTTTTTGCCTAAATTAATATTGATTATTAAGTTCTATGAGGGATATAAAAGGGTAGGCAATTATTATTTTTGAAGGGTTATTTTTGAAAGATTGATTTATTAAATTGGAGATTATAAGGATCAATTTGAGTGATTATTTTTATGTGTGATTTGATGATTGCTAATTTTTAGGAGTAATAAGGTGTATTTGGGATTGATTATTTTTGTGTTTGAGAAATATTTTGAAAGATAGTTAGTGTGATATTTTGTCATCTAACCATTGAAATTGGCAAAGAAGAAAATTGTGATTGAGACAGATTTTCTAAGGGCATTTCTACATAAAACATAAGGTATGGGCACATCTTCCTAGTGAGTGATTTATGAAAGTTGTGAATGCAAAGTTGGAGTGAAAAGAATTGTTGGTAAGCATTGTTGAGTGTGTTTTGAATTAATGCTTCAAGGTTTTCTGGAATAAAGAGTTGTTGATAAAATCTTGTTTGATAAGCATTGTTGTTGAAGTTATTAGTTGAGTGAACTTGAACTATGGTATCAAAGATCATGAGTATAATTGTTATGTGAAGTTGTTAAAGATCATGAGTATCATTGTTATGTGAAGTTGTCAAAAGATCATGAGTATCATTGTTATGTGAAGTTTTCAAAGATCATGAGTATAATTTTTATGTGAAGTTGTCAAAGATCATGAGTATCATTGTTATGTGAGATTAGCATTGTTGTTGAAGTTATTGGTTAAGTTAGGAAATTGAAATAGGTTTTACAAAGATGATGAGTATCATTGTTATATGAGACTAGTTGATAATAATTGTTGAAAATATTTGAGTGAGTGTTCATATACTTGGACTAGGATTTGTGAGTAAGGATTATCTTATTAGGTGATTGGTTGAGTAGAGTAAGGATTATCTATGAAAAAAATTGTTCTATATTCTAAATTGATTTGAGAAAGAGGTTGAGTGTTGATGAATGTGAAACATATTGAGTCTCTAACAATTCTCTATATATTTATGTGATAAAAAAGAGATTGAAATTGATTGAGATTTTATGAGTGTGAAGCATATTGAGTCTCTAACAATTCTCTATATGTTTATGTGGTAAAAAGAGTGATTGAAAGTGCTTGAGCATTGTGGTGAATGTGAAGTATATTGAGTCTCTAACAATTCTCTTTATGTTTATATGATATTGGACAAGTTCTAGTGTGGAATTGTTGAGCATATTTGAGGTAAGTCTTAGAGAATACTTGTGGATAGATTTATGTGAGATTTTGTGGAAGCTTACAATACAAATTGAGAGTAAATTTGGATAAGTTCTAGTGAGGAATTATTGAGCATATTTGGATAAGTTCTAGTGAGGACTTATTGAGCAGATTTGGACAAGTTCTAGTGAGGACTTGTTGAGAGTAGATTGGACAAGTTCTTGAGAGAACTTGTGGACATATTAGTGTGAGATTTTGTGGAAGCTTACAAGGCTGATTTGAGATAAGTCTTTGAGAAGACTTGTGAGCATAATTGATTGATTGCTTTATCCAAACCTTGAGTTAAGGTTTGGGATAGATCTAGCAATGTTGATTTATGATTGGATAAAGATTTGTGTTAAGGCTTGAGGAAAAATATAGAAAATAGTTTTGTGCTAGACCGAAGGATTATGTTTAGTACAGATCAAAAGACAAATATTGAGGAAAAATTTGTGCTATACCGAATGACTATGTTTAGTACATATTAGAGGACATATATTGAGGATAGATTTGCGCTAGATTGAAGGTCTGTGTTTAGTACAGATTTGAGGATAGAGTTTGGTAGAAATTTAAGGATAGATTTGTGTCAGAAGAGAGATAAATATTGAGAAGATTTGTTCTATACAAAAGGACTATTTTTAGTGTAAATTTGAGACAATGAATTTAAGGTGATAGAGTATAGAGGATGGTAGTATCTAGTGGATAGAGATACATTAGCCAATGCAGTGAGGACAAGTGTCTTAAGTGTATAGAGATTCATTAGCCAGAGTAGTGGGGGCAGAAGTTCTTCTAAAAGATCACCAATCAGAGTTAAGAATAAAGGAGTTATCCAATGGATAGATATCCACAAAATTGATTAGGGGATTAGTGTATCCTTTAGACAGAGGTACATAAACATTATAATAGGGAAAGGATTACCAAAACATTTATTGAGAAAATTTTAGTAAAATATTTTCTTCATGGAGTAGCCCACATTGGGTGAACCATGTAAAATTGGTGTCTCTATTGTGTGTGTGGATTTATGGATTGATTTGACTACTATTGTTGATATTTCTATCTATACATTGTGTAATATTGATTGAGAAAGAAAAGTAAAAAGTGGTCTTATATTGTTCACCCACCCATCAATATAAGCTTGTGTTCTTCAATTGGTATGAGAGCAAGTTTCTTTGGAAGATTTTAACAGCTTCAAGGAAAATATTACAAGAACATAATGGATTCTAAGAATGTATGATTAGATAATTCAACACCATTGTTTGATGGAAGTGATTATAATTTTTGGAGTATGAGAATGAATATTCACTTGATGGCACTTGGAAATGAGATATGGGAAGTAGTTGAAAATGGATACACACCACCAGCTACTCAACGTACAGATAAAGATGGTAAACTTATACATCATTACAATTCAAAAGTTATGAATGCAAATTTGAGAGGTTTTCATAGAACAAATTTCATAAATTTTATGCATTGTAAATCAACAAAAGCAATTTGGGATAAGTTAAAAAGCATATATGAAGGAGATAAAAGTGTCAAAAAGGTAAAGATACAAAATATCAAAGGACAATTTGAAGATTTAAAAATTAAGGATGAGGAAAACATTAGTACTTATCTACTTCGGGTAGATGAGGTTGTTAATGCCATGCAAGGAATTGGACTTGATATTGAAGAATCTAATGTTTGTGATAATATCTTAAGATCTCTTCCAAAAAGGTTTATTAAAAAAAAATCAACCATAGAGGAATCAAAATATGGTGATATTTTGACAAGAGATATGTTACTTGGTATTCTTATAGCTTTTGAGTTAAGAACAAAAGAGGAACCTAATATCCATAAGGAAGAAGCCTTCAAAGCTACTAAGAAGACAAAGGGTAAACATTCAGATTCAAGCACTGAGTCATCTAGTGATGAAGAAGCAAATTATGTCAAAAGAAATAAGGATTCAAGAAGATTTAAAGATGCAAAATATGTTAGATGTGTCAATTGTGGAAATTTTTGTCACTATGCAACTGATTTTTAAGAAGCTAAAAATAACAATGATATAAAATTATAGGATCACAGAAACAGGGAATCAAAAAGATATAGGTACCAGAAGAAAGGCAAGGATGGACTAGGTAAAAAAGGAAAGAAGTTATTTAAATATAGAAGAGGAGATACTATGAATACAAGGTAAGTAAGTACTCAAGTGATAGTGATAATAGTTTCTCAGATAATGATAAAGATGAAGTACTATTTCTGATTGAAGAAAAAAAATAAGTTAAGAAAAGATCACCAATAATTCTCAAGTGTTTTAGATGTGGTAATTTTGGACATCTTGTAGATAGTTGTATAAGGAATGATTTCAGTTTCGGTGATGATAAATATGAGGACGCACTTGAAGGACAAGAAGAAAATATTATAATGGTACTATAAGAAGAAGAAGGTGATCCTATAGAAGATAAGTCAAAAATAAATGAAGATGTTCTCAAAGGTAAAAAAATAGAGGAAGAATAAAAAAAGGAGTTGATCTTGAGGGAGAGCTTATTTATGCTCTTAAAACTTTAAATAAGGTAAGAAAGAAAAACTCCCAACTTGAGATAAAGTTTCAAGAATATGATGAAGAGAGAGAAAATCTTATATAGGATTTAAATAAGTCAATGGCTAAGATAAAGAAGTTCAAGGTTAAGTTGGAAGCAAAGGTCTTATAATGTGAAAATTTAGATCAATAAGTAGCTCTACTAAGGGAATAAGTAGATAAGTCTAAGGATAAGCTACACAAGTTTGGAAAGACCTCAAAGATCGTAGATAAGGTGATCAAGGTACAAAGACGGTCAACAAATAAAAAAAGGTCTTGGTTTTGAACATGTACAAAAGAAACAAGAAGAGGAATCAACCTCAAGTTTTGAAGAAGAAGAAAATTTAGAAGAAGATAGTATAAGAGAAAGTGAGACTTCTGAGGATGAGTTGGAAAACAAAAAGTTCAAAAAGGAAAGGAACAATGCACAAAGAAGAAACATATGGAATAGGAACCAGTACAAATAAAAAGAGACTGAGAGACCAATGAGGTCAATACAAGGAAATTTTAATGGATGATGTTTCTCATGTCATATATTTGGGCACATGGCTTCCCAGTGTAGGACACATGAAAGATAGGAGTACGAGAACTTTAGGAACATGCAAATTTTCCATGGGTATTGCTACTCATATAATCAGTTTGGTCACAAGGCAATGAATTACAGGGTTCATTATAGGAACAGATATGGCTTCACCAGGAGAAATACCAAGATATTTGCATCTCTAAGGAATAATAACATTAAGTGTTATAAGTGTAATAATGATGGACATACAAAAAAGTGGTGTAGAGTAGATATTCCATAATCAAGCATGAAAAAAAAACAAGAACAAGAACATGAACATGAATATGGACATGAACAAGAACATGAATATGGGCATGAACAATAATAGGAATATGGATATGAACAAAAATAGACAAAGGAATCAGGATAAAGGTAAATACCAGTGCTTACTGGGAGTATAAATACTCTCACCCCAAAATTAACCACCTCAAGACAAGGTGGGAGAGGGTCTAAGCTAAGAGACTAATTCTTAGCATTGAGCCCCAAAGGTGACCCTTTGCCATTGATGTCAAATGGGGAGAGATTTTAGTAAGGGGGAGAGATTTGGTTTAAGGAGAGAGCATTGAGTCAATGGGAGCAATTTCCCAGGGGGAGCAGAACAAGAAAAATGTCAAGTTTTGGTAAAAAGAATTTGGGTTACCATCAATGACAAAGGGGGAGATTTTTGGACATTTTGAGTTATCATTTATGTCAAGAGTGAGTGGTCATTTATGTCAAGATTTTAGCACAAATCAATGGTAATTTTAGTGGGCAACATCAGTTTCAGGTTCTCCAATAAGCGCAAAAGGATAGTCCATCTTCAGTTGATCAAGAAACGGTTCTAAGAAGTTAGATGAGGTCGAAAGGACAAAGAAGAGGCCCATGCAAATAATATTATAATATTTTATTATAATATTAAAAAGAAAATTTAAATTAATTATAAATTAATTAATATAATTTTATTATAAATTAATTTATTAATTTATTTAATTAACTTTCATGTTACTTAAGTTAATTATAAATTAATTTTTATTAATTTAATAAACCCTAAAAAAGGGTTATAAAGTTAAGTTTAAAAATTGAATTTAAAATTCGATTTGAGCATCGATGTGTTATGGCAATAAGGCATCATGTATAAATAAAGGTTAAACCTTTGCCTTAGACATCTTTAAAAAATAATTTGAATGCCCTAAGTTCTAAAACATGCACAAAAAGAACACAACAATTTTTGTATTGAAAAGTCTTCGAGGTAGAGGAATGAAGAAATAGCGGCTAGGCTCCTCTCACCCTATACATGCATCGTGCAGCGCAGTTGGCAAAAATGGAAGCTGTTAAGACATATTTCCGGTATGGAGGATGCAGGTTTGAATCCCATGGGGTTTGCATTTTTCAAGGAAGGATGATCTTCATTTTTGTAGTAGCACCAACCATGAAAACAACTAGCCCATGTGGTGGGCTAGCGCCTTGGTAAGGCACTCGAAGGAGAGGTTTTAGGGTTGAAACCCATTGAGGCCTTTTTCTGGTTGAGACAAAGGTATGCGCTGATGATTGTTATGTTGGTCGCTTAATTTGGAATGTGCTAAGGTTGAAGGAAAATAAAAAATATTTTTATGTTCCTAAGGTTGAATTTTTTTTTTTTTATGGTTTGTAAGATTTAATTTTTATCTAAATTAATATTGGTTATTAAGTTCTTTGAGGGAGATAAAAGGGTAGGCAATTATTATTTCTGAAGGGTTATTTTTGAAATATTGATTTATTAAATTGGAGATTATAAGGAGTAATTTGAGTGATTATTTTTATGTGTGATTTGATGATTGTTAATTTCCAGGAGTAATAAGGTGTATTTCGGATGGATTATTTTTGTGTTTGAGAAATATTTTGAAATAGAGTTAGTGTGATATTTTGTCATCTAACCATTGAAATTGGCAAAGAAGAAAATTGTGATTGAGATAGGTTTTCTAAGGGCAATTCTACATCAAACATAAGGTATGGGCACATATTCCTAGTGAATGATTATTGAAATTTTTGAATGCAAATTTGGAGTGAAAAGGATTGTTGATAAGCATAGTTGAGTGTGTTTTGAATTAATGCTTCAATATTTTCTAGAATAAAGAGTTGTTGATAAAACCTTGTTTGATAAGCATTGTTGTTGAAGTGATTAGTTGAGTGAACTTGAACTAGGGTGTCAAAGATCATGAGTGTCATTGTTATGTGAAGTTGTAAAAGATCATGAGTATCATTGTTATGTGAGATTAACATTGTTGTTGAAGCAATTGGTTAAGTGAGGAACTTGAACTAGGGTTTGTAAAGATCATGAGTATCATTGTTATGTGAGATTGGTTGATAAACATTGTTGGAAATATTTGAGAGAGTGTTCATATGCTTGGACTAGGGTTTGTGAGCAAGGATTATCTCATTAGGTGATTGGTTGAGTAGAGTTGGTTGAGCCTAGTCAAATGGATGAGTTGATGTGATAGTTCAAGTTCTATGAAACAAATTGTTCTATATTCTAAATTTATTTGAGAAAGAGGTTGAGTGTTAATGAATGTGAAACATATTGAGTCTCTATCAGTTCTCTATATGTTTATGTTATAAAAGAGAGATTGAAATTGATTGATATTTTATGAGTGTGAAGCATATTGAGTCTCTAAAAATTATCTATATATTTTTCTATGGTAAAAATAGTGATTAAGTGATTGAGCATTGTGGTGAATGTGAAGCAGATTGGGTCTCTAACAAATCTTTTTATGTTTCTATGATATTGGAAAAGTTATAGTGTGGACTTGTTGAGCAGATTTGAGGTAAGTATTAGAGAAGACTTGTGGACATATTTGTATAAGCTTTTATGGAAGCTTACAATATAGATTGAGAGCAGATTCAGATAGGTTCTAGTGAGAAATTATTGAGCAGATTTGGATAAGTTCTATTGAGGACTTATTGAGAATATTTGGAGAAGTTCTATTGAGGACTTGTTGAGAGCAAATTAGACAAGTTCTTGAGAGGACTTGTGGATATATTAGTGTGAGATTTTGTAGAATCTTATAAGTAATATTTGAGACAAGTCTTTGAGAAGAATTGTGAGCATAATTGATTGATTTATTTGTTCAAACCTTGAGTTAAGGTTTGGGGCATATATAGAAGTGTTGATTTATAATTGGATCAAGCTTTGTGTTAAGGCTTGAGGATAAATATTTATGACATATTTGTGCTAGAATGAAGGACTGTGTTTAGTGCATATCAGAGGATAGATATAAAGGATAGATTTGTGCTAGACTGAGGGACTATGTTTAGTACAGATCAAAGGATAGATATTGAGAATAGATTTGTGCTAGACCAAAGGACTATGTTTAGTACAAATTTAAGGATAGATTTTGGTACAAATTTGAGGATAGGTTTGTTCCAGACTAGAGATAGATATTGATCAAATTTATGCTAGATCGAAGGACTATGCTTAGTGCATATTTGAGATAAATATTTGAAGGTGACAGAGTATAGAGGATGACAATATCTAGTGGATAGAGATCCATTATCCAGGGCAGTGAAGATAGGTGTCTTTAGTGGATAGAGATCCATTAGCCAGAGTAGTGGGGGCAATAGTTCTTCTAGAAGATCACTAGTCAGAGCTAAGGACAAAGGATTTATCCAATTAATAGAGATCCGTGAACATGATTAGGGAATTTATATCTCCTTTGGACATAGGTCCATAAATATTGTAATACAGAAAGGATTCTCAAAATATTGATTGAGAAAATTTTAGTGAAATATTTTCTTCGTGGAATAGCCCACATTGGGTGAACCACGTAAAACTGGTGTATCTATTGTGTGTGTGGATTTGTGCATTACTATGATTACTATTGTTGATATTGCTATCTATAAATTGCATAATATTGATTGGGAAAGAAAAATAAAATGTGGTCTTATATTTTTCAACCCCTCTCAGTATAAGCTTGTGTTCTTCAGTCTTCTATTCACGAATCCAAGTTACCAATGTTGGAAGAAGCAACCTATAATGTAAATATCATTAATTTGATGAAAATATTGAAATATAAAATAAAATAATCATATTTGCAAATGCCATTATTATACGAATTCCAAAGTCAACATATTATACGTGGGAAAACCTTTCATTAGAGAAAATAAAATAAAATAATACCAAAACATAGACTTGAAAAATTATTATCATTAAGACATCCTCGCTATTACACACACATGCCTATTTTAGTAGGTGGATGAAGTAAGTATAATTACAAGCACAAAAGAAAGTAAAACCGACCCTTTCATATTAACCATCAACAAAATCACAATGAATACTTACAATAAATTATATACATATATGACTACGTACATAAACCAAGTATATGAAAAATATGATGTCAAGTAAACAAAGGTGTTGAATGATGACTTCACAAGAATATCATATGTGAAAACAATGATAATGGTAAGTTTTTGAATGCCACTAAATAAATTACTTTAAACAAAATTACCCATAACATCACAATTTAATATGGAACCCCAAAATAGGGGTATGTTGTGCAATGGCAACAACAAATGACGACTCTAATGGAAAATGCTCCTGAGAATTTTGGATAAAGAACTCGATCTAAAACCAAGAAAACCAAAGATCAGAGAAATAAACATCATCTAGCAATATCCAGAGAAAGTGGGTAAAAAAATTCAAATGAAAACAAACTGGAAGCACGAGGATACGGAAACAAAAAGGAATATGCTGAATACGATGCGTCTAAAACCAAACTTAACGCTAAAAGCCTATGTATTGAAAAATGCACAAAAAGGAAAGAACATGAGCGAATCGACACAAGATAAAAGCAATATGGAATAGGGTCATTTTTATTGATGTGCTTTCAAAGTCGTGTTACAATACGTCTCCTTCCTTTTTAGGGGATAGGAGCGTTAAATATGTTTTTGATCACATCCATGGATAGCAATCCTTCTTCCGCGTGCCCACATGTAAGATGGGCGGACCAAAACGTCACCGCCGCTTGTGTATATGATTGTTCACTCCTTCTTGCTCCTCTGATGTCAAAAACCTACGTTCAAAGAAATAGAAAATATTAGTAGCACCTGCAGATAGAATAAAGCATGTATTTCCCAAGGCCTATTGTCAGTATATGCATGAAAATATTAAAACGATAATCAAATGACCTCGGATTGACCTAAAATTTTTACAGAAGCATAAATATGTTACCAGAAGACCACTGCAAAAAGAACAGTCTAGAAATTCCTCACAAATTTGTATTCGCTCCAGGGTGGGACGAATAAGCCTGCAATAATTTGTCAGAAAGCACCCTCTTCAATGTCCTACTTAGGAAGCTCCAAATGACCTACAAAGTTGGGGTTAGCTAATTGGGGGTGTTTTGGGAAGACCCAGATGGTCATATTTCTCCAATTTGGCCTCTAGCACCCATATTTTGATGGTGCCATCTGCAAGTTAGTAAAGGCAGGAAATGACAAAAACCTGGTCAAAATTGCTCAGAATGAAATGAAATTTAAACTGTAACCTATTTAACATATCTAGAATAAAATGCAAAAGAAAAACTAGAGAAATCTATCACATATTTCTAATCATCTCGGGGTGGGGCGAATAGGACTGTGATAGTTTGGGGGGCGCCTGGGGCAGAACGCCCACCGTTTGGGACACTATTTTGGCACCAATCCACTTGGGATGGGTCCAAAACTCCTTATGGGGTGTTGTCGACAAATTTTGTGGAATATTGTGGCCAAAAATTGGGTTTTGGGTCCGGATTCGTGCTTCCAATAATCACCCAATAACCTCCCTTTCGAATGAGAGATTAAGGATGTGAAGGCACAAATCGCAAGTAGGTATGTAAATTGGCAGCACTTCATTGCTCAAATGCTCCTTCTCTGTATATCTTTTGGGTGAGAAAACTCACCAATTTATAGACCTAGGGTCTCCTTGTTTGAATTGCGCATGCGAGGGTGCCACTTGAGTTGATTGTCCTATTTTTAGAGAAAAGCTAGTTCCCTAATTTAGAATCTCCTTGCATGAGGTCTCTAAAATAAAGACATGCATGACTGAAGTCTCTCTTCTTGAATAAAAGCTATTCCTCACAATTGCATGGCCTGAAGCCTCAGTTAACTGGTAGGAGTTGTCGAGGTTTGACTTTTTTCCAGTCAAACTTGCTATTCGCCTCACCCTGGGGTGAATGCTGCTATTCGTCCCTGGGTGGGACGAATGCCAGTTTGTATTCATCCCGGGGTGGGACGAGCAGAGAGCAAGGTGCCAAAAAGGTGCCAAATTGACCTCTGACCTCTAAAACTGCTTTTGGAAGTGGTTAGGACCACTATTTAACCTCTAGGGGCTGCCCTAGGGGCTGTGTGTGTCAATGCGATCAGTGCTTGTCGTCACATAATCGGATTGGTGCTATTTTGGTGTCTATAGATGCCCCTTTTTGGGAAGCACTGTGCAAGGCGCAGCATCGAGCAAAAATAGATAACCAAAGCACTAATGATTAGGGTTTCTCAGTAACCTAACCAAATCTTGATGCCCCAAGTATGGAAAGGGCACGCATTCTTGAATCCTTGCTTTGACGAGCTAAGGAACTTAATTCAAGTGTTAACCTTGTTCGGTGAGGTGTTACTTGAGCTTGGACATTGATCAGTCATGAATAGGCAAAGGGCGCAACCTTTTGTCTATGGGAACCTTGAGTTCATGATTCATGAATGCCAAGTGTTTGATCAGCTTGTGATTATTGCTTGTTTGCTGCCCCAAGCAGGGGCGCGATTGTCTTTGTCAATGATCCTTTGAATGCGTGTCATTTCCTTGATTGGGTATGTTGTTGTTGATTGGTGACTAAGTGTGACTACCCCCTCAAGCGACGAATCGATGAGGGAATGACCGACATGAGAAAAGCGACGAGTCACTTGACCCAAGATGACTTAGGTAAGGGTGCCTTTAGTTGTTTACCATTGAATGCGAAAGCAGTTTTCGAACATTCTGACCTATTTTTGGTGGGTGTGAACCCTTTTTGTGACGCATTTTGGAGCTAAAATTGTCAAAAATTCGTCCTC
Source organism: Wollemia nobilis (assembly GCA_028583015.1). Classification (NCBI taxonomy): domain Eukaryota; kingdom Viridiplantae; phylum Streptophyta; class Pinopsida; order Araucariales; family Araucariaceae; genus Wollemia; species Wollemia nobilis. The sequence continues at coordinate 386,696 of JAQPPZ010016997.1, forward strand.
CCGTGGAGCGGTCCGGCTATGGTAGCCTTCTTAGGGAGTAGGATAGTGACAATTTGTAACCCCAATGTCTATTTTGGATGCCAAGAATGTCAAGCGCAAAAGCACCTTCGTTCGGCAATGTTATTGCTATTTTTGGATGGGTTTTGACCCATTTTGGTGACGTCGTTTGGGGATGAAATTCTCAAAAATCCGTCTTCCTGTGGAGTGGTCCGGCTATGGTAGCCTTCTTAGGGAGTAGGATAGTGAGGATTTGTGACCCCGACATCTATTTTGCATGCCCGGAATGTCAAGTGCAAAAGCACTCTTATCGGACACTTTTAGGGCTTGTTTTTGGTGCATTTTTGTGCATTTTTTTTGAAATTTTTGCTCTGTATTCATCCCTGGGTGGGACGAATTCCTATTTAGTATTCGTCCCAGGGTGGGACGAGTGCTAACAAGAGTGCTCATCCCAGGGGGGAACGAGTACAGGCTCAAAAAGCCTATTTAAAGGCCAAAACTGAGTTTTGGGCTCATTTGCATTTGTTTTTCTTGGCGATTTGGAGCTCTGAGGAGGAGGAGGTCAATTCTGCAAAGCGAAGCACTACCAAAATGTTCTTGTGACCATGAGTTCACACACCGGATCGAGCGGCGGAGCCGAAGCGATACCAGTGAGTGCCCTTCCTCTTTATTATTTTGTGTTGTAATTTGAAAACCGCAAGTTTGCTTATTTCTTGTGTTTTATGTTTTGAATATTTTGTTGTTTAAAGTGAAAAATGAAACCCTAGTCTATCAAAATGAACACTTAGTTTAAAACTTAGTATAACCCTAGTTAAACAAAGATCAAAAGTTAGTTGAAAACTGAGCTAAAAAACTTAGTTTAGAACATAACTTAAAACCTCGCTTAACCCGAATTGAACAAAATTCAAAACTTAGGTGAGAAACGTAGGGTAAAACTGAACGTAAAAACGTAGCTTGAACCCTAGTTATTTGTTGTTTTTGTGTTTTTAATTTTCCAGTTTAAAGTTAAAAACCCTAGGTCTAAAAAATTATTTTGTGACTATTTTTGTTTGTTTTTGAATTGATCAGTTAGAGTTAAAAACCCTAGAACTGACCAATGATTTTTTTATTTGTTTTTGTTGTTAATTTATCAGTTAGAGTTAAAAACCCTAGATCTGACAAATTAGGTTTTTTAATTTGTAATTTTTTTTGTTGTTAATTTATCAGTTAGAGTTAAAAACCCTAGATCTGACAAATTAGGTTTTTGAATGTTTGTTGTTTTTTAATTTATCAGTTAGAGTTAAAACCCTAGAACTGACAAATGATTTTTTTTTTTTAAATTTTTTTTTGTTAATTTATCAGTTAGAGTTAAAAACCCTAGATCTGACAAATTAGGTTTTTGAATGTTGTTATTACTATTTTGTTTTTGTTTTTTTTGTTTGCTGTATATTCATGGTATTGCTGTAAAGTTTTTTTTTCATTGTTTTAATGTTTTTGTGTTGTTTTCTTTTGCAGGTTGTGAAGAGCCGGTATTGGGTGCCTACTATTTTCACTGAATGCATGTGACACTGACTTTGGATGACTAGGACTGGCTTGACACCCTTGGGCTCAAGTAGGTGACATGACTGGAGCCGATGGTCGAGGATCGAGCCTATATGATGCCCCTGATCAACCTATGGGATCCTCGGACCAACACCTTCCATCTCCCAATAGGGGAGATGACGGTGACCTTGGAGGATGTCTATCGGATTCTTTGGATTCCAATAGACGGACTACCGATCCGGATGACACCATGAGATCAGAGAACAGTAGTACTGATACACTATTTCAAGCATGGAGAGGAGTTGGGTGTGGAGAGCCCAATGGAGATGGCGAAGAGCAACTGCCAGATTGGTGGCATACTAGTTCGATGGTGGCTAGAGAGGGGTGTGTTGGGAATGAGTCACGTAGATGAGGGTTGGGGTGTTCTACATGATGATGCAGACATGGTGGAGGTGGAGGATGTTGGAGGAGATTTTGGCGAGCTGGATCAACCAGAGATGCAGGACGTCCCAAAGAAATGGGAGCTAGAGTAGGCTGCTGTCCCAGATTAGTCGAGGTCTCAAGCAGGTTTGGAGGATGCGAAGGCAAGGCATGGTGCTGAGATAACACGATTGGAGGACGTGCTATGGAGACAAGATGAGGAGCTAAGGGATGTGTTGCAGGAGAGGAATCTCTTGTGGACTCAGATAGCGAAGCAAGAGAACGCATGGGATGCATCCCACCGATAGGAGGGGGATACCGATGCTGCATGGGAGAGGGATCTCCTATGGGTGCAACTAGCACAGCGCGATGATGTAGTAGCCTACTACCATCGACGGGAGGCAGAGTGGGTTCGATGGGAGGTAGAGTGGGGTCGATGGGAGGTAGAGTGGTGTCAACATCGGATGGATATGGAGGGAGAGATTATCTACCTTGGTGGGTGGATACCGAAGCCCCTTAGAGGTGGCTCTTCATGTTGGATGAGAGACAACGATACTGAGCAGTCAGCATCATCCCATCACAGGTGGCTAGATGAGGGGGGCACTAGTGGGCGTGATGCAAGGGTGAGCAGCAGTCGCCATGAGAGGTCCCATAGGACCCACACCATGGGGGGTAGTTCCCATCGCATCGATCCTGCATGATCATGGTGGCCGACGCCCTAGGCTTGGGGGTTTTTGAGTTTTTGGTTTTTGTTGCGGGGTCAGAGGACCGGTTCATTGTAGCCTATGGGCATTTTTGATGATATATATATAGATGACTCTTTTTTGGTGTTTTATGCACTTTTCATGGTTTGTTTTTATGTACATGTATTTACATTGATGTATGCATATGCTATTATGAATGCGATGTTTCTAATTTATATGATGTATGCATATGGAATGAATGAAATGAGTTGTTGATAACTTGTCGATGGACCATAGACTGTGCAAGATTTGACTGACTTGTTGTACTAATGGGATGACTTTGTGGAATGACTTTGCATGTGAAAACTTTGTTTTTGTATTTTGCATATTTTTTGATGGTGATGTATGGAATGAAATGTGCCAGTTGTTTTTAAAATGTAGTTAAGCTTTTCTGAGATTCAGATATTTTAACTAACTAGCCAAGACTGTACATTTATCTCGCAAGACTTTTGAACAAGGTATAAATCCGACTTGAATTTAAACCAAGTTATTTCACATCCCTGTGTGTGCAATTGAGTTCGTTTATGTGGTATTTGTCAGGATACCGCCAGTGCCAGATAGGCTATCAACCAAACCTGTACCGAGGATCACCTAATTAGCTCCACTAACTCCATTGTTGTATTTAGTAAGATTAATCCATGGGACAATCTAAGGTACCATAAGCTAGCTCATCCACATGCAAACATTGGTATGCGCACACGCAAAGCTAATGTGACAGACATATCGTCATGCGTTTAGGATACCGCCATTGCCAGGTAGGCTATCCACCAAACCCGTAATGAGGATCACCTAGATGGTTTTTGAATGCTGAGAATTCTAGGGATTCAAGTTCAGGCTTGTTATTTGCTCAACGGTTGAGGATATTTGCTCGTATACATAGTGATGAAAATCACTATTTATTTTTCTTCTTGTTTTTCTTTTTGAGCAAGGATTTTGAATAGTGGTGATAACCACTGTTATTTGATTTTGTATTTTGAGCTTTGTAAGGTTGAGCTTGTGAATTATGAATGGCCTTGATCCTGTTAGGCCTTGGGGATGACTACCCATCCTGGGCAGGGACGTGTAGTACGAATCCTTACGACTTGGAGAACCAAAGGTGAATGGAGATGGGTATGATGATGGAAGTAAGGGCATTGATATTTTAGGCCTTGGGGATGACTACCCATCCTATTCAGGGACGTGTAGTATGAATCCTTACAACTTTAAGACCAAAGGTGAGAGATGGTTGTGATGATGGTTTGTTGGAATTTTGTTTTTGAATGGCGTTGATCCTTTTAGGTCTTGGGGATGACTACCCATCCTTGGTAGGGACGTGTAGTACGAATCCTTACAACTTTGAGGACCAACGATGATTGGGATTTGGGTAGTGGTGAAGACCACTATTTATTAGGGGGAATGGATGGGGAAGAGCTCGTCCTTTTGTCAATTCTTAGCATTCTGGAACCATTCGCATAGGGGGATGAACAGGCTAATCTTTCACCTATGGTACCCTAGACTACTTTGTAGGTTTCTCTTGCGTTCACACAACTTAGGAATTATTTTATGTGTTTTAACTTGTGTAGGGATGTTACGTAACAAGGCGTGATCCAAGTAAAACTTTCCCGTGTAAAATCTGTTTAACTATGTACAATTTTTGGCTAGAAATTTAAAGACAGTTGAATGACGAAAACCCTATATACATTAGGAGACAACTGACTATGCTAAAAAATGGCGATGGTGTTATTCTGGATGTATGCGTTTATAAAATGGATTTGATGTGGAAAATGATGGAATTGCCAAGTAATGACAGTCTATGGTGCTGTTGACTTGTATGACCTAGAAAATATGCAACGTATGGATGTGATGCCTAATGCAACCTATATTTTTGTATTTTGATTTTTATGAGTATGCATGGAATTGAAATGCAATTTTTTTTGTTATTTTTGATGATTTTATTATTTTTGCTTGTTTTTGAATATTTGATGTTTTTGTTTGTTTTTGAATATTTATGTTTGACCAAGCGGTTATGGTAACCCTTGGAGCTTTTGGTGTTTGACCAAAGGGTTTATAGATACCTTTGGAGCATTTTGGGTTGACCAAGCGATTGTGAGAATCCTTGGAGCTTTTGGGTTGACCAAAGGGTTTATAGATACCTTTGGGGCATTTTGGGTTGACCAAGTGATTGTGAGAATCCTTGGAGCTTTTGGGTTGACCAAAGGGTTTATAGATACCTTTGGGGCATTTTTGGGTTGACCAAGCGATTGTGAGAATCCTTGGAGCTTTTGGTTGGACTATGGCTCTCTAGATGTGGAATGGCCTCAAATGACTGATGTTCAAGGGTTTTGTTTCCTTGATTCCTTCAAGAGAGGCAAGCCGGTATGTTCCAGGTCCTATTCTACTATCAATGACATAAGGACCTAACCAGTTTGCCATGAACTTGTCCCTTAGATGGGATGACAAATTAGAATTCTGTTGGTTCTCTTTTAAGACCAAGTCACCAACCTAAAATTCCCTTAGGTGGACCTTCATGTTGTATGCTTTCTTAAGTCGCTCTTGATAGATACGCAAATGCTCGAGAGCATTGACGCGTCGTTCATCGAGCAATGTTAGTTGGTCTAACCGGGCTTGTCATGCAGTGTCATCATCGATGAACTCTTGCATTGAAATGCGCAGGGAAGGGATTTCCAACTCAAGAGGCATGACTGCCTCGGAGCCATACACCAACGAAAATGGAGTTGCCCTAGTGGGCGTCCGAATGCTAGTGCGATAAGCCCATAGGGCAAGCGGGATCTGAATGTGCCAATCCTTATGATTGTCTGTGACTATCTTTTTGAGGATGGTGACTAGCATTTTGTTTGACGCCTCTGCTTGCCCATTTTCCTACGGATAATAGGGTGTTGAAAAACTGTGCTGAATTTTGTACTTTGTGGTCAAAGCACGCACATATTTGTTCTTGAATGACGTCCCATTATCCGACAGGATCTTGGATGGAATACCAAAATGACATATGATGTTATGCAAAATAAACTCTGCAATGCGGGATCCAGTCGTAGAGGTTAGCGGAATTGCTTCCACCCACTTGGTAAAGTACTCTGTGGCCGTTATGATGAACGTGTGATGACCGGACGATGCAGGGGAGATCTTTTCGATTAGATCGAAGCCCCACTATGAAAAAGGCCAAGCTGATTGGATCGGATGCAAGGCCTGAGAAGGTACGTGTGTCAAATTAGCATGGTGTTGACACTTCACGCACTTCTTCACATATGCGCAACAATCTCGCTCTAAAGATGGCCAATAATAGCCCATGCGAAGAATGCGCTTTGCGATGGCCATACCGCTGAAGTGGCCACCACATGTACCATCGTGTGCTTGGGTGATCGCCCAAGCGGACTCTTGCTGGTCCAAGCAACGGAGGAGGATTCCTTCATAGCTCCGACGATACAAAATGTCTCCTAACAAGACATGTTTTGTCGCTTTCTATTTAAATGATATTTTCGTGGCTTGTGTCAATCCAAGTGGGAGGTTACCTAGCTTGAGGTAATCCCTTATGGGTGTGTACCAATCCTACTGATCAGAAACCTCGATGGTATGAATGGCCAATCCCTCTTGAAGTTCATCCCTAGAAAAAGTTGAGCGGGAAAGAACTTGTAAAAATAGTGTTGTGTTGCTATTAAGAGGGGTCGGGGAGAACAAGGACCCCTAGTTGGCTCGAGTCAGACAATCATGGATTCGAGAGAACCTATCCTGAGATGGTTCAATCTGGATCAGGTGGATTCTTGGCGTTAGGTCAGAGCTTGCACGCTCCATCACGGATTGTGATAATGTTTTAACCTGAATGGTTGTCATTTCACCAGAAGGGTCTTGCGGGATTAGTGACCCCAAGGAGGCCATAGTATCCGCAAAATGATTCGATGATCGAGGGAGTGCCTCGATGTCATACCATTCAAGTTGTGCCAGGAATTTGTCCACAAGGGCTTTGTAGGCCTACAGAACTGGACATTTACATTGGAATATCCCCTTTACTTGATTGACAATTAACAATGAATCACCAAAGATGTTTAAACATTTAATGTTCATGGTGATTGTTGTCTGAAGACCTATGAGCAAGGCTTCGTATTCTGCATTGTTGTTGGTGCACGGGAAGTCTAATTTAAATGACAGAGGCATTGGAGCCCCTTGTGGAGTGAAGAATACAATTCTCATGCCACCTCCTTGCTCACATTTAGAACCATCAAAGAATAAGGTCATGTCAACTTGTGACTTAGGCTCATCAGAATCTGGCGATTCTGAAACATGAAAAACCCCATCATCCGATAGTTCTATGGTCAGAGGCTGATCATCTTCAAGAGGAGCCTCGCGCAGTTGATCGGTGATGACTTGACCTTTTATGGATTTCTGTCCAATGAATTCTATGTCAAACTCCATCAACAACATGATCCATTTCGTCATGCGACTACTATGATAAGTATGACTCATCATGTATCGCAATGGATTCTCCTTAGACACAACATACGTCGTATTGTTGAGCATGTAGTGGCATAGCTTTTTGGTAGCAAACACCACTGCCAAGCAGAGCTTCTCAACGTATGCATAGTTAAGTTCATAACTGACCAGGGTGCGGCTAAGATAGTAAGTAGCCTGTTCTTTGTGTAGTTCATTTTTCTGGGACAGCATGGCACCCAGTGCCACCTCAATAGCTGAGATGTATAAGTAGAATGACACTCCTGGTCTAGGTGGTGCCAATACTGGTGGCGAAGCCAAGTATTGTTTAATGTCATCAAAGGCTGACTGGCACTCGTCATCCCAGTGAAATGTGACCCCCTTATGCAATAATTTATTCATGGGTCGGCACTTGTCAGATAGCTGCGCTATGAAGCGCTTGATCGACGCGACCTTTCCCTGCAGACTCTTGAGCTGCTTGATGGTAGTTGGGGGAAGCATTTCAAGGATTGCCTTGACTTTGTGTGGGTCTACCTCGATTCCTCGTTTAGAGACTATGTAACCCAAGAGCTTTCCAGATGTGATGCCAAATACGCACTTCTTGGGGTTTAGTCTGACCTTATGCTCCATGAGGCGATCGAGGATCTTGCTTAAGTCATCGAGATGATCTGGGCGCAAAAGAGATTTGGCCAACAAATCATCCATGTAATCCTCCAAAGTTTTGTGCATGTAATCATGGAAGATGTACGTCATGGCACGTTGGTAGGTGGCGCCAATGTTTTTAAGGCCAAAAGGCATGACCTTATAGCAAAATGTCCCCCAAGGCGTTGTGAATGCCATTTTTAGTTGGTCCTCGGGATTGATACGAATTTGATTGTATCCTGAGAAACCATCCATGAGGGAAAGCATTTCGTGGCCCGTTGTAGCATCTACCAATGCATCGATGCTCGACAAGGGAAAATCATCCTTAGGACTCGCTTTATTTAGATCTTAAAAATTGGTGCATATGCGAATCCTCCCATCGAGCTTCTTGATGGGAACCATGTTAGACAACCATGGCGGGTAATCCATGCAGATGACAAACTGTGCATCCAACAACTTTTGTAGCTCATATTTGACCATTAAGGCCACTATTGGGTGCATCTTACATAGTTTTTGCTTTATTGGCTTGACTGTCGGATCAAGCATTAGATTATGCATGACTAGCTATGGGTCTAGTCCCGGCATGTCTTTGTATGACCATGCAAAAACCTCCTTCTTCTCTTTGAGAAGGGCAATGTAGTCGGCTTGCTCTTCGGGGGATAGACTTACCCCCAGCTTGATGATTTGCAAATTCACTAGATCTGAGCCGATGTCTACGTCAGTCATCTCCTCGACCGACATGTGGGATCCGTCCTCCAACTGGTGTGGAGTTGGGATCAAGTGGATATCATTTGCCGAATTTAGATCATCGTTTGGAACATCAGGTTCCTCTTCAGCATGGAAGACATCCTGAGTCTATCCTGGGGTGAAATGGAACATCCCTCCACAAGGCCAGTACTCTGATGGGGATGGCGGTGTGTCAGCATGATCCCAGTCGATAGCATCTAGGTCTAGATACAATGACCATGTCGGGTCGGCTGGATCATGGATGGGGGCGGTTAAATCAATGGAGATCATGTTGATGAAATGATTGTGGTCTCCATTACCATGGGTGTTGTAACTTGGACATCCTAGATGATCTTTGTGCTCCGGATCTGGCTCTGTGGGTACTGGCACAAATGGATCGGCCCTATGCATGGATACGTAGACAGGGTCTACCCTAGGCACTGATGGTTTGATAGGGTCTCCAGGGGAAGATGCTCTCTGTGTACCTAGAGTGGCGGGTGCAGTAATTGCTATAACTACGTTGGGTTGAGGTGCCACCTATGCCTTGGCCCTATGTGCAGGTGTTCAAACATGTCATCTATGTCCAAGGGATATTGTTGTTGCATCTGTCGCATGTGGTTGAGATAGGCCATCTCGGTTTCATCTTCGTAATCACTGTCAGAGATCCAAAGGCCTTCGTTGGCTCCAACAGTGGTTTGCGACATATGAGGCTCATCTTGTTCGAGCAAATTAATGTGGTCCCATCGAGGTTGTTCTGCTCTCTACGGGGGACCTGATTCTCTTGAGGTGGCATATGCTCAATTGGAGCATCCAAAGGGAACATTGTTAGGAAGCTCTCCTGATCATCATCCATGGGATATACTTGTGAATGATTGCTATCAGACTCGAAAGGATCCCAAGGTGCTACCTCGTACTCTGACTCATCCTCTGAAGACCCTTCTTGGTCTTGTCCATATCCCTCTTGTGGGTGAGTCCTTGAATTTTCTCCCTGTTCGACCGAAGGGAAAGGGTTGTTATGGTCAACAAGGTTGGTTGTTAGCAATGGGAGATAATCTCCCAATGTATAGGTTGTGTTAGGATTGGCATATGGATCTGATGCCAACCCATCCTTGTTGCCTATCCCTAGGCCTTGCATGTTCTCCACCAAGATGTCTAGGGGCAAGGGGTGGTTGAACCCTACTCCTGACTTGTCATACGACATTTGATATCTCGGTTGGCAAAGAACACGCACTCCTTGCTCATACCTACCCAACCCATATCCATGCCAATTGCATTGGCCAAGATATCTTAAAGCAAAATCAGGGTTGGATAGATAGTTGACATCCTCAGCAAAGGGCTCTTCATCTTCATCTTCTTGCATACAAATTTCAATGCCATTATCCAGGCCCCCATAAACAAAGTTTGTCTGATTGGGTGGGTAGCCTAAAGGAACCACAGAGCCGATGGGGAGTCGAGGCCTCCCCATGTCCTGCATGGACTCAAGTGTGGGCGTTGCTACAATGTTCCTCACTAGATACTCCCCCAGGCCCATGTTGGCCATTTCAATGGTGACCGTTGGTGGTTGAGGGGGAGCGAATGGGAGTCCTTCCTGAGTCCACTCCATGTGGGGTGAACTAGGCGTCTCGACTTCCATTCTGCTAGGCATCTCTTCTATCGAGATGGTTGAGACTAGAGGTGGTTCCTCTTCTAGGGGTTTCTTTCCCTTGTCCTTGGATGTGGCCACCGTAGGTGGCATCATTGTTGAAGGACTAGCGGAGGAAGATGGACCCGGTTGAGGACTCGATGGATTAATCAATGGAGATGCCTACGGAATCGGACCCTGTTGAGATGGATTCAACTAAAAATCCAAATGTGTTGATGGAAGGGTCGATTGAGGCATGAATTGCATTGTATTGCAGTATTTGAAGGGCTCCAAGTCTATCGAGACTACATGCACCTATCCTTCAAATGTATACTTTAGGCACTGATGAGCTATTGAAGGGACACACTTCATGTCCCTAATCCAAGGCCGGCCCAACAAGATATTATAAGCCATCTCACCTTCCAAGATGTGGCACAATGTATGAATAGTCTTTTGTCCCACTTGGATAGGTAGGACAATTGTGCCAACTATCGAGCAGATTGCATCATTGAATGCTCACAGTGTATAAGTGGAGGCCACGATGTGAGATGCTGGCAACTTCAAATGTTTCAGTGCTGCTGTAGTGATGATATTACTGGACGAGCCAGTGTCCACCAACACCCTCTTATACGGAATCCCGTTGACCCACGCAATAACGTGTAGGGGTGGATCCGCCACATCACCAGTCACTATTTTCAATTCATCTTCTCTAAAGGTGATGACTGGCTCTGTACATTGTTTTACATGTCCCACAAAGTTGTTGAAAGAGTTCGCTTCATGGGGCTATAGCTCGATGGCCTTTAAAATCTCCATTAGAGCCTCCCGATGGGGCGCTGATTGTTGAATTAGCTCGTATATGGAGAGCCTAGCCGACGTGGTCCTTAGACTTTGGGTAAGTCTAGTTCGAATCGTGGCCACTGGTCTAGGCGGGGGAAGTTGCGTAGGGTGCTGTTGAGTTTGTGACGTCGATGGAACCTCTCTTGTGGCTGTCGCGGGCGCAGCTCCTGGGTACTTCTTGTTCCTAGTCACTATGCTTATCATCCCTACATATCCCTGCATAGGGCAATTCTATTGCACCTCATTGACTTGAAGAGGTTTTTCCTATGCCTCGTGGGTAGGCAAGGGGTCTCTGAATACTCCCATATGTTGGTTGTTTGGTGCTACGGGGTTGTCCACTGCCAATGTCTTGTTGTCGATTAGGTCTTGTACCAAACCTTTGAACTTCCAACATGCATTAAGATCATGTCCCTTACGCCTGTGGAACCTACAGTACAAGTCCTCTCGATACCCCTTAGGCTTCGGTGCATTGGGGTCTATAGTTTGAATCTCTGGAAGGTTGATCAAGTTTGCCACTGACAAGCGGTCAAACAGAGAGTCCCTGGACTCTGTGTAAGGAGTAAATTGTCGCCTAGGGCGACGCTGTTGATTTTGCTCCTGCCTTTGGTTTTCTCTCTCATAGTTGTTAGGAGGCACCGCCTGATAGTTAGCCTTTTGAGGTTGTGTTGCTTGTGCAGGCTTAGGGACGTTGATAGCAACCTGATTAACCATAGCGGGTTTCGGTTGTGTGGTCCCTATTTTAGTGTTCTTTGTCCATTCTTTCTTCTTAGGTTTGGCAATCTCGCCATCCTGTATCTTAATCTCCTCAATGACTCTAGCTTGCACCAGAGCTTCCTCTAAACTGGCATATTGCTGTAGCTGCAATAGCATGGAGATCGATCTCAAACAACTTTTTGAGAACATTTGGGTCAGATCTGACATGGGAGGGAGGTAAGGTAGCTTCGAAAGCAATGTCCTCCACCGGTTCCCGTATGCCACCATGGTCTCTTCCTCATACTACCTGAGGCTAGCTAGGTCACTTAATGATGCCTTTTTCTTAGTGTTGAAGGTGAAGCATTCGAGGAACGCGTCCACTAGCTGATCCAAGTTACTGATGCTATGTTTTGGTAATTGGGTGAACCAATCCGAGGTAGGGCCTACGAATGTGGTTATAAATGTTCTTAATAACAAAGCATCATTGTCCTGAATACCAAAGCACTGGCTCAAGAATCTAGTCACATGCTCTTGGGCGTCCTCCTCCCCTCTAAAGAGTGCCAACTAGGGCAGTTTAAAGTGTTTCGGGTATGGAGGTGTCGGCACTGATGGATGCACAGGATGACTATGGAGTTGGCGTAAAGTGGGCTTTTGGGGCCCAGAAGTCTTGATCTCCATAGACTCTAAGCGCTCTAGCAGTGCTTTATATGCATCCAGAGGATTTAATTTCTTCCTCCTTAGTTTGCTCCCATTGTGGGTTGCGGGGAACTTGAGGCCTATTGAGAGGTAGCTGGATAGCACCCCCTCTGCCTTGGTAGAGCATTTCAGCCCACTCTTCTTCTTGTTCATACTCCTCATAGGCTTCTTGAGGAGTGCCTGGCCGAGACCTATACACATGGGTGGGTGCCCATGGAGGGTGCCCATCATTGTTTCGGGGAGTGGCCTCCCGCTCAGGTCTAGGAGGTCTCGGAGGCAATACTTGATAAGGTCACGTGGACCTGTCTCGTACCAAGGGGTTATGCCTCTCATACACTTCTACTTTATGTGTGTGAGGGATTGGAACCTTCGCAGGCACATTGTTATGAAGCAATTCGGTTGTCTGACGCTGAATGCGCTCTTTGTTAAGCTGACAAAGATGCTCTAACTATTCTTGATCTTGCCTAAGCTGCATGATTTGCGCTTGGAGGGCGGCATGTCTGGCAAATGCCAAGTCAATTTGTTCCATCGTCTCTTGTTTAGGAAGCCTAGATGCCTCTCCTACATGTCTATCTCGGTCATGGTGATCCGAGATCTCTATGGGTTGCTTTCCTCTATCGAGGTTAGCTGCATTAACCCGAGGCTGTAGCCTCAATGGGTGATCCTGATACATGGCAGGTGTGGAGGTACATCGCTCCCATGCTGTGTACTACTCTTGAGGAATGTGGTAATCTTCCTCATCCTCTCTTTCATATGCATGCAAGGTGCGGGCAGAATTGTCTTGCCCTGTCTGGAAATCTTGATACTCTAGATTTGGTCTAGTGTTTCTAACAATAATCTGGGGTAGAGGAGGGATGAAGAAATCATGTGGCCCCTCCTTCTGGACCCTCTGTTGTTCTAACACTTCATCACTAGGCCACTCATAACGAGCATCTAAGGGAGGTCTCCTGTCTATGTCGAGTGCTACGTGTAGGTTCTCTTCTTGAAAGGACCTATGCTGAGTGGGGGTGCCCCTCAAAGAGGTGCCTCTATAGTCCTATTCTGTTATGGCATGATGTGGACTATCTTGTGTGTCAGGCCACCAAGGTGGGATGACTAAGTCCTCAGGACTATATCGGAGGTGACTTGCCCCCCTTGGTGCACTTTTTGCAGCGCTTGCCCGTGATTGGGCTCGGCTACGAGTGTACACCATGGTGATGTGCTCCTAAAGATGAGTAGATTTTTATCTTTTTTTAGGATTTCTTATGCTACACTAAATAGGAAATATCACACACACAAACAATGATTATCTCGTTTAACGATTTAAAAGTGTGCCCTAAACCTGGTTCAGTGTGTTTTTGATGTTTGTTTTTGAAAGTTTGTGAAAGAACGTTTAAATGCAAAATGACGGCTCTTATGACTCCCAAAAAATGGTCGCCCCTTCGATATACCATTGCCAGACCGATATACCAACCTCTCTATATACCCGCCCTTACGTGAGGGAAACTATTGGTACGTGAGAGCAGATGGTACGTGGAACATAGGCGGTATGGAAGGGGGATCACTCTATTTATGACACCTACCATAGAAGACTTATCCTCATGCACTGGGAATCACCCCAGCTACACTTGGTCAGCTTTCATCAGGATTTACGTCTAGCAACAGTCACGATCGGGGTAATGTATGCAATATCTCAAGCCAAGGTGGTGATGAAATCCACCGTTGGTCTTGCTCAAGGGTTGGGGTTTTACGACCAACTCCTTGTTGTTTTAACTTACCACGTGGTGTGTGGGGTTCTTTTTAAGTTGCATAAATGAAGCAAACAAGCATTCAAACTCTCCTATGCAAGAAAATAACCAGAGAACAAACAGAAAAATTTTGATAGAAGGTGTTTAAGACCTCTACCTCTTCTCTGCCCAAATCGGATGTCTCTGAATTTCTGCTCTGAAACAGTCCAGCGTTGGAAAACTTGGTACCTGTAAGCAAAAGAACAAGCAACTTTAATCAAAAATTTAATCTTAAAAATCAAGGGATAGAGGTCCCACCGTGATCGCCACTGAAAGCACGAGGATACGAAAACAAAAAGGAATATGTTGAATACGATGCGTCTAAAACCAAACTTAACGCCAAAAGCCTATGTATTGAAAGAATGCATAAAAAGGAAAGAACATGAGCGAATCGACACAAGATAAAAGCAATATGGAATAGGGTCCTCTTTATTGATGTGCTTTCAAAGTCGTGTTACAATACGTCTCCTTCCTTTTTAGGGGATAGGAGCGTTAAATATGTTTTTGATCACATCCATGATAGCAATCCTTCTTCCGCGTGCCCACATGTAAGATGGGCGGACCAAAACGTCACCGCCGCTTGTGTATATGATTTTTCACTCCTTCCTGCTCTTCTGATGTCGAAAACCTGTGTTCAAAGAAACAGAAAATATTAGTAGCACCTGCAGATAGAATAAAGCATGTATTTCCCAAGGCCTACTGTCAGTATATGCATGAAAATATTAAAACGATAATCAAATGACCTCGGATTGACCTAAAATTTTGATAGAAGCATAAATATGTTACCAGAAGACCACTGCAAAAAGAAAAGTCTGGAAATTCCTCACATATTTGTATTCGCTCCAGGGTGGGACGAATAAGCCTGCAATAATTTGTCAGAAAGCACCCTCTTCAATGTCCTTCTTAGGAAGCTCCAAATGACCTGCAAAGTTGGGGTTAGCTAATTGGGGGTGTTTTGGGAAGACCCAGATGGTCATATTTCTCCAATTTGGCCTCTATCACCCAGATTTTTATGGTGCCATCTGCAAGTTAGTAAAGGCGAGAAATGACAAAAACCTGGTCAAAATTGCTCAGAATGAAATGAAATTTAAACTGTAACCTATTTAACATATCTAGAATAAGATGCAAAATAAAAACCAGAGAAATCTATCACATATTTCTAATCATCCCGGGGTGGGGCGAATAGGACTGTGATAGTTTGGGGGGCAGCCCAGGGCAGAACGCCCACCGTTTGGGACACTGTTTCGGCACCAATCCACTTGGGATGGGTCCAAAACTCCTTATGGGGTGTTGTCAACAAATTTTGTGGAATATTGTGGCCAAAAATCGGGTTTTGGGTCGGGATTTGTGCTTCCAATAATCACCCAATAACCTCCCTTTCGAATGAGAGATTAAGGATGTGAAGGCACAAATCGCAAGTAGGTATGTAAATTGGCAGCACTTCATTGCTCAAATGCTCCTTCTCTATATATCTTTTGGGTGAGAAAACTCACCAATTTATAGACCTAGGGTCTCCTTGTTTGAATTGCGCATGCGAGGGCGCCACTTGAGTTAATTGTCCTATTTTCAGAGAAAAGCTAATTCCCTGATTTAGAATCTCCTTGCATGAGGTCTCTAAAATAAAGACATGCATGACTGAAGTCTCTCTTCTTGATTAAAAGCTATTCCTCGCAATTGCATGGCCTGAAGCCTCAGTTAACTGGCGGACTTGCCGAGGTTTGAATTTTTGCCAATCAAACTTGCTATTCGCCTCACCCTGGGGTGAATGCTGCTATTCGTCCCTGGGTGGGACGAATGCAGTTTGTATTCATCCCTGGGTGGGACGAGCAGAGAGCAAGGTGCCAAAAAGGTGCCAAATTGACCTCTGACCTCTAAAACTACTTTTGGAAGTGGTTAGGACCACTTTTTAACCTCTGGGGGCTGCCCTAGGGGCTGTGTGTGTCAATGCGATCAGCGCTTGTCGTCACATAATCGGATTGGTGCTGTTTTGGAACATGTATTTCCCAAGGCCTACGGTCAGTATATGCATGAAAATATTAAAATGATAATCAAATGACCTCGGATTGACCTGAAATTTTTACAGAAGCATAAATATGTTACCAGAAGACCACTTCAAAAAGAACATTCTAGAAATTCCTCATAGATTTGTATTCGCTCTAGGGTGGGACGAATAAGCCTGCAATAATTTGTTAGAAAGCACCATATTCAATGTCCTGCATAGGAAGCTCCAAATGACCTAAAAAGTTGGGGTTAGCTAATTTGGGGTATTTTGGGAAGACCCAGATGGTCATATTACTCCAATTTGGCCTCTAGCACCCAAATTTTTATGATGGCATATACAAGTTAGTAAAGGCAGGAAATGACAAAAACCTCATCAAAATTACTCAGAATGAAATGAAATTTAAACTATAACCTATTTAACATATCTAGAATAATATGCAAAATAAAAACTAGAGAAATCTATCACATATTTCTAATCATCCCGGGGTGGGGTGAATAGGACTGTGATAGTTTGGGGGGCACCCCAAGGCAGAACGCCCATCGTTTGGGACACTATTTCAGCACCAATCCACTTGGGATGGGTCCAAAACTCCTTATGGGGTGTTTTAGACAAATTTTGTGGAATATTGTGGTCAAAAATCATGTTTTGGGTTGGGATTCATGCTTCCAATAATCACCCAACAACCTCCCTTTCGAATGAGAGATTAAGGATGTGAAGGCACAAATCGCAAGTAGGTATGTAAATTGGTAGCACTTCGTTTCTCAAATGCTCCTTCTTTGTATATCTTTTGGGTGAGAAAACTCACCAATTTATAGACCTAGGGTCTCCTTGTTTGAATTGCGCATGCGAGGGCGCCACTTGAGTTAACTGTCCTATTTTTAGAGAAAAGCTAGTTCCCTGATTTAGAATCTCTTTGCATGAGGTGTCTAAAATAAAGACATGCATGACTGAAGTCTCTCTTCTTGAATAAAATCTATTCCTCACAATTGCATGGCCTGAAGCCTCAGTTAACTAGAAGAGTTGTCGAGGTTTGTTTTTTTGCCAGTCAAACTTGCTATTCACCTCACCCTAGGGTGAATGCTGCTATTCGTCCCTGGGTGGGACAAATGCTAGTTTGTATTTGTCTTGGGGTGGGACGAGCAGAGAGCAAGGTGCCAAAAAGGTGCCAAATTGACCTTTGACCTCTAAAACTTCTTTTAGAAGTGGTTAGGACCAATGATTAACCTCTGGGGCCTGCCCTAGGGGTTGTGTGTGTCAATGTGATCAACTCTTGTCGTCATATAATCGGATTGGTGCTATTTTGGTGTCTACACAAACCATTTGCTTCTGCTCAGTCTATGAACTGTGATTCATTTTACATTCTTGAAACATTTCAAGTTGCATCATTTGTTTTGCATTTAGGCTATAAACTATCACTCATAAATATGTGCCTTTGCATTGCTCCACTGCTAGTCAAGCATCCATACCTCTGATGCAGATGACCTTGATATATTCTAGACCTTACTCTATTGTCTACCATACATCTATAGCCTTGGTAGAGACTATCTGAATAACCCAAACATAAGATTGATTTTGCATGTTTATTTATTAAACATTTAATTGCTTTGCAAAATTTGTATGCCAACTAGGTTAGAGACCACTTAAGGCTACAGATGGATTGTATTATATTTTTCCTTAATTTGCAAACCATAATTATTTTATCCTTAAAGGTTTCAAAGAATACCCTTTAGTATAGTGAGATACATGTGGAGCTTCAACAAAATGTTTCATTATTCCAAAATCCACTATATTAGTCCAAAATCCAATAATGATCACTAAAGAATTTAATTTTCTTTTCCTCAATTTCACCTGATCCTAAACTAGGAAATCCATCCTACATGACTAAGGAAAAACTATGAATAAAGAGACTAGAAGTTAGTATCTATAAAAAATCACTACCTCAATCAAAGGAACAAACCTAAAAGTGTGAAAATGCCCAAAAGTAAAAAATTCAAAATGGAAGAAAATCAAAACATGTTGTGAAAGAGAAGAAATAATATTTGAAAACCGAAACACCTATCCTAACATGAATTTGCATCAACATAAATCCTAGAAAATGAAACAAAATAAAAAAATCAAAATCAAATATGACAAAACAAATAAAATAAACGAAACTATGTCACCACACAAAAAAGAAATAATGCACCAAACACTGCAAAAAAAGAGAAGTAACTATGTAAAAAGCTATTTACAATGTAAGACTTGGGATTTCTCATATATGAAATTTTCTAGGATCCTAAACGCGATTACCATAATTTACGACACACCCATAATGATAAGCATGCCGATTTTGATGGGTATCATCCCATAATAACATTAAATTTGAAAGCTCAAAAGCCTTTATTTTTCCTCTCTCACCCCACCAATTCAATTTAATTCCATCCTTGTTATCAAATTTATATTTTGATCCATAAAAATTAATAGTCCATAATTGATCTCCCATTAATTGCTATTTACTATATGAGATGTTTATTGTTGAATTTTTATTTTCAATCATATTTTATGCCTTCATGTTAAGAATTTCCACTTTCGATTCATTGCTCAAGATACTATCCTCATTATTATGATTAGACATGAGCTCTTCCAAGCTTGACCCTATTTCTAAAAATTTTCTTGCTAAACCACTATTCATAGTTTTAGATCAATCATAATTATGTAGTAATTTACAAGCATCTAGGATATCTAACAGATGAGGATCATTATAATTTTGTATCCCAGGTTCAATAGTCAATTGTTTATGAACTTGATCTAGTAACTCAAAAATATATACCTCTATTTTTTTCAATATAGCAACCTTATTATTAGTGTGAGGAGGAATAAAATCAAATTATTTGTTAACCGTAAATGGCATTTTATTATCAACAATATTCGAATCCAACATACAATTATGTAAACTTTTACCTGGAGTTTGAATGATTGAACAGAAATGCTGAGATTCTACCTTTTGTACATTTCTATTTACCAAGACTTGATGAGCCTTTGTAATTCCTTCTTTTCCTCATGGTCTTCATCATCATCATCTTGTATCCTTTCATCTTCATCAATAACCTGATTTTCAAAAACACCAAAATTAGTCACAAAATTAAAAATATGCCCATCATTTTCAAACAATAAATCTTGTTATTCAAGGGATGTTTTAAACAACAAGTCCTCTTGATCAACTACCTGCGTCATCTCAAATAGAGCAACATTTTCCTTTGGGTCATCAATGATATCTTACCTTTGATAAAGCTCTCCCCAATGCCTCAATAAGAATCATAATAGATAGGAAGAATTGTGATGTATTGTTGTCTCTTTTTTATATTCAAAATAATAATTAACAATTAATTAAGATTAAATGTAAATTACATATTCATCTATTATGTTTATATTAAATTAGAAAATAATTAATGATAATTTAAATATAAATATAAAACAAATTATATGTGAGATTAATGTTATAATTAGAAAAATTAATAATAATTAAAATTAATTATAGATATTTAAGTTAAAAAATATAATTAAAATTAAAGTATTAGATTATCTTTAAACAACTTGATTATATTAAGAATGTATTGCTTGAAATAATACTTAACATGTGTTCCCAAAAAAATAGGTAGGTCTAAGAAAATAGGGTATCGAAGAAATAAAGAGATGAGATGGTCCCCTTGATGGAGTCCATGGGATGTTTCAAAGTATACAACGAGGGATCCATTAGCAGAAAGAAATATTTGGGAGTGCTATAACATCTAATCAATTCACACCAAACTTCATCAAAAATAATTTTTCTAAGAATATCATTTATAAAATTCTAACAAACCCTATCACATGCTTTGTTCATATCTAATTTTAGAAGCATCCCTGGTTTTTTTATAGAATAAATATAATGCATGGACTCTTGTACATTGAAAATATTACTAAGATATTTTTTCATGGAATGAAGAGAATATATGACATCTTGTGCAATTATTATACTATCAATTATTTGTTTACCATGGAGAAAAACATATAATGCTTCAATCTATTTGTCATCATTTTTAAATTATCTTATAAAATCATATTAAAAAGGCCTATTGGATAAAATTTATCAAAATATTATATCCCCTTTATTCGGAATCAATGCAATAAATATGGTATTTATGTCAACCTTATTTTTCCTAGTCTCTTCAATCCCAACCAACATATCACTCTTCAATAAATCCCATAATTTTTAAAATATAGTTGTAGGAAATCTGTTTGGGCTAAGTGCCTTATTAGGATAGAAATATAAAATTACATCTTATAGATCCTCCATAGAGATCTTCCTCATCAAGTTTTCACTATATCCTTGTTTTACAATGATGGAATATTTATAAAATCTCATCTTAAATATCCTTATTGTTAGTCATTATTATGTTATTTGATATCTTGTAATCATTAAGGGATGATTGATAATTTCACCTCATATGAGGATGGATAGTCATATTTCTTGTGATAAGAATGAGAAGGTGAAAATATAGAGTTGAAGGTGAAACACCGAACAATATCTTAAAACAAATAGACACATTGATGTACAAATATTTATGTTGTATGCAAGTTTTTGCTAGCAAAATATTGGTGGAAATATATAGAGAAATTGCAATACATTTTTATGATTAAAATATTGTTTTTTATTTGCTATAATTCTAACATATTGTATTAGAGCCATTTTAAGAAGAGTTTGTGATATTTTTTAGAAGCGTTGCCATCCAAAAACATGCCCTTATAATCTATTTTTTGGAGGTCTTAGTTGAAGAGAAGTTGTAAGAAGTTATTTGCAAAAAGAATACACAATAGAAGTGATAATGTGTGCAATTCCATTCGTATTATTAATATATTAGAGAATATCTTGCAAGGCATATTGAAGATAATCTATGGGAACTATGAACCTATACTTTTATTTTAACATTGCATTTTTTCCAAAACAAAGTTTTCAAACTGTATTGGTCAAAGATGTACTCGGTCAAAGTTTTTATTATCAAGTAGATGCTTATAGTCTACATACCCATAAGTAAACCGAGAGACAACATGCATCTTAGATTTCCAAGAAGGTATTTATAGTTTATATCTACAATAGAGACTCATGGGATAAGTTTTTTTTTTTTATCAAGTGAAGAGTTGTTTTGGTAAGAAAATACTCCAAATTAGTAAGTATTGAAGACATAATATTACAAATTTTATTATTATCGTTTCTATGACTTCTACATAGTAAGGTATCAGTACAGTATGCTATTTAGAAGTTTACGTGATTTTTTATTAAATAAATTATGTTGAAGTTATGAAATTAGTTGTGCTAAAAAAAATAAAAAATGTGATTAAGTCAAATTTTTGCTAAAGTTGTGGAATTAATTGAGTAGCTAAAAGCACAAGTGTTGCTTGTGATTATGAAATATTTTTTCTCGATATACCATAAATATAAATAACTTAGGCGTAAAAATATACCTCAAAGTCTTTGCCAACTAACGATATTTCAAAAATACGTGAAGGTTGTGAATCCTGAGGTTGCAGATTCAAACCTTTATGTTCCTAATTTTTATGCACTATTTTATTTTGAAAGGAGAAATAAGTAGGGTGATGCACTATTTTTTGTATAAGTTAAATGGAAGAGATATTAAAAGAGAATTTGATTTTCTTTAGAAGAAAGATTGAAAATATTTTTTAGTTCCTATAGGTCATTAAAAGCAATAGACTATAGTGAATATTTTTATAAGATGCATTTAGGGAGTTATAAGTTGTATTCTATTTTTTAAGTGGGAGATTTTTTCATGGGAATATGACATTTAGAAAAAATATTGAATTTTTTTGAAATAAATTTTCTAGAAATTAAGGGGTCCTATAGTTTGTAGTAAATTTTTTTGCAAGAAAGATTTTTTTTTTTTAAAGGGTGGATTTTCAGTAGTGATCAACATGTTATTTTTTACAAATAAATATTTGCATCAAAAATACTTTTTCATACACAAAAAAAAAAATATGTGCTTTGTACAATCACAACATTTGGTATAAACAACACCTCTAACTTGTGTTTATAGGTAGTATTGTTACGTTAAGTTACTGTGTCTAAAGCTTAATATAGTTACCGTAACAAAATTTGAACATAAAACCTATAAATCATCAAGGAGGAATAAGGAAATATTTTGTGATATTTTTTTCACTCCATTTTTTACCCTATTCATTACTATCATTGGATGTAAATCCTAAAATTGAGAAAATCCAAGTATATAGGGAAGTTATACCCACCTATGAGGATTTCTCTTTAAGCATATGCCATTAATAGGATGAATTCTTTTCAGTACTATACTTATGCCACATATTGATCTCTTTCATGTACCTTAAGGTCTCTCCCATATATTACTGTGTATATATATATAGGACTAGCTTCTTCCATGTACCAACAGGTATATAGAAAGGGCGGGTATATTGAAAGTTTTGGTATATAGGACTAGAGATATATAGAAAATAGGACTACTTTAGGATATATAAGGAACCTTCATCATGACTACATAAAAAATATTTCTTATAGAATCTTAGTTGTTAAAGCATCTAAAATATGTACCATATAAAAATGAGAACAATACTAGTGGTAAAAAAACTCTGGGATATAGTTATTTATTATAAAACTCATCCTAAGGAGATTTTAGCTAGATAAAAGTATGGTAAATAATATGCAATGATACTTATTCTCATTACTTTTGGGTTGGTTGATGAAATGCAACCACATATCAATGAAGCAAAAACATAAAAATATGCATGGGATAGACTTTTTATTATATTTTAAGGGATAAATAAAGCCACAATCCTTCATATTAAATCACAAATCCATATATTAAGAGTCCAAGATGGTGAGAATATTAAAAAAATCCTTCGAAGGATTGTAGACTTGAAGTCAAAGTTGAATACCATGGGAGAAAAGGTGGAAGGTAAGATCTTAGTCTAAATTATACTTAGAGCACTCCCTATATCCTTTAGAACATTGGGGATATATCTTTAATTATCAAATATAAGGGTGGGATTTTGAGAATTGGTGAACATCCTTAAGCAATAAAAAATTGAAAATCAATTGAGAGATGAGTTATCCAATAAAGCTCTTATCTCCATAAAGAAACCTCAAAAGGATTCAAAGGGTCCTTATATTTCATTTTTAGAACAAAAGTAACCTCAATAGAGAAGGAGATATTGTAATATGTGTGTTAAATAATGATATAACACCAAATTTTGTAAATAAAATATGAAGATCGATGGGGCTCAATCTCAAAGACATCCTCAAAGGAAGCAATAGTTTCAATCACAATATGAACAAGGGAAATCTCAACCAAGGCCACAACAACAAGGGTATATTGCTCAAGCAAAATTAGAACCAAAGTGTAAAGAAGAGTGTGAAACAAAACAAAGTTATCATGGCCAAGGAAGTGTTAAAACCAAAAAAATAAAAGAGATAGTAAACAAGCAAAGAAACAAGGTGAAATTCAAAAGTGTATCATCAATAGATAGTGAAGGTGGATAGTTTTCAAAACTTAGGTCTTGTTTACAGTTAATACTCAAAAAAGTTGGTGAATTATACTTTGAAAATGGTGTGACAATCTCTATTGGTGTAATGAGAAGAATGTGCATGGTACTATTCACCCTTGACATCCTTGAGGTGTAATGTAGAAAGCAAATAAAAATAATTGAAAAGTTAAAGGATAAGCCCATGATGAAAGATGTTTGTTGTGACACAAGTGATATTCTTTAAAGGATAAATTTTAGTTGTGATACTAGTGATTTGAGGTCTATAATGATAGATGGTTGTTTTCATACATGTGATTTTTTTAAAAAGGAAGTTATAGCTTGTATTACTTATGATTTGAAGATTGTTGATGATAATAGTGTTTGTATAGAAGATGGTTGTATCCATATTATCAAAACTAAAAGTGATAGTGATAATTTATATTGTGTTGAAGATCATTATGATGATGATGTTTTGTATTTGAATGTTGTTTGTAATGGTGACATGGATCATAATAGTGATGAAGAAACTCGATGCTTTAAAAAGCATACCAAAGTTATTAGTTTAAAAATAATGAGAAAATTAGGATATAGTGGTATAGATTTGGGAAGATATAGGTAAGGTATGAAAATACCCATACTACCAGGCATAAGGCCAAAGAATGAATGCCTTAATTTTATGGTCAAGTAGGAATCAAAGAGATAAAATTTATGAAAAGAAAACCACATATAGAGAATGAAATTCCTAAGATAAGCTATTGTAGTCATTGTGGAAGATTAAAACATGTGACGACTAGGTGTTTGAACCCATTTCCTTGTGAGATTTATGGAGATAATAATCACTCCAAAATAAAGTGTTGGCACAAAGATAAAATGACTAACAAAATACATATCAATTGTGAATGGATGAATGTATCAAAATGGGATAAATCAAAAGAAATATTGAATGGATTCTACAAAAGAAGACCAAGTGTGGTGGTTGAGAACTATCATAATATATGTTTTTCCATGGAATAGTGTAATTATCTAAAATTTCAGATGCAATAAACATTATGTGGAAAATTTGATTATGTGGAAGATTCCAAATCTACAATTTTGTGGTAATTTTCTAGAGGTGGTGATCTAAAGGTAAATATAGAGACTGACCTAGAGGTAACCTAGAGGTGATGATGACCCATAGGTGGCCTAGAGGTAAAGACCTAGAGGTAACCCAAAGGTGACCTAAAGGTAAATACCCAAAGGTAAATATAGTGTAACAAAATAGGCACACACACCAAAGATTATCTATATCCAACACCAACAAAGTCAGAGCATTATTCTAGTGTACCACCATTGGAATCATGGAGGGTAATAATATTTACACCAAATAATATAATAAGGAGGGTGTTATCTATTATTACATTATTTGATGTGTTGTAATCATTAAGGGATGATTGATGATTTCACCTCATATGAGGTGTATAGTCACATTTCTTGTGAGAAGAATGAGAAGGTAAAAACACAAATTTGAAGGTGAAACATCAAGAGGTGAAACACTAAATATTATCTTGAAACAAAGATCCTAAGAGGCACATTGATGTACAAATATGTAAAATATATGCAAGTTTATGCTAACAGAATATTGGTGGAAATATATAGAGAAATTGTATTACATTTATGTGATTAAAATATTGTTTCTCATCAACAGTTTATGGATGATACCATTATCACCACCAAAGCCTCTGTTCTTGAAGAAAGAGTCCTAAAACATATCCTTTTGTTATATGAAGAAGCAGCTGGGCAGAAAATTAATTTCCACAAAAGTAAAATATATTTTTTGAACACTCCCATTCAAAGACAAAAAAAAATTGCCATTCTTGAATGCCCTATTTCTTCTCTCCCTGCTACCTATTTGGGCATTCCTCTTTTCCTTGGGCATCCTAAAGCTTCCATGTGGGATAATGTTATTGAAAGAATTCAGAAGAAATTAGATGCTTGGAAAGGTAACTTATTGACTCAAGCTGGGAATATTACTTTGACTCATGCTTCTCTTCAAAATATTCCCATTTATTTTATTTTTGTTTTTAGAATTCTTCCCAAAGTCTGTCAAAAAATAGAGCAAATTCAAAAAAATTTCTTTGGGCTGGGTCTAAAAATAAAAACCGATTTCATCTTGTAGCTTGAGACAAATTTTGTAGACCAAAATGTTTGGGAGGGCTTGGTCTTAGTAGAATCCACCTTTTTAATTCTACTCTCCTAACTAAATAGGCTTCGAGATTAATTTCCAAAGATGATGTTGACTGGACCCATATTGTTTCTCACAAATACTTACAAAATTCTAATTTTTTCAATGTTGAGATGTCACTCAAGGGATCATGCTTTTGGAATTCCATTCTGTAGGTCAGACCTTTAATTAGTGATGACCTTCATTGGAGATTAGGTGATTTTTGACTTGTTGATTTTTGGAGGGAAAAATATATTTTTGATGTTCCCCTCATTCAACATCCTACCTTGGTTGTCCTCAAGTTGCATATTGATGCTCTGTATGGTACCAAAGTAGCTAATTTTATATCCTATCAGAATGGTTGTAAGATCTGGAAGCACCTTGTCATTCCTACTTATCCAGAGGAGACTAGGCAACTATAGACTCTCTTTACTTCTATGTTCATTCCTTCTAGGCAATCCTAAGATCAAATATTTTGGAAAGATTCTCATTCTGGTGAATTCACTGTCAAATCTGCTTACAATTGTTTACTACTTGTTGAGGCCCCTATGCTCCCTTTAAATTTGGTCTGGCCTAACTATCTAATCCTTAAAATTGCTTCCTTTTCCTAGTTTTCCATTCAAGAAAAGATTCTCACTATTGATAATTTTCTAAAAAGAGGTTTACCCATACCCAATAGATGTTATCTCTGTTGTTATGACTGGGAATCCCCTTATCACATATTTATTGGGTGTTCCTATGTTGTTCCTATTCTATACAATTTTTTTGAAAGATTTCATTTATCCTGGGTTGTCCCTTGGTCTATCCCTAAAATTTTTACTTAATGGTTAAATCATTTAAAAAATATTCACCTCAAAACCTTGTGGTAATTTTACCTCCACCATTATCTATGGCAAATTTGGTTAGAAAGAAATCATCGTGTCTTTTTAAACATCTCCCAAAATTTTGAGTATATCCTTAATAAAATTCTTGCTTGTGTTATTGAGAATGCTTCCATTTGTCCTCTTCCCTCCATGCTTCCTTCTCCTTTCGAAGTGTCCATAGGGAGATCCTTTGATTTTCCTATTTTAAATTATGATGCTCATCCTTCATCCAATGGTACCCTTTTGTCATGGATTCCCCCCCTCGATGGCTCAAACTGAATTTTTATGGGTCATCTAATAGTAACCCTAGTTTTTCAGTTGCTGGTGGAGTTATTAGATACAATCAAGGTAATGTAATCATAGCCTATGCTGAATTTCTTGGGACCTAGTCTAACCAGGTTGTTGAAGCCCATGCTCTTTGGTGTGGATTATTTCTTGCAAAAGAAGTGACCAATCAGATTCTTGTGGAAGGTGACTCTTTGACCACCATCAACTATTTCAAAAATAATAAAAAGCCTTCATGGAGAGTTCACAATTACATTGAGGAAGCTAGAGTTCTCAGGAGCCAATTCCAAGACACAATTTTCCAATATGCTTTTCGTGAAACCAACAATGTTCTTGATGCTCTTGAAAAATTTGGAATATCCTTAAAATATTTGATGATGTGGACTTTTGAATTATCTTAATTATTACGTCATATAATTGATAAAGACAAAGTGTCTTCAAGACCCGTGCCTCCTTTGACTGATGTCAAGCAAGTTAGCATTGTCCATAATGATCCTCATATCTTTGAATCTTAATTTTGTTTTGGCCTTGCCTTTGGTCATTTAATCTTGTGCCTTTTTTGGGTCTTCATGTGATTTATTCCTAGAGTGTTGGTATTGCTACCTTCAAGGCAGGTTTTTTGCGATGAATCCCACCTGTGTCTTCCTTGATTGTCAATTTTTCTTTTTGTGCAACTTCATCATTATTTTTTACCCTTATATCATTTTTCCCATTTTTCCAGGCTCCCACCTTCGTTTCTTTTGGTTTCGTCCACCTCCACCCTCCATGCCACCCTTACCTTGTGATGGTCTCTTTGTGTTCTAGTCCAGCCTTTGGATTTTCCTGTTAGGAGGAGTTTTTCCCATTTTACCTCATGTTTTTATTTGGTGATATTTCCTAGCTCATCAACTTTTTTCATGCTAAAATGTGGTGTTCCCTTGGTTTCCATGAGTTCCAAATCTAGCACAAAAATACTTTTCTATATTTTCCCTGGGCTTCGTAAGTCGTATCACTCTACTCTTCCCTTATTTTTTTATTTTCCAAAAGATCTTTCCCCTAATTCTCTTTGTGTGTTTAAAAATCGTGGATACCTTTGTAGAACCTTCTTCCATTTGCATTGACACTATTGCTAAAGGAATTCTTGCTGGAAAAAATTTCCTTTTGTTCTTTAAGTTTTTTGAAGGTGAAGACCCTAAAATTACTTTGGCCTTCTTAGAAACTTGGGATGATGGGAAGGTTACCATCCGAGGCAAATCCTATATTTTAGATGTCAGACTCATGTGGAGATAACTGGTCAATAGCCAAAAGGAAGATCTATCAAAAGTAAGAAACACAATTAGGACATAGATTTGAAGGATATTTCTAAAAAAAATCTTTGCAGGAGAGCCAAGCTTGGAATGTGATGCGATGAGCTTCATTTTCCTTTCAATAATGGAGCATGTTCCTGTCGACGATCCAGATAATCCCTTAAAGAGTTTCTACTTTGTTTTTTATGATAATTATTATGAGGTTAGGGTGTTGAATATTCCTAAATTTATTTTTAATTCTGTCATTCATACTGTTAAGGAGTCCAAAAATAAACAATGTTCCAAATTGCCTACCCATCGAGGTTTGTTTAAAGTCCTTTACAAGAATTGGTTGATTCATTGCCTTGAAGGTGTTATCCTAACCCCTGTCCCTAACCTTGAGCCCAAGCCAAGTTCCCCTAAGGCCAAATCCTCTCATTTGACTTCTCCTTCCTCCAAAAAGCCAAAAAAAATTTCTAAGAAATAAAATATTGTTGAAGAAGTGGCAATGCTATGAAAAAAGGCTAAAGAAGATCCCACTAATAGTGATAGTAATTATGACCTAAATCTGGAGCCTGAAAAGGAGATTGAACTAGTGTAAAAACCTCTTTGTACTTTCGTGCGTCTAAAGAACAAAGTAAAGTAATAGGAGTCCATGGTCATTGAATCTGATGAAGACACCAAGGATGACCCTAACCTTTCACTGTAGGAGTATATCATCAAATCAACTTCTAATAATATTGCTCAACTTATGAATTTGTGTAATGCCTTGAATATTTAATTTTTTCAAAAGATATTTCTATAAGAAGATTGTTAATGAGCCTGAAAAGATTGTCAATGAGCCTGATGCTAAGTAGAAGAATAAGAAGGTTAATATTAAGGAGTCCCCTATCAATGACAACAATGTTGAAGAGATTTTTTCCACTACAAGCTTGCATTATCTCTTGGCAAAGCCTACCTCTAATAAATAGTGATTGGTTATTGGTCTGTGTTTTTTTGGGGTTTCCCCTTTCTCCTACTTCTTTGTACTTTATCTATTCTCTCTTTATGGTGGTTGAGGATAGCCTTTAGTTTGCTTTTTCTTTGGCTCCATTTTTGGGTGAGTTTTACCTCTAATTTTGGTTCTATAGCCATGTTCCTTCTCTGATTCTTTCTAGTTATTGCTTTTGTTGGTAGGCTCTACCTTTTGTAATCCATTTTTGGATCCTTGTTAAAACTCCTCTTAATCTAATATATTTAACTGATAAAAAAAATATTGTTTATTTGTTCTAATTCTAACACTTATCTCTTCTAAATTCTCATAGAATATCTTTGAAATAATTCATTGATTTCTTCCTAATAACTTCTTCTTCTTGAATTTCCTTTGGAGCTGAAATATTTTAGATTTGAATAAAAGATAAATATTCTTTAGTTAAAACATCTTTCTATCTCCTTTCTTAAGTCATCTCTTTCTATATTTTTAGGATCGACATGAATTTTCCTTTTTCAATATAATGATTAGAAAGTTGTTTTTCTTGCACATATGTATATTAGTCAATTCCATTGATTTCTACTATCTCTTGTAAATTATTAAGCTTGGATTTAATTTTATATTTTATTTTAAATATGTTACCAAAATATTTTCCTTTCTAAATCTTCTTTTGCCCTTTAGATATATCATCTTTTGAAAAAATATTTACAAAAATGATCCTTCAAATCTTGATTCATGCCATCATAGCCATTCCAAAGAAATTAGGGCCATGAAGCCACATAGATTGAAATCAAACAAATGACTTGTTGAGTGATATTTTCACCCGATTGTGAAAACACACTCTCCTATAGGATTTGGGTTCCAAATCCCCTCTTGCAAAGAAATTAGACAAGTAACTTCTCCAAGGTCTCCGCTATGTTAACATTTTGCATATATGTATTAATAATCTCAAATAAATATATTCAATTTAAATGCTTGGAACACCTTAGTGGTTGCAAGTAACTGTAAACAACGGGCAATGTTGGTTTATTTTACCGTGAAACTTTAATGATTGTTCGTTGAACCCGGCTAAAGCAAATGTGATATGGCTCTTGTATGACCACATTGTAACTTCAAAGTGGAAATTGATGAAATGCCATAAAATAGAACTCCTTTAATGAAATTGGAATTTTCATGAAGGGAATGTCGTCATCGGCTCATGAATGAAAAATAAAAATGAAAGTGAAATTTTGGCCCTAGATTGGAAATTTCTATTTTCGGATTTTTATGACCTGCGATAACACAGTAACTTCAGTGAATTTATAAAATACTAACAGATCCGAAAATGAAATCTCTAAATGCATATTTGAAATCTGTAGTATGACCTATGCACTGGTGAAACTATTTTTTTGTATTTTGGAATTTAATGACTACAAATTAAAATGAAGTAACAGTTTTTGAAAGTAAAGTGCAAAGAAAATGAAAATAAAAATGCAAAGAATGAAAATCAAATGCATTCAGGATGATGCAATCCCATTCTGACAAAACCGAAGATATGAGGTTTCCATACATGCAACCTAACCTATTGGACCTGCAAAACATGCAAAATCCTAATAAGCTAAGTGCTAATTCCTAGGGTTTGAATGAGGTTTTTAGATTTAGACATTCGCATGAAGCAACCAAGATAACTTGCATTTAACTCCATCTATAAGCCTAAATATCTGAAATGGGCAAAGATAAACATTCAATCTTGCATGCAAAAAATAACTCCTTCTTTCTTGCCAATGAGATACAACTCTCTAAAATTTTCGTATTAAAATTTATCAATTTACAATCACAGATGATTTCTAGTTTTCTCAAAACCAGAAAAAGGGGAAGAAAAACACTCCAAAGTAGGCCCAGAATGGCTTATCACCCTTAGCTCTGTAACCCCACTCACAGCAGTTTTGGACCCTTGTAACAATCTGTGCTTCTGCTTTTATATTTTTTGGCAATGTTCTCTGTTTTGCCCTGTGACGCTTCGCTTCATCTCCTAGATCTCTTCGTTTCATCTTCCTCGCCTCTTCGTCATTTTTGACTTTATGCTCAACATCAAAACGCTTGATATTCTCTATGAAATGTAACGCTTCCTATGATTCTTACACATTTATGCCATGTGTCCAGCGCTGCCCCTGCATGTTCTATAATGGCTCACCGTGAATCATGACAAAAATAGCATGTCACGATATCGTGACATTTTCTATCTGCAGCTTTGTTCTTCCACCTGTATCGTGAAAACAAGACATGTCACGATATCACGACGTTTTTATACCCGCAGCTTTATTCATCTTCAAGCACCACAAAAATGAGACATGTCACGATATCGCGACATTTTTATATCAATAGCCTTCTCTGCCTTCATGCACCATGAAAATGAGACATGTCACGATATCGCGACATTTTTTTGTCAACTACCTCGTAAATGCAACCTGTCACGAAATCGTGACGTTTTTCTATTTCGGGCTGTGTAGATGCAACTTGTCACAAAATCGTGACATTTTTCTGTCACGGGCTGTCTTATTGTACTTGGCCATGAAAACACGAAATGTCATGAAATCGTGACATTTTTTCATTCCATACCATCTCGCTGCTTTCTGTCGTGAAATCGCGACGCTTTTCTATTTCGGGCTGTCTCGCTACTTTCTATTGCGAAATCATGACTCTTTTTCATTCCGTACCATCTCGCTAATTTCTTTCACGAAATCATGACACTTTTTCTCTATGTTCACTTTGGCTGCTCCAGGTCGTGAAAACGTGACATGTCACGATTTC
This sequence comes from Wollemia nobilis, assembly GCA_028583015.1. Classification (NCBI taxonomy): domain Eukaryota; kingdom Viridiplantae; phylum Streptophyta; class Pinopsida; order Araucariales; family Araucariaceae; genus Wollemia; species Wollemia nobilis. Next base: position 418,673 of record JAQPPZ010016997.1, read on the forward strand.
GTGACACATTTCCCTCGCTTAGCTTGTCAGTCACCGTGAATCACGAAAATGAGACATGTCACGATTTTGCGATGTTTTCTTTCATTTGTTCCTTCCTCACTTTTATGCCGTGAAAACCTGACATGTCATGATATCACGACATTTTTTATCTTTTGCCCTTCATCTCATCTTCAGGTCACAAAATGGCGACATGTCGCGATATCGCGACAACTTCTACATTGACTCTTCTCTTGTTGCCTTCGACCATGATTTCATGACAAGTCGCGATATCGTGACATTTTTCATTTTATCTTTCTCTCTCCTCTATGAACCACGATTTCATGACATGTCGCGATATCGTGACATTTTGAGTCTTCAACTTGGTTCTTTGTCTTGCACCACGATTTCACAACACGTCGTGATATCGTGACATTTTCTCTTCATGATGCATTCTGCTGCTCTTAGCCGCGAAAATGTGACATATCATGAAATCGAGACAATTTTTCATTTTACTGCATTTTGTTACTCTTGGCCATGAAAACGCGACATGTCACGAAATCGTGACACTTTTCCATTCCACTGCACTTTGCTTGTCTAAGCCGTGAAAACACAGCCTATCATGATATCACGAAACTTTCTTTTTCTTAGCAGCAACACGTCACGATATCGTGCCAACTTTCTTTTTTTGAGCAGCAACGCGTCACGATATCATGATACTTTCTTTTTCTTAGTCGTGACAGAGCAACACGTTGCGAAATCACGACAACTTTTCATTTTTGGCTGCGATGGAGCAACATGTCGTGATATCGCGACAAATTTTCATTTCTGGCCGTGACGGAGCAACATGTCACGATATCGTGACACTTCTTCTCTTTTGTGATATTTTGCTTTTTTCCTTGATTTTTTTAGCATCTGGGTCACTGTAGTTTTCTTGGAAAGCATGTAAAAAGGTGGGTCCCCAATTTTGGGGTGTGTTGTGGATCAGCCACAACAAATGGTGACTCTGTTGTCAAATGCTCCTGAGCATTTTGGTGAGAACCCAACCTGAAATATACAAGCTTAAAAATAGGCGTCAGCACATAAAAGATAAACAAATACCGATAGATCAAAAATACATGAAACATCAGAATCATTAAGTATCAGCTCGATGTGTGCAATGTGTTTCATTCCCTATCGTTTGAAATTGATCAACATTCCATTGTCAGTTTCACTTATGATTTGCATGCAAGGCTATGAATGATTTGTGCAGGATTTGATGTATGATGAAGATGCTAGAGATATAACAACCTACTTTACAAATGCTCAAACCTTCTAATATCATGAACAAACATATTAAAACTGTCAAACCCTCTTAGGACCAAATATATGTATACCAAATTAATTCACTAGATCCCAAAGTTGGTTATGTGTCACTACTATCTTGAACCCATGTGCAAGTGAAAGTGAAATCAGAGCTTTGGGGAATCTGATTCCCAACCTAAGCGAGATGGGAATCTAACCCTGTCCATACTACTCTAATATGGAATTCATTACCTCACTTTGAGCAAAATGATTTAACTAGTTATAGATGAAATGGTTAGGCTAGTCTATCCGTTTGAATAGTCAATGGTCTTACTTTAAACAAGACATGCTGCCACACATGAGCATACTTAACCCCATAATCCATGATTTGGCTTCATTCATTCTCTTTTTTTTTTTTTATTCCTTGGACCTTTGGGATGACTACCCATCCTTGCTAGGGACATGTAGTATGATCCCTCCAATCCAATATTAAGATGAAATGGAAAATATTAATTTTATTTTTATTTCTTGGACCTTGGGGATGACTACCCATCCTTTGCAGAGGACATGTAGTACGATCCTTCCAATCCAAGATGATAAAATGAAATATGGAACATATTAATTTTATTTTTGTTTCTTGGACTTTTGGGATGACTACCCATCCTTTGTAGAGGACATGTAGTACGATCCTTCCCATCCAAGTTTTATGATAAAATGAAATATGGAAGCTTTGGGGAATCGGATTCTCAACCTAGGTGAGATGAGAATTATGCCCTATCCTTACTACTCCATGAAGGTCAAATCAGAGCTTTGGGGAATTGGATCCTCAACCTAAGTGAGATGAGGATTTAACCCTATCCTTACTACTCTGATTTTGGGCTTTAAGCATTATGGGAGTGGTAAAAACCACAGTTTTAAGGATTATGTTGCATGATAGGACAAACATGAAATATTCCTTTCGCCTCACATTTTCTTCCAAGTATGGTTTTGACCATTTTTCTCAAGATTTTTTTTAATGTGTATGGAATGTGCTTGGTTCAAGATAGCTCTGGCATCAGTTCCCAACCTTAGGATTTTATTTATTTATTTTATGTTCTAGAATAACCCTAAGAGGATTTGACATCTTTCAAATGATTGTATCTGAAATGCATATGCAACAAAGATGGCATGTATATGCGAAGTGGGATGTAATATGAATGTATTGCCATTTTGAATTGTAGATAAAGTATTGTCATAATTTGTAAAATTGACTACTTCATGCATCACAAGTTTCAAACGATATTATTTAACTATTTATGTTACTTGTAGAGCTTTCTACAACACAGTTCCAATGTTTCATATTCTCCTGATCTTAGGCATAAGTTGACATCTCAATTTTTTTTTTTTTGTAAAGCAAACCAAACATGTCCAAAGGATCTACACACAACTTTAAATCCAAATCCAAATAGCAATCCCAAAATGAAACTTGAAAACACAAACCCAAAACCAAAACCAAAATCTATATACAAATGTACAATATAATACAAGATGATGCAAAGCTTGGATTATCACCTTCCTGGATCCCAAACATGATTAGAACATTTCAACAGAAATATAACGTGATGTACATGCCAAATGTTGTAGGAATCCAAAAAAGACAATATTATACCACACCATGCAACAAATTTTAACTTCCCTTGCTCACCCCACCAATTAGATTTAATTCCATTAGTACTCTCATAGGTGAGCGTTAAAATACTAAAATGATTAGACAATAAATGATATTCAATTTTATCTTGTCTATTCTCTAAAACTTCCATTTCAAAACTCAATCCTTGATTTAGAATTAGGCTATCTTTTTCAAATATGCAATTTTGTAAGTAGGAGCCTATTTCTACAAATTTCAAATCCAAATCATTATTCATGTTTTTAGGCCAATCAAATTTGTGCAACAGTTTACAAGCATCTAGGATATTTACTAAATTAGGATCATTAAAAGCCTTTACCCTAGATTCAATTAGTAATTGTTGATGAATTTGATTTAACAGTTCAAGTGCATCAACTTATTTTTCATTTGTTAAAACAATGTTGTCAAAGGTGTGATTAGAAATCATACCTTGTTTTTCATTTACCTTTAATGACATTTCACCATAAAGATCATTCAAATTCAAAATATGGTCATGCAAATTTTCACCTAAATTTTGGATGTTTGAACACAAAAGGTTAGACTCTACCTTTTGAACATTTTTATTTACCAAAAATTGGTGAGAAATCGCAATTTCTTCTTTTACCTCATGGTCTTCATATTCTTCATTTATTAATTGTTCATTAAACATACCAAAGTTGGGCACCCATTTGAAAACATGCCCATCCTTTTCAACCCTCCAATATTCTTGGTCAAAGTGTATGTCCAATGACTCATCTTGATGATCCTTCATTTGAGTTGTTTCCAATTGATCAATCTCTTTGTCGTTTGGTTCCAATTCTTTGTTCACTATCCATGGTATCTCCTCATTTGAGTCCTAAAAATCATAATGCAAACTTGTATCCGCATCTTCAATGAATTTATATTCAACATGATCGAAATTTGCAACCTTCTCAAATCTTGTGAATGTGAGACCTTCGTATGATGTAGAATTTTCAACATCCTACATATCAAGTGAAATATGAGTTTCATCTATAAGGGTGTGAGAAAAGAATGCATTATCATATCTCCCCCAACCATTATAAAAATTATCTTCCAAATTTGTGGGATGAAACTCCATGGTATTTGTGACATGATCTTTTAATTCATTCATCAATTCACTTTCTTCTTTGCCCTTGGTAGTAAGATCCTCATTATCTTCCAAAATTTGACGAGATTTGAAACCCACTTCCAAAACATCCTCAAATGGTATAGGAGTTATAATATCTTCCTTCGAGTAGGCGATTATGTTGTCCTGTATATCAATTGGCATGCAAGTTTCGTTAGCAGTTTTGGAGAGAGTGTAGTCTTCCCACTTCTTCCACGCATCATAATAATCTTCTTCCAGAATCAAGTGGTGACGTCCGACTACTTCTTCGACATCTTCCAATTCGTCAATGTGTTTCTTATCAAATTCGTCTTCACCTTCCTTAGATGGTTCAATTATTTCCAAAAGTGGGTCGTTTCTTGAATTCAAATTTGTAAGGCTATCATCGTCCAAATTAGTAACCCATGATTCAATTTTATCACAATTTGGAGGATGAAGAATTTCTTTATTGTTAATTATACACATCTCATCAATAGTATCTTCCAAGAACAAGTGGTGAAACTCTATCATATCTTCAAATTCATTTATTGGTTTTCTCCCGATTTCACTTTCAACCATTTTATTCAATTCTATGGTGGGTTTCGTCCTATCACATATATCAAACATTGTTGAATTTAGAACCCCTTCATCTAAATAATCGTGTATCTCTATGAATGAGATCATTTCTGCATAATACTCACTAGCGGATGTTGGCTTAGCAATTTGCACCTCCTCGTGGACTACATCTAAGGTGTTTGAAAGATTTGAATATTCAAATTCATCCTCTTGATCATTCACCTTAGGTATCATTGGAGTGGAGGGTGCTATGTTTGATGGTTGGTGTAGGTTGGCATCACTAACTTCAAAAGAACTGTTTCTCATGTGAACATGTTGTTTCTTTTCTTCTTCAAGACCTTGTCATTCTATCTCTTCTAAGATCTCATGGATTTTCTCTAGAGACAAGCCACCCATTTTTTCCTCAATGAGCGAAGCAAGTGTGGGGTGTATGGCTCCTAGGTATACTTCCATGGCTTCCTCTTCTAATGTGTTAAAATTTTCCCACATTTGGGAGTGCAACTCATGAAATATTCCATTGAATTGACTCAAGGATTCATTAGGCTCCTTACATATGGAGGTAAACTGATTTTTCAAGATTTCTAAGTCAACTTGATTACCAAAATGATAAAGATAGGCTGCTTCTAGTTGTATCCAAGAAGTCCTAACCTCCATGGGTAGTTGGTTGTACCAAAAGAATGGTTTATCATCCAAAATGTATGCAAATAACTTACAAGCCACGTCCTCATAGAAAATCTGGAATTGACATAATGTATCCTTGTAGACGTATAGTCTTTGCAAGTATCCTAGTGGAACATCTTGATTAAAACATCATAGGAAATCTAATAACAATTTAGGAATTTGATAGGGTACCACAGGTATAGACAAACCCTTATAATGATCCTCCATTATAGATATCGTTCTTTCTCTTAGAGACATCATTTCTTTTCTCAGGGATACCATTTGCTCCTCAAGTGTTGCCATTAGTAAAACTCAAAATGTAATTTTAGAACCAAATCTGTTAGTCAAAAATGACAAAAGGAATCACAACACATCAGCATGAAATGACTAGCAAATATCCAACCTGCAATGTATAAAAAATCAAGTTAGCATCAACTAAGAGATGCATTCATTAAAATCAAATGAAAAGTAATTGCATGAAACAACACTTCATTAGTCGCGACCAAAATTTTCAAAATTAAATCAAATCACATCACTTCTGTATGAACAATCAAAATGCGTTGCAAAGCTCTTAAGCAATTATAAGCATTTAAAATCATAATGAAATAAACCGTTTCATGCCCTCCTTCTAGCGCCAATCTGTTGAGTGATATTTTCACCCGATTGTGAAAACACACTCTCCTATAGGATTTGGGTTCCAAATCCCCTCTTGCAAAGAAATTAAACAAGTAACTTCTCCAAGGTCTCCGCTATGTTAGCATTTTGCATATATATATTAATAATCTCAAATAAATATATTCAATTTAAATTCTTGGAACACCTTAGTGGTTGCAAGTAACTGTAAACAACGGGCAATGTTGGTTTATTTTACCGTGAAACTTTAATGATTGTTCGTTGAACCCGAATAAAGCAAATGTGATCTAGCTCTTGTATGACCACACTGTAACTTCAAAGTGGAAATTGATGAAATGCCATAAAACAAAACTCCTTCAATGAAATTGGAATTTTCATGAAGGGAATGTCATCATCGGCTCATGAATGAAAAATAAAATTGAAAATGAAATTCTGGCCCTGGACTGGAAATTTCTATTTTTGGATTTTTATGACCTGCGATAACACAGTAACTTCAGTGAATTTATAAAATACTAACAGATCCGAAAATGAAATCTCTAAATGCATATTTGAAATCTGCAGTATGACCTATGCACTGGTGAAACTATTTTTTTGTATTTTGGAATTTAATGACTGCAAATTAAAATGAAGTAACAGTTTCTGAAAGTAAAGTGCAGAGAAAATGAAAATAAAAATGTAGAGAATGAAAATCAAATGCATTCAGGATGATGCAATCCCATTCTGACAAAACCGAAGATATGAGGTTTCCATACATGCAACCTAACCTATTGGACCTGCAAAACATGCACAATCCTGATAAGCTAAGTGCTAATTCCTAGGGTTTGAATGAGGTTTTCAGATTTAGACATTCGCATGAAGCAACCAAGATAACTTGCATTTAACTCCATCTATAAGCCTAAAAATCTGAAAGGGGAAAGATAAACATTCAATCTTGCATGCAGAAAATAACTCCTTCTTTCTTGCCAATGAGATGCAACTCTCTAAAATTTTTGTATTAAAATTTATCAATTTACAATCACAGATGATTTCTAGTTTTCTCAAAACCAGAAAAAGGGGAAGAAAAACACTCCAAAGTAGGCCCAGAATGGCTTATCACCCTTAGCTCTACAACCCTGCTCGCAGTGGTTTCCGACCCTTGTACCAATCTGTGCTTCTACTTTTATACTTTTTGGCAATGCTCTCTGTTTTGCCCTATGACACTTCACTTCATCTCCTAGATCGCTTTGTTTCATCTTCCCTACCTCTTCGTCATTTTTGACTTTATGCTTGATGTGGAAACATTTGATCTTCTCTGTGAACTGTAATGCTTCCCATGATTCTTACACCTTTATGCCATGTTTCCAGCGCTGCCCTTGCATGTTCTATAATGGCCCATCATGAATCGCAGCAAAAATAGCATGTCGCGATATCATGACATTTTCTATCTACAGCTTTGTTCTTCCACTTGTATCACGAAAACAAGACATGTCGCGATATCGCGACGTTTTTATACCCGCAGCTTTATTCATCTTCAAGCACCACAAAAATGAGACATGTCGCGATATCATGATATTTTTATATCAACAGCCTTCTCTGCCTTCATGCACCACGAAAATGAGACATGTCGCGATATTGTGACATTTTTCTGTCAACTACCTCACAAATGCAACCTGTCACGAAATCGCGACATTTTTTTTGTTTTGGGCTGTGTAGATGCAACTTGTCATGAAATCGTGACATTTTTTTTTCTTGGGCTATTTTGCTGTACTTGGCTGCAAAAACGTGACATGTCACGAAATCGTGACACTTTTTCATTTTGTACCATCTCGCTGCTTTCTGTCGTGAAATCGCGATGCTTTTCTCTTTCGGGCTGTCTCGTTGCTTTCTGTCGTGAAATCACGACGCTTTTTCATTCCGTACCATCTCACTGCTTTCTATCGTGAAATCGTGACACTTTTTCTCTATGTTCACTTTGGCTGCTCTAGGTCACAAAAATGCGACATGTCACGATTTCACGACACATTTCCCTCGCTTAGCTTGTCAGTCATCGTGAATCATGAAAATGAGACATGTCACGATTTCGTGATGTTTTCTTTCATTTGTTCCTTCCTCACTTTTATGCCATGAAAACCTGACATGTCGCGATATCACGATGTTTTTTATCTTTTGCCCTTCATCTCATCTTCAGGTCACAAAATGGCGACATGTCACGATATCGCGACAACTTCTGCATTGACTCTTCCCTTGCTGCCTTCGATAACGATTTCATGACAAGTCGTGATATCGCGACATTCCCTCAACTTCGACAGTTGCGATATCGTGACATTTTGAGTCTTCAACTTGGTTCTTTGTCTTGCATCGTGATTTCACAACACGTCGCGATATCATGAAATTTTCTCTTCATGATGCATTCTGCTGCTCTTAGTCGCGAAAATGCGACATGTCGCGAAATCGTGACAATTTTCCATTTTGTTGCATTTTGTTACTCTTGGCCGTGAAAATGCGACATGTCACGAAATCGTGACACTTTTTCGTTCCACTGCACTTCGCTTGTCTGAGCCGTGAAAACGCGACCTGTCGCGATATCGCGACACTTTATTTTTCTTAGCAGAAACACATCATGATATCATGCCAACTTTATTTTTTTGAGCAGCAACGCATCGCGATATCACGATACTTTCTTTTTCTTAGTTGCGACAGAGCAACACGTCATGAAATCATGAAAACTTTTCATTTTCGGCCGTAACGGAGCAACATGTCGCGATATCACGACAAATTTTCATTTCTGGCCATGACGGAGCAACATGTCATGATATCGCGACACTTCTTCTCTTTTGTGATATTTTTCTTTTTTCCTTGATTTTTTTAGCATCTAGGTCACTGCAGTTTTCTTGGAAAGCATGTAAAAAAGGTGGGTTCCCAATTTTGGGGTGTGTTGTGGATCAGCCACAACATGACCATTATTAGAAGATAACATCTCATGAGAATGGGTTTGCAATTGATCCACTTGTAATAAAATGCAATTGCAACATATATTAGATAAGAAATATTTGTCTAATATTTTTACTATATAATTTTCCTAATGCATCTATTAGACAATGTATATTGAAATCTTGAAGCAATAATATTCTAAAGGTCATTTGAATTGAAAAATGAATCAAAATCCTCCATTGATTCCACTTGAAATAAAATACCATTGCAACATATATTAGATAATAAACATCTATCTAATAATTTGCTATATGATTTTTCCAATGCTTCTATTAACCAATGTATATTGAAATCTTGAAGCAATAATATTCTGAAGGCCATTTGAATTGAAAAATGAATCAAATTCCTCCATTTATTTAGAACATCCATGAGTATGACCATTTTTTCAAAAGAGATAAAATTGTGTTGAAGCCTCCTCTACCAACAAAAAAAAATCCATATATCATAAATCTGAATTGTCATAGAATTTGTTATAAATAAAATAAGGTCCTTCTAACATCTATAATGAAGAGTAATTGTATTTGGAACATATACTTTTATAACTCAACTTTGGTATTTTCCTCTTTACCACAAAAGATACAAGTAACCCAATTATGTTTTTTTCTATCAATTTCCCATTCCGTTTGTGTTTGTCTCATATTTTTGAATACTTTTTGAAGTTTTTATGATAGAATTTACTAGAGAATACCCCATATTTCAAAAAAATTTAATTGCATCCTTATATTCCTTACTACTTATTTTTATTTCTCTGATTAAAATAATCTCGGGACTATAACAACCCATTAATTCATGAGTAATTCGTTTTTAAGGGTCTTATCCATAGCATAATATTACCAGATACTATTTTCATCATAACTTCTTATTCTTATTTGTGGGCTTAGCCCCATTCTTGTTAACACTTACGGTATTTGTTTATAGTTTTCAAAATTGATATCCCTATGAGTTATATTTTCTCTTTATTCTTATTGTGAGGATCTTCCCCTTACCTATCAACACTTTCCTCATATATCTCTTTGATTTTTTTGGGTTGTTCACAATGAGACTTATGATTTATAGTTTTATGCTACCCTACTACCTTGAATAACATGAAGTGCAAGGAATGACCTTATAACACTTTCTTATTTATGTTGCTCTAGAAACTCTAAAATGCAAGGACCATTCTCCATATTACTTACTTTCTTATGATATCTAAAAACCCTAATTATTTATTTATAATATTCACACTCATTTCTTTATCATGTTATTCTTAAAACCCTAAAGTATAATATGTACACTCTATACTACTATTATTTTTGTTGTAAGGATATGATTTTATACTACTTTATGAAAATAAAGACAATTTACCTGGATTAAACATGACCTCTTCCAACTTTTTTGTTTTAAAATTTACCTCCACATCTTGCTTTATACCTTTAATTCTTTTATAATTTGAACTTGCACATTCTAATTACTCATACCTTGTATCCTTCTTTGTTTCTCTAATGCTTTATCCATCTAGGGTGTGAAAAGAATATAGATGACTATGATGTCATGACTTGGGACTAGTTATGTGCTCAATGTAAGGAAGTAAACATAAAAAGAAGTCATTACAAGAATTACCTTGCTATGGGCTCAAAAGAAAGAATATGGCTCCTTGACTAAGAATAACGAATCTAGACAAAATAATCTATGAATTTGTAAGTAATAGTAAATTTGTTAATTTGTGTATTTACATGATAGATTCATATTTGTGAAATGTAGATTTTTATATAGAAGATATTGATTTTTGTATAGTTTTATGCAGGATATCAAATAAAAAATACTTGATATCTTGAATTTCATAATATGAATAATGATAAAAAGTACCTCTATTTTAAAAATATCATAGAATAACACCAAATATTTTAGTTGTATACATTTAAATATTTTTAATTATTTAATTTTAGATTTAATCTAATAAAAAATATTGATTTTATTTCAATATGTTTTCTACTATATTGATTGAGGGTAAGCTCAAGACAAGAATATTAAATCAAAGGGTGAGTATGTCAAGGTGGGAGACAATGGTGAGGGTGGTAGTGATTACAACAATGAGGATTTGGATGGAAGAACAAATGCAATTGACAAACATAGCTTTTTCCATATTTTATATATATTTATTGATATACATCCATTCATTTTTATATATAAATTAGCAAATAGTTTTGCCCATGTTTTATATAGGTTTATTTAAATATATCCATACATGTTTTTGTATATGTATATCTTACATAAACTACATATATTTAGATCGATTCTTATTTTATCTATATTTGTTGCAAAGAATGTATACTTTGATTTTATATTTATTTTATATTTACAATGGTTAATATGTAATATAAATAAAGAATAATTCATATATCTATCACTAATAATTATTATAATATTTATTTTAATATTATAACTATAATTAATTATAATTTATAATTATTTTTTAATATTTTTGAAAATGAATAAATTGTAACATTGTTGTCAGGTCCATAGTCCAAAAAAGGTGGATATGTGCAATATTGGTGCTATATTTTAGCATACATTAATATTATGATTCTATGTTATACCAATCGTATATCAATACAAAAATGGCATCATAATGCCACCTTAGCACAAGATTATGATTAAAATAATTGGAGAAAAAAACATGATTTTCGACAATCCCCTTCCACTATGACAAATCTATGATCATAAAATATAATAATGAATATAGTTGGATATACCATTTCTATCATTCCATATGTCCCATACTTAAATGTATTCCACACTTCCAAGACATCCTCAACAAATATATATATATAATAACTATCTTGCTCAAACCTATGGCTTTAATAAAAAATCATTACTTGTGGAAGTGTAGATTAAGTTTCCAATACTCTCTTCAAGAAACACATTAATTTGAACACCTAGAAAGAAACCAGGGTACCAATGCCTACCATACCAAGAGAGATAGATGTCATAAGCTCCATTTATGAAACATGAGGTGATTCAAAGTTCATAATTAAATCTCTAGTCAACCTTAATAAGAATGGATAAATCTTTCAACTTTAAATACCAATAATTTAATAGTATAATTTTTTTGATGTTAGTCCCAAAAATATGGATAGTTAGAAACATATTACCGTCAGATAAAAATCCATCAATCAAACCAAAAGTGAACAAACAAAAGTTTATTATTAAACATGTATTCCAACAACCAAACCTATGTCCAAAAAATTAGTATCATACTGAAGTCCTTGTCCATGCATATAGAAAATCAAATAATCCTTGAACTAGATCTAATAAGAACAAACCACACTCTAGCATGCTAAATATATGCACTACAAATTACCCTAGTAAATTAAAGTTATCCTTTATATATGTCCTCTCAAATACTTAAGATATTAGGTCCTTGGGTAAACTAGAGATAATTTGTGAATTCAATTAGAACCCATATCTTTCTATCCAATATATTACTTTGAAGAGTTCAAGGATTTAAATTAATTTCTTCTCCTTCTACGTTAGTATCTTATCAAGTAGAAATATTTTTTATTTCATATTTGAACCACTTTATTTCTCATTATTTATATGTTGTCTTACAATGACTCATATATAAGTTAATTTGTGTATCCCTTATTAATGGGATATTGTTCATATATTAGAAAAATTACACAATGAAGAAGTGGTTTCTAGATTTCCACTATTTACGAGAACAACTACATGTTAAATCAAGAGACTCATGGTATACTTAGGTCCCAAGCCATTTGCATTTTCCTATATCAAACTACATTGAATATGAGAGGTGGTAGATGGGTTACATTCCCTAACAAGTTTTAATTGACTTAAGGTTAGATTAATGGATAATTATATTAAGAAAAAAATCCTACAAGGAGGATGAGACTCTTCATGGTAATTTATCATACAATAACGACTTCTTATTGGTGAATTTTCACCTTGGCATAGGGATGTAGTTCATTACATAATAGACCAAATTTATTCTATTATATCCTCATTATTATAGAAGAGATGGGTTAGTATCTAAGTTGTGGAAAAGTATGCCATATTGGTATTAGATTTTATAATACTTTATAGAAACATTTTGAAGTATATCATTCACCACAAATTAGATATAAAAGAGTAAAAGAGATAAATAAGAAAGAAAATAAATGAGAAGATATTGTTAAATGTAAAGGAAGAGTTATATGCCCTTAGGCATCCCATGATGTATCACTTAATATCACCACACTAATGCAATGGATTAGTGGTTCATGGGTACGTATTATATACACCTAATACCTAATAATTACATGTCATATTAACCTCAAGTTATCATAACTTAATGACCTTAAATGTTAAATTATAAATTACAAGGTAAACCATACAAGTGGTTTAACCAATGCCTCTAGGACTAAATACATAAAATTGTGTCCATAAAATTACATAGAGAATGCATCATACACACCCATAGACTTACATTAAGAGTACCTTTAGGATCACATCATTATTACCGATCTTGGTGAGTAAAGTTAAATTACTGATATTCCAACACTTCCCTATACTTTGAGCTAGGTACCAAGCAGAGAGTACATTAGATGTGGTAACATCTTCTCCTCCATAATGAATACTTGAATAAGACAAAGAATCTTAGTTATGAATGTTATCATCTACACTTCTAAATGCATATAGGCTAGGTCAACCCTTCCTCAAATATCAACTTGTGATTAGATCTTGTAAATCACGTTAAGCTTCCTATGAGAAGTTCATCAACAAACAATATAGCAATCACAATATTCTACTAATCTAAGAAGCATGTAGTTATTGTATGTATATATTTTATTGAATCATCAAGTAATAGGAGTATGTATTTGGATAGCCAACCCCCGTCATCTATGAGGTACCCCTAGAAATAAGAATAATATTTTACAATATTGTAACATGTTGAAATAATGTCACAAATATTTAAATGTCTAAAATTACACATTTTTAAAATATCATGTGATCTAAAAGAGGACCTAAAATTATTTTGTGTGTAAAATGTGTGGCCTTCTAAATATTGGTCCTAGTAGTGAGGATAATTTTGAAAAATAACATAAAACCTTAAAAGAAAAAATGATCAATCAAGGTATGCCAAACATCTTGAGAAATATTTTACCACAGCATCCCTGCATGAACATGAAATGATATAGGTTATTTTGTGACTGATTAGTGTTCTCTGTACATATAAGAATTATTAATTTATTTCCACATTGACACCACATCAGATAAATAAGAAAAGAAGTTAATAAGGTGTGGATGAGGTTCAAACTGACAACTCCAAGATAAGGAGCATTATAAATTGGCTAGGTTAGTTGGTCACTACCCACTCACCATGGAATAAAAAGGATGTACCTACTCTTTCAATTTGCAAAGGCACTAGGCACATGTAATACCTTTCTCCAATGCTAAAATAATATCATGGTGACTTGAACCAATGCCTTCATAAGAGGTATGTCCTAACACATATTTTCCCACTAATGCACAAACATCATATCCTAACAAAATACCATGCTTTAGATAAGGGAAAAAAATTATCACCAAAGGGATTTGAGCTCAATATGTCTTCCATATAAAAGCTAGTGCATCCAAGAAGGGAAAAAAACCTCCTCATAGATGATGGAATGATCAATATTTCTCACAAAACTCTAAAACAAAAATATGACCTAAGAGTCAAACTAGAGACCCTTTGGTCTTAACTAGACTATCTTTCTCATGTTTTCCAATACAACTATAGGTAATATCAAAACTTACAACAACATCTATCCTTGATTAAAAAAGAGAAATGGTATATGCCTTGAGACTTTAAGGGACTTTAACCTATGATCATATCAAAAGATGATAAAAAAATATTGTTATGACCAATACATCAATGCATGTCACTAGGAACATTCCGCCATGTAATTCATAGAAATAAATTTTTGGAGGGATATTTAGATTGTTGTTCATTCTAGGAGGAGGACATAAAAGGTCTTGAATAGAACCTATGACCTTGTATCATAACAACTTGAATAGTTATCCACTACAAAAACATACACTAGGGGTTTGAACCTTGAACCTATTACCTCCAAATAAACATTACCACCACTATGCCACTAGGTGTTCACCAAACATATACCCAACAAGGAAATATATGAAGGTGACATAGTCAAGAAAATAACAAAAAAAATGTTAACAAAACATATTTTCCATCAACATGCTATTGTGCGCAAATATTAAAAAACTCCCTATTATTTTATATCATCTTATGATTCTATAGGAAGAAAACAAAAAACAAACATAGGTGGAATTTGAAACCATGTTTTGTTGATTAAGAGTCTTTAAAAATGGTATGTTAGTTACATTAGTGATTTAATTTGTTTGTCCTATTCATAATTTTATCCTTGAATAATGAAACACAATGGAACAAACAAGGAAAAAATATCAACAAGCTTTGATCCTACAATATTTGTTTTCTAAAATACTTAGAAAACTTTTATATGCTAGGACATAATGTGTATGGTATAGAATAAAATTGTGTGGTACCCCATAGAAACACTACTCCTCTCACTCAAAAAAGGAGATATATTTGGAACATAATAAGTTGACGATCGAATCTTGCAATTGAAATTAAAAAATATAAATTTATGTTTTTGAAAATTTCCTCTAAAAATAGAAGAGGGTGTTTTTCTTTATTTGTTCCTTAATCCATTGATTAAAAAATCTTTCTTTTCGATAATCGAGTGATGTTTCCATATGACTACTTTGATACCATGTCAAATATTACAATATTTTCAAAAACATTTTAAAGCCTAACATTCATTGCATATCAGATGTGAAAGAGTAAAAGAGAAAAATAAGAGAGAAAATAAACAAAAGAAACATTTAAATAAATAAAAAGGAAGACATGTGTGCCCTTAGGCACCCCACAACGTATAATTCTTATCACACACTATTGTAACAGATCAATGGTTGGGTTTATTTATAGTATATACCTAATCCCTAATAATCACATGTCATATTAACCTTAAGTTGACATCACATAATGAATTTAAAGATTAAATTACACCTTACAAGGTTAACCATACTAGTGGTTTAACCAATGTCACTAGGGATAAATACATAAAAATATGCTTGTAGGCATACATAAAGAGTACATCACACACGTTCATAGGCTTACATCATCACCATTGGCCTTAGCCCATAAGGTCAAATGACTAGTATTCCAAAATTTGGAAGATACCTTTTATTGGTAGTTATATAATTGTATCTATCTTGCATGCATCATCATATGGACCATCATAGTATTCTTAATGAGGGGTGCATAAGATCTACGACATAAATATTGGATTCACATAATTTCACATAAAATATTTAATTTGGGATACTTGTAGCCTATCCTTGAACATAACACACCCTCAAGTATATGCAAAAGTCTCCAAATTTTCATGTAGCATATTCCCATGCCATGGATACTCCTTTAGAGGAGTTACATTCCATAGCTACACCATGGCCTTCACTTGGGGACTAGATATTATAGATGAAATGAACATTATATTCTATAATGGATAAAATTTTACTATTATACTAAAGAATATTATACCAAATGGGTAGACATTTTGCCTATAAATATCCTCATAAATGTTTTATAGTCCTATTGAGTGACGGTAATGGATGGTGGACGTGGAAATTAGAGTACAAAGAGGTTTGTGCCAAAGGGAAATATACCAGGGCATTGTACAAATGTAAGATAATAGGGGATGGTATAGTTATAATAATTAAATTAATATAGTGCATGGTAAATGAGTTGAAAAGAAATGACACGATTTTCATTAATAGACTTGTCAAAATACATTTTGCTGAAGAATGAAAAAAAAATAAAGACATGAAAATAATTCATTAGTTACACTAAAACATCGGGAGGAAAAGCATAAAACACAACAAAGGAGATGAAAGGAGAGGCATATGAATACCAACGGTTGGAAATGGAGAGCATAGACATATCAAAAATCTTAAAAGGCGAAGGAAAAAATTGAGAAAGGGCTAGACCTTTTTGGAGGTTAGATGTTGGATTTTTACCATACCACTCGACTGTTTTTCACCACATGAGGGCAATTAGGGGTATATTTTTCTGCACTTGTATGTGTGATATTGAAGACATATTTTCTGCAATATAATGGAGATATTTCAAGTTTTAATGCATGTTTATGGTTAACTTTGTCTTATTTTCAGCATATTGCACCATTTCCCTAGAAGATTGCACCACATTAGCTATTTGACTGCGTGAATTCAGGTAACACTAATGCTGGTTTTTGTGCAGAATACTAATGCTTGCAGGGTCTATGGAGAACTTCTGAGTTGTAGTATTTGTTTTATGTCCAGATTTTTATTTTTATTTTTCTATCCCTTCTTTTTGTAGATTTTTTTAAAACTTTGGTGATTAAAATAAAAATAAAAAAATAAAAACTCCAAAAATAAATGCATGGGTGTAAAGAATGAACTTCAATATTTCATTTGAAACAATTTCTATCTTATTCCGAAGCCATTTCAAATTTATAAAAATTGTTGAAATTTACTATTTTATAAGGGTTTTATAATTTCGAAATTTTGCATTTTGTCATGTTTCAAAGGTAAATTAATTTTGTTAGCTTTGCATTTTGATTCATAAAAAATAAATGGACTTCTATTTATGAAAATTCCAATTTCATTAAATGGGGTAATTTATGTGGTACTTCATAGGCCATCATTTTTAGAGCAATAAATTGCCTTCTCTTCATGAAAATTTTGATTTCATTAAAGAGAGGGATTTTATGCATTATATCAAAGGCTATTGTTATCCAATCAGGAAATTATTTCTTCTTTATGAAAATTATGATTTCATTAAAGAGGGTTAATTTACAATGACATTTTAAGGTAATTTATTGTCATCTCTTTATGAAAATTAATTTCATAAAAGAGAGGTAATTTATATATTTTGTCAAAGGTTATTGAAAATTTTTATTTTCAAAGCAACATCAAGTGAATCCTTTTATCATTTAAGTTTACAATTTAGATATAGAATCTAATCTTCTATTTCATACTTAAAGTAGGGTTTAATGCAAGATAAAAACTTGTTTAAATCTACTTAATCAAAAGAAGATAAAAGCTATCTAAAATCCTTCAAGATAAAATGAACTAAGGCTTTACATCGTGGTCATATGAGGGCCAATTCACATTTACATTCCTTTAAGTTTCATGAACAATCGTTAGTATGGTATAATAAAATAAACCAACACATGCCCCTTGTTAACAATTACTTGCAAATCACTAACGTATTCCTAGCACTCATTCAAAACATCTTTGCAAGACTACAAATACACATGTGCAATGCTTTTATAGCAGAACCTTGGAGAAGTTGTTTTATTTTTAATTTCTTTGCAAGAGAGGGTTTGTGATAAAAATTCTAAGGTTTGTGTGGTTTTGCAAGTGGGAAAAATTACCACTCAATATTTTGGTGCTAGAAGGAGGACCTAAATTGGTTTACTTTATTGCTATTTAGGATATAACTTGTTCATTTTACTTCGAAGAATTATTTGAAAGTATTGGTCTTGACTAACAAAATTTTATTGTCTTGTGATCACTTTCATTGATTCAAATATTTTCTAATTAGTGATGCATTAATGCTAACCTTTTGTAAATTGGAAAATGTTCTCTAATGTCATGGTTTAATTGATGCATATCTTTTGGTTGATATACATGATGATTTATGTGTTAAACATTTGAGATTTTTTAGAATTTTAGTGCTTCTTTGCAAGATATTTATTTGACTAACAAATTTGGTATTAAAGTTATATTCTTTAAGCTTCACTAATTGCATCTATTTTTCTAGCCAGGGCAGGAATTAAATTATGGATAGTTGACTATTATAGTTAGATAGACATGCCTACTCATAAAATTCTTGAATGTGTAGAAAATCATTTACCCATGTTTAAGAATTATGTGACCTTAGTTGAGAAACATATTCAAAGGTCCAAGGACATATTAAGGTATTTTTAAATGTGGAATGGAGATATTCCTTGTAGATTATTTTGTATACATTGGATGAGGTTGCGTTTGAGTGGTACCTATACCTACCTGAAGGTTCCATCACTTATTGGGCTCAACTAAAAGCAATATATACTAGCCATTTTGGAAAACAAGTTGATCTAGTTTTGATGCTAAATCAATTTATCTCTATTTGTAAGGAATCTAATGAATCCATGAGTGAATTTAATGATAGGTTTCATAAGTTGTATATTGAAGTGGTGCTCCATTTCATCATTTCAAAAGAGAGAGCCATTCAAATATACATGGGAGCCTTAGACCCCTTAATTGCTAAATTTCTAGGGGAAAATATTGAAGATTCATCCTTGCCTAGAGCCTACAATATCATAATAATATTAGAAGAATGGCATATTTTGCACAGTCAAACACCACCCACAAGGCAATTTGAGGCACAACCTCCTCCCATGATGAATTGTTCTTCAAGAGTTATTGAAGCCAACCTACACCAACCATCCAATATAGCACCCTTGAATCAAATGAGATCTAATGTGAACAATCAATGGGATAAAGTTGAATGTAAAAATATTACAACCAACCTACACCAACCATCCAATATAGCACCCTTGAATCAAATGAGATCTAATGTGAACAATCAATGGGATAAAGTTGAATGTAAAAATATTACAACCACCTTAGATTTCATCCAAGAGGATGTGCAAGTCTCAAAGCCAATATCAATTAATGGGGATTGGGGTGAACAAACTCATCAAGATATGAATATTATTTCATGTCTATGCACAAAGGAAGATGGAGATAATCATTAGAAGCAAAATACAAGAGTTGATCTTATTGAATAAATCCTTGATTCACCAAATATTGAGAGCAAATTTGAAGAGTCAAGACATGAATCTGAAGACATGATGGAACTTATCGCTTGTTTTTAGAAGATTGTCATTGTAAATATCAAGAAATCCAACATGAGTCAATTTTTGATAAGCTAGAGATGAGTGGCTCAAAGTTCTGGTTTACAAGTGAGGATTGGGATGATCATAGAAATAAGAATATAAAAATTGATCCCATTATAGAAAACCCTAAGTCATTAGAAGTGGTTGAAAGTGAGGTTGAAAGAGAATCAATAAATGAATTTGAATTCATAACAAAATTTTACCACTTGTTCTTGAAAGACACTTTGGATGAGATTGTTGAAGTGGATGGTTGAGAAAACTCACACCTTCCAAATTGTGATAAAATTGAATCATGGGTTACAAATGTGGATTGTGATCTTGCAAGCTTGAATACAAAGAGTAACCTAATTTTGAAAATAATTGAACCATCTAAGGAAGGTGAAGGTGATTTTGATGATCAACCCATTGATGAATTTGAAGAACGTGAATATATGGCTGAACATCACACCCCAACTTTAAAATATGGTCATTGTTGGTGCAATAAATGGGAGAAATTTGTTGCTCCTTCTAATGAAGCACTCGTTTCACCTGATATGTAGGACAAGTTGCAAAGGCTAGTTCTATAGCTTAAAGGAAACATCGCTCAATTACAAGAACAAATACCTCAAGATGCATATCTTGATGATGCTCCAAATCATCCTCATGAGGCAAAAGTCGAAGATAATAAAAATGATATTATTTCAAACAATAGAGAGATATTAGATTAGACTGGTTTTGAAACATGTGATGAATCATGACCTTCCATAAATTTGGATGAGATGATTAAATTTGATTATCAAATCCTTCAACATCCTTTAGATGATGAAAAGGAAGAATTTGAAGAAGAATTCCTTGAAGTTTATGAGGAAGAAATAGTATGGATGGATAACAAGAAATGGGAAGAATATGCTCACTCTAGACATTCTAATGAAATTTTTATGTCAATCAATATGCAGGATAATACAATTGCTTCCTCACATGAGGATATTACAAGTCCTGTACAATCTGAGAAATTTTTGAAAAAAATGTTTGAATATCATTAAGTATTTGATAGTGATAATGATTATACTACCATGGATAAAGAAGGAGAACCACTTACTTTGGTCCCCTTTGAGGGGTAAGAAATTAAAAATCTTGATCAACCTATTGGCTCTATAATGCCTATGTCACCTCAATTAGAGGAAATTCTAGAGCCTGAATGGTTTGGGTTTGATATCACTAATGATCCAATTGAAAATGTTACTTTATCTGAAACAACTCAAACAATTGATCAAGAGCATGTATTATTTGACACATCCTTAGATAGACAAGGCTCATGGTTTGAAAAGGATGGACATGTTTTTAATTGGGTGCCTAATTTTGGTGTCTTTGATAAATAGGTCATGGATAAATAAAAGGTGCTACATGATGATGAGGATGAAGACCATGAAGAAAAATAAAATATGACAAATCCTCTATAAGTATTGGTAAATAGAAACATATCAAAGGTAAAATCTCACATTTTGTGTTCCACCACTCGAACTCTAGGTGAAGGTATGCCTAATTGGTTGTTGGATTCAAATGCTATTGGTGATGAAATCCCATTTGTGGTTGATAAATAATTTGAGTCAATTTATCCTCATTCCACAAATGATATTGCTTTGTTGAATGAAATAAAAGTAGATGGGCTTCAGTTATTGAATCAAGTGCATCAAAAAGTAACAATTGAATATAGGATACAAACTTATGATGATTCTCATTTGATAGATATCCTATATGCTTATGAATTTTTACATAGTCATGATTGGCCTAAGGATATGGATAATGATTAAGTTTCAAAATTTTTAGAAATAGCCTCATATTTAAAGGAAATATTATGTTCTTGTGAAAATAAGAATTTAATTCAAAGTAATGAATCATATTTTGAAATTTACACCTCTTTGAATGAGCAAGAAAGAATGGGAAATCAGTTATTGTCTTATTAGTTTAATAATTTGAAGCTCCATTATGGAATTACTAATCGAACTATACTAAAATGGTGGGGTGAGAGAGGCAATATGAATATTGTTGTATTGTTTGGCTTAATATTGTTTTCATTGGATTTCTGTAAAACTTGGCATGCTTATCATGATATGTGTCTGTTAAAGTGTCCTAATTGTGTTTGGTATCCAGAGAAATAATGGCCTAAATTTTGCATCATATTGTACCATAGTGTATATTTTTGTATATAGTTATGGTTTTCATGTTTTTTTTTAGCTTTGTGGTTTTTATGTTTTGTCCTTAGTTGTTGATTTTGGTGCTTTTTTTTGTTATTTTGCATTAGGTTAGGTTCAGGTTTGTGTTTCTAGTTTTGTATTTTGGGTTGTTCCCTTGTTTTAGGTGATGTTTCATGGTCTCTAATTTATGGCCTCTTGTCCATTTTTCTGTTCATTTGTTGAGTAGGTTGGAATACCTACTATGAAAGCAGGTGAACCTAAGAAAATGAGGATGAATTATTTTGTGATCATTCTTATATTTTAGGACTAAAATGGTGGAGAGTAGAACAATGAAATATTTCACTAAAACTCCACATGTAAATCACATATTAAAGGGCATTTATGGAAGTATTGAAGGATGACGTTATATTGATTTACAAATTAAGGTAAAAATTCAACACACGCTATCTCTATGCTTCCTAACCTTAGTGATACATAAATTATTGCAAAGCTATATATATATGAGCATTTAAAAGCTTGATCAAATTAGTCACAAATTCTAGATAAACTCTACCAGGGCTATGGATGCATAACTGACAGTAGGGCTCTGTATAGACATAGTTCGATTATAAGAAATGCTTTGCAAAGTATTAAGAAAACACAAGGGTGAGTTAGATAAAACATATCGGAGCTATAAATGTTTGAATAGCAGTGGGGCTCTGTTTGTAAAAGTTTTTGTTTTATGAGTCATGATTAATAGCCTAAATACAAGTTAGGTGATGGAATCTGGATGGTTTTTAGAGGTGCAAAATAAATTACTTTGTCACACACTGAGCAAAGGTAGATGGATTAGTTGTTTATTCGAAGTTGTTTACCCCCACCTTCTTAGGACATCGCTAAATAATCTGTATTTCATTGATATTTTGTGTTCTCATTTCAAATTGGGTTCTTCACCCAAAATGCTCGGGAGCATTTTATAGCAGAGTCACCATTTTTTGTGACCATTCCATAACTAGCCCCAATAATTGGGGACCCACCTTTTATTTTTTGATTTTGGATATTTTTTGTTTCATTTTGAGTGTCTAGTGGGTCCTTTCATTTGGATTTAAGCTTTAGTGTTTGGGTTAAGTCAATAGATTTTAAGGTTTGGTTTAAGTTTTGATTTTATATTAGTTTCCTCGTTTTGATTTTTAATGATTAAATCTTTCTTTTATGTTGTTTTACTTTAATATAAATTAAACCAACTTAAAAAAATATATAATTTTCTCAAAAAAAATAAAAAAAAATATCTATATATACATATATGTCATATATGCATATATAACAAAAAAATAAAGAAAATAAATGAATTAATAAATATTTAAATGTATGTATATTATATATATATATATATATATAAAAAAAAAAATAAAAAAAAAAAAAAAAAAAAAAAAAAAAAAAAAAAAAAAAAAATATAAAAAATAATAAATATAAAAAAAAAAAAAAAAAAAAAAAAAAATTTTTTTTTTTTTTAATCCCCCCCCCCCCCCCCCCTCTATTTATTTTTATTTTTAATTAATTACCCCCCCCCCCCCCCCCCCTTTTTTTTTTTTTTTTTTTTTTTTTTTTTTTTTTTATTCCCCCCCCCCCCCCCCCCCCTCTCCTCTTTTTTTTTTTATATTTCCCCCCCCCCCCCCCCCCCCCCCCTCCCCTTTTTTTTTTTTGTTTGGGGGGGGTCTCCCCCCCCACACTCCTCCCTTTTTTTTTTTTTTCTTTTTCTCCCGGGGTTTTTTTTTTGGGGCCCCCCCCCCTTCTTTTTTCCGTTCCCCCCCTTGGGGCCCCCCGGGGGGGGGGGGGGGGGGGCATCCTTACTGGTAGCCATGGATAGGAAGAAATCAGTTTTAAACTGTGATGATTATGTGATAAGATACAAAAAATAAAAATTACCTAAGTTTTTTTGAAAGGTTAGATTTAAAAAAAAACCAAACCTAAGCCCTACAATCCACATCCATTCCACCTTACTAAGGCTTTTGCATACAATGGTAGTAAAACTGTGTGCAACTCCTAACAAAACTCTATTCTTGAAAACCCAATCATTTTTTGTCATATATATATATATATATATATATATATATATATATATATATATATATATATATATATTTGTTAAGTTTTTATATTACCATTATATATTCATCATATAATATTACTAAAAACTCATTTAAATTCCCTATAATTAATTAAAATAACCATTACATTTTATTAAAGTAATTACTTACCAAAATACTAGGTATGCCAAAATACTATGTATGGCAAATACTATGCATAACCTGATACTGATACTTCTATTATATAACCTGGTAGGTATAACATTTGGGAAGTAAAATAAAACCATGATATTGCTTTTTTATAACCTGTCAGCCATAATATCTGGCTATTCACGTTGAATTAAGTTTTAGCATTTTATTATCATCGCTAGCTTTCCCTCAACTTATCTAATAGTAATCCTTTGAAACCATGGAGGGTTGTTGGAAGATACACAAAGAGTTGTTGGAAGTTACACATTGACTGATGGGCTTTTCTAGATTTTCTGTAACATATTTAAAAAAAAAAAATCTAATGATTATTTTGAAATTATTTATTTAAAAATTTAAAACTAAAATAGTAAAGATATGATCCTTAGTCAACCAAAAACCACAAAAAAATAGCACACTCTAACATAGATTCTCTTGCAGTTTTATATAATCCCAAGGTACAACTTTATCTCTTTGCTGGAAATTTACAAGATGGATTGAACCATCCAAAATTTCCTTCAAGAACATCAAAAATCGATACATAATTTAATATTCACTGAGAAATTTTTTATAAAGAGCCAATTTTTTTATTGTATCATGCCTTGTTAAGTGCTTTGCTGGTTTGATTAGGGTTTTTTTGCGAGTAAAGAACAAAGAAATAATGGCCAAAACAAAAAAGAGAGGAAGAGTTTGCATTGTGTTTCTAAACCTGTTATTTTTTAGCCTCGGTATCGAAATCTTGATTCCTTATACTTATACCTTGTCATAGTTTTAAAGTTTTAGATCTTCTTTGGTTTTATCTTTATTGCTTTGTTTTCTTTTTTTATTAAAAAAATGTGAGTTTAAAGGTTTTATTTGCATGGAGACCTTCAAGATACAAAATATCTTATATCAATAGGAGATATTGATCATAAAACTCACATATTTCACTTCAAAGGATTCCATAATTTAGAATAGACCTCCTTTTTTGTTGCAAATGGAGATCTTGAAAGTAAAATTTGGGATGAAATATTTGGTCATATCAGTTACAACTACCTAAAGAAATTAAACACCCATAAAATGGTAACAAGATTACCTCAAGTCTCTTCTATTGATGGGGTATGTCCTGGATGTGATCTTGGGAAGCAACATCAAGATATTTTCCATCCAAGTGGTTCTCTAAAGCTCTCATCCCCTTTAGAGTTAGCCTATAGTGACTTGACGGTCTTCCCAGAACCTTCTTTCGAAGGAGAAAAATATTCTTTATCCTTCATTTATGAATTTTCCAGAAGAACTTGGGTCTACTTCCTAAAATACAAAAGTGATGTTCTATCTCACATCGAAATCTTCAAAACCTTAGTTGAAAATTAGGCCTCTACCAAAATAAAGAAAAATCATATAGATAATGGGGGGAATACTTCAGCAATGAGTTTTAAATTTTTTTATCAATTCATGGCATAATTCATCAACATTCAGTCTCCCATAATCCGTAGCAAAATGGCATTGCAGAAAGAAAAAACCAAACATTAAAGGAAATGGCAAACTGTATGCTCCACTCAAGGGATCTTCCAAAATTTTTTGGGGCAGAAGAAATTAACTATGCCAACTATATTCAAAACCACACACCTCATAAATCTCTTGGCCATTTAACTATAGAGGAAACATGGACTAGCTCAAAACCTGATGTCTCTTTCTTAAAATTTTTTGGGTGTACTACTTGGGCATATATTCCAAAGAAGAAAAGAAAGGCTCTAGATAAAAAAACAAAAAAACTTGTATTTGTTGGTTATTGTGAGGAAATAAAAGCATGCCGACTCCTTGATCCCACAACACATGTAGTATTTTTTATAGGAATGTTCAATTTGATGAAACATTCCCTCATAAATATCCTCAACCATCCTCTTCCTCCATTAAGTCTCTTGAGCCTTCTCCAATAATAGAGCCTCAATATAATGAAGAACCAACCTTAGAGATTAATTTAGATATTAATGATAAATATTAGGATCCTAAAACTCCAAATCAAAGTCCTACCACTCCTACTAATCCTTCCACTATGCCAAAATGGGCCCGCACCATTGTTAAAGAAGCTACTCCCTACATTCAATATCTTCAAAGAAGCAACTGGTGTTAAAGAATGGGATGATGCCATGGAGAATGAATTCTCTTTATTAATAAATAAAAACTTGGGATCTAGTTCCCCTACCTAAAGGAAGGAAATTAGTTCACTATAAATGGATTTATAGAACAAAATATGGACCTAATGGAGAAATTGACAAAATGGATTCTATTAGACTGGTTCTTGTTATAGTTGCTTCCCAAAAGTGGTATGTCTTTAAAATGGATGTAAAAAATGCTTTATTACATGGGGACTTAAAGGAAGATATATTCATGGAACAACCTATTGATTTCACTCAAGAATCCTCCCTTGTTTG
The DNA here is from genome assembly GCA_028583015.1 of Wollemia nobilis. NCBI lineage: Eukaryota > Viridiplantae > Streptophyta > Pinopsida > Araucariales > Araucariaceae > Wollemia > Wollemia nobilis. The sequence goes on from JAQPPZ010016997.1 coordinate 445,347, forward strand.
TAGGTTAAGGAAGTCTCTCTATAGCCTCAAACAAGCTCCTAGAGCTTGGTATGAAAAAATGGACTCCTTCATTATTTCCTTAGGTTTTTCTCATTGTGAGTCTGATCACAAAGTCTACATTTGAAGAGATGAATAAAAAATCACCATAATTTTTCTCTATGTTTATGACCTACTACTCACTGGTAGTAACATCACTCACATTCAGACTATCAAGGACTCCCTTGAAAATAAGGCCTCTACCAAAATAAAGCAAATTCATACAGATAATGGGGGGAATACTTCAGAAATGAGTTCTCAAAATTTTTATCAAGTCATGGCATAATTCATCAATATTATGTCTCCCATAATCCATAGCAAAATGGTATTTCTAAAAGGAAAAACTAAACTTTAAAGGAAATGGCAAAGTGTATGCTCCACTCAAGGGATCTTCCAAAAGTTTTTTGGGAAGAAGAAATTAATTGTACCAACTATATTCAAAACCACACACCTCATAAATATCTTGGGAATTTAACTCTTGAGGAAACATGGATTGGCTCAAAACTTGATGTCTATTTTTTCAATATTTTTGGGTGTAATGCTTGGATGCATATTCCAAAGAAGAAAAGGAAGGCTCTAGATTAAAAATAAAAAATCTTGTCTTTGTTGGTTATTGTGAGGAAATAAAAGCATACAGACTCCTTGATCCCACAACGCATGTGGTTTTTTTATAGGAATGTCCAATTTGATGAAAAATTCCCTCATAATTATCTTCAACCATCCTCTTCCTCCATTAAGTCTCTTGAGCCTTCTCCAATAAAAGAGCCTCAATATAATGAAGAACCAAGTTTAGAGATTAGTTTAGCGATTAATGATCAATATAAGGATCCTACAAGTCCAAGTCAAAGTCCTACCACTCCTACTAATCCTTCCATTATGACAAAATGGGCCCGCACCATTATTTAAGAAGCTACTCCCTACATCCAAGATCTTCCGTCATCTAGATTAGGCAACTCCGTAGGATTTTGTCTTGTCTGTCAATAAATTTCTACTAATCCTCAATCCTTCAAAGAAGCAACCGGTTTTAAATAATGGAATGATTTCATGGAGAATGAATTCTCTTTCTTTATAAAAAATAAAACTTTGGATCTAGTTCCCCTACCTAAAGGAAGGAAATTAGTTCACTGTAAAAGGATTTACATAACAAAATATGGACCTAATGGAGATATTGACAAACACAAATATTGCCTGATAGCCAAATATTTCTCTCAAGTTAAAGAAATTGATTATTCTTAAACCTTTACACCAGTTTCCAAAATGGATTCTATTAGACTGGTTCTTGCTCTAGTTGCTTCCCAAAAGTGGTTTGTCTTTCAAATGGATGTAAAAAATGCTTTCTTACATGGGGACTTAAAGGAAGAGACATTCATGGAACAACCTGTTGGTTTCACTCAAGACTCCTCCCTTGTTTTTAGGCTAAGGAAGTCTCTCTATGGCCTCAAACAAGCTCCTAGAGCTTCATATGAAAAAATGGACTCCTTCCTTCTTTCCTCAGGTTTTTCTCATTGTGATTCTGATCACACAATCTACATTTAGAGAGATGAAGAAAAAATAACCATACTTTTTCTCTATGTTGATGACCTACTACTCACTGGTAGTAACATCACTCACATTCAGACTATCAAGGATTCCCTTTCTAAAAAAATTGAAATGGATGATATGGTTTTAGCTCATTACTTCCTTGGAATTCAAATAAATCAAATAGATGTAGAAATTTCTTTGTATCAACAAAAAATACACTCTAGACCTTCTTCAAATGTTTAAGATGATAGATTGTAAATATTCTCCTACACATTTTTAGTTTGAAGTCACTCTAAGTACTTTTTGCATATCCCCTCTATGTGATGCAACTCTATACCGTCAAATTGTAGGAATTCCGTTATACCTTACTCATACTTGCCCAGATATCTCATATGTTGTTGGCTTGATATCCATATTCTCACATCAATTTCATTTTAATCATTGGCAAGCAGCAAAACGAATCCTTTGCTACTTGCAAGGAACTCCGCACTTTGGGCTCTTATATGAGAGAAAATCTATGGATATTATTGGGTACATGGATTCTGATTGGGCAGGTTTAGTAGAAGATAGATGTTCAACTTTTGTCTATGTATTTTATCTTGGTTCTTCACCAATTGCTTGGTTATGCAAAAAACAACAGGCCAATCATCTATAGAGGCAAAGTACAAGGTAGAAATTTTGGTAAGTCAATAAGCTCTTTGGATTTTTTATATAATAAGATAATTTAGTTTTTCACATGACAAACCTATTACTCTTTGGTGTGACAATCAGAGCATAATTCATATTACACGTAATCTAGTTGAGCATCAGTGCAGCAAGCACATTGAGATTCACATGCACTTTATTCGATAGCATATTCAGAGAGGGGATATATACTTGGAATATATTCCCATTGAAAATCAAATTTTAGACATCTTCACCAAGTAATTTCCTTCTCTGTATTACATTCAATTGCGAGAGAAAATTGGAGTAAAACAACTGCATTAAAACAACACAGGTCTTTCACCTCTCCTTTCTTCTTATTATTGTATTCTTTGGAGGTTGGTTTTTTCCCATGTATTTTATTTTATCATCTCCTAAAAAATATAAATTGTATATGAGTACCTCATCAGGCCAAGTTGTCGGGACTCATAATTTTTTTGAGGATAATCTTTGCCATCCGAAGACATACCTCTATCTTTGTTTTTTTATAGATGGTTTTTTCCCAAGGGGTTTGTTTTTCACCATCTATATATTTTAAATGAGTACCTCATCAGGCCAAGTTGTCGGGACTCATCATTTTTTTTGTCAATGAGGATTATCTTCACAAATCGAAGATATGCCTCTTCCTCTTTTAGTAGATGTTTTTTTCCCATGTGGTTTTTACCATCTCACAAAATAAGATCATTGTACTTGAGTATCTCATCAGGCCCTATTATAGGGACTCATTTGTATCATATACCCCTAGTATCACTTAAGGGAGGGTGTTAGAATAAGTAATTATTCTCTTAAGTTCTACTAGGATAGACATATTTGAGTTTCCACTCCTCCATGAGTCAGGTGAACTCTCAATATAGTCTAGATCAGATTTGATGAGTTGTTGTAATCTAACGACTCTCAATGATCAACTTTACTATTTATACAAAGTTGATCAATGGAATAAATCAATTAGTTATACTTTTTTCTTCATATTTTATGTAATGCTTTGCATGTCTATTTTGGAAAATTCTAACAATGTTAATGTTTCTCACATTGGCATTCCCACATTTGAAGGTGTCAACTCTCAAGGATGGTTGGCCAAAATAGAATACCTTATCTATTTATACCATATTCCAAAAATAAGTTGTATTGCATTAGCAACTTCTAAATTGGGTACCCAAGCTTATCAATGATTTTTATAGTAGCTTTGCCAACATGGTGGATCTCTTGTATGACCTAACTTCAAGGAATAATTTCTCCAAAGGTTTGACAAGGGATATTTCGCATCATATATAGTATGTCATACATAAACTAAGCATAAAAGAACAATGGAAGACTATTGCTCTAAGTTCAAAAGTCTCCTCATCTATACCGAATGATTGAGTTCAGTAATGGTGGTCTCTACCTTTCACTATAGCCTTAAGGATAAAATTTAAAAGGAAGTCAACATGCACGATATTTATACTCTTGATGATGCATAAAGTATAGCTCTAACATCGGAACTAATGCTCCAATATTTAAGTCCTTATAGATATGATTTCAACTCTCATTACAATATTGACCATTCCAAGGGCTTCATTTTTTTCAAATGTCATTCTCATCACACTTGATATCAGACCTATGAAATAATCCCTAAAGGCTTTTAATTTTTTTAATTCATGAGGTCATAAACCCTATAGATGATCTCATGTCAATAAACATACATATTAGATCATGGTTACTTCTATACAAAATATTTTTAACCATCTTCTTTTTGTGGTGCAGTGGTAAATACCCTAGGTGCTGGTAGAGGCCGACCCAAGTTTCGTTCCCCTTGTCTCCATCCTGTAGATAGATGGTATAGTTAGGAATGTCCTATGTGCTGGTAGAGGCCGACAAGGCTCCATTCCTCCTATGCCCAACCTGTTGAAAGTGGCACCTCGAAAGGGGTGTTTTCCACTATAAATTAGTTTAACCTAGGTGTTGTAGGTGAGTTGGAGAGGAGAGGGTAATCCTCCAAGGGAGGTCCCAGGTTCAAATCTCCACCCTACCAAAAAGTTGAATTGGGTATCCAAAATCCAATTGATAATGTTGGTGCGGGTAGGGGTCGGGTGCGACTCTCGAGTGACTTTAATGGTGTAGACCTCCCTGTTCATGGTCTCTTAAACCAAGGCGGCCCCACAAGGGGTTTTTTGCTTAAAAAATATATATATATATTTTTAACCACTAAAATTTGTTCAATAACAAGTTTGGGATGGTGGGCAGCCTAGGGAAGAAAACCTTTAACTCTAGAGTAGAAGCCTTTATCCATTGGATTTTTAGTTGTGGCAGAGAAAGTGGATTTTAAGGCTTCTTTACTCACAAATTCATTCTTAGCTTCTTGTATATTCCTCACTATGTTTACAAACGACTGCTTGGAAGAAGGCGGTAGATGGAGGGCCCTCGAACGACTATTCATTCATAGCTTCTTATGTCTTCCTCACTATGTTTGCAAAGGACCATTTGGTATAAGGAGGTAGATGGAGGGCCCTCGAAGGACCCTCACTAGTAGCCATGGATAGGAAGAAAATAATTTTAAACTGTGATGATTATTTGATAAAATACAAAAACTAAAAATTACCTAAGTTTTTTTAATGTGTTAGATTTAAAAAAAACAAACCTAAACCCTACAATCCACATCCATTCTACCTGCTAAGGATTTTTCATACAATGGTAGTGATACTATGTGCAAACCCTAGCAAAACTCTATTTTTAAAAAACCCCATCAGTTTTTGTCATTTTATATATATATATATAATATATATATATATATATATATATATATATATATATATATAATTGGTAAATTGCTATATTATTATTATTATATGTTCATCATATAATATTAAAACTTATTTAAATTCCCTATATTCAATTAAAAAAACCATTTAGTTGCCAAAATATTAGGTATGGCAAACATTATGTATAACGTGATACTTATACTTCTGTTATATAACCTGGTAGGCATACCAGCTGGAAAGGAAAATAGAACCATGATATTGACTTCTGTTATATAACCTGGTAGGCATACCAGCTGGAAAGGAAAATAGAACCATGATATTGATTTTTAATAAACTGCCAGCCTTAGTATTTAGTATTTGGTCATTTAGCATTTTATTATCACCGTTAACCTTCCAGTTATACTTTGAAACCACAGAGAGTTGTCGGAAGTTACACTGACTAATTGGTTTTTCTATGTTCCCTCTAATATATTCAAAAATAAAAAATTATAATAATTAGTTTAAAGTTATTTGTTTAAAAAAAAATTAAAATTAAAATAAGTAAATATTTTAAAACTTTATGGCCCTTAGTCAACCAAAAAACTGACTTCTTTATTTTGCCAAAAATAACCAGCACACTCTGACATAGATTCTCTCGCAGTTTTATCTAATTCCAAGGCACAACTTTATCTCTTTATCTCTTTGCTGGCAATTTATAAGTGGGACTGAACCATCCAGAATTCCCTTCGAGAACATTGAAAACCGATACATAATGGCCGGAACAACAAGGAGAGGAAGTGTTTGCGTTGTGTTTCTACTCCTCCTGCTGTTTGTTAGCCTCGGTATGGAAATCTTGATTCCTTTATTGTCTTTCTTTTTTTTAATACAAACTTATACCTCGTCACAGTTTTAAAGTTTTAGATCTTCTTTGGTTTTATCTTTATCGCTTTGTTTTTTCTTTTTATTAAAAAAAAAAGTGAGTCTAAAGGTTTTGTTTGAATGTATGCAGAGATAGCAAAACTCTATTTTTAAAAAACCCGATCATTTTTTGATATATATATATAAATATATATAATTGTTAAATTGTTATATTATTATTATATATTCATCTTATAATATTAAAATTCATTTAAATTCCCTATATTCAATTAAAAAAACCATTTAGTTGCCAAAATACTAGGTATGGCAAACACTATGTATAACGTGATACTTATACTGCTGTTATATAACCTGGTAGGCATAACAGCTGGAAAGGAAAATAGAACCATGATATTGTTTTTTAATAACCTACCAGCCTTAATATTTGGTGATCCAGGTTGAATTAAGTTTTAGCATTTTATTATCACCGTTAACCTTCCCTCATCTTATCGGATAGTTACCACTTACCACCTTGAGCGATGGAATCTAATACCACTTGACATAAAAAAAAAGAACAAGAAGAGCTCTTGTAACATCTACAATATTTAATGCTCACAAATAAGGTAAGCACCCAAGTAATGCCTTGTTCAAACTAATGAAGCCAAGTATTTATTACTTAGCACACTCAAAAGTAACACCTATATTACCAATATTAGAATCATCTAACATGCCTTACATACCATTACCACCTAGTAAGGAGTTACAAGCTCAAAGGTATTGTATATGCTATTTGGAACACATTAAAAAGGGAGGTAAAGACTAATAAATACCTCTATCCAAAATGAGAACATGTAAGACCATTGCATACTCGGGTTAATCAACGTTAAAGAGGAATATATTGTAGTCCAAGTGCACAAACAAACATTGTCCATTCAATTAAGCATAATACCTCATGAAATGAGAAGATACAACAATCAAAGGACTCAAAGTGCAGTCAAGGTCTATTTCAAGCATATAGTGCATTTCAAAACGGTATAAGTACATTGTCTGTAATATTTACTTTCTCTAAGTGCAAAGGAGTTATAATATTATTTATTTTTAAGGTTAGTTAATTATTTGATAGGAGAAATAAGGAGTTAATTTTTAGAAATCCATTTAAAGGAAAAATTTTATATTAGTAAGAGCTTTCAAATTATATTTCTTGAAATTCTAACATTATAATATTTACAAATAATAAAATTAGGAGATATAAGGATTTCTACCAGCAGTGTCTGATCCCATCTCATCATCAGGGGCTTTATGTTCGGACACTCCACCAACCTAAAGACCACCTCCAACAGGTTCCATGGGAACCTCATGCCCGAAGAGTCAGGCAGTAGCATGTTGGAAATGAGGCTCATTAGTAATGCGTGCCTCACTCCCAACACACCCCTCTCTAGCCACCACCATACCAAAATGCTGTCAATCTGGCAGTCACCCTCTGCCCTCTCCATTGGGCTATCCACACCCAACTCCTCCCTTGTCCTAATCGGAAGACCATCTATCAAAATCCTTAGAATCCGATAGACATCCTCCAGAGTCACTGTCATCTCCCCTGTTGGGAGATGGAAGGTATTTGTGCGGGGATCCCATAGGCTGATCAGCGCGGTCAGGTACGCATAATCCCCCACCACCAACTCTAGCCGTGTCACATGCTTGAGCCCAATGGCATCAATCCATTCCCAATTCGCCAAAGTCAACGCCCCCCAGGCGTCAGAAAACATCGTCGACTGACGATACCAGATCTTAACCACTTGCAAAACAAAACAACAAAAAAACAAAAACATTAAAAACATGATAAACTATACAACAATAACATGAATATATAACAATGCATAAAAAAATGTATAGCTAAAAACAGACAAATCATAAGCAACAAAAAATTCAAAAAAAAAAAAACATTTATCAGTCTTAGGGTTTTAAACTCTAACGGTCAACTAATAATAAAAACAAACAAAAAATTCAAACAAACATTTGTCAGTCTTAGGGTTTTTAACTCTAACATTCAACTGATAAATAAAAACCAAAACAAATTGAAAAGTAATTTGTTAGTACCTAGGGTTTTTAACTCTATGTTTAAACTGATAAATAAAAACAATCAAATCAAAATCAAAATAACAGTTTTCGTCAACCTCGGGTTTATAACTGAAGTTAACAAAAATACAAAAATCAGAACAAAAACAATTTTTCTAACACTAGGGTTTTTATCTAAGTTTAACCTAGGGTTTTAGTTTAAAAAAAAAACAAAACAAGCACGCATTTCAATCTAGAGTTTTTTAAATGAAAATACACAAATTTAAATTAAAACAATTTTTCTAAGCTAGGGTTTTGCTCTCATTTAACCTAGGGTTTTAGTTTTAAAACAATAAAAAAATCTCATTTAAACCTAGGTTTATTTTATATAACCTTAACAAACATACAAAAAAAAAAACTAAAAAACATTTCTTTTTAAACTTGGGTTTTACCTTAGTTTAAACGAAAAAACAAATTGCAACAAACATTATGGTTCTTTAACTGAAAATCAAAACAAAAGCAAATAAAGAAGATGAGCACTCACCGTTCCCGCCTCGGCTTCACCATTGCAAGACCGGTTCGTGAACTCATGGTGTCAGGCAAAATTCGGTAGCGCTTCACTTCACAGACTTGATCTCCTCCTCCTCAAAGCTCCAAATCACCAAAAAAATTGAATGCAAATGAGCCCAAACCCTAGTTTTGGCCCTTAAATAGGATTTTAGGCCTATAATCATTCCACCCTGGGATGATTACAAAACTAGTATTCATCCCACCCAGGGACGATTACAGAGCAAAATTTTCAAAAACAACAAAAACTGCACAAAATGCACAAAAACAAGCAATAAAATTGTCCAATAAGAGGGCTTTTGCACTTGACATTCTGGGCATGTAAAACCGACATCGAGATCACAAATCCTCACTATCATATTCCCTAAGAATGCTACCATAGCCGAACCACTCCACGGGAGGACGGATTGTCGAGAATTTCATCCCCAAACGACGTCCCAAAAAGGGTCCAAACCCAACCAAAAATAGCAATAACATTGCCGAACAAGGCTCCTTTGCGCCTCTGCTTCTTGGCATGTAAAATGGATGTCGAGATAAAAAATCCTCACTATCCTATTCCCTAAGAAGGCTACCATATCCGGAATGCTCCATTGGAGGACGAATTGTCGAGAATTTCATCCCTAAATGACGTCCCAAAAAGGGTCCAAACCCACCCAAAAATAGCAATAACATTGCCGAACAAGGTGCCTTTGTGCCTCTACTTCTTGGTATGCAAAATAGACGTCGGGGTCACAAATCCTCACTATCATACTCCCTAAGAAGGCTACCATAGCCTGACCGCTCCATGGGAGGACGAATTGTCAAGAATTTCATCCCCAAATGGCGTCCCAAAAAGGGTTAAAACCCACCCAAAAATAGGTCAAAATGTTGGAAAACTGCTCAAGCGTTAAATAGAAAACAATTGAAAGGCACCCTTACACAAGTCATCTTGGGTCAAGCGACTCGTCGTTGTTCTCATGTCGGTCATTCCCTCATCGATTCGTCACTTGAGGGGGTAGTCACACTTAGTCACCAATAAACAAATACACACCCAATCAAGGAAATGGCACGCATTCAAAGAATCATTGACAAAGATAATCACGCCCCTACTTGGGGTAGAAAACAAGCAATAATCACAAGCTGATCAAACAAATTGGCATTCATGAATCATGAACTCAAGGTTCCCACAGACAAAAGGTTGCGCCTTTGCCTATTCATGACTGATCAATGTCCAAGCTCAAGTAACACCTCACCAAGAAAAGGTTAACACTTGAATTAAGTTCCTTAGCTTGTCAGAAGCAAGGATTCAAGAATGCATGCCCTTTCCATACTTAGGGCATCAAAATTTGGTTAGGTTCTGAGAAACCCTAATCATTAGTTCTTTGGTTATCTATTTTTCTCAAAGACTACGCCACGCATAGTGCTTCCCAAAAAGGGGCATTTGTAGACACCAAAAAAGCACCAATCTGATTATGTGACTACAAAAATTGATCGAGTTGACACACTAAGCCCCCAGGGCATCCCCTAGATGTTAAACAGTGGTCCTAACCATTCTCACAACAGTTTTGGAATGTCAAATGTCAATTTGGCACATTTCAGGCACTCTGCTCCATACTCGTTAAATAGAAAACAATTGAAAGGCACCCTTACACAAGTCATCTTGGGTCAAGCGACTCGTCGTTGTTCTCATGTCGGTCATTCCCTCATCGATTCGTCACTTGAGGGGGTAGTCACACTTAGTCACCAATAAACAAATACACACCCAATCAAGGAAATGGCACGCATTCAAAGAATCATTGACAAAGATAATCATTGTTTTCTATTTAACTGCTCAAGCGTTAAATAGAAAACAATTGAAAGGCACCCTTACACAAGTCATCTTGGGTCAAGCGACTCGTCGTTGTTCTCATGTCGGTCATTCCCTCATCGATTCGTCACTTGAGGGGGTAGTCACACTTAGTCACCAATAAACAAATACACACCCAATCAAGGAAATGGCACGCATTCAAAGAATCATTGACAAAGATAATCACGCCCCTACTTGGGGTAGAAAACAAGCAATAATCACAAGCTGATCAAACAAATTGGCATTCATGAATCATGAACTCAAGGTTCCCACAGACAAAAGGTTGCGCCCTTTGCCTATTCATGACTGATCAATGTCCAAGCTCAAGTAACACCTCACCAAGAAAAGGTTAACACTTGAATTAAGTTCCTTAGCTTGTCAGAAGCAAGGATTCAAGAATGCATGCCCTTTCCATACTTGGGGCATCAAAAGTTGGTTAGGTTACTGAGAAACCCTAATCATTAGTTCTTTGGTTATCTATTTTTTCTCAGCACTACGCCACGCATAGTGCTTCCCAAAAAGGGGCATTTGTAGACACCAAAAAAGCACCAATCTGATTATGTGACTACAAAAATTGATCGAGTTGACACACTAAGCCCCCAGGGCATCCCCTAGATGTTAAACAGTGGTCCTAACCATTCTCACAACAGTTTTGGAATGTCAAATGTCAATTTGGCACATTTCAGGCACTATGCTCCATACTCGTTCCACCCAGGGACGATTACAAACTGGTACTCGTTCCACCCAAGGACGATTAGCAGTATTCGCTCCAGGGTGGGGCAAATAGCAGGTTTGATTGGAAAAAGGTCAAATATTGACAAATGGTAGCCCATATCCGCCACTTAACTCCTCCTTCATTGCATGAGAGTGCGAGTGAGCATTTTGGAGCACTAGAGGAAGTTACAGAGGCAGTCATGGAGCCCTTAATTAGGGAGGAATCTTCTCCCCCCTGGAAAGGCATGATTGCCAAGTGGTGCCTCTGCATGCTCATACACAGAGACCATAAGGTCTATAAAATGGTGAGTCTTCTTACCCCAAAATATAGATGGATAAGGAGAATTTTGAGCAATGAGGTGCTGCCATTTTGCATATCACTTTTGATTGTGCCTTTCACATCCTTGATCTCTCTTTTGGAAGGGAGGTCATTGGGTGGTTATTGGGAGCGCAATCTAGACCCCAAACCTAACATTTGGCCACAGTATCCCACCAAAATTTGTTGACAACACCCCACAAGAGGTTTTGGAACTATCCCAAGTGGATTGGTGCCAAAATCGGGCCGCAAACAATGGGCGTCCTGCCCCCGGGTGCCCCTTGCACTACTGCAGTCCTAATCGCCCCACCCTAGAGCGATTAGAAATCTATAGCAGATTTCAGTTTTGTTATTTTTGCATTTTATTATAGGTTTCTTAGATGGGCTTACATTCAAATTTCATGTAATTCTGAGCAGTTTTGATCATGTTTTTGTTATTTCTCGCTTTCTCTAACATGCAGGTAGAATCATCAAATTCTTGGCTATAGAGGCCGAATTGGCAAATTCTGACCTTCTGGGTCTTTCCAAAATACCCCATTTTACCTAACCCCTAAATTTGAAGGCGATTTGGAGCCTCCCAGATGGGAAATTTGGGACAGTACTTTCTGACGTATTGTTGCAGGTCTAATCGTTCCACCCCAAAGCGATTAGAAATCCATGGTGAATTTTTTGACTGTTCCTTTTGCAGTGCCTTCCCGGTGATGTTTTCATGCCTCTATCAAGTTTTCAGCTCATTTGGATCTCTTTTAGTTGTTGTTTTATTTATTTTTTGCATGCACTAATCTTAGTCTTGGGGATTGCATGTTTCATTTCATCCGTAGGTGCTACTGATTTTTTTCTGTTTCCTTGAACGCAGGATCTTGACACCAGAGGAGAAAAAAAGAATCAAAGACCCTTTCACGCAAATGGCGCAACATTTGGTCCGCACATTTTACATGTGGACATGCGGAAGAAGGCATATCACCCATGGTGTAACGAAACCTTATTTAACGCTCCTAGCCCCTGAAAAGGGAGGAGACGTGTTGTAACCGAGCTTTAAAGCAAACTAATAAAAATGGATGTATTCCATATTTTCTTTCTATCCGGTTTCGATTTGTTTATGTTCCTCTCCTTTCATGCAGTTTCAATTCATAGGATTTAGCGTTATCTTTGGCTTCGCTTGCATTGCACTTGGTGTTTCCTTTTTGCTTCCGTATCCTAGTGCTTTCAATATATAATTGTTAAATTGTTATATTATTATTATATGTTCATCTTATAATATTAAAATTCATTTAAATTCCCTATATTCAATTAAAAAAACCATTTAGTTGCCAAAATACTAGGTATGGCAAACACTATGTATAACGTGATACTTATACTGCTGTTATATAACCTGGTAGGCATAACAGCTGAAAAGGAAAATAGAACCATGATATTGTTTTTTAATAACCTTCCAGCCTTAATATTTGGTGATCCAGGTTGAATTAAGTTTTAGCATTTTATTATCACCGTTAACCTTCCCTCATCTTATCTGATAGTTATACTTTGAAACCCCGGAGAGTTGTCGGAAGTTACACGATGGATCGATTGGTTTTTCTATATTCCCTCTAATATATTTAAAAATAAAAAATTATAATAATTAGTTTAAAGTTATTTGTTTAAAAAATTAAAATTAAAATAAAAAAGTAAAGATTTTAAAACTAATTAAAATTAAACCCTGTCCTTGATATTGAGATGAACTGAAGTGAATACGATCTAGTGTGAGCAAAAATAAATAAAATATGGTCTCTGTAGGGATGTTTATTTCGTTATGTCTGTCTCTGTGTTGTGTGGATGTTCTTAGCAGTTTAACGTAAAGGGTGTTATTGGAAATTTCTGGTTTTCTTATGCTCACACATAAAACCTGAGACCATCAAAGACACAATGTAGTACGACCAATAAAATAAATCATGGATATCTGAAAGGATTTTTATTTTCTTATGTTTGTGTGTCTGTATTGTTTGTAGTACAAGGAATAAAGTAAATTATGGATATCTGAAAGGATGTTTATGTTGTTATGTCTGTGTGTCTGTATTGTGTGGATGTTCTTAGCAGTTTAAGGTAAAATGGTGAATGATGCTATTGAAATGAGATCTGTGTGCTTTACGATATGTTGTCGATGTGAAAGCTAATAACTCATAAATGAGTAACTCACTTTAATTTAAACAATAATATTATAATCTACCTTAAATGGAAATCTATAACTCATAAAGGATTTTACCAATTGTGAATGTTACCAAGTTATGAATGGAAAGCTATAACTCATAAAGATTATATTTTAACTAGATTAATAGGTACTTGATCTAAATATAAAGGTTAAAAGATTAATCCTTTACACACTATCACATATCAATAATTAAATGAAAAATATCACTTTATAGGCACCAACAAAATTCATGTGCTATGATGAAAATAGAAGACCTACAAATTAGGAAAAATATTAGATATTTTCCATGAAGACTTGGCACTAGAGTCACTGGAATACGAACATACAATACCTCTTATATTCTAATTGTCCCAGTGCATAATCATAGTATTAATGGAATCCTTTATCAAATATATAAGTGTCCCAGTGAATAATCATAGTATTAATGGAATCCTTTATCAAATATCTAAATACTTTTTTAGTAATACAACTTTTCCTTTGTTTTGATTATGTATTTTTCCTTGGTAGCACAATCCAGAAACCAACAACTCCTCCACTATATTGAAGATCAATCTAGATGGACTTATTATAAATAGACTAAAGAAATCATATGCTCTTTGTGGAGTTATCATAAATAGACTAAAGAAATCATATGCTCTTTACAGATGATTTGTAGAAACATGGACTCTCGAGCAATGTAATAAATGCACAAGTATCAATGTGCAACTTATAATGTGCAAGGTGCCCCCTTGTACATCTAGATAGAGTGTTGGCCAAGGAATCTATCTTTCTATATAAATGGACTCATAGTGATAGATCATATATAAAATATATATCAAGTATATCAAGTTCGTTATAGCAGAGAGTAGTAGATAAGTGGTAGAACTCCTGAATGGTATACAATGTATTTCTTTAGCTTATATTAATAGAGTGATCATCACCTCCATAATGCATTGTATTTTTACCACTTTTTATTTATAGTATATTTTAGTCATATTGCAGAATTCTATTCTTTCATATTTTTCACATCTTATTAGGACTTACGATAGATCTCTCCCAATGCATATATTCTCAAAAGCTAACAAGATGAAGGCCACTAAATATACCAAGATCAAGGTTAGAATTTTGACAAGAAGGTTAAAGGAGAAAGGAGATAGAAGAAGCCACCAAATCTGGAATATTTGAAGATAGTCATTGAAGTCTAGAAGGCTTATTCAGAGAAAGGAGATTGTTGGTTTCTATAGCAAAAAGATGAAGGGTTCAATAAGGAAAGATTCAACTATAATTTTGAGAAGTTTCCTACCAAATTTAGGATATTTTAGGATAAAATCTCAGAGGATAAATTATCCACATTAGAATAAAAAAATATCAAAGTTACAGGTAGCAATTTAGGCAAAATTATTAGCTGCAAAGTTATATATTTTGAGGGAGCATCATGAAGGATAGCTGAAGCCAACAAACTACATTTTTAGGTAGCACGTTAGAATATTTCAAATCTACAAATTGGTGGGTTAAAAAGCTAGTTTAGGCAGCAAGTATTAGTTATGATTTCATCTATTACAAGGTAATAATTGGGTGATTCAAATCACCGATATATCCATCATCTATAGAGATCATTAAGGTATGCAAATTTGGTGCAAAAGGTTCATTACTTGAACATTAGTTACTTAGTTTAGTATTAAGTTCTATTAAGCACTATATTAGAGTTTAAAAATTACAAAGAGAAGGTTGCATATTAAATTCTTCAAGGGAGTATAAAAGATAGTTTCATATAAGGTTAAAACCTACACATCAAAAATAAGAGTTAGATATATTTCAAGAGAAATAAGAATATCAACTTCCCATTACCTAATTGAAGCAAAGCATACATTACTCTTATGTGAGAGTTGCATAGATTTTAGTGCATATTAAAAGTTTATCTTAAGAGTTATCAAATGGAGTAATAAGGAGTTATTTAAGGTACATTAAGTGTTTAAGTTAAAGATGGAAATTAGTGCAATATTAAGCCATTCAAAAGGGCATATTAGTTGCATGATTAAAATATTGGATTCATTATTGTAAAGTTAACCAAACAAAGGAATTATAGGAGGAAGTTGTTTTTTAAGGAAGGCAACATCAATTTTTTTTTCCACCAAGAAGTATAGCAAAATGCTACCATATCAAGGAAGCAAGATAGCTTTAAAAAGAGACTATAAAGTATAAGTTTTTCATACAATTTAAAGCAGAATAATTTACTTTATTGCATCATATTTGTATTGTCCTACATAGCAAAAAGAGAACATAGTTCATACTATTTAAATACACTACAACAACAAGCTTACTACCATATATAAGTGATCGAACCATCAAGCTTAAGGAATAAACTATGAAGCAATGGAGGTGAACCAACTAAGGGCTCAACAACACAGTTTTTTAGGGTGCCTAAAAACACCAAATTCAATTTCATGGGTATTATTGAAGTAACATTCACAAGGCAATATTGGAGGAAAAAAAAGTGGATGAGGTGGAGGGACATTTTTCGCAGGATTTCACAAACTATCGAACTCATTTCGGCCATATCTCACTCATTCGGAATCATACTGAGCTGAAATTGTGAGGGTAGATGTTTGAAAAACCCTAGAATGTCTCCACCAATTTTATATCATTTGGATCAACACAAATCCTAGCACATCCCTATGTGTGAACGATATATTTGACAAGTTGCTATGCGAGGGTTTCATCTAGGTTGAGTGCAAGCATCTCTACAGGTTGTTTTTTAGGGCCTTCGGGCCCTAGCAACCAATATGTTTATGGTTTATGCTCAAAAAATCATAGTGTGAACTTGAGTGACAACGACTTCCAATTTTCTACACAAAATAAAAGTGAAAATCATACCTTTCCACGACGTCTAAGGCAAGGATTAAAGAGATCATGAAACAAGTTTCATGCAATTGATCAAAAAATGGCTCATATCTCAAGTGCACCCATAAAATAATTATACTATGAAAAACCCCTGTCAAGGGTAAGAATTTTGAATACGCAGCCCCAAAAATAATTTTTAGGGATGCCCTCCATGGTGGATAGCCTCAGCCCAATGCTAATATCAATCCTTGGGCTTCCCATAAATCTTTAAGAATACTTAATATTGATCCCAGGAAAATAGAGTCAGGATGTCTTAAAGTAGCTGATGGAACTCTTATTGTTAAGATTTATATAGGTACCATTCAGTCTGGAATTGAAGATTTGTAAAAAAGAGGACTAATTTATTGGTTCGTGGTTTTCATTCGAGTCTTTCTTCTTTCAAATTCTGGGTGATGAGCATAAAAAATGCTCATATTTTGTACATCATTTCTCGATTATTATGCGACTATATAATAAGGATTGCATATATTTATGAATGATTATGTAATTATTTGATGAAATTATGCGTGTTAGCTAATTTGTGTATTTTCAATGTGTTTTGTGGAATTGCAGTTGGTTTAGTTAGATTTGGATTAGTGGAGGTCTTTTTGATAGACCTAGAACTTTGTTTCTTTGGGGATCAATGCAGAGAACATAGGTGCCTTCCTCTTCTAGGAAGGCTCCAAGAGAAAGTAGGCACCTTCCTCTTCCAGGAAGGTGCCAAGAGAACATAGGCGCCTTCCTCTTCCAGGAAGGCACCAAGAGTAAGTAGGCGCCTTCCTCTTCTAGGAAGGTGCCAAGGAAAGACAAGCACCTTCCTCCTCCAGGAAGGTGCCAAAGGGAAGGAAGTGCCTTCCTCTCATAAGGAAGGCATTGATGAGAAGATAGCATTGGCTTATTTCTATCCAAAATGCAGAGGGAGGAATGCAAAGAATGCATGCCTGAAGAACAAAGTTAGAGTATGCACAGTTTGTAGGCTGAATCATAAAACTCGATTGTTCCCACAAATGCTTAGTAATCAGGAGGAGGCTGAAAGCACGGATGCCTATTTCATAGGCAATTGAAAGAGTTGGCCACAACCCCCTACAGGGCCATACCACCACATATGGGAGGGCCATACATACCACCATATATGCCACCGAAATACCACCATATATGGGAGGGCCATACATACACCTAGAACATTTCAATGAGTGGGGGCCATCACCCTAGTATAACGCACCCCTAGCAGCATTCCCAAAATTTTAGCCATGGATGCCATATACATATCTTGGGAAGTAGTGGATAGGCCACACTATGTGGAATCAGGCTCCATAGAACATAGCACCTCCTCACCCTCAACAAAATTTACCAGCATTTCCAATAGTGAGACCTACGTAGCTACCCACACAATTGAAGGTAAATCTGAATAACAGGGTGAACCAGCCAACATACAACATGGAGGGTGATATGTATCCTATGTACAATATTTATCTTAGGTAAGGTAGATAGCTAGGAGTAGGAACACCTCCACTGGTAGAAGAGGAGGAAGAGGTAGACGAAACACCTTTGGTAGAGGAGGAAGAAACACTTGAGAGAGCGAAGGCTCCATTTCCTGACTAGCTACAAGAATAGATAAAAGTAACACAACCAGAATTCAACATCTTTTCAAGCTTGAAGAACCTCACAATGACAGTTCAATTATTCCAAGCAATCCGAGATGTTCCAATATATACCAAGGTAATCAAAGAGATGTGTCTAAGGAAGACGAGATGAAGAGCAACCCAGACTATCAACGTCATGGGTAAACTAGCATATTTTATGATGGGCAGAACATGCCATCCAAAGTATGCAAACCCAGGTAGCCTGATGCTGACTGTAAATATCGAGGGACATTCCCTGTCCAATACGTTGGTCAATCTCGAAGCAACCATAAACGTAATGCCTCAAAAGACCATGTAGAGGCTACAACTCATGAACCTAAAACCCACCACGACAGTGCTACAGCTGGCCGATCGATCGACCGTAGCACCGAAAGGAATGTTGGAAGATGTGATAGTAACGATCAACGCATGGGAATACGCAGTCAACTTTTTAGTCTTGCAATCCAAAACTAGGCTGAGCAGTTACCCACTCATCTTGGGGAGGCCATGGCTGGCAATAGCTGATGCTTACATTAGCTACCGAGATGGGATGATGACCATCTTCGATGGGTGAAACATTAAAATGTTGACCATTTCGCCTCTAGCATAGTCTATCGACTCAGTAGGAGAACCCATGTTCACTGAGCATGGAAATCCAGAGTTGTCCATGATCTAGCCGGTGATGACATTGGAGGAGTTGATAGAAGAATATGAATATGGTGCTATTATGGAGTTTATCCATGGAGATCCCTTCATCTCCGCACCTGGATCACCATTGAATGGCACCCAAGATCACCACATTTGGTAGATACATGTTGGGCCAGGAAGAACATTAAATGTCAGTAGTAGGTTGATGCCCACACAACTAAAAAAATTAGAAGAGCTCCTGGGAAGGCACAAATAAGCATTTGCATGGGATTACTTAGATATGTAGGGCATCAGCCCAGAGATCTGTACCCATCAGATTTATCTAGATGATCAGGCAACTCCAAGTCCACAGCCACAAAGAAGAATGAACCCGATAATGAAAGACATTGTCAAGGAAGAACTGCATAAACTCTTGGCTACCAGATTCATATATAAGATTTTTGACAATGAGTGGGCATCACCGTTAGTGGTGGTTTCTAAAAATAATGGGAATTGGCGAATCTATGTGGACTACAGAGCATTGAACAAAGCAACCAAGAAAGACCACTTCTCACTCCCGTTCATTGATTAGGTCTTGGAAACACTCTCAGGGAGGAAGTAATTCTCCTTTTTGGATGGATTTAGTGGATACAACCAAATCCAGATAGGAGAAGAAGATCAGGATAAGACAATGTTCACCTGCCCATGGGGAACGTTTGCCTATAGGGTATTGCCTTTTGGACTATACAACGCACCTACCACCTTTCAAAGGGTGGTGTTTAGCATATTCTCAGACATGATGGGAGACGGGGTCGAGGTATACATGGATGACTTCATCGTCTATGGAGAAACCTTTGAGGAGGCAATGACGAACTTGGAAAGAGTGCTCGATAGAAGCAAGAAAAATAATTTATCCCTAAGTAACGAAAAATTCTTTATGATGATGGAAGAAGGCATCGTACTGGGGCACCACCTCTCTACAGAAGGAATAAAGGTTGATAAAATGAAGATTGAGGTCATCAAGGACCTACCTAGGTGCAAGACATAGAAAGAGGTGATGATTTTTCTTGGATCAACCGGGTACTATCGGTGATTTATCGCTAAATTTAGCAAAATTTCCAAACCACTGCACACTCTATTATCTAAGGATGTGGAGTTCAATTGGACGAAAGACTGCAAAGAAGCATTCCAATTGCTTAAGGAGAAACTGATATCTGCATCAATTTTAAGAGGACCAAATTGGGCCATACCGTTCCATATCTACTATGATGCATCCAACGGTGCGATTGGAGCAGTCCTCAGACAAAAATATGGTGAAGAATTTTATTCCATTTATTATATCAGTAAAAACTTGGTAGGAGCAGAGCTCAACTACATGATGACAGAGAAGGAGTTCCTCACAGTTGTCCATGCTATAAACAAATTTTGCCACTATATCACTAAATATAAGGTATTTGTCCATACGAACCATGCGACTATCAGATACCTAATGAGCAAGCCAGCCTTTGGCTTATCAGATGACTATTGCTACTATAGGAATTTGACATCACCATAGTCGACAAACCAGGCAAGGATAACATCGTGGCAGATTTTCTATCCAGATTGATACCAGCAGACCATCAAGTAGTGGAAGACTAGTTTTTGGATGAACATTTGTTCAATATTAGTGAGAAAACCCTATGGTATGTAGACATAGCCAATTACTTGGTCACCATAAGGACCTCACCTGCTCTTTATTTCTGAGAAAAGCAGGTGGTCATAGAAAAAAGTACATCATTCCTATGGATGGATGGCCTCCTATTTAAAATAGGACATGACCAAATTATAAGAAGATGCATAGCAAAACAAGAGTTCTCAGAAGTACTCAAAGCATGTCACAATCAACCATGCGGAGGACACTTTGCAGGGAAATGAACTACCTACAAAATCCTACAGGCTAGGTACTTTTGGCCCACTATGTTTAAGGATGTGGTTGCGTATGCCAGAAAGTGTGACGAATGCCAAAGGATGGGCAAACAAAACCGTCGAGATGAAATGCCCCTCCAGCCTTAAGTACACCTAGAACCTTTCGATAAGTGGGGCATGGACTTCGTGGGACCATTTAATCCACCTTCAATGGGGAGAAGGTTTATTTTGGTCTATACATATTACGTTACCAAATGGGTTGAAGTTCAGGTATTGAGGGATTCAAAGGAAAGAACGGTTGTCAATTTCTTATTTGCCCATATTTTTACACTATTTGGGGTCCCTAGGGAGATAAAAACATACCAAGGGCCTCAATTTACCTCCAAGTTGATCAAGGAGCTGATGGAGCAATACAGAGTTCAGCACAATAAAACTATGCCCTACCATCTATAGGCAAACGGGCAAGTGGAAGTGACAAACAGAGAAATAGAGAACATCCTGATGAAGACCGTGTAGCAACATAGGAAATATTGGGCTACATAGTTTTCAAAGGTAGTCTGGGCATATAACACCACGTGGAAATCTACCACAAGCTTTACACCTTTCCAACTGGTCTATGGGAAAAATGTGATGATGCCCATCAAATTTGAAATCAGGATGCTAAGAACAACTTCAAAATTGAACCTGAGCTTGGATGAAGCTCAAAAACAAAGGATTCGGTAGCTAGATTAGCTGGATGAAATCCGATTAGATGCTTTGTAGAGAACAAAAAATATACAGAAGTAAAGAAAGCGGTGGCATGATAGCAAAATTAAGTTGAAGCAGTTCCAAGAAGGGGAATGGGTACTATTGTGTGATTCTCGATTCCGGGAGAGGAAAGGCAAATTAATGTAGAGATGGATGGGGCTGTATGAGGTGGTAGAGCTCATTAAGAACGGAGCAGTGCATGCTAAGAAAATTGACGACAACAACACCGTGTTAACAATCAATGGCCATCGACTACACTCCTATAATATGTATAAAACATTATAGGTAGAATCTAGAATAGGCATGGGGGAGACCCAGGACTGATTCGGCTCAGCATTCCAACACCAAATCGTAGGTAGAAGTGAAGGTAGAATGAGGCAAGACTAAGAAGTATTGATCATCCTTTCCTGGTCAATTACAGCATGACTGCCAAGAATAAAGCCAACTTCCTTATAAATAAGGTGCCCCGTTAGAATAAGGCAAATTCTTTATAAAGAAGGTGCCCCACCAAAATAAAGGCACCTTCCTTATAAAGAATGCACCCCACTGCCTTCTCGATGTGGAAGGCACCTCGGGATTTACTCTTTTTTTTTTTTTTTGTGTGGCACGTTCTAGCCACAGAAGGCGCCTATGTATATATATATATATTTCTCTTTTTTTTATTTCTTTTTTATTTTTTTTATTTTTAAACTCTTATGTGTGCCTTCTCTATAAATAAGGTGCCCCGCCAGAAGAAGGCGCCTTCCTTATAAAGAAGGCACACATAAGAGTTTGAAAATAAAAATAAATAAAAAAATAAAAAAGAGAGAAATATATATATATATATATACATAGGCGCCTTCCATGGCTAGAAGGTGCCACACAAAAAAAAAAAAAGAGTAGAGCCCGAGGCGCCTTCCACATTGAGAAGGCGCATGTAGACGAAGGTGCCTTCCACATCGAGAAGGCACATGCAGAGAGAGGTGCCTTCCACATCGAGAAGGTGCATGCAGACCGAGGCACCTTCCACATCGAGAAGGCACATGTAGATAGAGGCACCTTCCACATCAAGAAGGCGCATATAGACCGAGGTGCCTTCCACATCGAGAAGGCACATACAGACCGAGGCACCTTCCACATCAGGAAGGCGCATGTAGATCGAGGTGCCTTCCACATTGAGAAGGCACATACAGATGGAGGCACCTTCCACATCGAGAAGGTGCAAGCAATCAGAGGTGCCTTCCACCATCGAAAGGTGCATCCATTCGGGAAGCATCGACAACATTGATAAGGTGCTATATAAGCTCCTTCCACATCGAGAAGGTACCAAAGAGCACCTTCCACGTACAACCAGCACTCAAACCTCTCGGATGCCTCGATCGAGACGTAGCCACCACATGAACGAGCAACATAAGATGACCATACCCCTCCCCTATGTCACAAATTGGTGAATCACTGATCTTCACAATGCATGAACCATCAAATCAGGTATGCGCATGTCAATTAAATTTTTTATATAATCATTTATAAATTATGTGGTACCAAAAAAATATCACCGTCATAAAAATCGTATCCCCCCATAGCCGAAACCACGTGCCAATTATATGGCTCAAAATAAATTCCAGAGTAAGGCACCTTCCTTATAATAAGGCACCTTCCTAAAGAAGGAAAGACAAAAAAAAAAAATGTAGTAGGGAAGGAAGGCGCCATGGGAGGAAGGTCGAAGAATCACGTAGTGAAGAAGAATGAACCGAGCGACACAGAAGGAATCAGGGGGGCTATAAGAACATAGTTCAATGCCAAAGGATGGCTCAAATACTATACCCTAGTTAGTCAGGGCCCAGATGTGGAGGCAACCAAGGAATTCGCTACCTCCTTGAGAGGTGACGCAGCTCAGGTGCGAGTAGAAATTGTAGTCACCCCCGAATAAATCTCGTAGACGAGTGGATTACCTATCATGAGGGAATGCATATACAAAGGTGGAATATTGAAGTAATACATCGAAGTGTTTTTGCCTAGAGAGACAATGCAGATAGACAAGGAAGGGCTACCCAAAAATAGCCTCCCCATGCACCTGTGAAAGATATTCGAGTAGGTTGCTCGATTTCTTACATGCACCAGGAAGTATACCCATATGCACGCTAACCATGTGCAGTTTCTAAACCACCTGGTGCACGGAAGGAAGCTGAACGTGCATTTCTATCTAGAAAATTCCCTCAAGGACAAAGTAGCTAGGTATCAGAAAGGAGCACTATCCACCTTACCCCACCATGGGTTGATATCAGTTCTGGTATGCCATGCAGAAGCGTGTATGTAGAACCCCAATGTAGAAGGAGATGGAAGCTGAGTAAGGCAACATGATGTTGTTGTCGAAGTAGGGCAAGTAGAGGGAAGCCCTAAGGAGGAAATGACGAGTATCAGGCAATCGACATTGCCCTATTTCACAGAGGAAATAGGGCATTCCCTAGTACCTAAATGTATAGAAGAATTAGGGCATTCTCTAGTGCCTAACTACACAGGGGAAAGAGGGCATTCCTCAATGCCTAAACATGAAGAGGAGGGAGCACCACTTACTAGTAGTGAGGCCAAGTTCTGACTGCCAGGCCCCAGGAAGAAATTACCATGACAACTCCTATTGATAGAAGAGGAACAGGGAAACCCAAAAATCGATGTGGCGGCCCAAACCCTCTAGGAATTGATAAACTAGAGCTGACAAGATGCAGGGACCTCTGGGAGAAATGATCAAGTCAACGTGGCCTTGGAGGAGGCGCTGGAGTGACAAACTAATTGCTAGATGGCCCAAAAAATTTTGGAAGACTGCCAAAACAAGCATAGAGGGGAATTAAATAAGCGGGAAGAATGAATCACCCACCTCGAGCAGGTGGTCTGGAAGTTGCGAGAGGAGAACCAACTACTCTAGGCCATAGGAATAGAAAGAAAAGATGCGTCAGCCTAAACCGACTTGGCAACAAAAATTCTGACAAATTCTCCCACCTCTGTAGAACGAGTCTTTTATTTGGGATAAATTTGATCAGACGCCCGTTAGAGCAGCCTAGAAACATGGGAGAATTCCCCTAATTTTGATAATGGAAGGGAGAGAAGTCCCACAACACCCCCTATCATCGTCCTCAGTGATACAGAGTAGGATGATGGTCAACAACAACAAATAGGGCCGAAGGATAAGGAGGAGTTTCTCGAACAGATAGAACCTAAGGGGTCGATGCAGGACAGAAAAGGTGACGAAGAAGTAGCCCCAGGGATGACAGTGCAGAATGAAGAGAATACCCCAAGGGCGGTAGCACATAATGAAACGAATGCTCCAGGGACCACAGAGCAGGCCCCTTAGAGCGAGGAGACGACCTCCAGGGAGAGGGAGAAGACCCCTATTCGAGTCGTCGTATTTTCCACAAAGGCCAGAGGAAAAAGGCCCAGGATAGATCGAAAGAAGGTGAAGGTGACTTTCTTCGAGCCAGAAGAGGACGAGTGGGATATGCAGCCATTCACAAAAATGCGAAAACAATTCGAACGGCTGCTCAAGGATATGAAAGAAGCCAAAGAGGCTAGGAAGGTAGCCTTGAGGATGCAAGGAGACTCTGGCATTTGTGTCAATCGAGTAGAGGATAGCCAGTTCTGGGATATATATGGTTCATCCTAGGGATGACCCTCCATGATGAGAAGGTATCTTGAGCGGTGGGGGGTATATGGCCCAAAATTGGAGGCTGCTGCCATAGCAAAGGAGAACATAGGGCTTACTCCTAAAGAAGCCTAGTTATATAGAGCCCAAGTAGTTCATTCTAGGAGAGACAATTCAGATATCCCTCTCGCAGTAGTTAAACCTCCAGACACTGACTTATGGCAAGCCACAAATGCTGCATTCCAGTTAGAAAAAACAAAACTAGCTAGATCGTCACTGATAATGGCTAGAACGAGGAGAGGACAACCTATAGCCACATCTACATATAGGAGGCAGACACGGGCCACAGGTATAGCCATATCCACCAAGAGACGACGATGATAAGGGGTCAGCAAGACTACTTATAGTTTTGATGCCACGATGGCATGGCATATGTTAAGCATGGGGGGATGATGAGCATCAGAAATGCTCATATTTTGTACATCATTTCTCGATTATTATGTGGCTATATAATAAGGATTGCATATATTTATGAATGATTATGTAATTATGTGATGAAATTATGCGTGTTACCTAATTTGTGTGTTTTCAATGTGTTTTGTGGAATTGCAGTTGGTTTAGTTAGATTTGGATCAGTCGAGGTCTTTTTTATGGACCTGGCACTTTGTTTCTTTGGGGATAAATGTAGAGAACATAGGCACATTCCTCTTCTAGGAAGGTGCTAAGAGAAAGTAGACACCTTCCTCTTCCAAGAAGGTGCCAAGAGAACGTAGAAACCTTCCTCTTCTAGGAAGGCACCAAGAGTAAGTAGGTGCCTTCTTCTTCCAGGAAGGCACCAAGGAAAGACAAGTGCCTTCATCCTCTAGGAAGGTGCAAAAGGGAAGGAAGCACCTTCCTCTCATAATGAAGGCGCTAACGAGAAGGCAAGTGCCTTCCTCTCACAGGAAGGTGCCAATAGAAAGCAAGCGCCTTCATCTCACAGGAAGGCACCAACAAAAGGTAAGCGCCTTCCTCTTCTAGGAAGGCACCAACGACAGTAAGACACCTTCCGTATAGGGAATGTGCCTAATATACTTAGGTGCCTTCCTAATAGGGAAGGTGCCTATGTTCTTCTCCCATTGACCAGATTTGCATGACATGGACAACAACGGCTAGTGTAGTTTCAACTCTACATCATGTAGAGCTAAATTGGAGATCGCACCAATGTATGAAAGCGTCTTACCAATGCCAAGCGAAGCACGAACCAATCAGTGAACATGTCACCATTAGAACCAAATGCCAATTTTAAGCAGACGTCGATTGCATTCACCAGACTATCTTAATTTAGTTTGGGATGAATCGACTATTGTAACTTCTTTGTAATAGAAGTTCTGCAGGTGTTTTATATAAACACATGCAGACCACTTTGAGATATATAGATTGATATGGATTTATATAGAGTTATAGAGACAGATATAAGAGATAGATATTGTAACACTTTGATAAATATATTACAGTTCTAAGAGTTCTAAGTGCGTGTTCAGCTAGGAGGAAGCTACTGGAGCCTAGGCCTACTCCAAGCCAGTTTTTCTTCCCCACTTTTCTTGTGTTTTCTATATTAGTTCATTGCTTTTATAGGATCGTTTATCGCATTGCTATTTCTAGTATTTGCAGTAGATTAATTTTCAGGAATGTGTGAATGTTTTATTTCTGTAGATTTAATTATTTTCTTTTTACGTAAATTATTGAGGAGTGCATGAGTTATTGACAACTATTTTGAAAACACCCCCCAATAGTAGAATTAGCAGGACTCATCTCAAGTGGTATTGTAAGCAATATCATTACAGACCCTTTGCAAGTTTACAAAGCTCCCTAGGTTAATAAATTAATGCATGGGCATGTGACAAAATTAGGAAAAGACTTAACATTTTTGGCCCACAACACTGGGTTACAAAAAGCTAGAAAACTAAAGGTCAGTTACAAATCTATATTTATCCAAATGGTTATCTTCTTGTTTTATTTGCTAATATTGAAGATAGAGAGAAAACTTTTCAAGGGGGTCCTTGGTTTTTTGGAAGGGTAGGGTTTTTCATGAAGCCCTGACATACTAAATTTAAAGCCGAAGAAGAGATGCATTCTATATCTCTCGTGTGGGTTAGACTCTTTGGCCTCCCTATTCAATTTTGGAATCCTACTATTTTTTCTTCAGTTGGAAACTCTTTTGGAACTTTTATGATGACTGCTGATTGTACTCAAAATTTTGAACATATTATTTATGCTCGGATTTGTGTTTTAATGTATTTTGACAAAACCCTACCTAAAACGATCACATTACAATTTGGGTAAGATACTTGGGAGCAAGTAGTGGACTATGAGAACATTCCTTTTCGTTGTAGAAATTACCATGAATATGGTCATTTAGCTAGTGCTTGCCCAAATAAAATTCTTGATCAAAAGAAAGAAGATATAAACTCAGCAGGTTTCCAAATACCTAAGAAGAACACTTAGAAAAAACTAGTTATGAAGGATCAATCAAAGTCATCTGCTAATATGTTTGAAATCCTTTCCACAAATGATGTCCCAAGTGAGAAAGAGGAAATAATGGAAACTTAAATTTTAGAAACACAATTTAAATATGAAGGGAAGAACTCAGAGATAAACCAACGAATCAAAGGTTTTCAATAGAAAAAATAGGGAGAAAATTTACACAAGAAAAACAAATTTTCAAATGTCAAAACTTTAAATAATGTAGGTCCCACTATAGACTTCATTGAACCATCTAGTAAAATTTTTGCTGTGTACGAGCATTCTTCAAGGTTAGAAGCCATCTCAGGTTCAATTGGAATAAGTTAAGAAATAGGAAAAAAAATTGAATATGGATTATAATCAAAAAGCAGATCACAAGACCAATCAATATCATATGGTAAAAGAAGGTGAAAATTTTGTAGAGGAAGGTAAAATTAATACCCTTCCCAACTTTTTTAGCCCTGGTATTAATGAAGATCGTCACTTGGAATATTAGAGGACTCAAAGGGAGTCTTTCAAAACAAAATTAAATTAGAAGAATGATTAAGATAAATCATCCATATCTTGTTTTCCTTCAATAAATAAAGATTTCAATGGAGGATATGGACTCAATTTCTAGTAAAATTTGGTTTCCCTCAGTTCCTAAGGGACTTCTGGTGGCATTGATTGTCTTTGGGATCCAAAAGAGGTAGTTATTCACCATATGGTTGGCATTTGGGGTTTGTTGGCTATAGCTATTCAAAGTAGATATTCCAATCAAATTATGATCTGTATTACTGTTTATGCTTCGACTTATTTGGAGGAAAAAAGAAGATAATGGAAGCATATCACTTATATTATCTCTCATTTTCTTGAATCTTGGATCTTGATCGGAGGAGATTTCAACACCATCCTCTCTCTGGATGAGAAAAGGAGGGGAAATAGAAATTTGGACAAAAGCACTGACCTCATGAGCAAATATATTGCAAACCTCCATCTTGTAGATATCCAACTAGATAATGGCCTTATGACTTGGTCTAACAGAAGGTAAGGCTTAGCTTGTATAGTGGAGATATTGGATAGGTTTTTACTCTCTAAAAATTTCTTAATCCATGGTCACATTCTTAAAGTGAAGACTCTTAATAATTTTGGTTCGGATCATTGGCCAGTCATGGTGGAAATGTGGAAAACCAATGTGAGTTTCTCTCCTTTTCATTTTCAATTAATGTGGATTAGAGACATTTCATTCAGACCTCATGTGCAACAATGGTGGAAGGAAGGTAAACCTAGGCATGGGACTAAGATGTTCTATTTAGCCAAAATACTGCAATACATTAAATCCAAAATCAAGACTTGGAATTGGAAAGAGTTTGGGAATTTTCATAAAAAAAACATGAATTTATTACTCATATTGAAAATTTGAATAAGAAAACCCGTTTATATGGCCTCACAGAGAAGAGAAGTGTAGATGAAATTAAACTCACAACTCAGTTAGAGGAATGGGAAAAAAGAGAAGAAAACTTATGGAAGCAAAAATCTAGAATTCAATGGCTCAAAGAAGGAGATCGAAACACAAATTTCTTCCACAAATCTCTTCTAGCTCGAAGATCTCACAACTTTATTTCTTCCTTAAAATCAGATTCTGGAGATGTTGTTTGTACTTGAGATGGCATGAACTCTATTGTTGTTGATTACTTTTCCAATCTTTTTGTTGTTATTCCTCTTGACTTAGCTTCACAATAAAATGTTCTTCAAGCAATCCCTTCTGAGGAGAACTCTATTTTGAATGCTCTTGTTACTATCAATGAGATTCAACGCGTAGTTTTTAAAATGCAAAAAGGGCAAACCCCAGGTCCTGATGGTTTTCCCATTGAGTTCTACCAAGAGCTCTAGGATATCCTTCATGTTGATTTATTAGAGGTGGTGGAAGAATCTAAGAAAGCCAAAGAAATTTTTAAGGTTATCAATAAAACTTATATTACTCTTGTTCCAAAAGCTCAAGAGGTTGATCATATCTCATATTTTAGACCTATTGCTTTATGTAATATTCTTCTCAAAATCATTACTAAAATCATGGTAGAAATATTGAAGCCTCTTTTGCATAAGATTATTTTCCCAAAGCAAGGGGTTATGTGGAAGGATTTCAAATAGTAGATGAGATAGTTCTTGCTCAGGAAGCCATCCATTCCATGGATATGCAAAAATATCCTTCCATGTTCATTCGGTTAGACTTATCTAAAGCTTATGATAGAGTGGATTGGCACTTATCAAAGTTTTGATCCAATCTGGTTTCTCTAAGGATTGTATGGATTGTATTATGGGATGTATCTCTTCAGTTTCCTACTTAGTTCTTATCAATGACAGGACTTCTCAATCATTCCCAACTTCCAGGGATATTAGGCAAGGTGACCTGCTATCCCCTTATTTATTCATCATTCTTGTTGAATGCTTGGGTAGGACAGAGGGAAAACAAAACCCTTGAGGGAGTTACCATTGCTCATGGAGCTAGACCTATCTCTCATATTCAATTTGTGGATGAATCTACTCTTTTAGGTAAAGCTACAATTAAGGAAGCTTCTAATATTAAGAAAATCATTAGCTAAATTTCTAAGGCTACTGGGAAGTTGATTAATGAAGACAAATCTAAATTTATTTTATTTCACTGCTCTACTAGATAGGAGTCCATGGTCTTGGATAAACTAATATATAAGAATACATCCCTTCCAATCGCTTACTTAGGTATTCCCATAAATATTCAAAGGCAAAAAAATAAATATTGGAATTGGTTGTTGGACAAAGTCAAGAAGAAAATTGAAAAGTGGACCAACAGATGGATTTCTTTTGGGGGTAGAATCACCTTGGTAAAATCAGTCCTTCAAGCTATTCCTATTTATGTTTCTTTCATTTTGAATATCCCAAATGATGTTCTTCGATAATTGGATAAAATTAGTCATCATTTACTTTGGAGTGGTACTAAGGAGAAAAGAAAATGGGCCTTGGTGAAATGGGATACTTTATGTCTTCCTAAGAATGAAGGGGGGTTAGGATTCCGGTCTTCTATTAATAACAACAAACCTTTAGCTGCTAAATTATATTTGAGGATGTTGCATAACCCCAATGCTATTTGGGCCAATAATATCCGTGCTAAATATGCTGAGAAGAAAAGTCTTGAAGACCTTGTTCACTATCAACTTCCTACCAAAGGTTCTCCCATTTTAGTAGTTCTTAATACTGGTGAGGGTTTGATAAAGAAAAATTAATTTTGGATCATTCATAATGGTCGACAAGTAAATTTTTGGATAGCTTCTTGGGATGGTCACAAGCCTTTGATAACTTAGTTTCTAGATTGGAGGCCTTAGATGAAGGAGCTTCACCGAGATAATTGGAGTAAGGTGGCTAATTACTTTTAGTACCATACTAGTGAAAGCACAAGGATACAAAAACAAAAAGGAAAATCCAAGATGCGACGCAGATGAAACAAAATATTAATGCTAAATCCTATGAATCGGAAGTGCATGAAAGGAAAGAGACATAAACGAATTGAAACCAAATAGAAAACCAATATGGAAGACAACCCTTTTTATTAATATGCTTCTGAACTCGGTTACAATTTGCCTCCTCCTTTTTCAGGGGCTAGGAGCGTTAAATGTGTTCTTGTCACATCAATGGATGCCATTCCTTCTTTCGCGTGCCCACATGTAAAGTGGGCGGACCAAACATCGTTACCGCTTGCATTGATGAGTCTTGAATCCTTGCTACTCCTCTGATGTTGAGACCCTATGTTCAAGAAAACAAGAAACAATCAGTAGCACCTATAGATAAAATGAAACATGCAATCCCCATGCCTTCAATTAGCACTTGCAAAATATAAATGAAACGATAAATAAAATAGATCCAAATGAACTAAAAATTTGATAGGGGCATAAAAACATCACAAGGAAGACACTGCAAATGGAACAGTCAAAAAATTCACCACATATTCGTATTTGCTCCGGGGTGGGACGAATAGACCTACAACAAAGCGTCAAAAAGCATTGTCCCAAATGTCACATTCGGGAAGCTCCAAATCACCTACAAAGTTGGGGGTTAGCTAAAAGGGGGTATTTTGGGAAGACCCAGAAGGTCATATTTTCCCAATTTGGCCTCTATCACAAAGAATTTGATGATGCTACCTGCATGTTAGTAAAGGCGAGAAATGATAAAAACATGATAAAAAATGCTCAAAACGATGTGAAATTTAAATTACAACCTATCTAAGTAGCATAGAATCAGATGCAAAAATAACAGAAAGGAAATCTACCACATATTTCTAATCACTCCACGGTGGGGCGATTAGGATTGCAGTAGTGCGGGGGGCACCCGGGGGAGGATACCCATCGTTTGGGGCCCGATTTTGGCACCAATACACTTGGGATGGGTCCAAAACCTCTTGTGGGGTGTTGTCAAAAAATTTGGTAGGATGTTGTGGCCAAATTTCAGGTTTTGGTTCTGGATTTACGCTTCCAATAACCACCCTATGACCTCCTTTCCAAAAGAGATCAAGGATGTGAAAGGCACAAATCAAAAGGTGTGTGTGGAAGTAAAACGACATCACTTCGTTGCTCAAAATGTTTCTTCTCCATCTCGGGAAACCCATTTATAGACTAAAGATCTTTGATGAGCATGTAGAGGTCCACTCAATCATGCCTTCCCAAGGGGAGAAATCGCCAATTAGGGCTTCACTCCCTACGCCTATAATGCTAAAAAATGCTCACTCACACTCCCATGCAATGAAGGAAGAGTTAAGTGGTAGATCTGAGCTACCATTTGTCAAGATTTGACTTTTTTCCCATCAAACCTGCTATTCGCCCCACCTTGGAGCGAATACTGCTAATCATCCCTGGGTGGGGCAAATAGAAGTTTGTAATCATCCCTAGGTGGAACGAGTAGAGAGCAGAGTGCCTTAAAGGTGCCAAATTGACCTCTGACCTTCCAAAACTGTTGTGTGAGTGGTTAGGACCACTGTTTAACCTCTAGGGGCTGCCCTGGGGGTTGTGTGTGTCAATGTAATTAGTGTTTGCAGTCACATAATCATGATTGGTGCCATTTTGGTGTCTACAAATGCCCCTTTTTGGGATGCACTATGCATGGCGTAGTGTTGAGAAAAAATAGATAACCAAAGCACTAATGATTAGGGTTTATCAGTAACCTAACCAAATTTTTATGCCCCAAGTATGGAAAGGGGCATGCATTCTTGAATCCTTGCTTTTGACGTGTGAAGGAACTTACTTCAAGTGTTAACCTTTTTCGGTGAGGTGTTACTTGATCTTGGTCATTGATCAGTCATGAATAGGCAAAGGGTGCAACCTTTTGTCTGTGGGAATCTTGAGTTCATGATTCATGAATTCCAAGTGTCTGATCAGCTTGTGATTATTTTTTGTTTGCTGCCCCAATCAGGGGTGTGATTGTCTTTGTCAATGATTCTTTGAATGCATGCCATTTCCATGATTGGGTGTGTATTTGTTGATTGGTGACTAAGTGTGACTACCCCCTCAAGCAACGAATCGATGAGGGAATGACCTACATGAGAAAAGCGACGAGTCACTTGACCCAAGATGACTTGTGTAAGGGTGCCTTCAGAGGTTTATCTTTGAATGTATGTGCAGTTTTCCGACATTTAGACCTATTTTTTGTGGGTATTAACCCTTTTTGTGACGCTTTTTGGAGCTGAAATTGTCAACAATCCGTCTTCGCGTGGAGTGGTCTGACTATGGTAGCCTTATTAGGGAATAGGATAGTGACAATTTGTGACCCCAACATCGGTTTTTTATGCCAGTGAATGGCGGGTGCAAAGGCACCTTTGTTTGGAAAATTTATTGCTATTTTTGGGTGGATTTTGACTCTTTTGGGACGTCGCTTGGGGATGAAATTCTTGGTAATATGTCCTCCCATGGAGCGGTCCGGATATGGTAGCCTTCTTAGGGAGTAGTATGGTGAGGATTTGTGACCCCGACGTTGGTTTTGCATTCCCGAAATGTCATGTGCAAAAGCACTCTCATTGGACAATTTTATGGCTTGTTTTTGTGCATTTTGGTGCATTTTTTTGCTATTTTTGAAATTTTTGCTTTGTAATCATCCCTGGGTGGGATGAATACTAGTTTTGTATTCATCCCAGGGTGGGACGAGTGCTAACTAGAATGCTCGTCCCAGGGTGGAACGATTATAGGCTTTTAAGCCTATTTAAGGGCCAAAACTAGGGTTTGGGCTCATTTGCATTCGATTTTTTTGGTGATTTGGAGCTTTGAGGAGGAGGAGGTCGATTTTACGAAGCGAAGCGCTGCCAAACTTTGTCCAGACATCATGAGTTCACGGACTAGGTCATCAAGTGGTGGAGCCGATGCGAGACCGGTGAGTGCTCCTCTTGTTATTTGCTTTTGTAGTTTGTTTCGTGAATTTAAAAAGGAAACCCTAGTTTAAATTTATTTTGAAAAGATGTAATTAAATTCTGAAATTTGTTTTCTATTTTAAACTAATGTAAACCCTAGGTAAAAAGAAAAATTTGCTATTTTTTGATGTTTTTGTTAAATTAAAACCCTAGGATAAACGCAAAACCCTAGCTTAGAGTTTTAGGTTAATTTTGTCAGTTTTAAAACTTAGCTAAAAAACCCTAGGTTTTAAAAAAACTATCATTTTAATTTTGTTTTGTTTGTAAATTTTTATCAGTTTAGACTAGGATTATAAACCATAGGATAACTTTTTTTTATTTTATGCTGTAATAAAATTTTGTTTTTGTTAGGTAGACTAGGATAAACAACCCTAGGTTTAACTATTTTTTTTTTTTTTTTTTTCTTCTTAAAAAAATTTTTTTTTTTTTTGGGGGAGAGAAGAAAAAAACCCCGGGGTAAGTTTTTTTTTTTTTTTTTTTTTAAAAAAAAAATTTTTTTTTTTTATAAAAATAAAAAAAAAAAACAGTTAATTGTTGTTTTTATTTTTTATTTTTGGTTTGTTTTTGTAGTTATTTGTCAGTGTAGACTAAGGGTAAACCCTAGGTTAACTGAAAAATTTGTTTTTGAATTTTTTGAATTGTGTTTATCAGTTTAAACATAGAGTTAGAAACCCTAGGTACTGACAAACTATTTTTGATTTTTTTTTGAATGTTTTGAATTTTGTTGTTGTTTTAGTTATCAGTTTAAACGTAGAATTAAAAACCCTAGGTACTGACAACTGTTTTTGATTTTTTTGAATGTTTTGAATTTTGTTGTTGTTTTAGTTATCAGTTTAAACGTAGAATTAAAAACCCTAGGTACTGACAACTATTTTTTTTAATTGTTTTGAATGTTGTTTGTTATTTTGTTATTTTGTTATTTTTAGCTGTACATTGTTTATGCATTGTTGTATATTCATGTTTGCTATACAATTTATCATGTTTTTTTAATGTTTTTGTCTTGTTTTCTTTTGTAGATTGTGAAGAGCCGGTACCGTGTGCCTACGATTTTCTCAAAAGCGTGGGAGGCGCTGAATTTGGATTACTGGGAGTGGCTTGATGCCCTTGGGCTCAAGCAGGTGACTCGGCTAGAGCCTATGGTCGAGGATCGGGCCTATCTGACGACCCTGATCAACTTGTGGGATCCCTAGACCAACACTTTCCATCTCCCAACAAGGGAGATGACAGTGACCTTGGAGGAATTTTATCGGATTCTATGGATTTTGATAGACAGACTGTCGATCAGGACGACATCACGGGATCAATGGACAATAGTGCTGATATGCTACTTTGGGCATGGGGAGGAGATGGGTGTGGATAGCCCAGTGGAGAGGGCAGAGGGTGATTGCTAGATTGGTGGCATTCTTGTATGATGGTGGCTAGAGAGGGGCATGTTGGGAGCGAGGCACGTAGTACTGATGGGCCTCATTTCCAACATGCTGCTACCCGACTCTTCGGGTGCGAGGTTCCCATGGAACCTATTAGAGGTGGTCTTTCGACTGGTGGATTTTCCGATGCATGAGCTCTTGATTATGAGGTGGGGGTAGACACTGCTGGCATAGCTCTATGATGAGCTGTATGAGGTCCACTTCTGGATGCGGAAGGGGATTGGCTGCAGCTATCTATTGCAGAGCTGGGCTTAGCAGCACATAGTGGTGGAGAGGTCAATGGGGTTATTGTGGACTACTCGATCGAGAACAAAAAAACCCCCTGTGTTGTAGGGTACTATGCCGATGCCTTTGCTCGGATTACTCTAGGGGAGGTGTTCTGGCACCCATATCGAGACCTGTCCGGCCTGTCCTGAGGCTAGAGAGTGGCTTCGATGGGTGCGTAGGGGGGATGGTTGATCAGGCGACACATGGGACTAAGCAGGAGTACTTCCTATATTTTTGGGTGACATGATATTTTGCAGAGTGCTAGGGGTTTCCTAGTGAGCCCTTGATCTATCGACGCCAGGGGGACGAGAGGACCTTGACCTGGCCGATCATCGAGCCACTAGGGGAAGAGGCAGATATAATTATTGATGTGCCTGACATGGATGACATCGGGGTGATGGCTAAGTATGAGCAATGGTGGACACTACGATGATGGCGGGGAGAGGGGCCATTGGGAGGCACAAAGGTAGAAACAACAGGCGAGGAGGGTGGAGAGGCACCAGGAGATGATTGGGGAGCTCCATTGGAGGATGCGGACATGGTGGAGGTGGATGATGTGGGTGTGGATTTTGGGGTTTTAGATCAGCCGGAGATGCAGGACATCCTAGAGCAGTGGGAACCAGAGCAGGCTGCTATTCTAGAGATGTCAATGCCTCAGGTAGTCTCGAAGGACATGGAGGTAGGGTTGCATGCTAAGAATGCGTGATTGGTGGGGCTACTCTAGAGGCAATATGAGGAGCTCGAGGATGCGCTACGAGAGAGGGATCTCCTACGAGCACAACTAGTGAAGTGGGACAACACATTTGCTATGTACCACCGACGGGATGGGGATACCGATGCTGTGTTGGAGAGGGATCTCCTACATGTGGACACAGCTAGCATAGTGCAACAAGAATTTGGCTATGTATCGCTAGTGGGAGATGGACTTGGTTTGGCATCGGTTTGAGTTAGAGGTAAATATTAGCCACCTCGGTGGGTGGATCCCTGCATTTAGTGGAGGTGGATCATCGTGCCTCTCGAGAGGGAGCGATACTAAGCAGTCAGCATCCTCTCGGTGCAAGCAATTGGATGAGGGGGGATCTAGTAGGTGTGATGCAGGGGATAGCAACAGTCACCCTGAGGGGTCCCATAGGACCCACACCACGGGGGGTAGTTCCCATCGCATCGATCCTATGTGATCATGGTGGCCGATGCCCTAGGCTTGGGGGTTTTTGAGCTTTTACCTTTTTGCGAGGTCAGAGGACTAGGTTATTATTTCCTATGGGTATTTTTTATGATATATATACATGTGACGTTCTTTTATTTACTGGTCGTGATTTATGTTATACAATGATTGTTAATTGTATGTACATTTATTTATGATGGTGTATGCATGTGTTATTATGAATGCGAATGTTTCTAATTTTTATGATATGCAAATGGAATGGATGAATTGAATTTGTGATTTTTTTGGTGGTGGCACCATAGACTGTTCAGAACTTATGGCTTTTTGTCCTAGGCGATTGCTATGGTAAATGACTTTTTTATGTATACATGTTATTTTTTGTACTTTTTGATGGCGATGCAAGGAAGAAAGATATCACAGTTGGTTTAGAATGTAGTTAAGGTTTTTTGAGACTTAGATTTTGTAACTAACTAGCCATGACTGCACTTTTATCTTATAAGACTTTTGAACAAGGTATGAATCGAACTTGTCTTTGACCAAGTTATTTCACGTCCCTATGTGTGCAATTGAGTTCATTTATGTGGTATTTGTCAGGATACCACCAGTTTCAGATAGGTTGTCAACCAAACCTATACTACGGATCACCTAATTAGCTCCACTAACTCCTTTGTTGTATTTAGTCAGATTAATCTGTGATGCTATCTAGGATACCATAATCTAGCTCATCCACATGCAAACATTGATCTGTACACAAGTTAATGTGACAAATATATCATCATGTGAGAGGTTTACCACTAGTGACTGATAGGCTATCCACCAAACCGATACTGAGGTTTACCTCATGACCTTCGAATGCTGAGAGTTCCAGGGATTCAAGTTTGACTCCCTTATTTTCTTCAATTGTATTGGGATACTTGCTCTTTTGTAGTGATAAAAATCACTATTTATTTTTGTTTTCTCTTTTGAGCAAGGGATTTTGAATATTGAGTGATGAGAATCACTATTGTATGTGTTTTTTGATGTATGCACTTTGGTGGTGATGTCAAATTTTTGGAGTTTTGACTTTTGCAAATTTTTGATGTTTTGCACCTTTTTTTTTTTAGAACTTGGGATTCTTGGGGAATTGGGTAGGGAAGATGCTTGTCCTTTTTCCAACTCTCAACATTCTTGGGGTCATTCGCACAGGGGGATGAGCAAGATAACCATTTCACTTATGGTGACCTGGATTACTTTATAGGTTTCATCCTTCGTTCACACAACTTGGGAATTATTTTATGTTTTTTAACTGGTGTAGGGATGTTATGTAACGAGGTGTCATCCGAGTAAAAATCTAACTTTGTGAAATCTATCTGACTTTGTATAGTATGTGGGTAGAAAGCTAATGACATCTGAATGACGAAAACTCCTGATACATTAGAAGACAACCGACTATGATATGGTGAAAAATATGTGAATAGAGTTTATTTTTGATGGACTGTTTATAGAATGGAGAAATGTGGAGAATGATGAATTTGTCAAATAATTATAGTCTATGGTGCCTTTGACCTTTATGACCACAAATATGTAATGTATGGATGTGATGCTTAATGCAGCTATTATTTTTGGTTTTTGATGGATTTATTTTATTTTATTTTTTATTTTTTTGTGAGTATGAGGATGAGATGCAAAAAGAGCTCTTTATTGTTGTGATGATTTTGAGCATGCATGGCAAATTTTTGTTATTTTTGATGATTTTATTGTTTTTGAATTTTCTTATTTTTGACCAAGCGATTGTGGGAACCCTTGGAGATTTTTGGTTTGACCAAAGGGATTATGGGTACCTTTGGGGCATTTAGGGATTGACCAAGCGATTGCGAGAATCCTTGGAGCCTTTTGGTTTGACCAAAGGGATTATGGGAACCCTTGGGGCTTTTGGTTTGACCAAGCGATTATGAGAATCCTTGG
This sequence comes from Wollemia nobilis, assembly GCA_028583015.1. Lineage (NCBI taxonomy): Eukaryota > Viridiplantae > Streptophyta > Pinopsida > Araucariales > Araucariaceae > Wollemia > Wollemia nobilis. The sequence goes on from JAQPPZ010016997.1 coordinate 483,921, forward strand.
AGCTTTTGGTTTGACCAAGCGATTACGAGAATCCTTGGAGATTTTGGTTTGGGCTATGGCTCTTTTAAATATGGAATGGCCTCAAATGACTGATGTTTAAGGGTTCTAGTTCCTTGATTCCATCAAGAGAGGTGATCCGGTATGTTCCAGGTCCTATTTTACTATCGATGACATAAGGACCTAACCAATTTGTCGTGAACTTATCCCTTAGATGTGGCAAAAAGTTAGAATTTTTCTGGTTCTCTTTTAAGACCAAGTCACCAACCTTAAAGTCCCTTAGGTGAACCTTCATGTTGTATGCTTTCTTAAGTCTCTCTTGATAGATATGTAAATGCTCAAGAGAATTAATGCATTGTTTGTCAAGAAATGTAAGCTATTCTAATCGGGCCTGCCATGCAGTGTCATCATCGATGAAATCTTGCATTGATATGTGTAGGGAAGGAATTTCCAACTCGAGAGGCATGACAACCTTGGAGCCATACATGAGAAAAAATGGAGTTGCCCTAGTGGGCATTTGAATGCTAGTGCAATAAGCCTATAAGGCAAGTGGGATATAAATGTGCCAATCCTTGTGACTGTCTGTGACTATCTTTTTGAGGATGGCAACTAGCATTTTGTTTGATGCCTCTACTTGCCCATTTGCCTACGGATAATAGGGTGTCAAAAAACTATGCTAAATTTTGTACTTTGTGGTAAAAGCACACACGTCTTTGTTCTTGAATGACGTCCCATTATCTAAGATTATCTTGGATGGAATACCAAAATGACATATGATATTATGTAAAATGAACTCCAAAATACGGGTTCCAGTTGTAGAGGTAAGCGAAATTGCTTCCACCCATTTGGTGAAGTACTCTGTGGCCATTATGATAAATGTGTGATGGCCTGACGATGCAGGGTAGATCTTTCCAATTAGATCTAAGCCGCACTGTAAAAATGGCCAAGCCTATTGGATCAACTGCAAGGCCTAAGAAGGTACATGTGTCAAATTGGCATGGTGTTGACACTTCACGCACTTTCTTACATACACTCAACAATATCACTCTAAATATGGCCAATAATAGCCCATGCAGAGAATGCACTTTGTGATGGCTATACCACTGAAGTGGCCATTGCATGTACCATCGTGCGCTTGGGTGATCGCCCAAGTGGACTCCTGCTAGTCCAAGCAAATAAGGAGGATTCCTTCATAGCTTCGACGGTACAAAATATATCCTAACAAGACATGCTTTTCTTCTTTCTATTTGAATGATCATTTTGCGGCATGCGTCAATCCAAGTGGAAGGTTACCTAACTTGAGGTAGTCCTTTACGGGTGTATACCAATCTTGCTGATCGAAAACCTTGACAGTCTGAATAACCAATCCCTCTTGAAGTTCATCGCTAGCAAAAGCTAAGTGGGAAAGAACTTGTAAGAATAGCGTTGTGTTGCTATTAAGGGGAGTAGGGGAGAATAAGGACCCCCAGTTTGTGTGATTTAGACAATCATGGATTCGAGAGAACTTTTTTAGGGATGGTTCAATCTGGATCAAGTGGATTCCTGGCGTTAAGTTAGAGCTTGCACGCTCCATCACTAATTGCGATAGTGTTTTGACTTGAATGTTTGTCATATCACCAAAAATGTCTTGTGGGATTAGTGACCCCAAGGAGGCCATTGTGTTTGCAAAATGATTCGATGACCGAGGGAGTGCCTCGATGTTGTACCATTCAAGATTAGCCAGGAATTTGTCCACAAGGGCTTTTTAGGCCTGCAGAATTGGGCATTTACACTGGAATACCCCTTTAACTTGGTTGAAAATTAAAAGCAAATCACCAAAGATGTTCAATCATTTAATGTTCATGGTGATTGTTGTCTAAAGACCTATGAGCAAGGCTTCATATTCTGCATTGTTTTTGGTGCACGGGAAATCTAATTTAAATGACAAAGGCATTGGAACCCCTACATAACCTTGCATGGGGCAGTTCTGTGTGACCTCATTAACTTGTAGGGTCTTTGCCTACGCATCATGGGAAAGAAATGGGTCTTTAAAGACCTCCATTTTTTGATTGCTTGGTGCCACGAGATTATCCATTGCTAATGTCTTGTTATCTATTAAGTCTTGCACCAAGCCTCTAAACTTCCAACAAGCATTAAGGTCATGTCCCTTTCATCTATGGAACCTGCAGTACAAGTCTTACCTGTAGCCCTTAGTTTTTGGTGCATTGGGGTCTATGGATTGAATCTCAGGCAAGTTAATCAAGTTTGCTGCTGACAAACGATCAAACATGGAATCTCTAGACTTTGTGTAAGGTGTGAATTTTTGCCTAGGGCGACATTGATTTTGTTCTTGCCTCTAATTTTCTCTGTCATAACTGTTAAGAGGCACTGCCTAATAGTTAACATTTTGGGGCTGTGTTGCCTGTGTAGGCTTAGGGACATTTATAGCAACCTGATTGACCGCAGTGGGTTTCTGTTGCGTGGTCCCTATTTTAGTGTTCTTAGACCATTCTTTCTTCTTTGGCTTGGCTATCTCACCATCCTGAATCTTGATATCCTCGATGATTCTAGATTGTGCTAGAGCTTCCTCTAAATTGACATATTTTTGTAGCTACAATAGCACAAAGATCGATCTCAAACAACTCTTTGAGAATATTTTGTTGAGGTTGGACATAGGAGGGAGGTAAGGTAGCTTGGAAAGCAAAGTCCACTGGTTCCCATAAGCCACCATGGTTTCTTCCTCATACTTCCTGAGGCTGGCTAGGTCACTTAGTGACACCTTCTTCTTGGTGTTGAAGGCAAAGCATTCGAGGAATGCATCCACTAGCTGATCTAAGTTACTAATGTTGTGCTTTGGCAATTGAGTGAACAAATCTGATGCAGGGCCTGTGAACATGGTGATGAATGTTCTTAATAGCAAAGCATCATTGTCTCAGGAATGTAATCACATGCTCTTGGGCATCTTCCTCTCCTCTAAATATTGCCAACTAAGGCAGTTTAAAGTGTTCAGGGTAAGGGGGTGCCAAAACTGATGAATGCACAGGATGACTGTGGAGTTGGCATAAAGTGGGATTTTGAGGCCTAGAAGTCTTGGTCTCCATAGACTCCAAGCGCTCTAGTAGCGCTTTATATGCATCAGAAGATTTAATTTCTTCCTCCTTAGTTTTCTCCCATTGTGGGTTATGGGAAACTTGAGGCTTATGGAGGGGTGGCCGAATAGCAGTCCCTCTGCTTTGGTAGGGCATTTCGGCCCACTCTTCTTCTTGCTCACACTCATCATAGGCTTCTTGAGGAGTTTTTGGATGAGACCTATAACCATGGGTGGGTCCCCACGGGGGTTGCCCATCATTGTTCCTTGGAGTGGCCTCCTGCTCAGGTTTAGGAGGTCTCAAAGGCAGCACTTGGTAAGGTCATGGAGACCTATCTCGTACCAAGGGGTTGTGCCTCTCGTACGGTTTTGCTCTTTGGGTGCGAGGGGTTGGAACCCTCTCAGGCATGGTGTTATGGAGCAGCTCATATTTTTGGTACCAAATGCGCTCTTTGCTAAGGCAATATAGATGCTGTAGTTGTTGTTAGTCTTGCTCAAGCTGTGTGATCTATGCTTGGTGGGTGGCATGTCTAGCGACTGCCAGGTCAATTTGTTCCACCATCTTGAGTCTAGGAGGCCTAAATGCCTCTCCTACACATTTATCTCGATCACGATGATCTGAGATATCTATAGGTCACTTCCCTCTGTCGAGGTTGGTGGCATTCACTTGAGGCTCTGTCCTCAATAGGTGATTCTGGTAGATAGCAGGTGCAAAGGTGCATTGCTCCCACACTGTGTATTTCTCTTGAGAAATGTAATGGTCTTCCTCGTGCTCCCTTTTGTATATGTGAAAGGGGCAGGTAGAGTTGGCTCACCCTGTTTGAAGAGCCTTGTGCTCTAGATTTGCCTTATTATTCCTAACAGTGATGGGGGGTAAAGGAGGGATGACATAATCATGTGGCCTCTCCTCATGGACCCTATGCTGTTCTAGTGCTTCATTGCACGATGGCCACTCATACCAAGCTTCTAAGGGAGCCTTCCCATTTATATTGAGTGCCACATGTAAGGACTCCTCCTGAAAGGGTCTATGTTCAATGGGAGTGCCCTTCGAAGGGGTGTCTCTATAGTCATATTCTTAAATGGCACGATGTGGACTCTCTTGTGGGTCGGGCCGCCAAGGTGGTATGACCAAGTCCTTGGGGCTATAGCGGAGGTGACTTGTGCCCCCTTGTACACTCTTTGTAGCTCCTACCCATGATTGGGATTGGCTACGGGTGTACACCATGGTGGTGTTTTCCTACAATATGCATAGATTTTTATTTCTTTTTATGATTTTTATGCTACACTAAATAGAAAATATCACACACACAAAGCAATGATTATCTCTTTTAAATATTAAAAGTGTGCCCTAAATCTGGTTTAGTGTGTTTTGATTTTTGTTTTGAAAGCTTTTGTAAAGAACGTTTAAATGCAATATGACGGCTCTTATGACTCCCAAAAATAGTCTCCCCTTCAATATACCATTTCCAGGCTGATATACCAACCTCTCTATATACTTGCCCTTACATGAGAGAAACTATTGGTACGTGAGAGCAGATGGTACGTGGAACATAGGCGATACGAAAGGGTAATCACCCTATTTTTGACACCTACCATAGAAGACTTATCCTCATGCACTGGGAATCACCCCAACTACACTTGGTCAGCTTTCATTAGGATTTACGTCTAGCAACAGTAGTGATCGGGGTTATGGATGCAAAAATTCAAGCCAAGGTGGTGATGAAATCCACCATTGGTCTTGATCAAGGGCTGGGGTTTTACGACTAGATCCTTGGTGTTTATATTGCCAAATGATGTGTGGAATTATTTTTATTTTGCATAAAATAAATTAAACATGCAGTAAAACTTTTCCTAAGTAGGAAAGTAACTAGAAAACAAAAAATAGAAAGCAAAAAATGACAAAAGGTTTTTAGGACCCCTACCTCTTCTCTGCCAAAATCGGTTGGTTCTGAATTTTTGTCCTAAAACTACATAGAGATCTATTTGTCCCTAGGTGGGATGAATAACAAAACTGTATTCATCACAGGGTGGGTTGAATGCCCATTCATCCCTGGGTAAGACAAATTCCAGCTCTGTATTCATCACAGACTAGAACGAACAATAGTCTAGCGTTTGAAAACTTGGTACCTGCAAGCAAAAACAAGCAAATTTTAATCAGATTTCTGATCTCAAAAATAGAGGACAAGGTCCCACCGTGATCACCAATGAAAGCATGAGGATACAGAAACAAAAAGGAAAATCCAAGATGCGATGCAGACGAAACAAAATATTAACACTAAATCCTATGAATCGAAAGTGCATGAAAGGAAAGAGGCATAAATGAATCAAAACCAAATAGAAATCCAAAATGGAAGACAATTTTTTTTATTAATATGCTTCTGAACTCGGTTACAATTCACCTCTCCATTTTCAAGGGCTAGGAGCGTTAAATGTGTTCTTGTCACATCAATGGATGCCATTCCTTCTTCGCGTGCCCACATGTAAAGTTGGCGGACCAAACGTCATCACAACTTGCATTGATGAGTCTTGAATCCTTGCTACTCCTTTTATGTTGAGACCCTATGTTCAAGGAAATAGGAAACAATCAGTAGCACCTGTAGATAAAATGAAACATGCAATCCCCACGCCTTCAATTAGCACATGCAAAATATAAATGAAATGATAACCGAAATAGATCCAAATGAACTAAAAATTTGACAAGGGCATAAAAAATCACAAGGAAGACACTGTAAATGGAACAGTAATAAAATTCACCACATATTCGTATTCGCTCTGGGGCGGGACGAATAGACCTACAACAAAGCGTCAAAAAGCACTATCCCAAATGTCACATTCAAGAAGCTCCAAATCACCTAAAAAGTTGGGGGTTAGCTAAAAGGGGGTATTTTGGGAAGACCCAGAAGGTCAAATTTTCCCAATTTGGCCTCTATCATCAAGAATTTGATGATGCTAACTGCATGTTAGTAAAGGCAGGAAATGATAAAAACATGATAAAAAATGCTCAAAACGATGTGAAATTTAAATGGAAATCTATCTAAGAAGCATATAATCAGATGAAAAAATAACAAAAAGGAAATCTACCATAGATTTCCAATCACTCTGGGGCGGGGCGATTAGGACTGCAGTAGTGCGGGGGGCACCCGGGGGGAGGACGCCCACCGTTTGTTGCCCAATTTTGGCATAAATCCACTTGGGATGGGTCCAAAACCTCTTATGGGGTGTTTTCAGAAAATTTGGTAGGATTTTTTGGCCAAATGTCAGGTTTTGGTTCTATATTTGCACTTCCAATAACCACCCTATGACCTCCTTTCCAAAAGAGATCAAGGATGTGAAAGACAAAAATCAAAAGGTGTGTGTGGAAGTAAAACCGTAGCACTTCGTTGCTCAAAAATATCCTTCTCGATATATTTTAGGGTCAGAAGACTCATGATTTTATAGACCTGATAGTCTCTTTGGATGAGCATGTAGAGGCACCACTTGGCAATCATGCCTTCCCAGGGGGAGAAGATTCCTCCCTAATTAGGGGCCTCATGACTGCCCCTGTAACTGCCTATAATGCTCAAAAATGTGCACTCACACTCCCACGCAATGAAGGAAGAGTTAAGTGGTGGATCTGAGCTGCCATTTGTCAATATTTGACTTTTTGCCCATCAAACCTACTATTCGCCCCAACCTAGAGCGAATACTGCTAATCATCCCTGGGTGGGGTGAATAGAAGTTTGTAATCATCCTTGGGTGGAATGAGTAGAGAGAAGAGTGCCTAAAATGTGCCAAATTGACCTCTGACCTTCCAAAAATGTTGTGTGAGTTGTTAGGACCACTGTTTAACCTCTGGGGGCTGCCCTGGGGGCTGTGTGTGTCAATGCGATCAGTGTTTGTAGTCACATAATCATATTGGTTCCGTTTTGGTGTCTACAACTGGTAATTTGAAGGTTGGTAGATATTGGATCCCTATTGAGGATTAGCCTATTCAAATCCTAAAAATTCAAAGAGAAGATATCCAAGGCATCATTTATATGAGATCCCTCTCTTGGTCCCATGAAAAATATTGTTTTGGATGGAACAACACTACTAAGAGTAAGTATTCAGTTGCTAAAGGTTATTTGACCATATGCCATAATAATACCAACCATTCTTCTGATATATTTTCTCAATTGTGGGCTCAAAAGCTCTGGCCTAAGGTGAGGTTCTTTTATTGGCTTTTATTGCATCGTAGGGTGCTTATTGGTGAGCAAATTATGAAGCATGGTTTTCATGGCCCTTTTAGATGTGAAATGTGTGAAGAGAATGTAGAAACTCTCAACCTTATTTTTATTGAGTGTACTTTAGCATCTAATATATGGAGGAGAATGGCCACTTTACTTGGCTAATAGTGGTCCAATTTTTTTACTTTTGAATAGCTTTATAGGGATTGGCCTAATCAGGAAGGTGTAGATCATTTTATTATGTAGTTATTTTGGATGGGTTCTACCATTCTTCTTTGGAATATTTGGAATGAAAGGAACAACCAAAATTTTTAATCAAGATAGGAAGGATATTCAATATATTTGGTAAAATACCATAGCCAACTTAGTTTAATCAGTCCATCAACTCCTTAATCACCCCCAAAACTCCCACCAAATATGGGATCAAGTGATGCAAATATTGAAGATTAAATATTCTAAGGGCAACCGACTTAAAGGGAATGTGAATATTAGTAATATGGATAGGACAAGAAATTGGCAACCTCCTCCTAAGGATTTTGGAAAAGTCAATACTGATGGAGCCTCTAGAGGGAACCCTAGAAAATCTAGTGTGGGAGGAATTGGTAGACTTTCATATGGCTCCCTGGTTTTTACTTTTGCTGAGAATTTTGGGTATTCTTTCCAATAACCTTGCTGAGGGGTATGGTATCCTCATAGGCCTTCAGGAGGCTACTAAGGTTGGATGGGAAAAGTTGTTAGTTGAGTCTAACTCTCAACTTATGATTAATCTCTTGAAGAATCCTTCTAAGAATCATAAGGTGGATTGGAGAATAAAAAGTATTATTGAAAAAATTTAATTAATGTAGATGGAATTTTTGAAAGTTGATTACAATCATGTGGTCAGAGATCAAAACAAGAGTGTTGATGGTTTAGTTAATTGGGCTTTGGACAAATGTGATCTTACTTATTATGGCCACCCTCCTAGATGGTGGGCTTCTCAAATTAAGGAAGCTCTTCTTTCTATAATTTCATTGGATGGCTCCAGTTCTGAAGGTACCTAGTTTCTTCTTGCCTTTTTTTTTTTTGCTTCTCCTTGGTTCATTCAATTTTCGTTTAGTTCTCTAGCTCATTATATTCTTTCTTTTGTTTCCTTTGTTGATTCTTGCCTTAAGAGTCTTCTGGTCTAGATAGATAATTATTATGTTCAATTTTTTTTTTCTTTTTTGTTTTTTTGTTTAGATTTTTAAGGTGGGTGGGTTCTTTTGTTTTGTTTTGTTTTTATGTTCTTTGTGTTGTTCTTGTGTGTTTGTTGTTTTGTGTTTTTTTTATTGTTCTTGTGTTTTTTCATTCTTGTTCTTGGGTTTCTCTTTGTTTGTGTTAATTCGTGTTTTTATGTGTGAGTGTTTTCTATGTTTTTTTTTTTTGTTTATTGTATGTTGTTGGTTGTTTTTTATTTTTATTTTTATTTTTTATTTTTTATTTTTTAGGTTTTGGTTGTGTTTATTTTTCATGTTTTTTTTTGGGTTATGTCTTTGTAGTGTTCTATTGTTTTTGTCTTGTTTGTGTTTTATTACGTGGTTATTGTTTTTTTTGTGGTTCACTTTGTGATTTCTTTTATCTTATTGTGTGTGTTTGGTTGTGATTTTGTTTTTGACACACTCAAGGAGCATGTTTTTTATATTATTTTTTATTTTTGTTTTTATTTACTTATTTTAAAATTGATTTTGTGTGTTTGTTTGCTCCTTGAGTATGTCAAATTTGGTATGATAGGTTCGAGTCCTGGGAATTTTTGGCAGAATGGATACCCCTGCCTCATTGGGTCTTACTCGAAAGTGGCATCTCTTTTGGGATGTTTTCCAAAAATTAAAAAAAAAAACACTCACAAGGAAATAAGATTCTATAATGAAAAGAGACCAAGTTGGGTAGCATAACGGTGTTAGAAAAGTATGTTTAATGTATCACTAGCAAGGATAACATCATAAGAGAAAAATGTAACGTAAAGAGCTAAGTGTAAGTAAAGAGACTCATTATCCAAGTGAACCATGATAATATCTTGGAAGAATAGTGATAGTCATGAAGCAAGCACCTTAGAATCACCAGCATTAAAACAAGCACCTTATAACCAACTATATTGGAGAGCATAACCACTCACTAGAAAAATGTAAGCCGAGAACAACTAGCAATAGTTCACAGGAGTGTTGAAAAAATAAGGGAGCTGAGAGAGTAGCTACATGCAACTAAGAGTGTTACCACTTACCACATTGAGTGATGGAATCTAATACCACTTGACACAAAAAAAATAACAAGTAGAACTCTTGTAACATCTACAATATTTAATGCTTGCAAATAAGGTAAGCACCCAAGTAATGCCCTGTTCAAACTAAAGAAGCCAAGTATTTATTACTTAGCACACTCAAAAGTAACACCTATATTACCAATATCAGCATCATCTAACATGCCTTACATACCAGTACCACCTAGTAAGGAGTTACAAGCTCAAAGGTATTGTATATGCTATTTGGCATACATTGAAAAGGGGGGTAAAGACTATTAAATACCTCTATCCAAAAGGAATACATGTAAGAACATTGCATACTCGGGTTAACCAACGTTAAAGAGGAATATATTGTAGTCCAAGTGCACCAACAAACATTGTCCATTCAATTAAGCATAATACCTCACGAAATGAGAATATACAACAATCAAAGGTCTCAAAGTGTAGTCAAGGTCTATTTCAAGCATATAGTGCATTTCAAAAAGGTATAAGTGTATTGTCTGTAATATTTACTTTCTCTAAGTGCAAAGGAGTTATAAGATTATTTATTTTTAAGGTTAATTAATTATTTGATAGGAGAAATAAGGAGTTAAAACCTTATATTGATTATTAAATTTTTTAGAAATCCAATTAAAGGAAGAATTTTATATTAGTAAGAGCTTTCAAATTATATTGCTTGAAATTCTAACATTATAATATTTACAAATAATAAAATTAGGAGATATAAGGATTTTTACCTTGAATAGTTAAATTATTAGTTTGAAAATATTATTATTTTCTAAAGTTCCAAATTAGGGAGACAATGAATACTACACCAAAATCTAGAACATTGGAATTTAAAAAATTAAGTCATTGAAATTTAAAGAGAAACTCTTAAAAGAATTGATCAAAGAGTTTGAATTTATTATTTTCACACTAGTCTCTTATAAAAATTAAGGGGACCAAGGAATCCAACTATAGAGTCTTGAAATTTAGAGAACTTCATCAAAATAAAAGGTGCATCAATAGAGAGAAATAAGGTGAAATTTCATAGTTGAACTTTCGGAATTCAACTCAAAGAAATTTAAATCAAGCACTTTTTCAAAACCATAGCATATTGTAATAACTTGGGAGATATGAGAGATTCTACAAAACTTGATAGTAATAGGATTTTATCAAGTTTTATCATATATTAAATTAACTAGGGAGTCATAAGGTAGACTACTACAAAGGTTCTATAAAAAATATTCACTCTTCCTCCAAAATAAAGCTAGTGATGCATCCATTGATTTATCTTCTATAACGGTCCCAATATAGCCATGTCAACTAATTATTTTTATTATTATTTTTAACCATGTATTTAGTTAATTAGCCCATGAGAATTAGGGTTAGTTTATTATTAATTTCATCTATAAATAGGAAGAATATTTTATTAGGTTGGATCATGGAATAATTTAGATTTAAGTCACCTTGGTGTTCATAGGAGACTTTGCCCTCTCAAAGTAGCTATTGATTTGATATTGCATTAATTTATTTATAGATTTTATAGTTGCAGATTGTTCTTGTATTTGTATTTGAATTATTATTGTTCATGGCATTTTAATATTGAATTATTATTATGATATTAAATATTTATATGGTATCACAACAAATGGCATCAAAGCACAATTATGAATCACGTGGAAATTAATGAAGATATTTGGTGCCCTAAAAATAAAGCTTTCAATTTAAAAAAAAAAAAATTACATTTGATTTCCTCAAACTAATTAGGATTTTTTTAAATACTTGGCTCAAATTCCCCCTATTTTATATTAATAATTAAATTGAATAAAATGTAATTTAATTATTAATAAGAGAGCAAGAATTCACTTTTCATTTGTCTTGCCTTTCTTCTCATTGTGTATCCACCATTTCACATTTTATTTTTTAAAGTATTTTACCCCCAACATTCACATTTCATTTTTTAAATTATTAAACACTCCCTCGTCATTTGTATTTATGTTCTTCTTTCTACATATTTCCCAAAACTAATTAGGTATTTTCAAATTAATCAATGTAAACCTTCTCCCTACTTTATACTAATAATTAAATCAAATAAATTTTAATTTAATTATTAATAGAGATCAAACATCTATTTTCCTTTGTTTTTTAATTTTTATTTGTAATTTTAGTTATTTGGTGCAAATCCCTACCTTATATTAATAAATAAATTAAATAATAATAATAATAATAATAATAATAATAATAATAATTATTATTATTATTATTTTATTTATTTTCCAATTAATATGACAAATCCCTATGATCCAGACATAGGGTTGAGCAGAGCTATACTTATCAATAGATAATTTAACACACATCCACTACCCCACACGCTCACCCATGCCAAAATTAGATAACTAGCATCTATGTTGTATTTTCATTGTGTCTTCCTTCACTTTGTGTCTCCACCATCTCACATTTTATTTATTTTTAATTACTAAACACCCACTCCTACTTTCATTTCATATTAATTTTAAATTAGTAAACACTCACTCCCAATTTTCACATTTCATTTTTAATTTCACATTTTTTTATTATTATTAAACATCCACACCTACTTTAACTTCATATATATATACCTCACTTTCACTTCACATTTCCTTTTAAAATATTAAACGTCTCCTTTATTAAACATTCCCCCTTAATTTTTTAATTATTGGTTGGGAATGACTTATCCCCCACCCAACACATCTGGTTTTTTTCTCCTCATTTTTCATTTGTTTTTTTATTCTTCTTTGTACTTATCACAATTAAGTAGGGTTGTTATTTTAGTTATTTGGTGCAAATCCCTACCTTATCTTTGTACTTCTTGTGTCTTGCTCACTATGTTTGCAAAGGACCGCTTTAGATAAGGAGGTAGAGGGAGGACCATCCAAGGATCCTTACTGGTAGCCATGGATATGATGAAATCAGTTTTAAACTATGATGATTATGTGATAAGGTACAAAAAATAAAAATTAGCTAAGTTTTTTTGAAAGTGTTACATTTAAAAAAACAAACAAATCTAAGCCCTAAAATTCACATCCATTCCACCTTACTAAGGCTTTTGCATGCAGTGGTAGTAACACTGTGTGCAACCCCTAGAAAAACTCTATTCTTGAAAACCCAATCATTTTCTGTCATATATATATATATATATAATTGTTAAGTTTTTATATTACCATTATATATTCATCATATAATATTACTAAAAACTCATTTAAATTCCGTATAATCAATTAAAATAACCATTACATTTTATTAAAGTAATTACTTACCAAAATACTAGTATGCCAAAATACTATGTATGGAAAATACTGTGCATAACCTGATACTGATACTTCTATTATATAACCTTGTAGGCATAAAATTTGGGAAGTAAAATAGAACCATGATATTGCTTTTTTATAACCTGCCAACCATAATATTTGGCTATCCACGTTGAATTAAGTTTTAGCATTTTATTATCATCGCTAGCCTTCCCTCATCTTATCTAATAGTAATACTTTGAAACCACGGAGGGTTGTTGGAAGTTACACAGAGAGTTGCTGGAAGTTACACACTCACTGATGGGATTTTGTAGATTTACTATAACATTTTTAAAAAATAATAATTATAATAATTATTTTGAAATTATTTATTTAAAAATTTAAAACTAAAAATAGTAAAGATATGACCCTTAGTCAACTAAAACCACAAAAAAGTAGCACCACTCTAACATAGATTCTCTTGCAGTTTTATATAATCCCAAGGCACAACTTTATCTCTTTGCTGGCATTTTTCAAGATGGATTGAACCATCCAGAATTCCCTTCAAGAACATCAAAAACCGATACATAATATAATATTCTCTGAGGGAATTTTTTATAAAGAGCCAATTTGTTTACTGTAGCATGCCTTGCTAAGTGCTTCACTGGTTTGATTAGGGTTTTTTGTGAGTAAAGAACAATGAAATAATGGCCGAAACAACAAGGAGAGGAAGTGTTTGCGTTGTGTTTCTACTCCTCCTGCTATTTTTAGCCTCAATATGGAAATATTGATTCCTTATACTTATACCTTGTCACAGTTTTAAAGTTTTAGATCTTCTTTGGTTTTGTCTTTATTGCTTTGTTTTATTTTTTATTAAAAAAAATGAGTTTAAAGGTTTTGTTTGCATGGAGACCTTCAAGATGCAAACTCTCTTATATCAATAAGAGATATTGATCATAAAAATCACCTATTTCACTTCAAATGATTCCATAATTTAGAAGAGACCTCTTATTTTGTTGCACATGGAGATCTTGAAAGCAAAATTTGGCATGAAATATTTGGTCATCTCAGTTACAACTACCTAAAGGAATTAAACACCCATAAAATGATAACAAGATTACCTCAAGTCTCCTCTATTGATGGGGTATCTCCTGGATGTGCTCTTGGGAAGCAACATCAAGACATCTTCCATCCAAGTGGGTCTCTAAAGACCTCATACCCTCTAGAGTTAGTCCATAGTGACTTGATGGTCTTCCCAGAACCTTCTTTCAAAGGAGTAAAATATGCTTTATCCTTAATTGATGAATTTTCTAGAAGAACTTGGGTCTACTTCCTAAAATACGAAAGTGATGTTCTATCTCACTTCAAAATATTCAAAGCCTTAGTTGAAAATCAAGCCTCTACCAAAATAAAGCAAATTCATACATATAATGGGGGGGAATACTTCAGTAATGAGTTTTCAAAATTTTTATCAAGTCATGGCATAATTCATCAACATTCTGTCTCCCACAATCCATAGCAAAATGACATTGCAGAAAGGAAAAACCAAACTTTTAAAGGAAATGGTAAACTATATGCTCCACTCAAGGGATCTTCCAAAAGTTTTTTGGGCATAAGAAATTTACTGTACCAACTATATTCAAAACCACATACCTCATAAATATCTTGGCCATTTAACTATCGATGAAACATGGACTGGCTCAAAAACTGATGTATCTTTCTTAAATATTTTTGGGTGTACTGCTTGGGCGCATATTCCAAAGAAGAAAAGGAAGGCTCTAGATAAAAAAGCAAAATTCTCATCTTTATTGGTTATTGTGAGGAAATAAAAGCATACAGGCTCCTTGATCCCACAATGCATGTGGTATTTTTTATAGAAATGCCCAATTTTATGAAACATTCCCTCATACATATCCTCAACCATCCTATTCCTCCATTAAGTCTCTTGAGCCTTCTCCAATAATAGAGCCTCAATATAATGAAGAACCAACTTTAGAGATTAATTTAGAGATCAATGATCAAGATAAAGATCCTCAAACTCCAACTGAAAGTCCTACCACTCCTACTAATCCTTCCATTATGCCAAAATGGGCCTGCACCACGTTAAAGAAGCTACTCCCTACATCCAATATCTTCCATCATCCAAATTAGGCAACTTCGTAGGCTTTGGTCTTGTCTATCAATCGATTTCTACTAATTCTCAATCATTCAAAGAAGCAATTGGTATTAAAGAATGGGATGATGTCATGGAGAATGAATTCTCTTTCTTAATCAAAAACAAAACTTGGGATCTAGTTCCCCTACCTAAAGGAAGGAAATTAGTTCACTATAAATTGATTTACAGAATAAAATATGACCCTAATGGAGAAATTGACAAACACAAAGATTTCCTGGTAGCCAAAGATTTCTCTCATATTGAAGAAATTGATTAGTCTAAAACCTTTGCACCTATTGCCAAAATGGATTCTATTAGTCTGGTTCTTGTTCTAGTTGCTTACCAAAAGTGGTATGTCTTTCAAATGGATGTAAAAAATGCTTTCTTACATGGGGACTTAAAGGAGGAAATATTCATGGAGCAACTTGTTGGTTTTAGTAAAGACTCCTACCTTTTTTGTAGGCTAAGGAAGTCTCTCTATAGCCTCAAACAAGCTCCTAGAGCTTGGTATGAAAAATTTGGACTCATTCCTTATTTCCTTAGGTTTTTATCATTGTAATTTTGATCACAAAGTCTACATTTGGAGATATGAAGAAAAAATCACCATAATTTTTCTCATTGTTGATGACCTACTACTCACTGGTAGTAACATCACTCACAATTAGACTATCAAGGACTCCCTTGAAAATCAGGCCTCTACCAAAATAAAGCAAATTCATATAGATAATGGAGGGGAATACTTTAGAAATGAGTTCTCAACATTTTTATCAAGTCATGGCAAAATTCATCAATATAATGTCACCCATAATCCATAGCAAAATGGCATTGCTAAAAGGAAAAACCAAACTTGAAAGGAAATGGCAAAGTGTATGCTCCACTCAAGGGATCTTCCAAAAGTATTTTTGGGCAGAAGAAATTAACCGTGCCAACTATATTCAAAACCACACACCTCATAAATATCTTGGTCATTTAAATCTCAAGAAAACATGGATTGGCTCAAAACCTAATGTCTCTTTCTTTAAAAATTTTGGGTGTACTACTTGGGCGCATATTCTAAAGAAGAAAAGTAATGCTCTAGATAAAAAAGCAAAAAGCTTGTCTTTGTTGGTTATTGTGAGGAAATAAAAGCATACAGACTCCTTGATCCCACAATGTAGGTGGTATTTTTTATAGGAATGTCCAATTTGATGAAACATTCCCTCATAATTATCCTCAACCATCCTCTTCCTCCATTAAGTCTCTTGAGCCTTCTCAAATAATAAAGCCTCAATATAATGAAGAACCAACTTTAGAGATTAAATTAGAGATTACTGATCAATATGAGGATTCTGCAACTCCAACTGAAAGTCCTACCACTCCTACTAATCCTTCCATTATGCCAAAATGGACCCGCACCATTATTAAATAAGTCACTCCCTACATCCAAGATCTTCCATCATCCATATTAGGCAACTTCGTAGGATTTGGTCTTGTCTGTCAATCCATTTCCACTGATCCTCAATCCTTCAAATAAGCAACTGGTATTAAAAAATGAGATGATGCCATGGAGAATGAATTCTCTTTCTTTATAAAAAATAAAACTTTGGATCTAGTTCCCCTACCTAAAGGAAGAAAATTAGTTCACTGTAAATGGATTTACATAACAAAATATGGACATAATGGAGAAATTGAAAAACACAAATCTTGCCTGGTAGCCAAATATTTCTCTCAAATTGAAAAAAATTATTATTATGAAACCTTTACACTAGTTGCCAAAATGGATTATATTAGACTGATTCTTGCTCTAGTTGCTTCCCAAAAGTGGTTTGTCTTTCAAATGGATGTAAAAAATGCTTTCTTATATGGGTACTTAAAGGAATAGACATTCATAGAACAACTTGTTGATTTCACTCAAGACTCATCCCTTGTTTGTAGGTTAAGGAAGTCTCTCTATGGCCTCAAACAAGCTCCTAGAGCTTGGTATGAAAAAATGGACTTCTTCCTTCTTTCCTCAAGTTTTTCTCATTGTGATTCTTATCACACAGTCTACATTTAGAGTGATGAAGAAAAAATCACCATACTTTTTCTCTATATTGATGACCTACTACTCACTGGTAGTAACATCACTCACATTCAGACTATCAAGGAATCCCTTTCTAAAAAAATTGAAATGGCTGATCTGGTTTTAGCTCATTACTTTGTTGGAATTTAAATAAATCAAAAATATACTATAGACCTTATTCAAAGGTTTAATATGACAGATTGTAAATCTTCTCCTATACATTTTTAGTCTAAAGTCACTCTAAGTAGTTTTTGCATATCCCCTCTATGTGATGCAACTCTATACCATCAGCTTGTAGGAAGTCTGTTATACCTTACTCATACTTGCCTAGATATCTCATATGTTCTTGGCTTGATATTCAGATTCTCACATCAATCTCATTTTAATCATTGACAAGCAGCAAAATGAATCCTCTGCTACTTGCAAGGAACTCCTCACTTTGGGATCTTATATGAGGGAAAACATATGGATATCATTGGGTACATAGATTCTGATTGGGAAAGTATAGTAGAAGACAAATGTTAAACTTTTGTTTGACTTTTATCTTGGTTCTGCACCAATTGCTTGGTTATGCAAAAAACAATAGGCAGTGGCCTTATCATCTATAGATTAAAAATACAGGGTAGCAATTTTGGTAAGTGAGGAAGCTCTTTGGATTTGTCAAATACTAAAAGAATTTATTTTTTCACATGACAAACCTATTACTCTTTGGTGCAAGAATCAGAGCACAATTCATATTGCATGTAATCCATTTTAGCATCAGCGCACCAAGCACATTGAGATTCACATGTACTTCATTCGGTAGCATATTCAGAGAGGGGATATATACTTGGACTATATTCCTACTAAAAATAAAATTGTAGACATGTTCACCAAGTCATTTCTTTCTATGTGTTACATTCAATTGCGAGAGAAACATGGAGTAAAACAACTGCATTAAAACAACATAGGTCTTTCACCTCTCCTTTTTTCTTATTATTGTATTCTTTGGAGGATGGTTTTTTTCCATGTATTTTTTTTTCATCTCTCCTAAAAATTTTAAATTGTACATGAGTACCTCATCAGCCCAAGTTGCCAGGACTCATTTTTTTTTTGAGGATAATCTTTTCCATCCAAAGACATACCTCTATATTTAATTTTTTTATAGATGGTTTTTTCCCAAGAGGTTTTTTTCACCTTCTATATATTGTAAGTGAGTACCTCATCAGGCCATGTTGTCAAGACTCATCCTTTTTTTTTGGTCAATGAGGATAATCTTCGCAAACTGAAGATATACCTCTTCTTTTTTGGTAGATGGTTTTTTCCCATGTGGTTTTTACCATCTCATCAAATAAGATCATTGTGCATGAGTACCTCATCAGGCCCTATTATAGGGACTCATTTGTATCATATAACCCTAGTATCACGTAAGGGGGGGTGTTAGAATAAGTAATTATTCTCTTATTTTCTACTAGGATATACATACTTGAGTTTCCACTCCTCCATGGGTTAGGTGAACTCTCAATATAGTCTAGATCAGATTTTATGAGTTTTTGTAATCTAACGGCTCTCAATGATCAACTTTGCTATTTATACAAAGTTGATCAATGGAATAAATGAATTAGTTCTACTCCTTTCTTCATATTTTATGTAATGCTTTGCATGTCTATTTTGGGAAATTCTAACAATGTTAATGTTTCTCACATTGACATTCCCACCTTTGAAGGTGTCAAATCTCAAGGATGGTTGGCCAAAATAGAATGTCTTATCTATTCATACCATATTCCAAAAATAAGTTGTATTGCATTAGCAACTTCTAAATTGGGTACCCAAGCTTATCAATGGTTTTTATAGTAGCTTTGCCAACATGGTAGATCTCTTTTATGACCTAAATTCAAAGAATAATTTCTCCAAAGGTTTGACAAGGGATCTTTCACATCATATATGGTATGTCATACATAAACTAAGCAAAAAATAACAATGGAAGACTTTTGCTCTAAGTTCAAAAGTCTCCTCATCTATATCGAATGATTGAGTTCAGTAATGGTGGTCTCTACCTTTCACTATAGCCTTAAGGATAAAATTTGAAAGGAAGACAACATGCACGATCTTTATACTCTTGATGATGCATAAAGTATAGCTCTAACATCAGAACTAATGCTCCAAGATTTAACTCCTCCTTATAGACGTGATTTCAACTCTTATTACAATATTGACCATTCCACGGGCTTCATTTTTTTCAAATGTCATTCTCATCACTCTTGATATCATACGTGTGAAATAATCCCTAAAGGCTTTAATTTTTTTACTTCTTGAGGTCATAAACCCTATAGATGATCTCATGTCAATAAACATACATATTAGATCATGGTTACTTCTATACACAATATTTTTAACCACTAAAATTTGTTCAATAACAAGTTTGGGATGGTGGGCACCCTGGGGAAGAAAACTTTTAACTCTAGACTAGAAGCCTTTATCCATTGGCTTCTTGGTTGTGGCAGAGAATATGGATTTTAAGGCTTCTTTGCTCAAAGATTCATTCTTAGATTCTTGTATCTTCCTTACTATGTTTGCAAAGGGCCGCTTGGGAGAAGGGGATAGATGGAGGGTCCTCGAAGGACGATTCATTCTTAGCTTCTTATGTCTTCCTCACTATGTTTGCAAAGGACTGCTTGGTAGAAGGGGATAGATGGAGGGCCCTCGAAGGACCCTCACTGGTAGCCATGGATAGGAAGAAAACAATTTTAAACTACGATGATTATGTGATAAGATACAAAAATTAAAAATTACTTGAGTTTTTTTAAAGTGTTAGATTTAAAAAAATAAACCTAAACCCTACAATCCACATCCATTCTACCTACTAAAGCTTTTGCATACAATGGTAGTGACACTGTGTGCAAACCCTAGCAAAACTCTATTTTTAAAAAACCCCATCATTTTTTGATATTTATATATATAATTGTTATATTATTATTATATGTTCATATTATAATATTAAAATTCATTTAAATTCCCTATATTCAATTAAAAAAACCATTTAGTTGTCGAAATACTAGGTATATGTATAACGTGATACTTATACTGCTGTTATAGGCATAACAGCTGGAAAGGAAAATAGAACCATGATATTGTTTTTTAATAACCTACCAGCCTTAATATTTGGTGATCCAGGTTGAATTAAGTTTTAGCATTTTATTATCACCGTTAACCTTCCCTCATCTTATTTGATAGTTATACTTTGAAACCCCAGAGAGTTGTCGGAAGTTACACAGTGACTGATTGTTTTTTCTATATGCCCTCTAATATATTTAAAAATAAAAAATTATAATAATTAGTTTAAAGTTATTTGTTTAAAAAATAAAAATAAAAATAAAAATAAGTAAAGATTTTAAAACTTGATGGCCCTTAGCCAACCAAAAAAAACTGACTTTTTTATTTTGCCAAAAAAAACCAGCACACTATGACATAGATTCTTGAGGTCATAAACCCTATAGATAATCTCATGTCAATAAACTTACATATTAGATCATGGTTACTTCTATACAAAATAATTTTAATCACTAAACTTTGTTCAATAACAAGTTTGGGATGGTGGGCACCCTAGGGAAGAAAACCTTTAACTCTAGACTAGAAGCCTTTATCCATTGGCTTCTTGGTTGTGGCAGAGAAGATGGATTTTAAGGCTTCTTTTCTCAAAGATTCATTCTTAACTTCTTGTATCTTCCTTACTATGTTTGCAAAGGACCGCTTGGGAGAAGGAGATAGATGGAGGGCCCTCAAGGACGATTCATTCTTAGATTCTTATTTCTTCCTCACTATGTTTGCAAAGGAATGCTTGATAGAAGGGGGAAGATGAAGGATCCTCGAAGGACCCTCACTGGTAGCCATGGATAGGAAAAAAACATTTTTAAACTACGATGATTATGTGATAAGATACAAAAATTAAAAATTACTTGAGTTTTTTTAAAGTGTTAGATTTAAAAAAATAAACCTAAACCCTACAATCCACATCCATTCTACCTACTAAAGCTTTTGCATACAATGGTAGTGACACTGTGTGCAAACCCTAGCAAAACTCTATTTTTAAAAAACCCCATCATTTTTTGATATTTATATATATAATTTTTATATTATTATTATATGTTCATCTTATAATATTAAAATTCATTTAAATTCCCTATATTCAATTAAAAAAACCATTTAGTTGATGAAATACTAGGTATATGTATAATGTGATACTTATAATGCTGTTATATAACCTGGTAGGCATAACAGCTGGAAAGGAGAATATAACCATGATATTGTTTTTTAATAACCTGCCAGCCTTAATATTTGGTGATCCAGGTTGAATTAAGTTTTGGCATTTTATTATCACCGTTAACCTTCCCTCATCTTATCTGATAGCTATACTTTGAAACCCCGGAGAGTTGTCGGGAGTTACACAGTGACTGATTGGTTTTTCTATATTCCCTCTAATATATTTAAAAATAAAAAATTATAATAATTAGTTTAAAATTATTTATTTAAAAAATTAAAATTAAAATAAAAAAAAGTAAAGATTTTAAAACTTGATGGCCCTTAGTCAACAAAAAAACTGACTTCTTTATTTTGCCAAAAAAAAAAAAAAAAACCAGCACACTCTGACATAGATTCTCTTGCAGTTTTATCTAATTCCAAGGCACAACTTTATCTCTTTTGCTGGCAATTTACAAGTGGGACTGAACCATCCAGAATTCCCTTCGAGAACATCATAATATAATATTCGCTCAGGAATTCCTATATAAAGAGCCAATTTGGTTACTGTAGTATGCCTTGCTAAGTGCTTCGCTGGTTCGATTAGGGTTTTTCTGTGAGTAAAGAAGAAAGAAATAATGGCCGGAACAACAATGAGAGGAAGTGTTTGCGTTGTGTTTCTACTCCTCCTGCTGTTTGTTAGCCTCGGTATGGAAATCTTGATTCCTTTATTGTCTTTCTTTTTTTAATACAAACTTATACCTCGTCACAGTTTTAAAGTTTTAGATCTTCTTTGGTTTTATCTTTATCGTTTTGTTTTCTTTTTTTTATTAAAAAAAAGTGAGTTTAAAGGTTTTGTTTGCATGTATGCAGAGATAGGGCAGGCGAAAAGAGCGAGAATGTGCAAGTCGCAGAGCCATAAGTTCAAAGGGTATTGCGTGAGCGACACCAACTGCAGAAACGTGTGTAGGACCGAGAGCTTCCCCACCGGCAGCTGCGATCTCCACGCCGTCAGCCGAAAGTGCTTCTGCTATAAACCCTGTCCTTGATATTGAGCTGGACTGAAGTGAATACGATCTAGTGTGAGCAAAAATAAATAAAATATGGTCTCTGTAGGGATGTTTATTTCGTTATGTCTGTCTCTGTGTTGTGTGGATGTTCTTAGCAGTTTAACGTAAAGGGTGTTATTGGAAATTTCTGGTTTTCTTATGCTCACACATAAAACCTGAGACCATCAAAGACACAATGTAGTACGACCAATAAAATAAATCATGGATATCCGAAAGGATTTTTATTTTCTTATGTCTGTGTGTCTGTATTGTTTGTAGTACGAGGAATAAAATAAATCATGGATATCCGAAAGGATGTTTATTTTGTTATGTCTGTGTGTCTGTATTGTGTGGATGTTCTTACCAGTTTAACGTAAAATGGTGAATGATGCTATTGAAATGAGTTCTGTTTGCTTTACGATATGTTGTCGATGTGAGCGTTGAATTTGATACAGTGAGAAAAATTTTAGGTATCCCTTTTGTAAGTGGGGCAGAGTTTGCAAATTAAAAAAATATTAGAGGGGTATCTTTGCAAATTGCAAACTTCGAAGTTTGGTATTAAGATAAAAAAATTGGTTAAAAACTATTTAATATATATATATATATATATATATATATATATATATATATATATATTTTTTTTGGTGGCGAGATGATTCTAACTAGATTAATAGGTACTTGACCTAAATCTAAAGATTAAAATATTAATCCTCTAAACACTATCACATATCAATAATTTGCATCCCTTCTTAGTTAGATGCTTGCAAAATTGTAAACTTATGAGTTTGGCACTAGGATAAAAATTTGGTTAAAAATTATTTTAATTTAAAAAAAAAAAAACACTATGATCTAGGCATGTTATCTAGGTATACTATCAGTCTTTTATGACCCCCACAGTATTCTTGACTAATTTAGTTTAACTAGATTAGTAGGTAGTTGACCTAAATCTAAAGGTTAAAGTATTAATCCTCTACACACTATCACATATTAATAATTTACATCCTTTCTTAGTTATAATTTTGATACTAAATAACAATCTAACCTTTACTTTATTAGTTGTGATAATTACATAAAATTCAACATAAATCAATAAAATATAGAGCCTTCATGATTTTGGTTTTGAAGTGCCTCCTCCTCTAATAAACCAAAGGTTTTTTTCTAACAAAATTTGACTTTAAAAAAATTAGTGATCAATTATTAAATGAAAAATATCACTTTAAGGGCACCAACAAAATTCAAGTGCTATGATGAAAATAGAAGACCTACAAATTAGGGAAAATATTAGATATTTTCCGTGAAGACCTAGAACTAGAGTCACTGTAATACGAACATACAATACCTCTTCTATTCTAAGTTTCCCAATGCATAATCATAGTATTAATGGAATCCTTTATCAAATATGTAAATACTTTTTTAGTAATACAACTTTTCTTTTGTTTTGATTATGTATTTTTCCTTGGTAGCACAATCCAGAAACCAACAACCCCTCCACTATATTGAAGATCAATCTAGTTGGAGTTATCATAAATAGACTAAAGAAATCATATGCTCTTTATGGAGTTATCATAAATAGACTAAAGAAATCATATGCTCTTTACAGATGATTTGTAGAAACATGGACTCTCGAGCAATGTAATAAATGCACAAGTATCAATGTGCAACTTATAATATGCAAGGTGCCCCCTTGTACATCTAGATAGAGTGTTGGCCAAGGAACATATCTTTCTATATAAAGGGACTCATAGTGATAGATCATATATAAAATATATATCAAGTCTATATCAAGTATATCAAGTTTGTTATAGCAAAGAGTAGTAGATAAGTGGTAGAACTCTTGAATGGTATACAATGTATTTCTTTATATTAATAGAGTTATCATCACCTCCATAATACATTGTATTTTTACCACTTTCTATTTACAGTATATTTTACTCATATTGCAGAATTTTATTCTTTCATATTTTTTATGATAGATCTCTCCCAATGCATATATTATCAAAAGCTAACAAGATGAAGGCCACTAAATATACCAAGATCAAGGTTAGAATTTTGACAAGAAGGTTAAAGGAGAAAGGATATAGAAGAAGCCACCAAATATGGAATATTTGAAGATAGTCATTGAAGTCTAGAAGGCTTATTCAGAGAAAGGAGATTTTTCGTTTCTATAGCAAAAATTTGAAGGGTTCAAGAAGGAAATTTTCAGCTATAATTTGGAGGAGTTTTCTACCAAATTTAGGATATTTTAGGATAAAATCTCAGAGGATAAATTATCCACATTAGAATTAAAAAATATCAAAGTTACAGGTAGCAATTTAGGCAAAATTATTAGCTGCTAAGATATATAATTTGAGGGAGCATCATGAAGGATAGATGAGGTCAACAAACTACATTTTCAGGTAGCAAGTTAGAATATTTCAAATCTACAAATTGGTGGGTTAAAAAGCTAGTTTAGGCAGCAAGTATTAGCTATGATTTCATCTATTACAAGGTAAAAATTGGGTGATTCAAATCATCGAGATATCCATCATCTATAGAGGTTAGTAAGGCATGCAAATTTGGTGCAAAAGGTTCATTACTTGAACATTAGTTACTTAGTTTAGTATTAAGTTTTATTAATCACTATATTAGAGTTTAAAAATTACAAATAGAAGATTAGATATTAAATTCTTCAAGGGAGTATAAAAGATGGTTTCATATAAGGTTAAAACTTACACATCAAAAATAGGAGTTAGATATATTTCAAGAGAAATAAGAATATCAACTTCCCATTACCTAATTTAAGCAAAGCATACGTTACTCTTAAGTGAGATTTGCATAGATTTTAGTGCATCTTATGAGTTACTTTTAAGAAGCATACGTTATCAAATGGAGTAATAAGGAGTTGTTTAAGGTACATTAAGTATTTAAGTTAAAGGTGGAAATTAGTGCAATATTAAGCCATTCAAAAGGGCATATTAGTTGCATGATTAAAATATTGGATTCATTATTGCAATGTTAACCAACCAAAGGAATTATAGGATGAAGTTTTCTTTTAATGAAGGCAACATCAAATTTTTGTTTTCCACCTAGAATTATAGCAAAATGCTACCATATCAAGGAAGCAAGATAGATTTAAAAAGAGACTATAAAGTATCAAGTTTTTCATATAATTTAAAGCAGAATAATTTACTTTATTGCATCATATTTGTATTGTCCTACATAGAAAAAGAGAACATAGTTCATACAGTTTAAATACACTACAACAACAAGTTTACTACTATATATAAGTGATCGAACCATCAAGCTTAAGGAATAAACTACGAAGGAATGGAGGTGAACCAACTAAGGGCTCAACAACAAAGTTTTTTAGGGTGCCTAAAAACACCAAATTCAATGTCTAGGTCTCATTGAAGTAACACTCACAATGCAAGAATATTCTACAATGAAAAGAGACCAAGTTGGGTAGCATAACGATGTTAGAAAAGTAAGTTTAATGTATCACTAACAAGGAGAACATCATAAGAGAAAAATGTAACATAAAGAGCTAGGTGTAAGTAAAGAGACTCACTATCCAAGTGAACCATGATAATAGCTTGGAAGAATAGTGATAGTCATGAAGCAAGCACCTTAGAATCACCAACATTGAAACAAGCACTATAGAACCACCTATATTGGAGAGCATCACCACTCACTAACAACTAGCAATAGTTCACAAGAGTGTTAAAAAAATAAGGGAGCTAAGAGAGTAGATACATGAAACTAAGAGTGTTACCACTTACCACCTTGAGTGATGGAATCTAATATCACTTGACACAAAAAAAGAACAAGAAGAGCTCTTTTAACATCTACAATATTTAATGCTTGCAAATAAGGTAAGCACCCAAGTAATGCCTCATTGAAACTAGTGAAGCCAAGTATTTATTACTTAGCACACTCAAAAGTAACACCTATGTTACCAATATTAGCATCATCTAACATGCATTACATACCAGTACCACCTAGTAAGGAGTTACAGGCTCAAAGTTATTGTATATGCTATTTGGAATACATTAAAAAGGGAGGTAAAGGCTCTTAAATACCTCTATCCAAAAGGAGAACATGTAAGACCATTGCATACTCGGGTTAATCAACATTAAAGAGGAATATATTGTAGTCCAAGCGCACCAAAAAACATTTTCCATTCAATTAAGCATAATACCTCATGAAATGAGAAGATACAACAATCAAAGGACTCAAAGTGTAGTCAAGGTCTATTTCAAGCATTTAGTGCATTTCAAAAAGGTATAAGTACATTGTCTGTAATATTTACTTTCTCTAAGTGCAAAGGAGTTATAAGATTATTTATTTTTAAGGTTAGTTAATTATTTGATAGGAGAAATAAGGATTTAATACCTGATATTGATTATTAAAGTTTTTAGAAATCCAATTAAAGGAAGAATTTTATATTAGTAAGAGCTTTCAAATTATATTGCTTGAAATTCTAACATTATAATATTTACAAATAATAAAATTATGATATATAAGGATTTCTACCTTGAATAGTTAAATTATTACTTTGAAAATATTATTGTTTTCTAAAGTTCCAAATTAGGGAGACAATGAATAGTACACCAAAATCTAGAACATTGGAATTTAGAAAATTAAGTCACTGAAATTTAGATAATTGAAAGAAACTCTTAAAAGAATTGATCAAAGAGTTTGAATTTATTATTTTCACACTAGTCTCTTATAAAAATTAAGGGGACTAAGGAATCCAACTATAGAGTCTTGAAATTTAGATAACTTCATAAAAATAAAAGGTGCATCAATAGGGAGAAATAAGGTGAAATTTCATTGTTGAAATTTCGGAATTCAACTCAAAGAAATTTAAATCAAGCACTTTTTCAAGACCATAGCATATTGTAATAACTTGGGAGATATGAGAGATTCTACAAAACTTGATATTAATAGTATTTTATCAAGTTTGATCATATATCAAATTAACTAGGGAGTCATAAGGTAGACTACTACAAAGGTTCTATCAAAAATATTCACTCTTCCTCCAAAATAAATCTAGTGATGCATCCATTGATTTATCTTCTATAACAGTCACAATATAGCCATGTCAACTAATTATTTTTATTATTATCTTGAGCCATATATTTAGTTAATTAGCCCATGAGAATTAGGGTTAGGTTATTATTAATTTCATCTATAAGTAGAAATAATATTTTATTAGGTTGGATCATGGAATAATTTAGATTTAAGTCACCTTGGTGTTCATAAGAGACTTTGCCCTCTCAAAGTAGCTATTGATTTGATATTGTATTAATTTATTTCTAGATTTGATATTTGCATATTGTTTGTATTTGAATTATTATTGTTCATGGCATTTTAATATTGAATTATTATTATGATATTAAATATTTATATGGTATCATAACAAATGGTATCAAAGCACAATTATGAAACAAGTGGAAATTAATTAAGATATTTGGTGCCCTAAAAATAAAGCTTTCAATATTTTGAAAAAAATTACATTTGATTTCCTCAAACTAATTAGGACTTTTTTAATTATTTGGCTCAAATTCCCCCTATTTTATATTAATAATTAAATTAAATAAAATTTAAATTAATCATTAATAAGAGAGCAAGAATTCACTTTTCATTTGTATTGCCTTTCTTCTCATTGTGTAGCCACCATTTCACATTTTATTTTTTGAAGTATTTTACCCCAACATTCACATTTCATTTTTAAAATTATTAAACTCTCCCTCGTAATTTGTATTTATGTTCTTCTTTCTACATATTACCCAAAATTAATTAGGTATTTTCAAATTATTCAGTGTAAACCTTCTCCCTACTTTAAACTAATAATTAGATCAAATTAAAATTTAATTTAATTATTAATAGAGAGAAAACATCCATTTTCCTTTGGTTTTTTATTCTTTTTTGTAATTTTAATTATTTGGTGCAAATTCCTACCTTATATTAATAAAAGAATTTAATTATTATTATTATTATTATTATTATTATTTATTTATTTATTTATTTATTCAGATTTGGTTAGTATGAGAAATCTCTATGATCCACGCATGGGGTTGAGCAGCGCTATACTTATCAATAGATAATTTAACACACATCCACTACCTCACACGCTCACCCATGCCAAAATTAGAGAACTAGCGTCTATGTTGTCTTTTTATTGTGTCTTCCTCCACTTTGTGTCTCCACCATATCACATTTTATTTTATTTTTAATTACTAAACACCCACTCCTACTTTCATTTCATATTAATTTTAAATTAGTAAACACTCACTCACAGTTTTCACATTTCTTTTTTATTTTCACATTTTTTTTTTTAAATTATTAAACATCCACACCTACTCTAACTTTATATATATATATATATATATATATATATATATATATATATATATATATATATACCTCACTTTCACTTCACACTTCTTTTTAAAATATTAAACCTCCCCATTATTAAACATTCCCCCTTAATTTTTTAATTATTGGTTGGGCATGACTTATCCCCCACCCAACACATCTATTTTTTTTCTCCTCCTTCCTTTTCATTTGTTTTTTATTCTTCTTTGTACTTCTCACAATTAAGTAGGGTTGTTATTTTAGTTATTTGGTGTAAATCCTTACCTTATATTTGTACTTCTTGTGTCTTCCTCACTATCTTTGCAAAGGACCACTTCGGAGAAGGAGGTAGAGGGAGGACCATCCAAGGATCCTTACTGTTAGCCATGGATAGGAAGAAATTAGTTTTAAACTGTGATGATTATGTGATAAGATACAAAAAATAAAAATAACCTAATTTTTTTTTTTTTAAGTGTTATATTTAAAAACAAAAACAAAACCTAAGCCCTACAATCCACATTCATTCCACCTTACTAAAGCTTTTGCATACAATGGTAGTAACATTGCCTGCAACCCCTAGAAAAAATCTATTCTTGAAAACCCAATCATTTTCCGATATATATATATATATATATATATATATATATATATATATATATATATAAATTGTTAGATATATATTACCATTATATATTCATCATATAATATTAATAAATTAGAGTTTTATATCAATAATTTGCATCCCTTATTAGTTGGATGCTTGCAAAATTGTAAACTTATGAGTTTGGGACTAGGATAAAAATTTGGTTAAAAATTATTTTAATTTAAAAAAAAAAAAAAAAAATAGTTTTTTCTAGCTGCCACTATGATCTAGGCATGTTATCTAGGTATACTATCAGTCTTTTATGACCCCCATAGTATTCTTGACTAATTTAGTTTAACTAGATTAGTAGGTAGTTGACCTAAATCTAAAGGTTAAAGTATTAATCCTCTACACACTATCACATATCAATAATTTACATCCTTTCTTAGTTATAATTTTGACACTCAATAAAAATCTAACCTTTACTTTATTAGTTGTGATAATTACATAAAATTCAACATAAATCAATAAAATATAGAGCCTTCATGATTTTGGTTTTGAAGTGTCTCCTCCTCTAATAAACCAAAGGTTTTTTTCTAACAAAATTTGACTTTAAAAAAATTAGTGATCAATTATTAAATGAAAAATATCACTTTATAGGCACCAACAAAATTCAAGTGCTATGATGAAAATAGAAGACCTACAAATTAGGGAAAATATTAGATATTTTCCGTGAAGACCTAGAACTAGAGTCACTGGAATACGAACATACAATACCTCTTCTATTCTAAGTTTCCCAATGCATAATCATAGTATTAATGGAATCCTTTATCAAATATGTAAATACTTTTTTAGTAATACAACTTTTCTTTTGTTTTGATTATGTAGTTTTCCTTGGTAGCACAATCCAGAAACCAACAACCCCTCCACTATATTGAAGATCAATCTAGTTGGAGTTATCATAAATAGACTAGAGAAATAATATGCTCTTTATGGAGTTATCATAAATAGACTAAAGAAATCATATGCTCTTTACAGATGATTTGTAGCAACATGGACTCTCGAGCAATGTAATAAATGCACAAGTATCAATGTGCAACTTATAATATGCAAGGTGCCCCCTTGTACATCTAGATAGAGTTTTGGCCAAGGAATATATCTTTCTATATAAAGGGACTCATAGTGATAGATCATATATAAAATATATATCAAGTTTGTTATAGCAGAGAGTAGTAGATAAGTGGTAGAACTCTTGAATGGTATACAATGTATTTCTTTATATTAATAGAGTTATCATCACCTCCATAATACATTGTATTTTTACCACTTTCTATTTACATTATATTTTAATCATATTGTAGAATTCTATTCTTTCATATTTTTTATGATAGATCTCTCCCAATGCATATATTATCAAAAGCTAACAAGATGAAGGCCACTAAATATACCAAGATCAAGGTTAGAATTTTGACAAGAAGGTTAAAGGAGAAAGGAGATAGAAGAAGCCACCAAATCTGGAATATTTGAAGATAGTCATTGAAGTCTAGAAGGCTTATTCAGAGAAAGGATATTTTTCGTTTCTATAGCAAAAAGTTGAAGGGTTCAAGAAGGAAATATTCAGATATAATTTGGAGGAGTTTTATATCAAATTTAGGATATTTTAGAATAAAATATCAGAGGATAAATTATCCACATTAGAATAAAAAAATATCAAAGTTACAGGTAGCAATTTAGGCAAAATTATTAGCTGCTAAGATATATATTTTGAGGGAGCATCATGAAGGATAGCTGAGGTCAACAAACTACATTTTCAGGTAGCACGTTAGAATATTTCAAATCTACAAATTGGTGTGTTAAAAAGCTAGTTTAGGTAGCAAGGATTAGCTATGATTTAATCTATTACAAGGTAAAAATTGGGTGATTCAAATCACCGAGATATCCATCATCTAAAGAGGTCAGTAAGGTATGCAAATTTGGTGCAAAAGGTTCATTACTTGAACATTAGTTACTTAGTTTAGTATTAAGTTTTATTAAGCACTATATTAGAGTTTAAAAATTACAAAGAGAAGGTTACATATTAAATTCTTCAAGTGAGTATAAAAGATGGTTTCATATAAGGTTAAAACCTACACATCAAAAATAGGAGTTAGATGTATTTCAAGAGAAATAAGAATATCAACTTCCCATTACATAAATGAAGCAAAGCATACATTACTCTTAAGTGAGAGTTGCATAGATTTTAGTGCATCTTATGAAGCAATGTATACTTGATAATATTATGTATTTCTTTACCCCCAACATTCACATTTCATTTTTAAAATTATTAAACACTCCCTCGTAATTTGTATTTATGTTCTTCTTTCTACATATTTCCCAAAATTAATTAGGTATTTTCAAATTATTCAGTGTAAACCTTCTCCCTACTTTAAACTAATAATTAAATCAAATAAAATTTAATTTAATTATTAATAGAGAGCAAACAACCATTTTCCTTTGTTTTTTTATTCTTTTTTGTAATTTTAGTTATTTGGTGCAAATTCCTACCTTATATTAATAAAAAAATTAAATTATTATTATTATTATTTATTTATTTATTTATTTATTTATTTATTTATTTATTTATTTATTCAGATTTTGTTAGTATGAGAAATCCCTATGATCCACGCATAGGGGTTGAGCAGAGCTATACTTATCAAAAGATAATTTAATACACATCCACTACCTCACACACTCACCCATGCCAAAATTAGAGAACTGGCATCTATGTTGTCTTTTTATTATGTCTTCCTCCACTTTGTGTCTCCACCATATCACATTTTATTTATTTTTAATTACTAAACACCCATATTAATTTTAAATTAGTAAACACTCACTCACACTTTTCACATTTCTTTTTAAATTATTAAACATCCACACCTACTTTAACTTCATATATAAATCAATAAAATATAGAGTCTTCATGATTTTGATTTTGAAGTGTCTCCTCTAATAAACCAAAGGTTTTTTTCTAACAAAATTTGACTTTAAAAAAATTAGTGATCAATTATTAAATGAAAAATATCACTTTATAGGCACCAACAAAATTCATGTGCTATGATGAAAATAGAATACCTACAAATTAGAGAAAATTTTAGATATTTTCCATGAAGACTTGACTGTAGAGTCACTGGAATATGAACATACAATACCTCTTCTATTCTAAGTGTCCCAGTGCATAATCATAGTATTAATGGAATCCTTTATCAAATATCTAATAGTTTTTTAGTAATACAACTTTTCCTTTGTTTTGATTATGTATTTTTCCTTGGTAGCACAATCCAGAAACCAACAACCCCTCCACTATATTGAAGATCAATCTAGATGGAGTTATCATAAATAGACTACAGAAATGATATGCTCTTTATGGAGTTATCATAAATAGACTAAAGAAATCATATGCTCTTTATAGATGATTTGTAGAAACATGGAATCTCAAGCAATGTAATAAATGCACAAGTATCAATGTGCAAATTATAATGTGCAAGGTGCCCCCTTGTACATCTAGATAGAGGGTTGGCCAAGGAATCTATATTTCTATATAAAGGGACTCATAGTGATAGATCATATATAAAATATATATCAAGTCTATATAAAGTATATCAAGTTCGTTATAGCAGAGAGTAGTAGATAAGTGGTAGAACTCCTGAATGGTATACAATGTGTTTCTTTAGCTTATATTAATAGAGTGATCATCACCTCCATAATGCATTGTATTTTTACCACTTTCTATTTACAGTATATTTTAGTCATATTGCAGAATTTTATTCTTTCATATTTTTTACATCTTATTAGGACTTACGATAGATCTCTCCCAATGCATATATTCTCAAAAGCTAACAAGATGAAGGACACTAAATATACCAAGATCAAGGTTAGAATTTTGACAAGAAGGTTAAAGGAGAAAGGAGATAGAAGAAGCCACCAAATATGGAATATTTGAAGATAGTCATTGAAGTGTAGAAGGCTTATTCAGAGAAAGGAGATTGTTGATTTCTATAGCAAAAAGCTGAAGGGTTCAATAAGGAAAGATTCAACAATAATTTTGAGGATTTTCCTACCAAATTTAGGATATTTTAGGATGAAATCTCAGAGGATAAATTATCCACATTAGAATAAAAAAATATCAAAGTTACAGGTAGCAATTTAGGCAAAATTATTAGCTACAAAGTTATATATTTTGAGGGAGCATAATGAAGGATAGCTGAAGCCAAAAAACTACATTTTCAGGTAGCACGTTAGAATATTTCAAATCTACAAATTGGTGGGTTAAAAATATAGTTGAGGCAGCAAGTATTAGCTATGATTTCATCTACTACAAGGTAAAAATTAGGTGATTCAAATCACCGAGATATCCATCATCTATAGAGATCATTAAGGTATGCAAATTTGGTGCAAAAGGTTCATTACTTGAACATTAGTTACTTAGTTTAGTATTAAGTTTTATTAAGCACTATATTAGAGTTTAAAAATTACAAAGATAAGGTTGCATATTAAATTCTTCAAGGGAGTATAAAATATAGTTTCATATAATAATATCAAATTTCCATTAATTTCCATTAAATTATTGAAGGGAGTGTTAAATTCTTCAATGGAGTATAAAATAGGAGTTAGATATATTTCAAGAGAAATAAGAATATCAAATTTCCATTACCTAATTGAAGAAAAGCATACATTACTCTTAAGTGAGAGTTGCATAGATTTTAGTGCATCTTATGAGTTACTTTTAAGAGTTATCAAATGGATTAATAAGGAGTTATTTAAGGTACATTAAGTATTTAAGTTAAAGGTAGAAATTAGTGTAATATTAAGCCATTCAAAAGGGCATATTAGTTGCATGATTAAAATATTGGATTCATTATTGCAAAATTAACCAAACAAAGGAATTATAGGAGGAAGTTGTCTTTTAAGGAAGGCAACATCAAATTTTTGTTTTCCACCTAGAATTATAACAAAATGCTACCATATCAAGGAAGCAAGATAGCTTTAAAAAGAGACTATAAAGTATCAAGTTTTTCATACAATTTAAAGCAGAATAATTTACTTTATTGCATCATATTTGTATTGTCCTACATAGAAAAAAGACAACATATTTCATACTATTTAAATATAGTACAAAACCAAGCTTACTACCATATAAGTGATCGAACCATCAATATTAAGGAATAAACTACAAAACAATGGAGGTGATCCAACTAAGGGCTCAACAACAAAGTTTTTTAGGGTGCCTAAAAACACCAAATTCAATGTCATAGGTATCATTGAAGTAACACTCACAAGGCAAGAAGATTCTACAATGAAAAGAGACCAAGTTGGGTAGCATAACAGTGTTAGAAAAGTAAGTTTAATGTATCACTAACAAGGAGAACATAATAAGAGAAAAATGTAACGTAAAGAGCTAGGTGTAAGTAAAGAGACTAATTATCCAAGTGAACCATGATAATAGCTAGGAAAAATAGTGATAGTCATGAAGCAAGCACCTTAGAATAACCAGCATTGAAACAAGCACCTTAGAACCAACTATATTTGATAGCATCACCACTCACTAGAAAAAGCTAAGTTGAGAACAACTAGCAATAGTTCACAAGCGTGTTGAAAAAATAAGGGAGCTAAGAGAGTAGCTACATGCAACTAAGAGTTTTACCACTTGCCACCTTGAGCGATGGAATCTAATACCACTTGACATAAAAAAAAAGAACAAGAAGAGCTCTTGTAACATCTACAATATTTAATGCTTGTAAATAAGGTAAGCACCCAAGTAATGCCTCATTCAAACTAATGAAGCCAAGTATTTATTACTTAGCACACTCAAAAGTAACACCTATAATAACAATATTAGCATCATCTAACATGCCTTACATACCAGTACCACTTAGTAAGGAGTTACAAGCTCAAAGGTATTGTATATGCTATTTGGCACACATTAAAAAGGGAGGTAAAGACTATTAAATACCTCTATCCAAAAGGAGAACATGTAAGACCATTGCATACTCAGGTTAATAAACGTTAAAGAGGAATATATTGTAGTCCAAGTGCACCAACAAACATTATCCATTAAATTAAGCATAATAACTCATGAAATGAGAAGATACAACAATCAAAGGACTCAAAGTGTAGTCAAGGTCTATTTCAAGCATATAGTGCATTTCAAAAAGGTATAAGTGCATTGTTTGTAATATTTACTTTCTCTAAGTGCAACGGAGTTATAAGATTATTTATTTTTAAGGTTAGTTAATTATTTTTTAGGAGAAATAAGTAGTTAAAACCTTATATTGATTATTAAAGTTTTTAGATATCCAATTAAAGGAAGAATTTTATATTAGTAAGAGCTTTCAAATTATATGGCTTGAAATTCTAACATTATAATATATACAACTAATAAAAATAGGAGATATAAGAATTTCTACCTTGAATAGTTAAATTATTAGTTTGAAAATATTATTATTTTCTAAAGTTCCAAATTAGGGAGACAATGAATAGTACACCAAAATATATAACATTAGAATTTAGAAAATTAACTCATTGAAATTTAGAGAATTGAAAGAAACTCTTAAAAGAATTGATCAAAGAGTTTGAATTTATTATTTTCACACTAGTATCTTATAAAAATTAAGGGGACTAAGGAATCCAACTATAGATTCTTGAAATTTAGATAACTTCATCAAAATAAAAGGTGCATCGATAGGGATAAATAAGGTGAAATTTCATAGTTTAACTTTCGAAATTCAACTCAAAGAAATTTAAATCAAACACTTTTTCAAGACCATAACATATTGTAATAACTTGGGAGATATGAGAGATTCTACAAAACTTGATAGTAATAGTATT
Organism: Wollemia nobilis; assembly: GCA_028583015.1. Taxonomy (NCBI): domain Eukaryota; kingdom Viridiplantae; phylum Streptophyta; class Pinopsida; order Araucariales; family Araucariaceae; genus Wollemia; species Wollemia nobilis. Next base: position 519,938 of record JAQPPZ010016997.1, read on the forward strand.
TTATCAAGTTTGATCATATATCAACTTAACTAGGGAGTCATAAGGTAGACTACTACAAAGGTTCTATCAAAAATATTCACTCTTCCTCAAAAATAAAGCTAGTGATGCATTCATTGATTTATCTTCTATAACGGTCCCAATATAGCCATGTCAACTAATTATTTTTATTATTATCTTGAGCCATATATTTAGTTAATCAGCCCATGAGAATTAGGGTTAGGTTATGTTGTGGTTGCTCCACAACATACCCCAAAATTGGGGACCCACCTTTTTTGGCATGTTTTCCAAGAAGACCGAAGTGGCCCATATGCTAAAGATCAAAGAAAAAGAAAAACACCATAAGGAGGAAAAGTGTCGCGATATCGCGACATGTTGCAGTTTCGCGGTCCAAGGCAAAGGGAGAGAGCGCGAAGGAAAAAGTGTCGCGATATCGCAACATGTTGCACCGTCATGGCCAAAAGATAAAAAGTGTTCTGATATCACGACATGTTGCATCGTCGTGGCCAAAGGATGAAAAAATGTCGCGATATCATGACATGTTGCATGGTCGCGGTCAAAAGAGAAAATTAACTCGTGATATCGTGACAATGTTGCATTTTCGTGACCAAAAGAGAAGAGAAAGAACAAGGAAGAAAATGTGTCGCGGTATCACGACATGTATTTTTGTGGCACAAAGCAAAGAGAAAGAGCGAGGAGAAAAAGTGTCACGATATCGCGACATGTTGCGTTTTTGCGGCCAAACAAGAAAAAGTGTCGCGATATCGCGACATGTTGCATTTTCGTGGCCAAACAAGAAAAAGTGTTGTGATATCGCGACATGCAGCATTTTCATGGCCAAACAAGAAAAGGTGTCGTGATATCACGACATGTTGCGTTTTGCGGCCAAACAAGAAAAAGTGTCGCGATATCGTGACATGTTGCATCGTCACGGCCAAAAGAGAAAAAGTGTCTCGATATCGTGACATGTTGCATTGTCATAGCCAAAAGAGAAAAAGTGTCCCGATATCATGACATGTTGCATGGTTGCGCTCAAAAGAGAAAAAGTGTTGCTATATCACGACATGTTGCAGGGTCGCGGTCAAAAGAAAAAAGTGTCGCGATATCATGACATGTTGCGTTTTCGTGATTCAAAGAAAAGAGAGAGAAGAAAGAAAATGTGTCACGATATCGCGACATGTTACATTTTCATGGCGAAGGGCCACAAAATGGAAACCAAAACACACGCATACAAGGGAAGGTGAAATGAACAACCATCAGAAAATGAAACGAATCATCATGGAAGGAGAAACAATTTTTCCAGAAGTTTAAATATGCCATTCAATGATGCCAAAAAAGGGGTTGGAAATTACTACGAGCAGAGTTGCAGAGTTGAAGGCAAGAGGGCCATTCTGGACCTGTTTGAGTCATTTTTCTTCCATCGACTGGTTTGGGAAAACCAGAAATTCTGCCATTGTAAAATGACACATTTTTAATGTAGAAGTTTTTAGAAATTGGCATCTTGTGGGCAAGAAAGAAGGATATTATCTTTGCATGCTATAGATTTAATGTCTATTTCTTCTCTTTTTCAGATTTCGAGTTTGTAGATGGAGTTAATGCAAGTTTGCTTGGTTGCTTCATGTGAATGCTTGAATCTAAAATTTATTTCAAACCCTAGGAACCATCACTTAGTCTATGGGGATTGTTCTTGTTTTGCAAGTCCAATAGGTTAGGTTGCATACGTGGAGACCTCAGATCTTCGATTTTGTCAAAATAGGATAGCATCATACTGAATGCATTTTATTTTTTAGTTTTTTGCATTTCATTTTCATTTTCTGCATTTTGATTTTTCTAGAAATTTTAACTTATTTTTAGGCATTAAAATAAACATTTAAAAAATTTCAAAATCCATAAAAACAATGAAATATCACTAAAGTTTCATGGTGAAATAAACCAACATTTCCCCTTGTTTACAAATACTTGCAATCACTAAGGTGTTCCAAGAATTTAAATTGAATATCTTTATTTGAGATTACTAATACACATATATAATTGTTAATACATCGGAGACCTTTGAGAAGTTGTTTGTTTAAATTCTTTGCAATATGGGATTTGGAACCCAAATCCTAAAGGAGAGTGTAATTTCACAACTGTGTGAAAATACCACTCAACAGATTGGCACTAGCAGGAGGGCCTGAACTATTTTATTTCAGTGTGATTTAAATGCTATAGGGATTTAAATTTTGAATATTTCATGCCCTATTGATTATTATCTTTAGCCCTCTTTTAACAACACAACCTTGTAGTGTTAAAAAGAGGACATGAATTGCTATGCATTGTTGTAATGCTTTTGATTTTTCATACAGGAATAATGTGTTTTGATTTGATTTAAAAATAAATAAAAATTCTTGACTAACAAGGTTGTCTCCATGCAATTAGTTTCATTTTATTTTAAGGGATACATCTCTTGGTTGATGCTAAATTACATGTTTGATATTTTCTAGTCAATTTCATGCTTATTTGTAAGGAATTATTTTTTGTCGGTATTATGCTCTTCACTTGCGTGTAATGCGATCTTGTGAATCAGAAAGCCTAAAACACTAGGAGTATGCTCTTCACTTGCGCATATACGATCTGGTGAATCAGAAACTTCTTTTTTTTTAGAATACTACTTTTTCATGATTCATTCTTTCATTCATGACTAAAAAATTGATTTCGAAGTTATTCTTTGAATTTCATTAATTGCAGGATGTTTTCAGTGTGTCGCAGGTTTTCTTTGAGGTATTGAGAGTTTTGTCAGGTTTTGTAGGGTAGTTTCATTTACAGGCTAGACCCACCGTACCACATCGCAACTAGGTCCAAAACAACCGAGGAAACCATATTCCAAAGCCTCTCACTCACTCATAGGAATCCAAGGAATACAACCGAGCAAATTATGATCCCACCATATATCCTTGTTACAGAAGATCCTTCTGTTTTAGGTGCATCTAGCGGACTTGCACCGATGGTGTCATTTGCCACTAGTGTACCAATTATCAGTACCATTTTCATGGTTCTTGTAGGGTTATCATCATCAATTTTGAATCAAATGGCCCAACCTCCACTAGCTCCTTTGTACGGAGCCCATAACATTCCTTTGAATATTGTAGGGGATATTCACGAGATCCCTAAGAATATAGAGATATTTTTGCCCGAATACAAATTGGATGGCCCAAGGACCGCAGAATAACATATTCATGCCTATAGGGATGTTTTGATAAGATTGCAAGTTCAACATGAAGATGTGGCTTGTAGACTCTTCCCCATGAGCCTAGACCAAGTGGCCTACAAATGGTATATTTGCTTACCTACTGGTTCCATTACGTCATGGATGCAAATGGAGGATGCTTTTGTCAATCAATTCAGGTCACCATTAGATCTCACAATCATTTATAATCAGTTCATTACATGCAAAAGAGGCTAGGGTGGGCCAATCCGAACTTTAAATCAGAGATTTTAGAAGTGCTATAATAGAGCAATTTGGCATTTTGCCATTGATCCCACAGTAGATTTGCAAATATATTTTGGGGCATTGGATCCTATGATGACAATGTTTGCAAGGTGAAGTCCTCAAGTTACCATGCTTGCTCTAGCCTACAATGAAGCTATGAGCATTGAACAACAAATGACACCACAGGGTTATGGGTTTTCCCAGATGTGTATGGTAGGACAATATGGTCCATATGGTCAAGCTCCTATGATGAATCAGATCATGGCACCACAAATATCAGGCATAAATGCTTTGCCTTATCAAAATCCGTATTCATCAACACCCGCTTACGCACCCAATCCAATGCCGATTCAAAGTGTGAATCCCTACGCAAATCAAGCGGCTCAAAATCCAACTCAAATGTTAAGTCAAGATCTCACCAATTACACAAACCCTACTGGAACTAGCAATAACATAGCTCAACCAAAAGTGATTTAAGAGCTCAAAAATACAGTTCACAAATTGAGTAATGATTTGGTTCAAAAATAGAAGTATGAATCCCATGACCCTCACCCAAATAGAAACTTCAATAATAGAGGGATATAGTGGAATACAAAGCCAAAAAATGGGGGTGTGCCTTCCCCTATTGCTAATCAGATAGATACTTCTACAAGACCAAGTCACTCTAGTTCCATTCTTAATATTTCTGATTTTGCGTGGGAAAAGGGGTGTAGATTGCATAATACAAAGGAGCATAATGAAAGGAATTGTCCAAAAATTGCTAGGTATACCCATTGTCTCCAAGCTCAAGTGGATTATTTAGAACTTGTGCCAAATAATGGTCCACCCAACATCAACAAGGAGAGGACAACAATTTGGTGGTGGAAACTCTATATCGTCAAGAGAGTGAGAATGAGGAAGGTGAAGATGAATGGGGTGAGAAACATGTTGATGAATCAAAAGACGAAGAAGAAGTACTTGAGCATCATGACTTGAACTTGGAAGATGACTACTATGATTCATGGAAGAAATGGGAATAATATTATCAATATAAATCTTCTAATAAACTTGTTGTGTCAATTAATATGCAGGATAACTCAATTGCTTCCTCACATGAGGATACTATAAATCCTGTATAATTTGAGAAATTTTTGGAATAGGAATTTGAATCTCATAAAATTTTGGAACATGATAAGGATTCTACAACCATGAATCTAGAAAGAGAGTCATTTGCTTTAGATTCCTTTGGAGGAAAAGAAATTGAAAATCTTGATCCACTTACTTGTGCTACAATGATTATGCCATTTCAAAATGAGAAAATTACAAAACCTAAATCATTTGGGTTTGATATCATTGATGATCCAATTAAAAATCTCACATTACCCAAAACAACCCAAGTGATTGATCATGAAAATGTGTTAGTTAACCCACCCCTAGATAGACAAGACTTATGGTTTGAAAGGGATGGACATATTTTCAATTGGGTACCTAAGTTTGGTGCCTTTGATAAACAAGTCATGGAGAAATAACAAGTGCTACATGATGATGAATGTCATGAGAGAAAAGAGGAATTTTCAAATCCTCTTCAAGTAAGGTCAAATGAAAACATGCCAAAGGTAAAATCTCATCTTTTTGGTTTCACCATGCAAAATTCAAATGAAGGTTTCCCTAATGAATGGTTTGATTCAAATATTATTAATGTTATGGCTTTATCGAATGAAAATGAAAGCTTATTTATACACCATGAATCAAAGTGCGGAATGGACATCTTAAAGAATAGACATAAAGGAATTGAATATCAATCATTGTCTAATCAATTTGAAAACTTGAAACTCCACCATAGGATTATTAATGAAACTAAATCAAATTGGTATGGTGAGAGGGGAAAGTGGAAGTTTGTTTCTTTGTTTGGTTTGATCTTGTTTTTGTTGGATTCCTACAAAACTTGGTATGTGTATCACGTCATACATATTTTAAATAATTCCAATCAGGTTTGGGATCCGGGAAAATGATAATCCAAACTTTTGCACCATCTTGCATTATATTGTACATTTGTATATACTTTTGGTTTTCATGTTTTGGTTTTGGATCGGATCTCATTTTGGTTTTAAGTTTTGTGTGTTGGTCCTTTGGACACTTTTGGGTTTGTAAACTTAAGTCCTTATGAATGTTGACTAAGACTACGAGAATATGAAACATCAGAATTGTATTGCAGAAATCTCCACGAGTATCGCAAACACATTAAAGAATATCATTTGGAACTTGTGATGCATGAATTTGTCAGTTTTACACATTATAGTAAAGTAGGTGATATATTCCACCCACATTTCAAAAAGAGCAATGCATTCATCCATATCTCATGTTACATTCCACATTGCATATACATTTAATCTCAATTGCATTTTCATTTTAGGTACAATAATTGAAAAGGTGTCAAATCCTCTTAGGGTTATTACATAACATATATTAAAAGGATCCTAAGGTTGGGAAATTAGGCCTGAGCTATCTTGAACCAAGCACGTTCTACACATATTAAAGATGATCTTGAGAAAAATGGTCAAAACCATACTTGGAAGAAACGGTGAGGCGAAAGGAATATTTCGTGTTTGTCCTATCATGCAACATAATCCTTAAAATAGTGGTTTTTACCACTCCCATAATGCATAAATCCTAAAATCATATTAGTAAGGATAGGGTTAAATCCTCATCGAACTTAGGTTGAGGATCCAATTCCCCAAAGCTCTGATTTGACCTTCATGGAGTAGTAAGGATAGGGTCTAATTCTCATCTCGCTTAGGTTGAGAATATGATTCCCCAAAGCTCCTATTTTGCCCATTCAAGAACTTGAAATTCCAAAGCAAATATTTTTCATTTCTTTATTAATATTTATTGGAAGGATTGTACTACATGTCCCTTGTAAGGATAGGTAATCATCCCCAAGGTCCAGGAAATCAAAAGTAGAGTCAAATTCTGGATTATGGGGTTAATCTCCACTGGAGCTATAAATGCCTAACTGGCAATGGAGTATGCTCATGCGTGGAAACATGTCTTGTCTAAAAATAAGACCACTGACTGCTCAAACGGACAGGCTAGCCTGACAGTTTTGTCCATAACAGGTTAAATTATTTTGTTCAAGATGAGGTAATGAACTCCAGATCAGAGTAGTAATTATAGGGTTAAATTCCCATCTCGCTTAGGTTGGGAATCCTATTCCCCAAAGCTCTAATTTCACTTACACTTGCACCTAGTTTCAATATGGTAGTGACACATAACCAACTTTGGGATCTAATAAATTAATTCAGTATGCACATATTTGGTCCTAATGGGGTTTGACAGTTTTAATATGTTTGTTCATGATACTAGAAATTCTGAGCCTTTGCAAAGCAAGTTGTTATATCTCTAACACAGTTGTCATACATCAAATCCTGCACAAATCATTCATAGCCTTGCATACGAATCATAAGTGAAACTGAAAATGGAAGGTTGAACGAGTTTCAAATGATAGGGAATGAAGCACATTGCACACACCAAGCTGATGCTTAATAATTCTAATGCTTCATGTATTTCTCGTCTAGTTTCATTCTTGGGATATTTTCTGATGCTTGTATTTGATTCTGTGTTTTTAGGTTGAGTTCTCACCAAAATGCTCAGGAGCATTTCCCAGCAGAGTCGCCATTTGTTGTGGTTGCTCCACAACGTACCCCAAAATTGGGGACCCACATTTTTTTGCATGTTTTCCAAGAAGACCGAAGTGGATCATATGCTAAAGATCAAAGAAAAAGCAAAACACCACAAGGAGGAAAAAGTGTCGTGATATCATGACATGTTGTAGTTTCACGATCCAAGGCAAAGGGAGAGAGCAAGGAGGAAAAAGTGTCGCGATATCGCAACATGTTGCACCGTCAAGGCCAAAAGAGAAAAATTGTCACGATATCACGACATTTTGCATAGTCGCGGCCAAAGGAGGAAAAAGTGTCACGATATCGTGACATGTTGCATGGTCGCGGTCAAAAGAGAAAAAGTGTCGCGATATCGTGACATGTTGCATTTTCACGACCAAAAGAGAAGAGAAAGAACAAGGAAGAAAAAGTGTCACGATATCGCGACATGTTGCATTTTCACGGCACAAAGCAAAGAGAAAGAGCGAGGAGAAAAAGTGTTGCAATATCGTGACATGTTGCGTTTTCGCGGCCATACAAGAAAAAGTGTCGTGATATCGCGACATGTTGCATTTTCACGATCAAACAAGAAAAAGTGTCGCGATATCGCGACATGTAGCATTTTCATGTCCAAACAAGAAAAGGTGTCATGATATCGTGACATGTTGTGTTTTCATAGCCAAACAAGAAAAAGTATCACGATATCGCGACATGTTGCATCGTCGTGGCCAAAAGAGAAAAAATGTCATGATATCGCGACATGTTTCATTGTCACGGATAAAAGAGAAAAAGCGTCACGATATCGCGACATGTTGCATGGTCGCGGTCAAAAGATAAAAAGTGTCGTGATATCGCGACATGTTGCATGGTCACGGTCAAAAGAGAAAAAGTGTCATGATATCGTGACATGTTGCGTTTTCACGATTCAAAGCAAAGAGAGAGAGAAGAAAGAAAAAGTGTCGCGATATCGCGACATGTTACATTTTCATGAAGGACCACAAAATGGAAACCGAAACACATGCATACAAGGGAAGGTGAAAAGAACAGTCAGGGAAGGTGAAATGAACAACCATCAGAAAATGAAACGAACCATCATGGAAGGAGAAACAATTTTTCTATAAGTTTAAATACGGAATTCAACAAGGCCAGAAAAGAGGTTGGAAATTACTGCGAGCAGAGTTGCATAGTTGAAGGCAAGAGGGCCATTCTGGACCTGTTTGAGTGATTTTTCTTCCATCGACTGGTTTGGGAAAACCAAAAATTTTGCCATTGTAAAATGACACATTTTTAATGCAGAATTTTTCATAAATTGGCATCTTTTGGGCAAGAAAGAAGGAGATTCTATTTGCATGCTATGGATTTAATGTCTATTTCTTTTCTCTTTTTCATATTTCGAGTTTGTAGATGGAGTTAATGCAAGTTTGTTTGGTTGCTTCATGTGAATGCTTGAATCTGAAATTTATTTCAAACCCTAGGAACTAGCACTTAGTCTATGGGGATTGTGCTTGTTTTGCAAGTCCAATAGGTTAGGTTGCATGCATGGAGACCTCATATCTTCGGTTTTGTCGAAATAGGATAGCATCATACTGAATGCGTTTTATTTTCAGTTTTCTGCATTTCATTTTCATTTTCTGCATTTTATTTTTTCTAGAAATTTTAACTTATTTTCAGGCATTAAAATAAACATTTAAAATTTTTCAAAATCCAAAAAACAATAAACAATCACTAAAGTTTCATGGTGAAATAAACCAACATTACCCCTTGTTTACAAATACTTGCAATCACTAAGGTGTTCCAAGCATTTAAATTGAATATCTTTATTTGAGATTACTAATACACATATGTAAATGCTAATACATCGGAGACCTTGGAGAAGTTGTTTGTTTAACTTCTTTGCAAGAGGGGATTTGGAACCCAAATCCTAAAGGAGAGTGTACTTTCACAACTATGTGAAAATACCACTCAACAAGGTTATTATTAATTTCATCTATAAATAGAAATAATATTTTATTAACTTGGATCATGGAATAATTTAGATTTAAGTCACCTTGGTGTTCATAAGAGACTTTTCCCTCTCAAAGTAGCTATTGATTTGCTAGTGCATTAATTTATTTCTAGATTTGATATTTGCATATTGTTCTTGTATTTGTATTTGAATTATTATTGTTCATGGCATTTTAACATTGAATTATTATTATGATATTAAATATTTATATGGTATCATAACAAATGGTATCAAAGCACAATTATGAAACAAGTGGAAATTAATTAAGATATTTGGTGCCTTAAAAATAAAGCTTTCAATATTTTGAAAAAAATTACATTTGACTTCCTCAAACTAATTAGGATTTTTTTAATTATTTGGCTCAAATTCCCCCCTATTTTATATTATTAATTAAATTAAATAAAATTTAATTTAATCATTAATAAGAGAGCAAGAATTCACTTTTCATTTGTATTGCCTTTCTTCTCATTGTGTATCCACCATTTCACATTTTATTTTTTGAAGTATTTTACCCCCAACATTCACATTTCATTTTTACAATTATTAAACACTCCCTTGTAATTTGTATTTATGTTCTTCTTTCTACATATTTCCCAAAATTAATTAGGTATTTTCATATTATTCAATGTAAACCTTCTCCCTACTTTAAACTAATAATTAAATCAAATAAATTTTAATTTTATTATTAATAGATAGCAAACATCCATTTTATTTTGTTTTTTTATTCTTTTTTGTAATTTTAGTTATTTGGTGCAAATTCCTACCTTATATTAATAAAAAAATTAAATTATTATTATTATTTATTTTTTTTTATTTTTTTTCAGATTTGTTTAGTATGAGAAATCCCTATGATCCACGCATAGGGTTGAGCAGAGCTATACTTATCAATAGATAATTTAACACACATCCACTACCTCACACGCTCACCCATGCCAAAATTAGAGAACTAGCATCTATGTTGTCTTTTTATTGTGTCTTCCTCCACTTTGTGTCTCTACCATATCACATTTTATTTTATTTTTAATTACTAAACACCCACTCCTACTTTCATTTCATATTAATTTTAAATTAGTAAACACTCACTCGCAGTTTTCACATTTCTTTTTTTATTTTCACATATATATTTTTTAAATTATTATTATTTTTATTTTTATTTTTATATATAGAAGCAATGGTTACAATCACGATTTTTAGTAACTACCAGCACAACTGGTAGGGTTCAAACTATCTAGGAAGGCTCCCAGGACTTCCACCGTCTCGGTATATGGTAACCCGGTATGAGATGGGGACCGCCGGACGCACAGGGGTTGCACCGTCGTCATCAATCTAGCGCACCACTCAGAGGAATCGGATCTGGGCTACTGTCTGTGCATGGGCAAGCCCGTGGGATTGGAACCTAGGTCTCCTCTCGGTAAGTGCCCCAACTTACCAATCCACCTAGACCCACGGACTTTTTTTTTTTTTTAATTATTAAACATTCACACCTACTTTAACTTCTATATATATATATATATATATATATATATATATATATATATATATATATATATATATATATATATATATATATATATACATCACTTTCACTTCACACTTCTTTTTAAAATATTAAACCTACCCATTATTACCTTAATTATTTGTTGGGCATGACTTATCCCACCCAACACATCTAGTTTTTTTCTCCTCCTTCCTTTCCATTTGTTTTTTATTCTTCTTTATACTTCTCACAATTAAGTAGGGTTGTTATTTTAGTTATTTGGTGTAAATCCTTACCTTATCTTTGTACTTCTTGTGTCTTCCTCACTATGTTTGCAAAGGACCACTTCGAAGAAGGAGGTAGAGGGAGGACCATCCAAGGATCCTTACTGTTAGCCATGGATAGGAAGAAATCAGTTTTAAATTGTGATGATTATGTGATAAGATACAAAAAATAAAAATAACCTAGTTTTTTTTTTGAAGTTTTATATTAAAAAAAAACAAACCTAAGCCCTACAATCCACATCCATTCCACCTTACTAAGGCTTTTGCATACAATGGTAGTAAAACTGCGTGCAACTCGTAGCAAAACTCTATTCTTGAAAACCCAATCATTTTCTGTCATATATATATATATATATATAATTGTTAGGATTTTATATTACCATTATATATTCATCATATAATATTACTAAAAACTCATTTAATTTATCTATAATCAATTAAAACAACCATTACATTTTATTAAAGTAATTACTTACAAAAATACTAGGTATGCCAAAATACTATGTATGGCAAATACTATGCATAACCTGATACTGATACTTCTATTATATAACCTGGTAGGCATAACATTTGGGAAGTAAAATAGAACCATGATATTGCTTTTTTATAACCTACCAGCCATAATATTTGGCTATCCATGTTGAATTAAGTTTTAGCATTTTATTATCATTGCTAGCCTTTCCTCAGCTTATCTAATAGTAATACTTTGAAACCACGGAGGATTGTTGGAAGTTACACGAAGATTTGTTGGAATTTAAACACTGATTGATGGGCTTTTCTAGATTTTGTATAGCATATTTAAAATATATATATATATATATATATAATTATTTTGAAACTACTTATTTAAAAAATTAAAACTTAAAATAGTAAAGATATGACCCTTAGTCAACCAAAAACCATAAAAAGTAGCACACTCTAACATAGATTCTCTTGCATTTTTATATAATCCCAAGGCACAACTTTATCTCTTTGCTGGAAATTTACAAGTGGGACTGAACCATCTAGAATTTCCTTTGAGAACATCGAAAACTGATACATAATATAATATTTTTTGAGGAATTCCTTTATGAAGAACAAATTTGGTTACTGTAGTATGCCTTGCTAAGTGCTTTGCTTGTTCGATTAGGATTTTTCTATGAGTACAAAATAAAGAAATAATGGTCAAAACAACAATGAGAGGAAGTGTTTGCATTGTGTTTCTACTCTTGCTATTTTTTAGCCTCAGTATAGAAATATTGATTCCTTGTACTTATACCTATTCATAGTTTTAAAGGTTTAGATCTTCTTTGGTTTTATATTTATTGCTTTGTTTTCTTTTTTTATTAAAAAAAGTGATTTTAAAGGTTTTGTTTGCATGGAGACCTTCAAGATGCAAACTCTCTTATATCAATAAGAGATAGTGATTATAAAACTCACCTATTTCACTTCAAAGGATTCCATAATTCAGAAGAGACCTCCTATTTTTTTGCACATGGAGATCTTGAAAGCAAAATTTGGCATGAAATATTTGGTCATCTCAGTTTCAACTACCTAAAGAAATTAAACACCCATAAAATGGTAACAAGAATACCTCAAGTCTCTTCTATTGATGGGGTATGTCCTGGATGTGCTCTTGGGAAGCAACATCAAGATATTTTCTATCCAAGTGGTTCTCTAAAGCCCTCATGCTCTCTAAAGTTAGTCCATAGTGACTTTATGGTCTTCCCAGAACGTTCTTTCAAAGGAGAAAAATATGCTTTATTCTTCATTGATGAATTTTCCAAAATAACTTGGGTCTACTTCCAAAAATACAAAAGTAATGTTCTATCTCACTTCAAAATCTTCAAACCCTTAGTTGAAAATCAGGCCTCTACCAAAATAAATCAAATTCATGTAGATAATGGGGAGGAATACTTTAGCAACGAGTTTTCAAAATTTTTATTAAGTCATGGCATAATTCATCAACATTTTTTCTCCCATAATCCATAGCTGAATGGCATTGCAAAAAGGAAAAACCAAACATTAAAGTAAATGGCAAACTATATGCTCCACTCAAGGGATCTTCCAAAAGTTTTTTGGGCAGAAGAAATTAATTGTGCCAACTATATTCAAAACCACACACCTCATAAAGCTCTTGTCACTTAACTATCGAGGAAACATGGATTGGATCAAAATGTTATGTCTCTTTCTTCAAGATTTTTGGTTGTACTACTTGGGTGTATATTCCAAAGAAGAAAAGGAAGGCTCTAGATAAAAAATAAAAAAGCTAATATTTTTTGGTTATTGTGAGGAAATAGAATCATACAGGATCCTTGATCCCACAAGGCATGTGGTATTTTTCATAGGAATGTCCAATTTGATGAAAAATTCCCTCATACATATCCTCAACCATCCCTTACCTCCATTAAGTCTCTTGAGCCTTCCCCAATAATAGAGCCCCAATATAATGAAGAACCAACTTTAGAGATTAATGATCAATATTGGGATCCTAAAACTCCAACTCAAAGTCCTAACTCTTCTACTAATCCTTCCACTATGCCAAAATAGGCCTGGACCATTGTTAAAGAAGCTACTCCCTACATCTAATATCTTCCATCATCCAGATTAGGCAACTCTATAGGCTTTGGTCTTGTCTGTCAATCCATTTACACTTATTCTAAATCCTTCAAATAAGCAACTGGTATTAAGGAATGGGATGATGCCATGGAGAATGAATTCTCTTTCTTAATCAAAACAAAAACTTGGGATCTAGTTCCCCTAACTAAAGGAATGAAATTAGTTCACTATAAATGGATTTATAGAACAAAATATGGACCTAATGGAGAAATTGACAAACACAAAGCTTGCCTAGTAGCCAAAAATTTCTCTCATATTGAAGAAATTTATTATTCTGAAACCTTTGCACCAGTTGTCAAAATGGATTCTATTAGACTGGTTTTTGATCTAGTTGCTTCTCAAAAGTGGTATATATTTCAAATGGATGTAAAAAATGCTTTCTTACATGGGGACTTAAAGGAAGAGATATTCGTGGAACAACCTATTGGTTTCACTCAAGACTCCTCCCTTGTTTGTAGGCTAAGGAATTCTATATATGGAATTAAACAAGCTCCTAGAGCTTGGTATGAAAAATGGACTCCTTCCTTCTTTCCTCAGTTTTTCTCATTGTGAGTCTGATCACAAAGTCTACATTTGGAGAGATGAAGAAAAAATCACCATACTTTTTCTCTATATTGATGACCTACTACTCACTGGTAGTAACATCACTCACATTCAGATTAAGGACTCACTTGAAAATTAGGCCTCTACCAAAATAAAGCAAATTCATACAGATAATGGAGGGGAATACTTTAGAAATGATTTCTCAAATTTTTTATAAAGTCATGGCATAATTCATCAATACTTTGTCTTCCATAATCCATAGCAAAATGGCATTGTAGAAAGGAAAAACTGAACTTTAAATAAAATGGCAAACTATATGCTCCACTCAAGGGATCTTCCAAAAAAAATTTGGGCAAAAGAAATTAACCGTGCCAACTATATTCAAAACCATACACCTCATAAATATCTTGGCCATTTAACTCTCGAGGAAAAATGTACTGGCTAAAAACCTGATGTCTCTTTCTTCAAGATTTTTGGGTGTACTGCTTGGGTGCATATTCCAAAGAAGAAAAGGAAGGCTCTAGATAAAAAAGTAAAAATCTTGTCTTTGTTGGTTATTGTGAGGAAATAAAAGCATACAGACTCCTTGATCCCATAGCGCATGTGGCATTTTTTATAGAAATATCCAATTTTATGAAACATTCCCTCATAATTATCCTCAACCATCCTCTTCCTCCACTAAGTCTCTTGAGCCTTCTCTAATAATAGAGCATCAATATAATGAAGAACCAAAATTAGAGATTAATGATCAAGATGAGGATCCTACAACTCCAACTCAAAGTCCTACCACTCCTAATAATCCTTCCATTATGCCAAAATGGGCCCACACAATTATTAAAGAAGCTACTTCCTACATCCAAGATCTTACATCATCTAGATTAGGCAACTTTGTAGGCTTTGGTCTTGTCTGTCAATCCATTTCCACTGATCCTCAATCCCTCAAAAAAGCAACTAGTATTTAATAATGGGATGATGCCATGGAGAATGAATTCTCTTTCTTTATAAAAAATAAAACTTTGGATTTAGTTCCCCTCCGTAAAGGAATAAAATTAGTTCACTATAAATGGATTTACATAACAAAATATGGATCTAATGGAGAAATTGACAAACACAAATCTTGCCTGGTAGCCAAATATTTCTCTCAAATTGAAGAACTTGATTATTCTAAAACCTTTGCACCAGTTACCAAAATGGATTCTATTAGACTGGTTCTTGCTCTAGTTGCTTCCCAAAAGTGGTTTGTCTTTCAAATGGATGTAAAAAATGCTTTCTTACATACGGACTTAAAGGAAGAGACATTCATGGAACAACCTATTGGTTTCACTCAAGACTCCTCCCTTGTTTGTAGGCTAAGAAATTATATCTATGGCCTCAAAAAATCTCCTATAGATTGGTATGAAAAAATGGAATCCTTCCTTATTTCCTCAGGTTTTTCTCATTGTGAGTCTGATCACATAGTCTACATTTAGAGATATGAAGAAAAAATCACCATACTTTTTCTCTATGTTGATGACCTACTACTCACTAGTAGTAACATCACCCACATTCAGACTATCAAGAACTCCGTTTCTAAAGAATTTGAAATGGCTAATCTGGTTTTATCTCATTACTTCCTTGGAATTCAAATACATCAAACAGATGCATGTTGTATCAACAAAAAATACATTCTAGAACTTCTTCAAAGTTTTAATATGACAAATTGTAAATCTTCTCCTACACATTTTTAGTCTGAAGTCACTCTAAGTACATTCTGCATATCCCCTTTATGTGATGCAACTCTATACCATCAGCTTGTAGTAAGTCTATTATACCTTACTCATACTTGCCCAAATATCTCATATGTTGTTGGCTTGATATCCATATTCTCACATCAATTTCATTTTAATCATTGGAAATCAGCAAAAATAATCCTTCACTACTTGCAAGGAACTCCTCACTTTGGGCTCTTATATGAGAGAAAATCTATGGATATCATTGGGTACACAAATTCTAATTAGGCAGGTTTAGTAGAAGACATATGTTCAACTTCTATATATGTCTTTTGTCTTGGTTCTTCATCAATTGCTTGGTTATGCAAAAAATAACATGCCAATCATCTATAGAGGCAAAATACAGGGTAGCTATTTTGGTATTTCAGCAAGCTCTTTGTCTTTGTCAGATACTAAGAGAATTTTGTTTTTCACATGATAAACCTATTATTCTTTGGTGTGAGAATCATAGCACGATTCATATTACACGTAATCCAGTTGAGCATCAGTGCACCAAACACATTGATATTAACATGCACTTCATTCGGTAGCATATTCAGAGAGGATATATATACTTGGACTATATTCCCACTGAAAATCAAATTGTAGACATCTTCACCAAGTCATTTCTTTCTCCGTGTTACATTCAATTGTGAGAGAAACTTGGAGTAAAACAACTGCATTAAAACAACATAGGTCTTTCACCTCTCCTTTCTTCTTATTATTATATTCTTTGGAGGATGGTTTTTCCCATGTAATTTTTTTATCATCTCTCCTATAAAATATAAATTGTACATGAGTACCTCATTAGGCCAAGTTGCCATGAATCATTCTTTTTTTGAGGATGATATTTTCCATCCGAAGACATACCTCTATATTTATTTTTTTATAGATGGTTTTTTCCAAGAGGTTTTTTTCACCATCTATATATTGTAAATTAGTACCTCATCAGGCCAAGTTGTGGGGAATGATCCTTTTTTTTTGTCAATGAGGATAATCTTCACAAACCGAAGATATGCCTCTTCCTTTTTTGGTAGATGTTTTTTCCCATGTGGTTTTTACCATCTCATAAAATAATATCATTGTACATGAGAACCTCATAAGGCCCTATTATAGGGACTCATTTGTATCATATACCCCTAGTATCACTTAAGGGGGGGTGTTAGAATAACTAATTATTCTCTTATTTTCTACTAGGATAGACATAATTGAGTTTCCCCTCCTCCATGAGTTAGATGAACTCTCAATATAGTATAGATCATATTTGAAGAGTTTTTGTAATCTAACGGCTCTCAATGATCAACTTTGCTATTTATAAAAAGTTGATGAATGGAATAAATCAATTAGTTCTACTCCTTTCTTCATATTTTGTGTAATGCTTTACATGTCTATTTTGGGAAATTCTAAGAATGTTAATGTTTCTCACATTGACATTCCCACCTTTGAAGGTGTCAACTGTCAAGGATGGTTGGCCAAAATAGAATGCCTTATCTATTCATATCATATTCCAAAAATAATTTGTATTGCATTAGCAACTTCTAAGTTGGGTACCCAAGCTTATCAATGGTTTTTATAGTAGCTTTGCCAACATGGTGGATCTCTTTTATGACCTAACTTCAAGGAATAATTTCTCCAAAGATTTGACAAGGGATATTTCACATCATATATGGTATATCATACATAAACTAAGCATAAAAGAACAATGGAAGACTATTGCTCTAAGTTCATAAGTCTCATCATCTATACTGAATGATTGAGTTTAGTAATGGTGGTCTCTACCTTTCACTATAGCCTTAAGGATAAAATTTGAAAGGACGTCAACATGCATGATCTTTATACTCTTGATGATGCATAAAGTATAGCTCTAACATCAGAACTAATGATCCAAGATTTAAGTCCTCCTTATAGGTGTGATTTCAAATCTCATTACAATATTGACCATTCCAAGGGCTTCATTTTTTTCAAATGTCATTCTCATCACACTTGATATCAGACGTGTGAAATAATCCCTAATTTTTTTAATTATTGAGGTCATAAACCATATAGATGATATCATGTCAATAAACTTACATATTAGATCATGGTTACTTCGATACAAAATAATTTTAACCACTAAACTTTGTTCAATAACAAGTTTGGGATGGTGGGCACCCTAGGGAAGAAAACCTTTAACTCTAGACTAGAAGCCTTTATACATTAGCTTCTTGGTTGTGGCAGAGAAGACGGATTTTAAGGCTTCTTTGCTCAAAGATTCATTCTTAGCTTCTTGTATCTTCCTTACTATGTTTGCAAAGGACTGCTTGGGAGAAGGGGATAGATGGAGGGCCCTTGAAGAACGACTCATTCTTAGCTTCTTCTTTCTTCCTCACTATGTTTGCAAAGGACCGCTTGATAGAAGGGGGTAGATGAAGGACCCTCGAAGGACCCTCACTGGTAGCCATGGATAGGAAGAAAACATTTTTAAACTACGATGATTATGTGATAAAATACAAAAATTAAAAATTATCTGAGTTTTTTTAAAGTGTTAGATTTAAAAAAATAAACCTAAACCCTACAATCCACATCCATTCTACCTACTAAAGCTTTTGCATACAATGGTAGTGACACTGTGTGCAAACCCTAGCAAAACTCTATTTTTAAAAAACCCGATCATTTTTTGATATATATATATATATATATATATATATATAATTATTAAATTGTTATAATATTATTATTTGTTCATCTTATAATATTAAAATTCATTTAAATTCCCTATATTCAATTAGGGAAACCATTTAGTTGCCAAAATACTAGGTATGGCAAACACTATGTATAACGTGATACTTATACTGCTGTTATATAACCTGGTAGGCATAACAGCTGGAAAGGAAAATAGAACCATGATATTGTTTTTTAATAACCTGCCAGCCTTAATATTTGGTGATCCAGGTTGAATTAAGTTTTAGCCTTTTATTATCACCGTTAACCTTCCCTCATCTTATCTGATAGTTATACTTTGAAACCACGGAGAGTTGTCGGAAGTTACACATTGACTGATTGGTTTTTCTATATTCCCTCTAATATTTTTAAAAATAAAAAATTATAATAATTAGTTTAAAATTATTTGTTTAAAAAATTAAAATTAAAATTAAAATAAGTAAAGATTTTAAAACTTGATGGCCCTTAGTCAACCAAAAAACTGACTTCTTTATTTTGCCAAAAAAAACCAGCACACTCTGACATAGATTCTCTTGCAGTTTTATGTAATTCCAAGGCACAACTTTATCTCTTTATCTCTTTGCTGGCAATTTACAAGTGGGACTGAACCATCCAGAATTCCCTTCGAGAACATCGAAAACCGATACATAATATAATATTCGGTGAGGAATTCCTTTATAAAGAGCCAATTTGGTTACTGTAGTATGCCTTGCTAAGTGCTTCGCTGGTTCGATTAGGGTTTTTCTGCGAGTAAAGAACAAAGAAATAATGGCCGGAACAACAATGAGAGGAAGTGTTTGCGTTGTGTTTCTACTCCTCCTGCTGTTTGTTAGCCTCGGTATGGAAATCTTGATTCCTTTATTGTCTTTCTTTTTTTAATACAAACTTATACCTCGTCACAGTTTTAAAGTTTTAGATCTTCTTTGGTTTTATCTTTATCGTTTTGTTTTCTTTTTTTTATTAGAAAAAAGTGAGTTTAAAGGTTTTGTTTGCATGTATGCAGAGATAGGCCAGGAAAAAGGATGTTTATGTCTGTGTGTCTGTATTGTGTGGATGTTCTTAGCAGTTAAAGGTAAAATGGTGAATGATGCTATTGAAATGAGTTCTGTTTGCGTTACGATATGTTGTCGATGTGAGCGTTGGCTCTGTGATAGGGGTTGATACAGAGCTGTGTGATAGGAGTTTACATAGAGCAAAGCAAAGCAGTTCTATCATTTTAAATAATAATATTACAAACAAGGTTAGTCAACCGGTAATCAAAATTTCAATCTTTCCAGTCCTTGAAATGGACTCTCAAAATGAAGATTCAAATCTTTATGAAATTGATGATTAAAAGCGATGGAGTTGAGAACGTTAAAAGAAAAGTATTTTAAATATTAATATAAATTTTATGAAATTTAAGATGGATATATACATTTTACCAATTTTGAATGTTATGAAGTTATGAATGGAAAAGTATAACTCATAAAGATTATATTGTAATCTACCTTAAATAAATATGATGTTAGCAATTATAACATTTGAATTTGATAAAGTGAGAAAAATTTTAGGTATCCCTTTTTTAAGTGGGGCAGAGTTTGCAAATTAAAAAAATATTAAAGGGGTATCCTTGCAAATTGCAAACTTAGAAGTTTGGCATTAAGATAAAAAAATTTGTTAAAAACTATTAAATATATATATAAATGTTTTTTTTGGTGGCCAGATGATTCTAACTAGATTAATAGGTATTTGACCTAAATCTAAAGGTTAAAAGATTAATCCTCTAAACACTATCACATATCAATAATTTGCATCCCTTCTTAGTTGGATGCTTGCAAAATTATAAACTTATGAGTTTGGCACTAGGATAAAAATTTGGTTAAAAATTATTTTTATTTTTATTTTTTTACAAAAATATTTTTTTTCTAGCTGCCACTATGATCTAGGCATGTTATCTAGGTATACTATCAGTCTTTTATGGCCCCAATAGTATTATTGACTAATTTAGTTTAACTAGATTAGTAGGTAGTTGACGTAAATCTAAAGGTTAAAGTATTAATCCTCTACACACTATCACATATCAATAATTTACATCCTTTCTTAGTTATAATTTTGATACTAAATAACAATCTAACCTTTAATTTATTAGTTGTGATAATTACATAAAATTCAACATAAATCAATAAAATATAGATCCTTCATGATTTTGGTTTTGAAGTATCTCCTCCTTTAATAAACCAAAGGTTTTTTTCTAACAAAATTTGACTTTAAAAAAATTAGTGATCAATTATTAAATGAAAAATATCACTTTATAGGCACCAACAAAATTCAAGTGCTATGATGAAAATAGAAGACCTACAAATTAGGGAAAATATTAGATATTTTCCGCGAAGACCTAGCACTAGAGTCACTGGAATACGAACATACAATACTTCTTCTATTCTAATTTTCCCAGTGCATAATCATAGTATTAATGGAATCCTTTATCAAATATCTAAATACTTTTTTAGTAATACAACTTTTCTTTTGTTTTGATTATGTATTTTTCCTTGGTAGCACAATCCAGAAACCAACAACCCCTCCACTATATTGAAGATCAATCTAGCTAGAGTTATCATAAATAGACTAAAGAAATCATATGCTCTTTATGGAGTTATCATAAATAGACTAAAGAAATCATATGCTCTTTACAGATGATTTGTAGAAACATGGACTCTCGAGCAATGTAATAAATGCACAAGTATCAATGTGCAACTTATAATGTTCAAGGTGCTCCCTTGTACATCTAGATAGAGTGTTGGCCAAGGAATCTATCTTTCTATATAAATGGACTCATAGTGATAGATCATATATAAAATATATATCAAGTCTATATCAAGTATATCAAGTTCATTATAGCAGAGAGTAGTAGATAAGTGGTAGGACTCCTGAATGGTATACAATGTATTTCTTTAGCTTATATTTATAGAGTTATCATCACCTCCATAATGCATTGCATTATTACCACTTTCTATTTACAGTATATTTTAGTCATATTGCAGAATTCTATTCTTTCATATTTTTTATGATAGATCTCTCCCAATGGATATATTCTCAAAATATAACAAGATGAAGGCCACTAAATATGCCAAGATCAAGGTTAGAATTTTGACAAGAAGGTTAAATGAGAAATGAGATAGAAGAAGCCACAAAATCTAGAATATTTGAAGATAGTCATTGAAGTCTAGAAGGCTTATTCAGAGAAAGGAGATTGTTTGTTTCTATAGTAAAAAGCTGAAGGGTTCAAGAAGGAAATATTCAGCTATAATTTGGAGGAGTTTCCTACCAAATTTAGGATATTTTAAGATAAAATCTCAGAGGATAAATTATCCACATTAGAATAAAAAAATATCAAAGTTACATGTAGCAATTTAGGAAAAATTATTAGCTTCTAAGTTATATATTTTGAGGGAGCATCATGAAGGATAGCTGAAGCCAACAAACTACATTTTTAGGTAGCAAGTTAGAATATTTCAAATCTACAATAGAATATTTCAAATCTACAATAGAATATTTCAAATCTACAAATTGGTCTATTAAAAAGCTAGTTTAGGCAGCAAGGATTAGCTATGATTTCATCTATTACAAGGTAAAAATTGGGTGATTCAAATCACCGAGATATCCATCATCTAAAGAGGTCAGTAAGGTATGCAAATTTGGTGCAAAAGGTTCATTACTTGAACATTAGTTACTTAGTTTAGTATTAAGTTTTATTAAGCACTATATTAGAGTTTAAAAATTACAAAGAGAAGGTTACATATTAAATTCTTCAAGGGAGTATAAAAGATGGTTTTATATAAGGTTAAAACCTACACATCAAAAATAGGAGTTAGATGTATTTCAAGAGAAATAAGAATATCAACTTCCCATTACATAATTGAAGCAAAGCATACATTACTCTTAAGTGAGAGTTGCATAGATTTTAGTGCATCTTATGAGTTACTTTTAAGAGTTATTTAAGGTACATTAAGTATTTAAGTTAAAGGTGAAAATTAGTGCAATATTAAGCCATTCAAAAGGGCATATTAGTTGCATGATTAAAATATTGGATTCATTACTGCAAAGTTAACCAACCAAAGGAATTATAGGAGAAAGTTGTCTTTTAATGAAGGCAACATCAAATTTTTGTTTTCCACCTAGAATTATAGCAAAATGCTACCATATCAAGGAAGCAAGATAGATTTAAAAAAAGACTATAAAGTATCAAGTTTTCATACAATTTAAAGCATAATAATTTACTTTATTGCATCATATTTGTATTGTCCTACATAGAAAAAAGAAAACATAGTTCATATAGTTTAAATACACTACAAAAACAAGCTTACTACTATATATAAGTGATCGAAGCATCAAGCTTAAGGAATAAACTATGAAGGAATGGAGGTGAACCAACTAAGGGATCAATAACAAAGTTTTTTAGGATGCCTAAAAACACCAAATTCAATGTCATAGGTCTCATTGAAGTAACACTCACGAGGAAAGAAGATTCTACAATGAAAAGAGACCAATTTGGGTAGCATAACGATGTTAGAAAAGTAAGTTTAATGTATCACTAACAAGGAGAAAATCATAAGAGAAAAATGTAACGTAAAGAGCTAGGTGTAAATAAAGAGACTCATTATCCAAGTGAACCATGATAATAGCTTGGAAGAATAGTGATAGTCATGAAGCAAGCACCTTAGAATCACCATCATGAAAACAAGCACCTTAGAACCACCTATATTGGAGAGCATCACCACTCACTAACAACTTGCAATATTTCACAAGAGTGTTAAGAAAATAAGGGAGCTAAGAGAGTAGCTACATGCAACTAAGAGTGTTACCACTTACCACCTTGAGTGATGGAATCTAATACCACTTAACACAAAAAAAGATCAAGAAGAGCTCTTGTAACATTTACAATATTTAATGCTTGCAAAGAGGCTGTTATAGAGGTAGTGGTGGAGCAATTAATCAAGGAGGAATATTATCCCTCCCTAGAAAGGCATGATTTCCAAGTGACGCCTCTGCATGCTCATTCACAAAGACTGTAAGGTATATAAAATGGTGAGTATTCTCACCCAAAAAAAAGGATGAAGAAGGAGCATTTTGAGCAACAAAGTGCTACCATTTTGCATACTCAATTTTTATTGTGCCTTTGACATCCTTGATCTATATTTTGGAAGGGAGGTCATTGGGTGGTTATTGGGAGCGTAATTCGGACCCCAAACCCAATATTTGGCCACAGTATCCCAGCCAAATTTGCCGAAAACACCCCACAAGAGGTTTTGGACCCATCCCAAGTGGATTGGTGCCAAAATCATGCCCCAAACAGTGGGTGTCTTGCCCCCGAGTGCCCCCTGCACTGCTGTAGTCCTAATCACCCCACCCCAAAGCGATTAGAAATTTGTAGCAAATTTTAGTTCTGTTCTTTTTGCATTTTATTCTAGGTTGCTTAGATAGGCTTGCATTCAAATTTCATGTAATTATGAGCAGTTTTGATCATGTTTTTTTTATTTCTCGCTTTCTCTAACATGCAGGTAGCATCATCAAATTCCCAGTGATAGAGGCCGAATTGGCAAAATATAACCTTCTAGGTCTTTCCAAAATACCCCATTTTACCTAAATCCCAACTTTATAGGCAATTTGGAGCCTCCCAGATGGGACATTTGGGATAGTGCTTTCTAACGTATTGTTGCAGGTCTAATCGTCCCACCCCAGAGTGATTAGAAATCCATGGCAAATTTTTTTACTGTTCCTTTTGTAGTGCCTTCCCGATGATGTTTTCATGCCTCTATCGAGTTTTTAGATCATTTGGATCTCTTTTCTTTATCATTTTATTTATTTTTTGCATGCACTAATCTTAGGCTTGGGGATTGCATGTTTCATTTCATCCGTAGGTGCTACTGATTGTTTTCCATTTCCTTGAACATAGGATCTTGACACTAGAGGAGCAACAAAGAATCAAAGACCCTTTCACGCAAGCAGTGGCAACATTTGGTCCACCCATTTTACATGTGGGCACACGGAAGAAGGCATATCGCCCATGGTGTAATGAAACCTTATTTAATGCTCCTAGACCCTATAAATTGAGGAGACGTGTTGTAACCTAGATTTAAAGAGAACTAATAAAAATGTTTGTATTCCATATTTTCTTTCTATCTGGTTTCGATTCATTTATGTTCCTCTCCTTCCATGCATTTTCAATTCATAGGATTTAGCGTTATCTTTGGCTTCGCTTGCATCGCACTTGGTGTTTCCTTTTTGCTTTCGTATCCTCATGATTTTAGTGGTTATCACAGTGGGACCCTGTCCTCTATTTTTTTATATCAAAATTCTGATCAAAAATTGCTTGTTTTTGCTTGCACGTACCAATTTTTCAAACGTTGGACTACTGTTCGTTCTAGTCTATGACAAGTACGGAGCTGGAATTCGTCTCACCCAAGGACAAATGGGAATTCATCCCACCCTGTGATGAATACAGTTATGTCATTCATTTCACCCAGGGACAAATAGCTCTCTATGCATTTTCAGGGCGGAAACTCATAGGCATCCAATTTGGGCAGAGAAGAGGTAGGGGTCCTAAACACCTTCTGTCATTTTTTGCTTTTTGTCTTCTATTTTCTGGTTATTTTTTTGCATAGGAGAGTTTTTAATGCTTGTTTTTTCATTTATGCAAACTAAAAAGAACCCCACACACCACATGGTAATTTAAACACCAAGGAGTTGGTCATAAAACACCAACCCTTGATCAATACCAACAGTGGATTTCATCACCACCTTGGCTTGAATTTTTGCATCCATAACCTCGATCGCTATTGTTGCTAGACGTAAATCCTAATGAAATATGACCGAGTGTATATGGGGTGATTCCCAACACATGAGGATAAGTCTTCTATGGTAGCTGTCAAAAATAGGGCGATCCCCCTTCCGTACTGCCTATGTTCCACGTACCCTTCTGCTCTCGTGTACCAATAGTTTCCCTCATGTAAGGGTGGGTATATTAAGAGGTTTGGTATAACATCCTGGCAGTGGTATACCGAAGGGGTGACCATTTTGGGAGACATAAGAGACACCATATTGCATATACAACAACACGTTCTTTACAAAGCTTTCAAAATAAAAATCAAAATACACTAAACCATATTTAGGGCACACTCTTAATCTATAAACGAGATAATCACTTCTTTGATTGTGTGGCTCATATTTGTTTAGTGTAGCAAAAAAAAATAAAAATCATCATAAAAAAAGATAAAACCATACATAGATTGTAGAGAGACACCACCATGGTGTACACCTGTAGCCAAGCCCAATCACGGGCAGGAGCTACGGAGAGTGTACAAGGGGGCACAAGTCACCTCCACTATATCCCCAAGGACTTGGTCATACCACCTTGGTGGCTTGACCCACAAGATAGTCCGTATCATGTCATTTCATAATGGGACTATAGAGGCACCCCTTTGAGGGGCACTCCCATCCAACATAGACCCTTTCAGGAGGAGTCCCTACACGTGGCACTCAATATAAATGAGAAGGCTCCCTTAGATGCTTGGTATGAGTGGCCACCACACAATGAAGTGCTAGAGCAGCATAGGGTCCATGAGGAGAGGCCACATGATTATGTCATCCCTCCTTTACTCCCCATCACTATTAGGAATAATAAGCCAAATCCATAGCGCAAGGCTCTTCATATAGGACAAGCCAACTCTGCCCGCCCTTTTCACATATGTGAAATGGAGCATGAGGAATACTATCACATTCCTTAAGAGTAATACAAAGCATGGGAGCAATGCGCCTCCACACCTGCTATTTACCAGAATCACCTACTAAGGCCAGAACCTCAGGTGAATGCCCCCAGCCTCAATAGAGGAAAGTGACCTATAAAGATCTTGAATCATCACGACCAAGATAAACAAATAGGAGAGGAATCTAGGCCCCATAGAACTAATACATAGGAACAAATTGACTTGGCATTTACCAAACATGCCACCCACCAAGCACAAATCATGTAGCTTGAGCAATACCAACAATAGTTGGAGCACCTGTATCGCCTTAGCAAAGAGCACATTCAATTTCAAATAGATGAGCTGCTCCATAACACTGTGCCTGAGAGGTTTCCAACCCCTCGCACCCAAAGAGTAGAACTATATGAGATGCACAACCCCTTGGTGCGAGATAGGTCCCCGTGACCTTACCAAGTGTTGCCTCTGAGACCTCCTAGACCTAAGCGGGAGGCCACTCCTAGGAACAACGATGGGCACCCTTTGTGGGGACCCACCCATGTTTATAGGTCTCACCTAAAAACTCCTCAAGAAGCCTATAAGGAGTATGACCAAGAAGAAGAGAATGTCGAAATGCCGTACCAAGGAAGAGGGGGTGCTACCCGACCACCCCTCCATAGGCCTCAAGTTTCCCATAACCCACAACGAGAACTAACCAAGGAGGAAGAGATCAAATATTTTGATGCATATAAAGCATTGCTAGAGCACTTATATTTTGTGGATACCAAGACTTCTTGGCCCCAAAAGCCCATTTTACGCCAACTCCATAGTCACCCAGTGCATCCGTCAGTACCAACACCCCCATACCCTGAACACTTCAAGCTGCCCCAGTTGGCAATATTTAGGGGTGAGGAGGATGCCCAAGAGCATGTGACTAGATTCCTGAGCCCATGCTTTGGCATTTAGGACAATGATGCTTTGCTATTAAGAACATTTATAACCACATTCGTAGGACCTGCCTTAGATTGGTTCACTCAATTGCCAAAGCATAGCATCAGTAACTTAGATCAGCTAGTGGATGCGTTCCTCGAACGCTTCGATTTCAACACCAAGAAGAAGGCATCACTAAGCGACCTAGCCAGCCTCAGGTAGTATGAGGAAGAAACCATGATAGCCTATGGGAATCGATGGAGGACGTTGCTTTCAAAGCTGCCCTACCTCCCTCCTATGGCCGACCTTACCCAAATGTTCTCAAAGAGCTATTTGAGATCGATCTCCGTGCTATTGTAGAGTAGTAATATGCCACTTTAGAGGAAGCTCTAGTGCAAGCTAGAATCATTGAGGAGATCAAGATTCAGGATGGTGATATTGCCAAGCCAAAGAAGAAAGAATGGTCTAAAAATGCAAAGACAGGGACCATGCAACTAAAACCTGCCACTGTCAATTAGGTTGCTATAAACGTACCTAAGCCTGTACAAGCAACACAACCCCCAAAGGCTAACTATCAAGTGGTCCCTCTTGATAGTTATGAAAGAGAAAACCATCATAAAGATCAAAATATGTAGCATCTCCCTAGGTGACAATTTACACCCTTTATAGAGTCTAAAGACTCCTTGTTTAATCGCTTGTTAGCGACAAACTTGATGAAATTTCCAGAGAGTCGACCTGTAGATCCCAATGCGCCAAAACCCAAAGGTTATAGGGAAGACTTGTACTGTAAGTTTCACCGATAGAAGGGACATGACCTCTATGCGTGTTGGAAGTTTAAAAGCTTCGTGCAAGACCTAATCGACAACAAGATGCTAGTGGTGGATAATCTAGTAGCGCCAAACAACCAACAAATAGAGGTCTTCAAAGACCCCATACCTACCCATGATGTGTAAGAAAATACCCTACATGTCAATGAGGTGACACAGAACTACCCCATGTAGGGGTATGTAGGGATGATCAGTATAGTGACTCGGAACAAAAGGTACCTGAGCACAGCTGCCCCCACCGTGGTTACATGAGAGGTGCCAAAAATGTCACAACCGTAATAGCATCCTATGCAACCTCCGCCTAGACTAGTGGTCACAATTCGGACCAAACTCACCCAAAGTTTGAGGACCACATCGGCTAGGCTCTCCATTTACGAGCTCATACAATAATCATCGCCCCATCAGGAGGCTCTAATGGAGATATTAAAAGCCATCGAGCTGCAACCCCATGAAGCAAACTCTTTCAACAACTTTGTGGGACATGTCAAAAGATGAACCGAGCCAGTCATCACATTTAGAGAGGACTAATTGAAATCAGTGACTAGTGACATGGTGGATCCACCCCTGCACGTTATTGTGTGGGTCAACATGATTCGATATAAGAGGGTGTTGGTGGACACTGGCTTGTCCAGTAATATCATTACAATAGCGGCATTGAAACATCTAAAGTTGCCAACATCTCACATCGTGGCCTCCACCTACACTCTACGAGCATTCAATGATGCGATATGTTTGACAGTATGCACAATTATCCTACCCGTCCAAGTGGGACAAAAGACTATTCCTACATTTTTCCACATCTTGGAGGGTGAGATGGCTTATAACATTTTTTTGGGCCGACCATGGATCAGGGACATGAAGTGTGTCCCTTCAATAGCCCACCAATGCTTAAAGTATACATTCGAAGGGCATGTGCATGTAGTCTTGATAGACTTAGAACCCTTCAAATATTGCAATACGGTGCAACTGATGCCACAATCGACCCTTCCATAAAAACATTTGGATTTTTAGTTGAATCCATCTAAACAGGGTTTGATTCCACATACATCCCCATTGTTAAGTCCATCAAATCCCTAGTTAGGTCCATCTTCATCATCTGGTCCTTCATCAATGATGCCACCTACGGTGGCCACACTGAAGGACAATGGGAAGAAACCCCTGGAAGAGGCACCACCATCAGTCTCAACCATATCTACCAAAGAGATGCCTAGCCGAATGGAATTTGAGATGCCTAGTTCACCTAACATGAAGTGGACTCAGGAATAACTCCCATTCCCTCCCCCTCAACTGCCAACAATCACTTTTGAGATGGCCAACATGGGCCTTGGGGAGTATCTGGTGTGGAACATTGTGGCAACACCCACACTTGAGTCCATGCAGGACATGGGGAGACCTCGCCTCCCCATAGAAACTATTGTTCCTCTAAGCTACCCGCCAAACCAAACAAACTTTGTATATGGGGGCCTTGATAATGGCATTGAACCTTACATGCAAGAAGATGAATATGAAGAGCCCTTTGTTGAAGACGTCAACTATTTGTCCAACCTAGATTTTGCTTTGAGATATCTTGGCCAATGCAATTGGCATGGATATGGGTTAGGCAGATATGATCAAGGAGTGCGTGTTCTTTGCCAACCAAGATATCAAATGTCATACGACAAGTCAGGAGTAGGGTTCAACCACCCCATACACCTGGACATCTTGGTAGAGAACATGCAAGGCATAGGGATAGGCAACAAGGATGGGTTGGCATTAGATCCATATGAAAATCCTAACACAACATATACATTGGGGGATTATCTCCCATCGTCGAAAACCAACCTTGTGGACCTTCGCAACCCCTTCCCTTTGATTGACAAAGGAGAAAACTTGAGAGATCACCGATAAGGGGGATATAGACAAGGTTAGGAAGGATATTCAGAAGACGAGTAAGAATATGAGATAGCACCATGGGACCCCTTCAAATTAGATAGCAATAACTCACAAGTGAACCCCATGGATGATTATCAAGAAAGCCTCCTGGCAATGTTCCCTTTGGATGCTCCAATCATCCAAGTGCCACCTCAAGAAAATTAGGACCCCCGATAGAGAGCAGAACAACCACAATGGGGCCAGATCAATTTTCTTGAGTAGTATGAGCCCCATGCATCGCAAATAGTTGTTGGAATCAATGAAGGCCTTTGGATCTCTGACAATGATTATGAAGATGAAACTGAGATGGAATATCTCAATCACATGTGGCAAATGTAGAAAAAATACCCCTTGGATATTGACTACATGTTTGAATAGCTAAACATAGGGCCAAGGCATCGGTGGAACCTAAACCCAACATAATTGGACCAAGTGTTGCATCCGCCACTTTGGGCATACAGAGAGCACCTTCCACCCAGAGATCCTATAGCGAGATCAGTGTCGAGGGCAGACCCTATCATCCTCTCCATACATAGGTCCGATCCATTCATTCCAATACCTCCAAAGCCTGATCCGGAGCACAAAAATCATCCAATATTTCCAAATCACCACACCCATGGTAATGGAGACCAAAATCATTTCATCAACATGATCTCCATTGACTTAAATGCCCCCATCCACAATCCAACCAATCCAGCAAATTCATTATATCTAGACATAGATGCCATAGACTAGGATCACGTCAATTCACCACTGTCTCCATCAGAGTACTGGCCTTGCGATGAGATGTTTCATTTCACCCCAGGACCAACTCAAGATATCTTCCATGTTGAAGAGGAACCCGAAGTTCCTAACACATATCTCAATTCAACAAATGATATCCACTTGATCCTGACTCCACACTAGTTGGAGGACATGTCCCACATGTCATTCGAGGAGATGACTAACGTAGACATCGGCTCTGATCCAATGAATCCATAGATAATCAAGCTAGGGGTAATCCTATCCCTTGAAGAGAAAGCCGACTGCATGACCCTTCTTAAATAAAAGGAGGTTTTTGCATGGTCCTACAAAGACATGTTGGGGCTAGATCCATAGCTAGTCATGCATAATCTAACACTTGATCCACCAATCAATCCAGTTAAGCAAAAACTACATAAGATGCACCCAATAGTGGCCTTAATGGTCAAAGATGAATTGCAAAAGCTATTGGATGCACAGTTTGTCATCTGCGTGGAGTACCCACCATGGTTGTCCAACATGGTGCCCATCAAAAAGCCTGATGGGAGGATTAGCATATGCACTTATTTTCAATATCTAAACAAAGAAAGTCCTACAGATGATTTCCCCTTGCCTAGCATTGATGCATTGGTAGACGCTATAGTGGGCCACAAAATGCTTTCCCTCATGGATGGCTTCTCGAGATACAATCAAATTCGTATCAATCCCTAGGATCAACTAAAAATGGCATTCACAATGCCTTTGGGAACATTTTGTTATAAGGTCATGCCCTTTGGCCTTAAAAATGTTGGTGCCACCTACCAAAGTGCCATGACATACATCTTCCATGATCACTTGCATAAAACTTTGGAAGATTACATGGATGATTTGTTGGCCAAATATCTTTTGTGCCCGGATCACCTCGGTGACTTAAGCAAGATCCTCGATCGCCTCATCAAACACAAAGTTAGACTGAACCCCAAGAAGTGCGTATTTGGCATCACATCCAGAAAACTCTTGGGTTTCATAGTATCAAAGTGAGGCATCGAGGCAATCCTTGAAATGCTTCCTCCATCTATCATCAAGCAGCTCAAAATCCTGCAAGGAAAGGTCGCATCAATCAAGCACTTCATAGTGTAGCTATATGACAAGTTCTGACCCATGAATAAATTAGTGCATAAGGGGGTAGCATTTCACTGGGATGACGAGTGCCAGTCAGCATTCGACGATATTAAACAATACTTGGCTTCATCGCCAGTATTGGCACCACCTAGACCATGAGTGTCGTTCTACTTATACATCTTAGCTACTGAGGTGGCACTGGGTGCCATGCTAGCCCAGAAAAATAAACTACACAAAGAACAGGTTACTTACTATCTTAGCCACACCTTGGTCAGTTATGAACTTAACTATGCATACGTTGAGAAGCTCTTCTTGGCAGTGGTGTTTGCTACCAAAAAGCTATGCCATTACATGCTGAGCAACATGACATATGTTGTGTCTAAGGAGAATCCATTATGGTACATGATGATTCATACTTATCATAGTAGCCGCACAACGAAATGGATCATGTTGTTGACAAAGTTTGACATCGAGTTCATTGGACAGAAATCCATCAAAGGTCAAGTCATCGTCGATCAACTAGCAGAGGTTCCTCTCAAAGATGATCAGCCTCTGACTATAAATCTACACGATGATGGGGTCTTCCATGTCTCAGAATCACTATATTCTGATGAGCCTGAGTCACAAGCCGACATAACCCTATTTTTTGATGGTTCTAAATGTGAGCAAGGGGGTTGCACAGGAATTGTATTCTTCACACCGCAAGTGGATTCAATGCCTCTATCATTTAAATTAGATTTCTCCTGCACCAACAACAATGAAGAATACGAAGCCTTTCTCATAGGTCTTCAGAGAACCATCACCATGAACATCAAATGCTTGAACATCTTTGGTGATTCGCTGTTAATTGTCAACCAATTCAAAGGGGTATTCCAATGTAAATGCCCAGTTTTGCAGGCCTACAAAGCCCTTGTGGATAAATTCTTGGTAAATCTTGAATGGTACAACATCGAGGCACTCCCTCGGTCATCAAATCATTTTACGGACACTATAGCCTCCTTGGCATCACTAATCTTGCAAGAAATTTTTGGTTATATGACAACCATTCAAGTCAAAACACTATCGCAATCTACAATGGAGTGTGCAAGCTCTGACTTAATGCCAGGAATCCACCTGATCCAGATTGAACCGTCCCTAGACAAGTTCTCTCGAATCCACAATTTTTTGAATCATGCCAACTATAGGTCCTTATTCTCCCCTACTCCCCTTAATAGCAACACAACGCTATTCTTACAAGTTCTTCCCCACTCAGCTTTTTCTAAGGATGAACTTCAAGAGGGATTGGTTGTTCATACTGTCAAGATTTTCGATCAGCAGGATTGGTATACACCCATACGTGATTACCTCAAGCTAGGTAACCTTCGACTCGTATTGATGCATGTCGTGAAACGATCATTCAAATATAAAGCGGCTAAACATGTCTTGTTAGGATACATTTTGTACCATTGGAGCTACGAAGGGATACTCCTTCATTGCTTGGACCAACAAGAGTCTACTTGGGTGATCATCCAAGCACACGATGGTACATGCGGTGGCCACTTCAACAGTATGGCCATCACAAAGCGCATTCTCCGCATGGGCTATTATTGGCCATATTTAGAGCGATATTGTTGTGCCTATGTAAAGAAGTGCATGAAGTGTCAACACCATGCTAATTTGACACACGTACCTTCCTAGGCCTTGTAGCCGATCCAATCGACTTGGTCATTCTCGTAGTGGGGCTTAGATCTAATCGAAAATATCTCCCCTACGTCGTCAGGTCATCACACGTTCATCATAATGGCCACATAATACTTCACCAAGTGGGTGGAAGCAATTCTGCTAAACTCTATGACTAGAACCTACATTGCGGAGTTTATTTTACATAACATCATATATCATTTTGGTATTCCATCCAAGATCATCTCGGATAATGGGACGTCATTCAAGAATAAATGCGTGCATGCTTTGACCACAAAGTACAATATTCTACATGGTTTTTTGACACCCTATTATCTGTAGTCAAATGGACAAGTAGAGGCGTCAAACAGTAGACACCAAAACAGCACCAATCCGATTATGTGACTGCAAACACTGATCGCATCGACACACAGCCCCAAGGGCAGCCCCCAGAGGTTAAACAGTGGTCCTAGCCACTTCCAAAAGTAGTTTGGAAGGTCAGAGGTCAATTTGACACCTTTTTGGCACTTTGCTCTCTACTCGTCCCACCCTGGGATGAATACAAACTGGTGTTCATTCCACCCAGGGACGAATATCAGAATTCATCCCAGGGTGGGGCGAATTGCAGGTTTGATTGGCAAAAAGTCAAATTTTGACAAATGGCAGCTCAGATCCACCACTTAATCCTTCCTTCATCGCATGGGAGCATGAGTGAGCATTTTTGAGCGTTAGAGGCAGTTACAAGGGCAGTCATGAAGCCCCTAATCAGGGAGGAATCTTCCCTCCCCTAGAGAGGCATGATTGCCAAGTGGTGCCTCTGCATGCTCATCCAAAGAGACCATCAGGTCTATAAAATGGTGAGTCTTCTCACCCCAAGATATATAGAGAAGGAGCATTTTGGAGCAATGAAGTGCTATCATTTTACTTTCATACCTCACACCCTTTCGAGTTGTGCCTTTTGCATCCTTGATCTCTTTTGGAAAGGAGGTCATAGGGTGGTTATTGGAAGCACAAATCTGGAACCAAAACCCGAAATTTGGCCACAATATCCCATCCAATTTTTCGAAAATACCCCACAAGAGATTTTGGGCCCATCCCAAGTGGATTGGTGCCGAAATCGGGCCCCACATGGTGGGCGTCCTGTCCCCGAGTGCCCCCCGCACTACTGCAGGTCTAATCGTCCCGCTCCGGAATGATTAGGAATCTATGGTAGATTTCCTTTCTATTACTTTTGCATCTGATTCTATGCTGCTTAGATAGTTCGTCATTAAAATTTCACATCGTTTTGAGCAATTTTTATCATGCTTCTATCATTTCTCGCCTTTACTAACATGCAGGTGGCATCATCAAATTCTTGGTGATAGAGGCCAAATTGGGGAAATCTGACCATCTGGGTCATCCCAAAATACCCCCAATTAGCTAACCCCCACTTTTGTAGGAGATTTGGAGCTGTCCAGATGTGACATTTTGAGCGATGCTATCTGGCATTTTGTTGCAGGTCTATTCGTCCCACCCCGGAGCGAATTCAAATCTGTGAGGAATTTCTTGACTATTCCATTTGCAGTGTTTTCTTTGTGAGGTCTTGATGCCCCTATCAAATTTTTAGATCATTTGGATATATGTTAGTTATCATTTTATTTATTCTTTGCATGCATTAATCGTAGGCTTGGGGATTGCATGTTTCATCTCATCTGTAGGTGCTACTGACCATTTCTTGTTTCCTTGAGCATAGGATCTAGATGTTAGAGGAGCAGCAAGAAGTCAAGACTCATCAATGCAAGTGGTGGTGACATTTTGGTCCGCCCATCTTACATGTGGGCACGCGGAAGAAGGATGGCTATCCATGGATGTAACCAAGAAACAAATTTAATGCTCCTCGCCCCTAAAAGGGGAGGAGGCAAATTGTAACCAAATTCTGAAATATATCAATAAAATAAAGGGTTGTTCTCCACATTGGCTTTTCATTTGGGTTTCAATTCGTTTATGCTTTTCCTATTTCATGCATTTTCAATTCGTAGGATTTAGCGTTAAGTTTAGTTTCGCTTTTGCATCGTACTTGGAGCTCTTTCCCTTTTTGTTTTCATATCCTCATGCTTTCAGTGGTGATCATGGTGGGACCTTGTCCTCTATTCTTTTTAGATCAGAAATCTGATCAAAATTTACCTCTTGCTTGCAGGTATCATTTTTTTTTAACGCGGGACTATTGTTCGTTCCAGTCTGTGGCGAATATAGAGCTAGAATTCATCTCACCCAGGGACGAATGGGAATGCACCCCACCCTATGAAGAATTCAGTTCTATTATTCATCTCACCCTGAGATGAATAGCTCTCTACGTAGTTTCAGGGCAGAAACTCAGAACTAGCAGATTTGGGCAGAGAAGAGGTAGGGATTCTAAACTTTTCCTGTCATTTTCTGTTTTTAGTTTTTTGTTTTTAGGGTACTTGCTTGCTTAGGGAAAGTTTTCTTTTACTGCTTGCTTGTTCCCTTTTTGCAAAATAAAAAGAACCCCACACATCACGTGGCAAATTAAACACCAAGGAGCTGGTCGTAAAACCCCAGCCCTTGATCAAGACCAACGATGGATTTCATCACCACCTTGGCTTGAATTTTTGCATCCATTGCCCCGATCGCTACTGTTGCTAGACGTAAATCCTGATGAAAACTGATCGAGTGTAGCTGGGGTGATTCCCAGCACATGAGGATAAGTCTTCTATGGTAGGTGTCATAAACAGGGTGATTCCCCTTCCGTACCGCCTACGTTCCATGTACCATCTGCTCTCACGTACCTATAGTTTCCCTCACGTAAGGGCGGGTATATAGAGAGGTTGGTATATCAGCCTGGCAATGGTATATCGAAGGGGCGACCAATTTTGGGAGTCATAAGAGCCATCATATTGCATTTAAACGTTCTTTACAAAAACCTTCAAAAAAAAAAACAAAAACAAAACACACTAAACCAGGTTTAGGACACACTTTTAATCTTTAAACGAGATAATCATTGCTTTGTGTGTGTGTGCTCTTTTCTATTTAGTGTAGCATAAAAATCATAAAAAGAGATAAAAACCTACATAGCTTGTAGAAAAACAACACCATGGTGTACACCCGTAGCCAAGCCCAATCAAGGGTGGAAGCTATGGAAAGTGTACAAGGGGGCACAAGTCACCTCCGCTATAGCCCCAGGGACTTGGTCATTCCACCTTGGTGGCCTGACCCACAAGGGAGTCCACATCATTCCATTTCAGAATGGGACTATAGAGGCACCCCTTTGAGGGACACGCCCATTCATCATAGCCCCTTTCAGGAGGAGTCCTTACACGTGGCGCTCAATATAGACAAGAAAGCTCCCTTAGAAGCTCGATATGAGTGGCCACCATGCGATGAAGTGCTAGAGTGGCATAGGGTCCATGAGGAGAGGCCACATGATTATGGCATCCCTCCTTTGCCCCCCATCACTGTTAGAACCAATAGACAAAACCTAGAGCGTAGGGCTCTTCAAGCAGGGCGAGCCAACTCTGCCCACCCCTTTCACACATACGAAAGGGAGCATGAGGAAGACCATTACATTCCTCAAGAGCAATGTACAGCATGGGAGCCATGCGCTTCCGCACCTGCTATATACCATGATCACCCACTGAGGCCAGAGCCTCGGGTAAATGCCACCAACCTCGACAGAGGGAAGCAACCCATTGAGATCTCGGATCATCACGACCGAGGTAAGTGCATAGGAGAGGCATCCAGGCCTCCTAGGCTCAAGATGGTAGAACAAATTGACCTGGAAGTCGCAAGACATGCCGCCCGCCAAGCCCAGATCACGTAGCTTGAGCAAGACCAACAACAGCTAGAGCATCTATATCACCTTAGCAAAGAGCGCATTCGGTGCCAAACAGATGAGCTACTCCATAACCTAGTGCCTGAGAGGGTTTCGACCCCTCGCACCCAAAGAGCGGAACCATATGAGAGGCGCAACCCCTTGGTGCGAGATAGGTCTCCATGACCTTATCAAGTGTTGCCTTCGAGACCTCCTAGACCTGAGTGGGAGGCCACTCCCTGGAACAATGATGGGTACCCTCCATGGGAACCCACCCAGGGTCATAGGTCTCATCCAGAGACTCCTCAAGAAGCTTACGAGGAGTATGAACAAGAAGAAGAGCGGGCCAAAATGCCCTACCAAGGTGGAGGGGTTGCTATCCGGCCACCCCTCCATAGGCCTCAAGTCTCCCACAACCCACAATGGGAGCAAACTAAAGAGGAAGAGATTAAATCTTTAGATGCATATAAAGCGCTGCTAGAGCATTTGGAGTCTATGGAAACCAAAACTTTTGGGCCCCAAAAGCCCACGTTACGCCAACTCCGTAGTCATCCTATGCATCCATCAGTGCCAGCACCCCCTTACCCTAAACACTTTAAGCTGCCTCAATTGGCAATCTTTAGAGGTGAGGAGGATGCCCAAGAGCATGTGATGAGATTCTTGAGCCAATGCTTCAGCATTCAGGACAATGATGCTTTGTTATTAAGAACATTTATAACCACATTCGTAGGCCCTACCTCGGATTGGTTTACTCAATTACCAAAGCACAACATTAACAACTTAGATCAGTTAGTGGATGCGTTCCTCGAATGCTTCACCTTCAACACCAAGAAGAAGGTGTCACTAAGTGACTTAGCCAGCCTTAGGCAATATGAGGAAGAAACCATGGCGGCCTATGGGAATCGATGGAGGACTTTGCTTTCAAAGCTGCCCTACCTTCCCCCTATGTCCGACCTCACTCAAATGTTCTCAAAGAGCTATTTGAGATCGATCTCTATGCTATTGCAGCTGCAGCAATATGCCACCTTAGAAGAAGCTCTGGCGCAAGCCAGGATCATTGAAGAGATCAAGATACAGGATGGCGAGATAGCCAAACCTAAGAAAAAAGAGTGGACTAAAAACACTAAAATCGGGACCATGCAATAGAAACCCATTGTGGTCAATCAAGTTGCTATCAATGTCCCTAAGCCTGCACAAGCAACATAGCCTCAAAAGGCTAACTATCAGGTGGTGCCTCCTAGCAACTATGACAAAGAAAATTAGAGGCAAGAACAGAGTCAACAGCGTCACCCTAGGCGACAATACACACCCTACACAGAGTCCAGGGACTCCCTGTTTGACCGCTTGTTAGCGGCAAATCTGATCAATCTGCCAGAGATTCAAACCATAGACCCCAATGCTCCCAAGCCTAAGGGGTATAGGGAGGACTTGTACTGTAGGTTCCACAGGCGGCAGGGACATGACCTAAATGCCTATTGGAAATTTAAGGGTTTGGTGCAAGACCTAATTGATAACAAGACACTAGCAATGGATAATCTCGTGGCACCAAGCAACCAACAAATGGAGGTCTTCAAAGACCCCTTGCCTACCCATGTTCCGTAGGCAAAGACCCTACAAGTCAATGAGGTCACACAGAACTTCCCCATGCAGGGGTACGTAGGGATGATCAGTATAGTGACTCAAAATAGGAGGTACCCGAGTACAAATGCTCCTGCGGTAGCTGCAGGAGAGGTGCCAACAATGTCGCAACCACAACAGCACCTTGCACAACCTCCTCTACCTAAGCCAGTGGCCACACTTCGGACCAAGCTCACTCAGAGTTTGAGGACCACCTCGGCTAGGCTCTCCATATACGAGCTCATACAACAATCAACGCCCCATCGAGAGGCTCTAATGGAGATATTGAAAGCCATCGAGTTGCAGCCCCATGAAACAAATTCTTTCAACAACTTCATGGGACACGTCAAATGATGCACTGAGCCAGTCATCACATTTCGAGAAGATGAAGTGAAATCAGTGGCTGATGACATGGCGGATCCACCCCTACATGTTATCATGCAGGTCAACGGGATCCCGTATAAGAGGGTGTTGATAGACACTGGCTCATCCAGTAATATCATCACAACAGTGGCCCTAAAACATCTGAAGTTGCCCGCATCTCACATCACAGCTTCCACCTACACTCTACGAGCATTCAATGATGCGATATGCTCGATAGTTGGCATGATTGTCCTACCCATCCAGGTGGGGCAAAAGACTATACCTACATTGTGCCATATTTTGGAAGGTGAGATGGCCTACAACATCTTGCTGGGGCGGCCATGGATCAGGGACATGAAGTGTGTCCCTTCGATAGCTCACCAGTGCTTAAAGTATACATTTGAAGGGGAAGTGCATGTAGTCCCGATGGACTTAGAACCCTTCAAGTATTGTAATGCGGTGCAACTGATGCCGCAATCGACCCTTCCATCAACGCATTTGGATTTCCAATTGAATCCATCTAAGCAGGGTCCGATTCCATAGGCATCCCCATTAGCAAGTTCTTCAAAACCCCAGTCGGGTCCATCTTCATCGTCTGGCCCTCCACCAACGATACCACCTATGGGGGCCAAACAGAAGGACAAAGGGAAGAAACCCCTGGAAGAGGCGCAACCTTTGGAAGAGACACTGCCATCAATATCAACTATCTCTACTGAGGAGATGCCTAGCCGGATGGAAGTCGAGGCTCCTAGTTCACCCGACATGGAGTGGACTCAGGGAGAACTTCCATTCCCTCCCCCTCAACCACCAACGATCACCATTGAAATGGCCAATACGGGCCTGGGGGAGTATCTGGTGTGGAATATTGTAGCAACACCCACACTGGAGTCCATGCAGGACATGGGGAGACCTCGCCTCCCCATCGGCACTATTGTTCCCCTAGGCTACCCGCCGAACCAGACAAACTTTGTGTATGGGGGCCTTGATCATGGCGTTGCACCATGCATGCAAGAGGATGAAGATGAAGAGCCTTTTGCTGAAAATGTCAACTATTTGTCTAACCCAGACTTTGCTCTGAGATACCTTGGCCAATGCAATTGGCATGGATATGGGTTAGGCAGATATGAGCAAGGGGTACGTGTTCTTTGCCAACCAAGATACCAAATGCCATATGACAAGTCAGGAGTAGGGTTCAACCACCCCCTACCCTTGGACATCTTGGTGGAGAACATGCAAGGCCTAGGGATAGGCAACAAGGGGGGATTGGCATCAGATCCATATGCCAACCCTAACACGACATATACATTGAGGGATTATCTCCCATTGATGGCAATCAACCTTGTTGACCCCCGCAATCCCTTCCCTTTGCTCGAGAGAGGAGAAAGCTCGAGGGCTCATTTTCAAGGAGGGTCCAGACAATGTCAAGAAGGGTCCTCAGAGGACGAGTCAGAGTATGACCCCTTCGAATCAAATAGTGATCACTCACAGGTGATCCCCATGGATGATTATCAAGAAAACCTCTTGACAATGTTCCCTTTAGATGCTCCAATCGAGCAAGCACCACCGCAAGACAATCAGGCCCCACCGTAGAGAGCGGAACAACCCCAATGGGGCCAGATCAATTTGCTCGAGCAAGACGAGCCTCTAATGTCGCAAATAGTTGTTGGAGCCAATGAAGGCTTTTGGATCTCTGATAGCGATTATGAAGATGAAACTGAGATGGCCTATCTCAATCATATGCGATAGCAACAATACCCCTTAGAGATTAACGACATATTTGAATAGTTGAACATAGTGCCAGGGCATGAATGGTACGTAGACCCAGCATGGTGGGAACAAGTGTTGAATCCGCCACTTTGGGCATACGAAGAATACCTTCCACCCAGAGACCCTATAGCAACATCAGTGTCGAGGGCAGACCCTGTCTTCCTATCCACACATAGGGCCGATCCATTCATGCCAGTACCTCTAGAGCCAGATCCGAAGCACAGAGAACATCCAGAATGTTTGAGTCATCACACCCATGGTAATGGAGACCAAAATCATTTCATCAACATGATCTCCATTGACTTAACCGCCCCCATCCACAACCCGGTAGATCCAGCACAGTCATTGTATCTAGACATAGATGCCATCGATTGGGATCACGTCAATTCACCTCCATCCCCATCAGAGTACTGGCCTTTTGGTGAGAGGCTTCATCTCACCCCAGGGCCAACTCAGGATATCTTCCATGTTGAAGAGGAACCCGAGGTTCCCAACGTAGATTTAAACTCAGCAAATGATATCCATTTGATCCCAACTCCACACCAGTTGGAGGATGGATCCCACATGTCGATCGAGGAGACGACTGACGTAGACATCGGCTCTGATCCAATGAATCCATAGATTATCAAGCTGGGGGTAAGCTTATCCCCCGAAGAGCAAGCCGACTACATTGCCCTTCTCAAAGAGAAGAAGGAGGTTTTTGCATGGTCATACAAAGACATGCCGGGACTAGATCCATAGCTAGTCACGCATAACCTAACGCTTGATCCGACAGTCAAGCCAGTTAAGCAAAAACTACATAAGATGCACCCAACAGTGGCCTTAATGGTCAAAGATGAACTGCAAAAGCTGTTGGATGCACAGTTTGTCATCTGCATGGATTATCCGCCATGGTTGTCCAACATGGTGCCCGTCAAGAAGCCCGACGGGAGGATTCGCATATGCACTAATTTTTGAGATCTAAACAAAGTGAGTCCTAAGGATGATTTTCCCTTGCTGAGTATCGATGCATTGGTAGATGCTACAATGGGCCACGAAATGCTTTCCCTCATGGATGGTTTCTCGGGATACAATCAGATTTGTATCAATCCCGAGGACCAACTAAAAATGGCGTTCACAATGCCTTGGGGAACATTTTGTTATAAGGTCATGCCTTTTGGCCTTAAAAATGCTGGCGCCACCTACCAACGTGCCATGACGTACATCTTCCATGATTACATGCATAAAACTTTGGAAGATTACATGGATGATTTGTTGGCCAAGTCTCTTTTGCGCCCAGATCATCTCGATGACTTAAGCAAGATCCTCGATCGCCTCATGGAACATAAAGTCAGACTGAATCCCAAGAAGTGCGTATTTGGCGTCACATCTGGAAAACTCTTGGGTTTCATAGTCTCAAAGTGAGGCATCGAGGTGGACCCAAACAAAGTCAAGGCAATCCTTGAAATGCTTCCCCCAACTACCATCAAGCAGCTCAAAAGTCTACAGGGAAAGGTCGCGTCAATTAAGCGCTTCATAGCGCAGCTATCTGACAAGTGTCGACCCATGAACAAATTATTGCACAAAGGGGTAGCATTTCACTGGGATGACGAGTGCCAGTCAGCCTTCGATGACATTAAACAATACTTGGCTTCGCCGCCAGTATTGGCACCACCTAGACCAGGAGTGTCATTCTACTTATACATCTCAGCTATTGAGGTGGCACTGGGCGCCATGCTAGCCCAGAAAAATGAACTTCACAAAGAATAGGCTACTTACTACCTTAGCCGCACCCTGGTCAGTTATGAACTTAACTATGCATACGTTGAGAAGCTCTGCTTGGCAGTGGTGTTTGCTAC
Organism: Wollemia nobilis; assembly: GCA_028583015.1. Taxonomy (NCBI): domain Eukaryota; kingdom Viridiplantae; phylum Streptophyta; class Pinopsida; order Araucariales; family Araucariaceae; genus Wollemia; species Wollemia nobilis. Next base: position 562,677 of record JAQPPZ010016997.1, read on the forward strand.
CAAAAAGTTGTGCCATTACATGCTGAGCAACAAGACGTATGTTGTGTCTAAGGAGAATCCATTGCGGTACATGATGAGTCGTACTTATCATAGTAGTCGCACGGTGAAATGGATCATGTTGTTGATGGAATTTGACATAGAGTTTATTGGACAAAAATCCATAAAAGGTCAGGTCATAGCCGATCAACTAGCAGAGGCTCCTCTCGAAGACGATCAGCCTCTAGTCATAGAACTACCCGATGATGGGGTCTTCCATGTCTCAAAATCGCCAGATTCTGATGAGCCTGAGTCATAGGCTGACATAACCCTATTTTTTGATGGTTCTAAATGTGAGCAAGGTGGTGGCATGGGAATAGTATTCTTCACACCATAGGGTGCTCCAATGCCTCTGTCATTTAAATTAAACTTCCCATGCACCAACAACAATGCAGAGTATGAAGCCTTGCTCATAGGTCTTCAGACAACAATCACCATGAACATCAAATGATTGAACATCTTTGGTGATTCACTGTTAATTGTCAACCAAGTCAAAGGGGTATTCCAATGTAAATGCCCAGTTCTACAGGCCTACAAAGCCCTTGTGGACAAATTCTTGGCAAAGCTTGAATGGTACGACATCGAGGCACTCCCTCGGTCATCGAATCATTTTGTGGACACTATGGCCTCCTTGGGGTCACTAATCCCGCAAGACATTTTTGGTGATATGACAACCATTCAAGTCAAAACACTATCGCAATCCATGATGGAGCGTGCAAGCTTTGACTTGACGCCAGGAATCCACTTGATCCAGATTGAACCATCCTCGGATAAGTTCTCTCGAATCCACGATTGTTTGAATCATGCCAACTGGGGGTCCTTGTTCTCCCCTACTCCCCTTAATAGCAACACAACGCTATTCTTACAAGTTCTTTCCCGCTCAAGCATTTGCTAGGGATGAACTTCAAGAGGGATTGGTTGTTCATACCATCGAGGCTTCTGATCAGCAGGATTGGTATTCACCCATAAGGGACTACCTCAAGTTAGGTAACCTCCCACTTGGATTGACGCATGCCGCAAAATGAGCATTCAAGCAGAAAGTGGCTAAGTATGTCTTGTTAGGAGACATTTTGTACCATCATAGCTATGAAGGAATCCTCCTTCATTGCTTGGACCAATAGGAGTCCACTTGGGCAATCGCCCAAGCGCACGATGGTACGTGCGGTGGCCACTTCAGTGGTATGGCCATCGCAAAGCGCATTCTCTGCATGGGCTATTATTGGCCATATTTAGAGTGAGATTGTTGTGCATATGTGAGGAAGTGCATGAAATGTCAACACCATGCTAATTTGACACACGTACCTTCCTAAGCCTTGCAGTCGATCCAATCGGCTTGGCCATTTTTGTAGTGGGGCTTAGATCTAATCGAAAATATCTCCCCTACATCATCAGGTCATCACACGTTTATCATAATGGCCACAGAGTACTTCACCAAATGGGTGGAAGCAATCTCGCTTACCTCTACGACTGGAACCCGCATTGTGGAGTTCATTTTACATAACATCATATGTCATTTTGGTATTCCATCCAAGATAATTTTGGATAATGGGACGTCATTCAAGAACAAATACGTGCATGCTTTGACCACAAAGTACAAAATTTAGCATAGTTTTTTGACACCCTATTATCCACAGGCAAATGGGCAAGCAGAGGCATCAAACAAAATGCTAGTCGCCATCCTCAAAAAGATAGTCATAGAAAGTCATAAGGATTGGCACATTCAAATCCCACTTGCCCTATGGGCTTATCGCACTAGCATTCGGATGCCCACTGGGGCAACTCCATTTTCGCTCGTGTATGGCTCCGAGGCAGTCATGCCTCTCGAGTTGGAAATTCCTTCCCTATGCATATCAATGCAAGAGTTCATCGATGATGACACTGTGCGGTAGGCCCGGTTAGACCAGCTTACGTTGCTTGATGAATGACGCGTTAATGCTCTCGAGCATTTACGTATCTATCAAGAGCGACTTAAGAAAGCATACAACATGAAGGTTCACCTGAGAGATTTTTAGGTTGGTGACTTGGTCTTAAAAGAGAACCAACAGAACTCTAGTTTGTCGTCCCATCTAAGGGACAAGTTCATGGCAAACTGGTTAGGTCCCTATGTAATTGATAGTAAAATAGGGCCTGGAACATACCGGCTAGCCTCTCTTGATGGAATCAAGGAACTAGAACCCTTGAACATCAATCATTTGTGGCCATTCCATATCTAAAAGAGCCATAGCCCAAACAAAATGCTCCAAGGATTCCCATAATCGCTTGGTCAAACCCAAAATCTCCAAGGATTTCCACACAATCGTCTTATCCCAAAAATGCCCCAAGGATTCTCATAGGCACTTGCTCATCCCCAAAATGCCCCAAAGGTACCCATTACCCCTTTGGTCAACCAAAAAGCTCTAAGGATTCCCACAATCGCTTGGTCAAAAATAAGAAAATTCAAAAACAACAAAATCATCAAGAATAACAAAAATTTGCATCTCATTTCCATGCATACTCAAAATCATCACAACAATAAAGAGCTCTTTTTGCATCTCATCTTCATATTCACAAAAATCAATCCCTCAAAAACACAAAAATCTATAGTTGCATTAAGCATCACATCCATACATTGCATATTTGTGGTCATACAGGTCAAAGGCACCATAGACTGTAATTACTCCGCCAATCCATCTTGTTCCACATTTCTCCATTCTATAAGCAGTCCATCAAAAATAAATGCCATTCACTTCCTTTTACCATACCAGAGTCAATGGTCTTCTAATGTATCAAGAGTTTTCATCCTTCAATCGTCATTTGCTTTCTAGCCACGTATTGTACCAAGTCAGACAGATTTTACAAAGGTAGAGTTCTACTTGGATCACACCTTGTTACGTAGCATCCCAACACAAATTAAAACACATAAAAATTCCCAAGTTGTGTGAACGAAAGATGAAACCTGCAAAGCAATCCAGGTCACCATAAGCGAAATGGTTATCTTGCTCATCCCCCTATGCGAATGACCCCAAGAATGTTGAGAGTTGGCAAAAGGACAAGCATCTTCCCTACCCAACTCCCCAAGAATCCCAAGTTCTCAAAAGTTGCAAACATCATAAAATTTTGCAAAAGTCAAAACTCTAAAAATTTGACATCACCACCAAAGTGCATACATCAAAAGGCACATACAATAGTGATTCTCATCACTCAAAATTCAAATCCCTTGCTCAAAAAAAAATAATAATAATAAAAAATAAATAGTGATTTTATCACTACAAAAGAGCAAGTATCCCAATACAATTGAAGAAAAGAAGGGAGTCGAACTTGAATCCCTGGAACTCTCAGCATTTAGAAGGTCATGAGGCAAACCTCAGTACTGGTTTTGGTGGATAGCCTATCGGTCACCGGTGGTAAACCTCCCGCATGACGATATATCTGTCACATTAACTCATGTACAGATCAATGTTTGCATGTGGATGAGCTAGCTTATGGTATCCTAGATAGCACCATAGATTAATCGGACTAAATACAACAAAGGAGTTAGTGGAGCTAATTAGGTGATCCTCAATATAGGTTTGGTTGACAGCCTATATGGCACCAAGTGGTATCCCGACAAATACCACATAAATGAACTCAATTGCACACAGAAGGGATGTGAAATAACTTGGTCAAAGACAAGTCCGATTCATACCTTGTTCAAAAGTCTTGTAAGATAAAGTACAGTCATGGCTAGTTAGTTAAAACATGAGTCTCAAAAAACCTTAACTACATTCTAAACCAATTGTGCTATCTTTCATCCTCGCATTACCATCAAAAAATACAAAAACAACATGTATACATGAAAAGTCATTTACCACAACAATCGCTTAGGACAAAAAGCCATAAAGTTCTAAACAGTCTATGGTGCCCTCGCCAAACAACACAAATTCAATTCATCCATTCCATTTGCATATCACATATAAATCAAAAACATTTGCATTCATCATAACATATGCATCCATCAATATAAATTAACATGCATAAATCCATATTCATCAATCATCATGCATAACATCAAATCATCACATGTGCACAAATAAAATAAAGTCATCTATATATATATCATCAAAAATGCCCGCAGGCTACAATAAACCGGTCCTATGACCCCGCGACAAAATCCACAAACTCAAAAATCCCTAAAGCCTAAGGCGTCGGCCACCATGATCACGTAGGATCGGTGCGACGAGAACTACCCCCCATGGTGTGGGTCCTATGGGACCCCTAGGGCGGCTACTGCTAGCCCCCGCATCATGCCTACTACCCCCTCCCTCATCCAATCACCTACGATGAGATGATGTTGACTACTCAATATCACTACCCCTCATCTAGCATGAAGAGCCACCTCCAGAGGGTTTCTCACCCCCCGAGGTGGATGATCTCTCCCTCCAAATCCATCCAGTGTCGACACCACTCCACCTCCCATCGATGGTACATCGCTACTACATCATCACGCTACACCATCTACATCCATAGGAGGTCTCTCTCCCATGCAACTCCCCTCTTGATGGTGCACAGCCCATGCTTCTCTCGCTCCACTAGCTAAGCCCGCAAGAGATCCCTCTCTTGCAGAGCCTCCCCAGCTCCTCATCTCACCTCCAGTAGCCCACCAACCATGCATTCTCAATGCACCCCTACCTCTGCATCCTCTGCCACTGCTTGGTGCATAGGTGAATCCGAGACTAACCTGCTCTGGCTCCCACTGCTCAAGGCATCCTACATCTTCGGCTGATCTGAAGCACCATAATCCGCACCCACATCATCTACCTCCACCATGTCCGCATCCTCTAGCGGAGCACCCCAATCATCTCCTGGTGCCTCGGCACCCTCCCCGCCTATTCTGCCCTTCTGCCTCCCAATGGCCCCTCTCCCCACCATCATTGCAGTATCCACCACTGGTCATACTCTGCAGTAGTCCCAATGTCATCCACATCCAGGACATCAATCACCATATCTAAATCCTCACCAAGTGGCATGATGACTGGCCAGTCCAGAGTCCTCTCGTCCCCTCGATGTCGATAGACCACGGGCTCACCAGGCAACCCATGGCGCACCCCAAACTATCATGTCACCCGACTATAAGGGAAGAACTCTTGCTCGGTCCCATGTCGCCCAATCAGCCATCGCTCCCTGCATACCCATCGAAGCCACTCTCTAGCCTTAGGCAAGGTTGGAAAGTCCCGATAAGGGGCACCAAAAACACCTCCCCTAGAGCAAGCTAGCGAGAGGAGGCATCGACATAGTGCCCTATGGCACCTGCCCATCGTCGACTCTATCCCTACTCCTCAGATCACCACCACAGAGCCACGTAACCTATATCCTTATCCACCATCTCTGCCTGAGTCATCCATGGTAACCCCATTGGCCTCTCCACTACTATGTGCTGCCAAGCCCAGCTCTACAATAAAAAGCTGTAGCTAATCCCCTTCTACCTTCGATAGTGGACCTCGTACAGCTCACCATAAAGCTACGCCAGCAGTGTCTATCCCCACCTCATGATCAAAGGCTCATGCATCGAACACTCCACCAACCGATAGACCACATCCAATAGGTTCCATGGGAACCTCGCACCTGACGAGTCAGGTAGCAGCATGTTGGAAATGAGGCCCATGAGTAATGCATGCCTCACTCCCAACACACCCCTCTCTAGCCACCATCGAACCAGTATGCCACCCATCTGGCAGTCGCCCTCCACCCTCTCTCCACACCCAACTCCTCCCCATGCCCAAAATAGTGTATCAGTACTGTTGTCCTCCGATCCCACGATGTCATCCGGATCGGCAGTCCGTCTATTGGAATCCGAAGAATCCGATAGACATCCTCCAAGGTCACCGTCATCTCCCCTATTGGGAGATGGAAGGTGTTGGTCCAGGGATCCCATAGGTTGATCAGGGCCATCAGATAGGCCCGATCCCTGACCACCGGCTCCAGCTGAGTCACCTGCTTGAGCCCAAGGGCGTCAAGCCAGTCCCAATCAGCCAAAGTCAGCTGCACACGCTTCAATGAAAACCATGGGCACACGGTACCGGCTCTTCACAACCTGCAAAAGAAAACAACATAAACACATTAAAACAATGAAAAAGTACAACACTAACAATGAATATACAACAATGCATCAAAATGTACAGCCAAAAACATAACAAAAATTCAAAAAACCTAATTTCTCAGTTTTAGGATTGTAACTTTCAACTGATAAATTCAACAAAAACATAACAAAATTCACACAAACTAATTTTTTAGTTCTAGGGTCTTAACCCTACACTGCTAAATTACAAAAACATCACAAAATTCATAAAATAAGTTGTCAGTCCTAGGGTTTTTAACTCTAACTGATAAATTAAAAAAAACAAACAAAAAACAAAACAAACACAACAAATAACTAGGGTTCAAACTACGTTTTACGCTTAGTTTTGATCTTGGTTCAATTCAGGTTAAGGGAGGTTTTAGGGTTATGTTCTAAACTAAGTTTTTAACTCAGTTTTAAACTAAAATTTTGATCTTTGTTTAACTAGGGTTATACTAAGTTTTAAACTAAGTATTCATTTTGATAAACTAGGGTTTCATTTTTAACTTTAAAACAACAAAATAAACAAAAAAAACAAAAACACAAGACAAAAACAACTTGCGGTTTTCAAATTGCAACACAAAATAATAATGAGGGAAGGCACTCACTGGTATCGCTTTAGCTCTACCGCTCGATCCGGTGTGTGAACTCATGGTCACAAGAAAAATTCAGCAGTGCTTCGCTTCGTAGAATTGACTTCCTCCTCCTCAGAGCTCCAAATCGCCAAGAAAAACAAATGCAAATGAGCCCAAAACTCAGTTTTGGCCTTTAAATAGGCTTTTTGAGCCTGTATTCCCCCCCTAGGATGAGCACTCTAGTTAGCACTCATACCTCCCTAGGATGAATACTAAATAGGAATTCGTCCCACCCCGAGATGAATACAGAGAAAAAATTTCAAAAACAACAAAAATTGCACAAAATGCACCAAAAACAAGCCCTAAAAGTGTCCGATAAGAGTGCTTTTGCACTTGACATTTCGGGCATGCAAAATAGATGTCGGGGTCACAAATCCTCACTATCCTATTCCCTAAGAAGGCTCTCATAGCTGGACCGCTCCACGGGAAGACAAATTTTTGAGAATTTCATCCCCAAACGGCGTCACCAAAAAGGGTCAAAACCCAACCAAAAATAGCAATACCATTGCCGAACGAAGGTGCCTTTGTGCCTGACATTCTTGGCATCCAAAACCGACATTGGGGCTAAAAATTGTCACTACCCTACTCCCTAAGAAGGCCACCATGGCCGGACCGCTCCATGGGAAAATGGATTTTTGCCAATTTCAGCCCCAAAAAGCGTCACCAAAAGGGTTAACACCCACCAAAAATAGGTCTAAATGTCGAGAAACTGCACACCCGTTCAACGATAAGCATCTGAAGGCACCCTTACTTAAGTCATCTTGGGTCAAGCGACTCGTCGCTTTTCTCATGCAGGTCATTCCCTCATCGATTCGTCGCTTGAGGGGGTAGTCACACTTAGTCACCAATCAACAAATACACACCCAATCATGGGAATGACATGCATTCAAAGGATCATTGACAAAGACAATTACGCTCCTGCTTGGGGCAGTAAACAAGCAATAATCACAAGCTGATCAATCACTTGGCATTCATGAATCATGAACTCAAGGTTCTCACAGATAAAAGGTTGCGCCCTTTGCCTATTCATGACTGATCAATGTCCAAGCTCAAGTAACACCTCACCGAAAAAGGTTAACACTTGAATTAAAGTTCCTTCACTCGTAGAAGCAAGGATCCAAGAATGCATGCCCTTTCCATACTTGGGGCATCAAAAGTTGGTTAGGTTACTGAGAAACCCTAATCATTAGTGCTTTGGTTATCTATTTTTGCTTGGCGTTGTGCCTTGCACAATGCATCCCAAAAAGGGGCATCTGTAGACACCAAAACAACACCAATCCGATTATGTGACTGCAAACACTGATCGCATCGACACACAGCCCCAAGGGCAGCCCCTAGAGGTTAAACAATGGTCCTAGCCACTTCCAAAAGTAGTTTGGAAGGTCAGAGGTCAATTTGACACCTTTTTGGCACTTTGCTCTCTACTCGTCCCACCCTGGGATGAATACAAACTGGTGTTCATTCCACCCAGGGACGAATATCAGAATTCATCCCAGGGTGGGGCGAATTGCAGGTTTGACTGGCAAAAAGTCAAATTTTGACAAATGGTAGCTCAGATCCACCACTTAATCCTTCCTTCATCGCATGGGAGCATGAGTGAGCATTTTTGAGCGTTAGAGGCAGTTACAAGGGCAGTCATGAAGCCCCTAATCAGGGAGGAATCTTCCCTCCCCTAGAGAGGCATGATTGCCAAGTGGCGCCTCTGCATGCTCATCCAAAGAGACCATCAGGTCTATAAAATGGTGAGTCTTCTCACCCCAAAATATACAGAGAAGGAGCATTTTGGAGCAATGAAGTGCTATCATTTTACTTTCATACCTCACACCCTTTCGAGTTGTGCCTTTCACATCCTTGATCTCTTTTGGAAAGGAGGTCATAGGGTGGTTATTGGAAGCACAAATCTAGAACCAAAACCTGACATTTGGCCATAATATCCCATCCAATTTGTTGACAATACCCCACAAGAGATTTTGGGCCCATCCCAAGTGGATTGGTGCCGAAATCGGGCCCCGCACGGTGGGCGTCCTGTCCCCGGTGCCCCCGCACTACTGCAGGTCTAATCGTCCCGCTCCGGAATGATTAGGAATCTATGGCAGATTTCCTTTCTATTACTTTTGCATCTGATTCTATGCTGCTTAGATAGTTTGTCATTAAAATTTCACATCGTTTGAGCAATTTTTATCATGCTTCTATCATTTCTCGCCTTTACTAACATGCAGGTGGCATCATCAAATTCCTGGTGATAGAGGCCAAATTGGGGAAATATGACCATCTGGGTCATCCCAAAATACCCCCAATTAGCTAACCCCCACTTTTGTAGGAGATTTGGAGCTGTCCAGATGTGACATTTTGAGTGATGCTATCTGGCATTTTGTTGTAGGTCTATTCGTCCCACCCCGGAGCGAATTCAAATCTGTGAGGAATTTCTTGACTGTTCCATTTGTAGTGTTTTCTTTGTGAGGTCTTAATGCCCCTATCAAATTTTTAGATCATTTGGATATATGTTAGTTATCATTTTATTTATTCTTTGCATGCATTAATCGTAGGCTTGGGGATTGCATGTTTCATCTCATCTGCAGGTGCTACTGACCATTTCTTGTTTCCTTGAGCATAGGATCTGGATGTTAGAGGAGCAGCAAGAAGTCAAGACTCATCAACGCAAGCGGCGACGATGTTTTGGTCCGCCCATCTTACATGTGGGCATGCGGAAGAAGGATGGCTATCCATGGATGTAACCAAGAAACAAATTTAACGCTCCTCGCCCCTAAAAGGGGAGGAGGTGAATTGTAACCGAATTCCGAAACATATCAATAAAAGAAAGGGTTGTTCTCCGCATTGGCTTTTCATTTGGGTTTCAATTCGTTTATGCTTTTCCTATTTCATGCATTTTCAATTCGTAGGATTTAGCGTTAAGTTTAGTTCCGCTTTTGCATCGTACTTGGAGCTCTTTCCCTTTTTGTTTCCATATCCTCATGCTTTCACAAAAAAAATGCTAGTCGCCATCCTCAAAAAGATAGTCACAGGTAGTCATAAGGATTGGCACATTCAAATCCCACTTGTTCTATGGGCTTATCGCACTAGCATTCGGATGCCCACTGGGGCAACTCCATTTTTGCTAGTGTATGGCTCTAAGGCAGTCATGCCTCTAGAGTTGGAAATACCTTCCCTACGCATATCAATGCAAGAGTTCATCGATGATGACACTACACGGTAGGCCCGATTAGACCAACTTACGTTGCTCGACGAACGACGCATCAATGCTCTCGAGCATTTGCGTATCTATCAAGAGTGACTTAAGAAAGCATACAACATGAAGGTTCACCTGAGGGACTTTCAGGTTGGTGACTTGGTCCTAAAAGAGAACCAACAGAACTCTAACTTGTTGCCCCATCTAAGGGACAAGTTCATGGCAAATTGGTTAGGTCCTTATATAATTGATAGTAAAATAGGACCTGGAACATACTAGCTCGCTTCTCTTGACGGAATCAAGGAACTAGAACCCTTGAACATCAGTCATTTATGGCCATTCAATATTTAAAAGAGCCATAGCCCAAACCAAAATCTCCAAGGATTCCCACAATCGCTTGGTCAAACCCCCCAAAATGCCCCAAAGGTGTCCATAAACCCTTTGGTCAAACCAAAACGCCCCAAAGGTACCCATAATCCCTTTGGTCAAACCAAAAGCTCCAAGGATTCCCACAATCGCTTGGTCAAACCCCCCAAAATGCCCCAAAGGTGTCCATAAACCCTTTGGTCAACCCAAAATGCCCCAAAGGTACCCATAATCCCTTTGGTCAAACCAAAAGCCCCAAGGATTCTCACAATCGCTTGGTCAACCCCAAAATGCCCCAAAGGTACCCATAATCCCTTTGGTCAAACCAAAAGCTCCAAGGATTCTCACAATCACTTGGTCACCCAAAAATGCCCCAAAGGTGCCCACACCCCCTTTGGTCAAACCAAACACCCCAAAGGTACCCATCATCCCTTTGGTCAAACCAAAAGCTCCAAGGGTTCCCACAATCGCTTGGTCACAAATAAGAAAATTCAAAAACAATAAAATCATCAAAAATAACAAAAATTTGCATCTCATTTCCATGCATACTCAAAATCATCACAACAATAAAGAACTCTTTTGCATCTCATTTTCATACTCACAAAAAAAACAATCAATCGAAAACACAAAAATAATAGCTACATTTAGCATCACATCCATACATTGCATATTTGTTGGTCATACAGGTCAAAGGCACCACAGAATGTCATCACTTAGCAAACCCATCATTTTTCACATTTCTCCACTCTATAAACAGTCCATCAAAAATAAATGCCATTCACATATTTTTTGCCCTATCATAGTCAGTTGTCTTCTAATGTATCAAGAGTTTTTGTCATTCAACTGTCATTAGCTTTCTAGCCAAATACTGTACAAAGTCAGACAATATTTTTAGGTAGAGTTCTACTTGGATCACACCTTGGTACGTAGCATCCCAACACAAGTTAAAACACATAAAAATTCCCAAGTTGTGTAAATGAAATATGAAACCTACAAAGCAATCCAGGATACCATCTAGTGAAAAGGTTATCTTGCTCATCCCCCTATGCGAATGACCCCAAAAATGTTGAGAGTTGGAAAAAGGACAAGCATCTTCCCTACCCAATTCCCCAAGAATCCCAAGTTCTCAAAAAGTTGCAAAACATCAAAAAATTTGCAAAAGTCAATACTACAAAGTTTGACATCAAATCCCACAAAGTGCATACATCAAATAGCACAGGAAATAGTGATTCTAATCACTCAAAATTCAAATCCCTTGCTCAAAAGAAAAAACAAAAATAAACAGTGATTTTTATCACTATATAAGAGCAAGTATCCCAATACAATTGAAGAAAATAAGGGAGTCAAACTTGAATCCCTGGAACTCTCAGCATTCAAAAGGTCATGAGGTAAACCTCAGTATCGATTTGGTGGATAGCCTATCGGTCACTGGTGGCAAACCTCCCGCATGATGATATATCTGTCACATTAACTTGTGTGCAGATCAATGTTTGCATGTGGATGAGCTAGCTTATGGTATCCTAGATAGCACCACAGATTAATCTAACTAAATACAACAAAGGAGTTAGTGGAGCTAATTAGGTGATCCTCAATACAGGTTTGGTTGACAACCTATTTGGCACTAGCGGTATCCTGACAAATACCACATAAACAAACTCAATTGCACACACAGGGATGTGAAATCACTTGGTCAAAGACAAGTCGGATTCATACCTTGTTCAAAAGTCTTGTAAGATAAAAGTACAGTCTTGGCTAGTTAGTTAAAACATCTGAGTCTCAGAAAACCTTAACTACATTCTACACCAACTGTGATATCTTTCATCCTTGCATCGCCATCAAAAATTACAAAAAGCAACATGTATACATGAAAATTCATTTACCACAACAATCACCTAGGACAAAAAGCCATAAGTTCTAAACAGTCTATGGTGCCACCGCCAAAAATCACAAATTCAATTCATCCATTCCATTTGCATATCATATAAATTAGAAAAATTAGCATTCATCGCAACATATCCATACATAATATAAATTAACATGCATCCATCAAACATCAGTCACTGTGCATAAAATCAAATCACAACACGTGTATAAACAAAAGAAAGTCATTTGTATATATATATATCATCAAAAATGCTTGCAAGCTATAATAAACCGGTCCTCTGACCTCGTAAAAAAGCAAAAGCTCAAAAACCCCCAAGCCTAGGGCATCGACCACCATGATCATGTAGGATCGGTGCGATGGGAACTACCCCCCATGGTGTGGGTCCTATGGGACCCCTCAGGGCAGCTGCTACTAGCCCTCACATCATGCCTACTAGCGCCTCCCTCATCCAGTCACCTACATCGAGAGGATGTTGATTGCTCAGTATCACTCCCTCTCATGCGGCGTGATGATCCACCTCCACTAACTATAGGGATCCACCCACCGAGGCGGATAATCTCTACCTCTAGCTCAAACCAATGCCGAATCAAGTCCATCTCCCACTGATGAACCATCGCCAAGTTATCATCATGCTGCACTAGCTGCGTCCATAGGAGATCCATCTCCCGTGCAACATCTGTATCCCCATCCCTCTTATGGTACACAACAAATGTGGTCTCCCTCTCCACCAGCTACGTCTGTAGGAGATCCCTCTCTCGCAGCGCATCCTTGAGCTCCTCATCCTATCTCTGGAGTAGCCCCTCCAATCGCACTATCTCAGTGCGTAACCCTGCCTCTGTATCCTCCAAGACTGCCTGAGGCATCGACCTCTCTAGAATGGCAACCTACTTTGGCTCCCATTGCTCCAGGATGTCCTACATCTTCGACTGCTCTGGAACCCCAAAATCCTCACCCACCTCATCAACCTCCACCATGTATACATCATCCAACGGAGCCCCCCAACCCTCTCCTAGTGCCTTTGCACCCTCGCCACCTGCTACTTCTACCTCTGGACCCCCTAGAGGCCCCTCACCTCACCATCACCACAATGTCCACCACTGCTCATACTCAGTAGTAACCCCGACATCGTCCACATCTAGGACATCAATCATTGTATTCGAATCCTCACCCAACGATGCAATGATCGGCCAATCCAGTGTCCTCTCATTGCCCCAACGCTAATAGATCAAGGGCTCCCCAGGAAATCCCTGGTACACCCAAAACTATCACATCACCTAGCCATACGAGAAGAACCCCTACTTGGTCCTATGCCGCTCGATCAACCACCTTCCCCTACGAACCTGCCGGAGCCACTCCCTAGCCTCAGGCCAAGCTGGAAAATCTAGGTATGGCCGCCAGACTACCTCCCCAGGAGCAAGTTATGAGAAGGCATCAGCGTAGTGCCCCATGGAACCTGCCCACCATCGACTATGCCCCTACTCCTCTGACTAGTGCCACAGTGCCCCATACCCGATATCTCTGTCTACCATCTCTACCCGAGTCATCCATGGAAACCCCATCGGCCTCTCCATAGCTATGTGCTTCTAAGCCTAGCACTGCAATAGGTAACTGCATCCAATACCCTTCCACCTCTAATAGTGGACCTCGTACAACTCATCGTAGAGCTATGCCAATAGTGTCTGACCCCATCTCATCATCAGGGGCTCTATGGTCGGACACTCCACCAACCTGAAGACCACCTCCAACAGGTTCCACAGGAACCTCACACCCGAAGAGTCGGGAAGTAGCATGTTGGAAATGAGGCTCATCAGTAATGTGTGCCTCACTCCCAACATGCCCCTCTCTAGCCACCACCGTACCAAAATGCTGCCAATATGGTAGTCGCCCTTTGCCCTCTCCACTAGGTTGTCCACACCCAACTCCTCCCCATGCCCGAAGCATCATTAGTACAACTATCCAATCATCTACGTCATCCTGATCGGGAGCCCGTCTATCAAAATCCATATAATTTGATAGACATCCTCCAGAGTCACTATCATCTCCCCTGTTGGGAGATGGAAGGTATTGGTGTGGGGATCCCATAGGTTGATCAACACGGTCAGGTACGCCCGATCCCCCACCATCGGCTCTAGTCGCATCACATGCTTGAGCCCAAGGGTGTCAAGCCATTCCCAATCCGCCAAAGTCAATGCCCCTCGGGCATCAAAAAACACCATCGGCTGATGGTACCGGCTCTTAACCACCTGCAAAACAAAACAACAAAAAAAACAAAAACATTAAAAACATGATAAACTGTACAACAATAACATGAATATACAACAATGCATAAAAAAATGTACAGCTAAAAATAGACAAATCATAAGCAACAAAAAATTCAAAAAAAAAAAACATTTGTCAGTCTTAGGGTTTTTAACTCTAACGTTCAACTGATAAATAAAAACAAAACAAAAAAATTCAAAAAAACATTTGTCAGTCTTAGGGTTTTTAACTCTAATGTTCAACTGATAAATAAAAACAAAACAAAAAAATTCAAACAAACATTTGTCAGTCTTAGGGTTTTTAACTCTAACGTTCAACTGATAAATAAAAACAAAACAAAACAAAAATTCAAAAAAACATTTGTCAGTCTTAGGGTTTTTAACTCTAAAGTTCAACTGATAAACAAAAACCAAAACAAATTCAAAAATAGTTTGTCAGTACCTAGGGTTTTTAACTCTACGTTTAAACTGATAAATAAAAACAAAAAAATCAAAATCAAAATAATAGTTTTTCGTTAACCTCGGGTTTATAACTGAAGTTAACGAAAATACAAAAATCAGAATAAAAACAATTTTTCTAAAGCTAGGGTTTTTCTCTAAGTTTAACCTAGGGTTTTAGTTTCAAAACAAAACAAAACAAGCACACATTTCAATCTAGAGTTTTTTAAATGAAAATACAAAAATTTAAATTAAAACAATTTTTCTAAGCTAGGGTTTTGCTCTCAGTTTAACCTAGGGTTTTAGTTTTAAAACAATAAAAACATCGCATTTAAACCTAGGGTTATTTTATATAACCTTAACAAAAATACAAACAAAAAACTAAAAAACATTTCTTTTTAAACTCGGGTTTTACCTTAGTTTAAATGGAAAAACAAATTGCAAAATACATTACGGTTCTTTAACTAAAAAACAAAACAAAAGCAAATAACGAAGAGGAGCACTCACCGGTCTCACCTCGGATTCACCACTAGAAGACATGGTTCGTGAACTCATGGTGTCGGGAAAAATTTGGCAGCGCTTCGCTTCATAGACTCGACCTCCTCCTCAAAGCTCCAAATCGCCAAAAAAATCGAATGCAAATGAGCCCAAACCCTAGTTTTGGCCCTTAAATAGGCTTTTAGGCCTGTAATCATTCCACCCTGGGACGAGCACTCTAGTTAGCGCTCATCCCACCCTGGGATGATTACAAAACTAGTATTCATCCCACCCAGGGATGATTACAGAGCAAAAATTTCAAAAATAGCAAAAATGCACAAAATACACAAAAACAAGCAATAAAATTGTCCAATAAGAGTGCTTTTGCACTTGACATTTCGGGCATGCAAAACAGACGTCGAGGTTCACAAATCCTCACTATCCTACTCCCTAAGAAGGCTACCATAGCCGGAATGCTCCACGGGAGGATGGATTGCCGAGAATTTCATCCCCAAATGACGTCCCAAAAAGGGTCCAAACCCACCCAAAAATAGCAATAACATTGCCAAACAAGGCGCCTTTGTGCCTCTGCTTATTGGCATGATAAATAGACGTCGGGGTCACAAATCCTCACTATCCTACTCCCTAAGAAGGCTACCATAGCCGGACCACTCCACGGGAGGACGGATTGTCAAGAATTTCATCCCCAAACGACGTCCCAAAAAGGGTCCAAACCCACCCAAAAATAGCAATAACATTGCCAAACAAGGTGCCTTTGCACCTCTGCTTCTTGGCATGCAAAATAGACGTCGGGGTCACAAATCCTCACTATCCTACTCCCTAAGAAGGCTACCATAGCTGGACCGCTCCATGGGAGGACGGATTGTCGAGAATTTCATCCCCAAATGGTGTCCCAAAAAGGGTTAACACCCACCCAAAAATAGGTCAAAATGTTGGGAAACTGCTCAAGCGTTAAACGGAAAACAACTGAAAGGCACCCTTACACAAGTCATCTTGGGTCAAGCGACTCATCGCTTTTCTCATGTCGGTCATTCCCTCATCGATTCATCGCTTGAGGGGGTAGTCACACTTAGTCACCAATCAACAAATACACACCCAATCAAGGAAATGGCACGCATTCAAAGAATCATTGACAAAGATAATCATGCCCCTGCTTGGGGCAACAAACAAGCAATAATCACAAGCTGATCAAACAACTTGGCATTCATGAATCATGAACTCAAGGTTCCCACAGACAAAAGGTTGCGCCCTTTGCCTATTCATGACTGATCAATGTCCAAGCTCAAGTAACACCTCACCGAGAAAAGGTTAACACTTGAATTAAGTTCCTTAGCTCATCAGAAGCAAATATTCAAGAATGCATGCCCTTTCCATACTTGGGGCATCAAAATTTGGTTAGGTTATTGAGAAACCCTAATCATTAGTGCTTTGGTTATCTATTTTTGCTCAACACTACGCCATGCACAGCGCTTCCCAAAAAGGGGCATCTGTAGACACCAAAACAACACCAATCCGATTATGTGACTACAAACACTGATCGAGTTGAGCACACATAGCCCCCAGGGCAGCCCCTAGAGGTTAAACAGTGGTCCTAACCACTCTCACGATAGTTTTGGAAGGTCAGAGGTCAATTTGGCACCTTTCAAGCACTCTGCTCCATACTCATTCCACCTAGGGACGATTACAAACTGGTACTCGTTCCACCCAAGGATGATTAGTAGTATTCACTCCAGGGTGGGGCGAATAGCAGGTTTGACTGGAAAAAGATCAAATATCAACAAATGGTAGCCCAGATCCATTGCTTAACTCCTCCTTCATTGCATGAGAGTGCGAGTGAGAATTTTGGAGCGCTAGATGCAGTTACAGAGGTAGTCATGGAGCCCTTAATCAGGGAGGAATCTTCTTCCCCTAGAAAGGCATGATTGCCAAGTGGCGCCTCTACATGCTCATACACAGAGACCATAAGGTCTATAAAATGGTGAGTCTTCTCACCCCAAAAAAGGACGAAGAAGGAGCATTTTGAGCAACGAAGTGCTGCCATTTTGCATACTCACTTTTGATTGAGCCTTTCAAATCCTTGATCTCTCTTTTGGAAGGGAGATCATTGGGTGGTTATTGGGAGCGTAATCCGGACCCCAAACCCGACATTTGGCCATAGTATCCCACCCAAATTTTCTGACAACACCCCACAAGAGTTTTTGGACCCATCCCAAGTGGATTGGTGCCAAAATCGAGACCCAAACGATGGGCGTCCTGCCCCCGGGTGCCCCCCGCACTGCTACAGTCCTAATCGCCCCACCCCATAGTGATTAGAAATATATAGCAAATTTTAGTTATGTTCTTTTTGCATTTTATTCTAGGTTGCTTAGATAGGATTGCATTCAAATTTCATGTAATTCTGAGCAGTTTTGATCATGTTTTTGTTATTTCTCGCTTTCACTAACATGCATGTAGCATCATAAAATTCCTGGTGATAGAGGCCAAATTGGCAAAATATGACCTTCTGGGCCTTTCCAAAATACCCCATTTTACCTAACCCCCAACTTTACAGGTGATTTGGAGCCTCCCAAATGGGACATTTGGGACAGTTATTTCTGACGTATTGTTGTAGGTCTAATCGTCCCACCCCGGAGCGATTATAAATCCATGGTGAATTTCATGACTGTTCATTTTTCAGTGCCTTCCTAGTGATTTTTTCATGCCTCTATCGAGTTTTCAGCTCATTTGGATCTCTTTTAGTTGTCGTTTTATTTATTTTTTGCATGCACTAATCTTAGGCTTGGGGATTGCATGTTTCATTTCATCTATAGGTGCTACTGATTATTTTTTTATTTCCTTGAATGCAAGATATTGACACTAGAGGAGTAGAAAAGAATCAAATACCCTTTCACGCAAGCGGCGACAACATTTGGTCCGCCCATTTTACATGTGGGCATGCGAAAGAAGGCATATCACCCATGGTGTAACGAAACCTTATTTAATGCTCCTAGCCCCTGAAAAGGGAGGAGACGTGTTGTAACTAAGCTTTAAAGCAAACTAATAAAAAATGTTGTAATCCATATTTGCTTTTTATCTGGTTTCAATTCGTTTATGTTCCTCTCCTTTCATGCATTTTCAATTCATAGGATTTAGAGTTATCTTTGGCTTTGCTTGCATCACACTTGGTGTTTCCTTTTTGATTTCGTATCCTCGTGCTTTCAGAAGGTTAAATGAGAAATCAGAAGGTTAAATGAGAAAGGATATAGAAGAAGCCACCAAATCTGGAATATTTGAAGATAGTCATTGAAGTCTAGAAGGCTTATTCAGAGAAAGGATATTGTTCGTTTCTATAGCAAAAAGGTAAAGGGTTCAAGAAGGAAATATTCAGCTATAATTTGGAGGATTTTCCTACTAAATTTAGGATATTTTAGGATAAAATCTCAGAGTATAAACTATCCATATTAGAATAAAAAAATATCAAAGTTATAGGTAGCAATTTAGGCAAAATTATTAGCTGCTAAGTTATATATTTTGAGGGAGCATCATGAAGGATAGCTGAAGCCAACAAACT
Organism: Wollemia nobilis; assembly: GCA_028583015.1. NCBI lineage: Eukaryota > Viridiplantae > Streptophyta > Pinopsida > Araucariales > Araucariaceae > Wollemia > Wollemia nobilis. The sequence continues at coordinate 581,603 of JAQPPZ010016997.1, forward strand.
ACATTTTCAGGTAGCATGTTAGAATATTTCAAATCTACAAATTGGTGGGTTAAAAATCTAGTTTAGGCAGCAAGTATTAGCTATGATTTCATCTATTACAAGGTAAAAATTGGGTGACTCAAATCACCGAGATATCCATCATCTATAGAGGACAGTAAGGTATGCAAATTTGGTGCAAAAGGTTCATTACTTGAACATTAGTTACTTAGTTTAGTATTAAGTTTTATTAAGCACTATATTAGTTACTTAAAAATTACAAAGAGAAGGTTACATATTAAATTCTTCAAGGGAGTATAAAATATGGTTTCATATAAGGTTAACACCTACACATCAAAAAAAGGAGTTAGATATATTTCAAGAGAAATAAGAATATCAACTTCCCATTACCTAATTGAAGCAAATCATACATTACTCTTAAGTGAGAGTTGCATAGATTTTAGTGCATCTTATGATTTACTTTTAGGAGTTATCAAATGGAGTAATAAGGAGTTATTTAAGGTACATTAAGTATTTAATTTAAAGTTGGAAATTAGTGCAATATTAAGCCATTCAAAAGGGCATATTAGTTGCATGATTAAAATATTGGATTCATTATTGCAAAGTTAACCAACCAAAGGAATTATAGGAGAAAGTTGTCTTTTAATGAAGGCAACATCAAAGTTTTTTTTTCCACCTAGAATTATAGCAAAATGCTACCATATCAAGGAAGCAAGATAGCTTTAAAAAGAGACTATAAAGTCTCAAGTTTTTCATACAATTTAAAGCAGAATAATTTACTTTATTGCATCATATTTGTATTGTCCTACATAGAAAAAAGAGAACATAGTTCATATAGTTTAAATACACTACAACAACAAGATTACTACTATATATAAGTGATCGAACCATTAAGCTTAAGGAATAAACTATATAGGAATGTAGGTGAACCAACTAAGGGCTCAACAACAAAGTTTTTTAGGGTGCCTAAAAACACCAAATTCAATGTCATAGGTCTCATTGAAGTAACACTCACAAGGCAAGAATATTCTACAATGAAGAGAGACCAAGTTCGTTAGCATAACGGTGTTAGAATAGTAAGTTTAACGTATCACTAACAAGGAGAACATCATAAGATAAAAATGTAACGTAAAGAGCTAGGTGTAAGTAAAGAGACTCATTATCCAAGTGAACCATGATAATAGCTTGGAAGAATAATTATAGTCATGAAGCAAGCACCTTAGAATCACCAGCATTGAAACAAGCACCTTAGAACCACCTATATTGGAGAGCATCACCACTCACTAACAACTAGCAATAGTTCACAAGAGTGTTAAAAAAATAAGGGAGCTAAGAGAGTAGCTACATGCAACTAAGAGTGTTACCACTTACCACCTTGAGTGAGGGAATCTAATACCACTTGACACAAAAAAAGAACAAGAAGAGCTCTTGTAATATCTACAATATTTAATGCTTGCAAATAAGGTAAGCACCCAAGTAATGTCTCATTAAAACTAGTGAAGCCAAGTATTTATTACTTAGCACACTCAAAAGTAACACCTATGTTACCAATATTAGCATCATCTAACATGCCTTACATACCAGTACCACCTAGTAAGGAGTTACAAGCTCAAATTTATTTTATATGCTATTTGGCATACATTGAAAATGGAGGTAAAGACTCTTAAATACCTCTATCTAAAAGGAGAACATGTAAGACCATTGCATACTTGGATTAATCAACATTAAAGAGGAATATATTGTAGTCCAAGTGCACCAACAAATATTATCCATTCAATTAAGCATAATACTTCATGAAATGAGAAGATACAACAATTAAAGGTCTCAAAGTGTAGTCAAGGTCTATTTCAAGCATATATTGCATTTCAAAAAGGTATAAGTACATTGTCTGTAATGTTTACTTTCTCTAAGTGCAAAGGAGTTATAAGATTATTTATTTTTAAGGTTAGTTAATTATTTGATAGGAGAAATAAGGAGTTAATACCTTATATTGATTATTAAAGTTTTTAGAAATCCAATTAAAGGAAGAATTTTATATTAGTAAGAGCTTTCAAATTATATTTCTTGAAATTCTAACATTATAATATTTACAAATAATAAAATTAGGAGATATAAAGATTTCTACCTTGAATAGTTAAATTATTAGTTTGAAAATATTATTATTTTCTAAAGTTCCAACTTAGGGAGACAATGAATAGTACACCAAACTCTAGAACATTTGAATTTACAAAATTAAGTCATTGAAATTTAGAGAATTGAAAGAAACTCTTAAAAAAATTGATCACAGAGTTTGAATTTATTATTTTCACACTAGTCTCTTATAAAAATTAAGGGAACTAAGGAATCCAACTATAGAGTCTTGAAATTTAAAGAACTTCATAAAAATAAAAGGTGCATCAATAGGGAGAAATAAGGCGAAATTTCATAGTTGAAATTTTGAAATTCAACTCAAAGAAATTTAAATCAATGACTTTTTCAAGACCATAGCATATTGTAATAACTTGGGAGATATGAGACATTCTACAAAACTTGATATTAATAGTATTTTATCAAGTTTGATCATATATCAAATTAACTAGGTAGTCATAAGGTAGACTACTACAAAGGTTCTATAAAAAATATTCACTCTTCCTCCAAAATAAAGCTAGTGACGCATCCATTGATTTATCTTCTTTAACGGTCCCAATATAGCCATGTCAACTAGTTATTTTTATTATTATCTTGAGCCATATATTTAGTTAATTAGCCCATGAGAATTAGGGTTAGGTTATTATTAATTTAATATATAAATAGAAATAATATTTTATTAGGTTGGATCATGGAATAATTTAGATTTAAGTCACCTTGGTGTTCATAAGAGACTTTGCCCTCTCAAAGTAGTTATTGATTTGCTATTGCATTAATTTATTTCTAGATTTGATATTTGCATATTGTTCTTGTATTTGTATTTGAATTATTATTGTTCATGGCATTTTAATATTGAATTATTATTATGATATTAAATATTTATATGGTATCATAACAAATGGTATCAAAGCACAATTATGAAACAAGTGGAAATTAATTAAGATATTTAGTGCCTTAAAAATAAAGCTTTCAATAAGAGAGCAAGAATTCACTTTTCATTTGTATTGCCTTTCTTCTCATTGTGTATCCACAATTTCACATTTTATTTTTTGAAGTATTTGTTAGAGTTAAAGTAAAGTGCACTATGCCTTCCTTGACACTTTTCAGTTTCTCTTGACAAGTGTCATGTGTTGAATATAGGCTTATGTCTATATATTGTAACATTTTTATCAATAATAAAATCTCTTTATTTTTCCCTCTTGACATTTGGTATCAGAGCTCCAGGATTTCTCTGCCCTGTGAGCTTGAGGGGGGATTTCCCTCATGGAAATCCTCCCTCCCCCTCATTTTTTATTTTTATTTTTTTTTCAAAGCCTAGGGAGTATGCTCTCCATTTTTTAAAATGGATCAGAAACCAGATAGCTTGAAAAAAAAAAAAAAAATTCATCGCTGCAATTTTCTGAAGTCGGAGCTCGAAGGAATCATGCTGCGCTCCATTTTTTATTGAAGTCATTGGAGAGATCGTTGCACCAATATTTTTTATTGTTGTGAATTCGATCCTCAATTGTAGCGGATTGGCTTGCAGTGCATATCCATTTTTTAGGGTCTGCATTTTTTATTTCCAAGCGGCCCACGAGTTTCACCTTCTCGCCAAGTGCGGCAACGACAACCACAAGCGCATCATAGAGGCCGAGGCGTAGGAGAACGCCATAACCACACGTCTCAATGTTTCTATATATGAAAACAATAAGGATCTGATAATTACAGCACCTGGTGCTGTCGAAGGGATTGTAGGAGTCATTGAACGAGGCGGCACCATGACGAGGTTCCGGGCAAAACTCCCAACGATAGTAGAGGGAAAACCGTTGCACAGGATGCGCGCAGAGAAGACCCACAAATGTTGTTAAAAATCCATAGGTGAATTCCCTACACTTCTCACCATAGGCTCGGGCCTCTCGATAACCCTCTGATCGCTCACAGAGTTCGATTTCGAGGGGGTCGCGAGCGTGCGGGAGCTGCTCATCCGGGAAGCCGACAAGAATGGACAAAAATTATGAGGCACGAAGGCATCCTGCTCGAGGAAATCCGCACCATCGTAGATGCAATAGAAGATGTTTTTTTTTGGTAGATGAAGAACACAGGATTCCCTGCCAGAGTTCCAGCGGCAGCCACGATGGAGAAAATCAGGCCTGAAATTTGTTGTGTTTTCTAAAAATTGAAAAAGATGCAGATTGCGGAGGGAACGCGATTCGCTGCTAATTCCATCAAAAAGTTAACAAATTTGAAGCTTGGCTTCAACTATGGGTCTGGAATTCCCAGGTGGGCACCTGAGACATATGCCCATGACGTCAATGCTTTTGCAGGACAGTTCCCAGGGCGGGGCCTTTCTTTAGTTAGGATAGTGCACTTTAAGGTGGAATGTTAGAGTTAAAGTAAAGTGCACTATGCCTTCCTTGAGACTTGTCAGTTTCTCTTGACAAGTGTCATGTGTTGAATATAGACTTATGCCTATATATTGTAACATTTTTATCAATAATAAAATCCCTTTAATTTTCCCTCCTGACAGTATTTTACCCCCAACATTCACATTTCATTTTTAAAATTATTAAAAACTCCCTCGTAACTTGTATTTATGTTCTTCTTTCTACATATTTCACAAAATTAATTAGGTATTTTCAAATTATTCAGTGTAAGCCTTCTCCCTACTTTAAACTAATAATTAAATCAAATAAATTTTAATTTAATTATTAATAGACAGCAAACATCCATTTTCCTTTGTTTTTTTATTATTTTTTGTAATTTTAGTTATTTGGTGCAAATTCCTACCTTATATTAATAAATTATTATTATTTTAATTTTTTTTTTACAAAAATAGTTTTTTCTAGCTGCCACTATGATCTAGGCATGTTATCTAGGTATACTATTAGTCTTTTATGACACCCATAGTATTCTTGACTAATTTAGTTTAACTAGATTAGTAGGTAGTTGACCTAAATCTAACGGTTAAAGTATTAATCCTCTACACACTATCACATATCAATAATTTACATCCTTTCTTAGTTATAATTTTTATACTAAATAACAATATAACCTTTACTTGATTAGTTGTGATAATTACATAAAATTAAACATAAACCAATAAAATATAGATCCTTCATGATTTTGGTTTTGAAGTGTCTCCTCCTCTAATAAACCAAAGGTTTTTTTCTAACAAAATTTGACTTTAAAAAAATTAGTGATCATTTATTAAATGAAAAATATCACTTTATAGGAACCATCAAAATTCAAGTGCTATGATGAAAATAGAAGACCTACAAATTAGGGAAAATATTAGATATTTTCCATGAAGACTTGGCACTAGAGTCACTGGAATACGAACATACAATACATCTTCTATTCTAAGTGTCCCAGTGCATAATCACAGTATTAATGGAATCCTTTATCAAATATCTAAATACTTTTTTAGTACTACAACTTTTCCTTTGTTTTGATTATGTAATTTTCCTTGGTAGCACAATCCAAAAACCAACAACCCCTCCACTATATTGAAGATCAATCTAGATGGAGTTATCATAAATAGACTAAAGAAATCATATGCTCTTTATGGAGTTATCATAAATAGACTAAAGAAATCATATGCTATTTACAGATGATTTGTGGAAACATGGACTCTCAAGAAATGTAATAAATGCACAAGTATAAATGTGCAACTTATAATGTGCAATGTTCCCCCTTGTACATCTAGATAGAGTGTTGGCCAAGGAATATATCTTTCTATATAAATGGACTCATAGTGACAGATCATATATAAAATATATATCAAGTCCATATCAAGTATATCAAGTTCGTTACAGCAGAGAGTAGTAGATAAGTGGTAGAACTCCATAATGGTATACAATGTATTTCTTTAGCTTATATTAATAGAGTGATCATCACCTCCATAATGCTTTGCATTTTTACCACTTTCTATTTATAGTATATTTTAGTCATATTGCATAATTCTATTCTTTCATATTTTTTACATCTTATTAGGACTTATGATAGATCTCTCCCAATGCATATATTCTCAAAATCTAACAAGATGAAGGCCACTAAATATACCAAGATCAAGGTTAGAATTTTGACAAGAAGGTTAAAGGAGAAAGGAGATAAAAGAAGCCACCAAATTTGGAATATTTGAAGATAGTCATTGAAGTCTAGAAGGCTTATTCATAGAAAGGATATTGTTGGTTTCTATAGCAAAAATCTGAAGGGTTTACTAAGGAAAGATTCAACTATAATTTCAAGGAGTTTCCTACCAAATTTAGGATATTTTAGGATAAAATCTCAGAGGAGAAATTATCCACATTAGAATCAAAAAATATCAAAGTTACTGTTAGCAATTTAGGCAAAATTATTAGCTGCAAAGTTATATATTTTTAGGGAACATCATGAAGGATAGCTGAAGCCAACAAACTACATTTTGAGGTAGCACATTAGAATATTTCAAATCTAAAAATTGGTGGGTTAAAAATCTAGTTTAGGCAGCAAGTATTAGCTATGATTTCATCTATTACAAGGTAAAAATTGGGTGATTCAAATCACCGAGATATCCATCATCTATAGAGATCAGTAAGGTATGCAAATTTGGTGTAAAATGTTCATTACGTGAACATTAGTTACTTAGTTTAGTATTAAGTTTTATTAAGCACTATATTAGAGTTTAAAAATTATAAAGAGAAGGTTGCATATTAAATTCTTCAAGGGAGTATAAAAGATAGTTTCATATAAGAATATCAAATTTCCATTACCTAATTGAAGTAAAGCATACATTACTCTTAAGTGAGATTTGTATAGATTTTAGTGCATATTATGATTTACTTTTAAGAGTTATCAAATGGATTAATAAGGAGTTATTTAAGGTACATTAAGTATTTAAGTTAAAGGTGGAAATTAGTGCAATATTAAGCCATTCAAAAGGGCATATTAGTTGCATGATTAAAATATTGGATTCATTATTGCAAAATTAACCAAACAAAGGAATTATAGGAGGAAGTTGTCTTTTAAGGAAGGCAACATAAAATTTTTGTTTTCCACCTAGAATTATAACAAAATGCTACCATATCAAGGAAACAAGATAGCTTTAAAAAGAGACTATAAAGTATCAAGTTTTTCATACAATTTAAAGCAGAATAATTTACTTTATTGCATCATATTTGTATTGTCCTACATAGAAAAAAGAGAACATAGTTCATACTATTTAAATACACTACAACAACAAGCTTACTACCATATATAAGTGATCGAACCATAAAGCTTAAGGAATAAACTATGAAGCAATGGAGGTGAACCAACTAAGGGCTCAACAACAAAGTTTTTTAGGGTGCCTAAAAACACCAAATTCAATGTCATAGGTATCATTGAAGTAACACTCACAAGGCAAGAAGATTCTACAATGAAAAGAGACCAAGTTAGGTAGCATAACGGTGTTAGAAAAGTAATTTTAATGTATCACTAACAAGGAGAACATAATAAGAGAAAAATGTAACGTAAAGATCTAGGTGTAAGTAAAGAGACTCATTATCCAAGTGAACCATGATAATAGCTTGGAAAAATTGTGATAGTCATGAAGCAATCACATTAGAATAACCAGCATTGAAACAAGCACCTTAGAACCACCTATATTGGATAGCATCACCACTCACTAGAAAAAGCTAAGTCGCAAAAAACTCGCAATAGTTCACAAGCATGTTGAAAAAATAAGGGAGCTGAGAGAGTAGCTACATTCAACTAAGAGTGTTACCACTTACCACATTGAGCGATGGAATGTAATACAACTTGACATAAAAAAAAAATAACAAGAAGAGCTCTTGTAACATCTACAATAGTTAATGCTTGCAAATAAGGTAAGCACCCAAGTAATGCCTCATTCAAACTAATGAATCCAAGTATTTATTACTTATCACACTCAAAATTAACACCTATATTACCAATATTAGCATCATCTAACATGCCTTACATACCAGTACCACCTAGTAAGGAGTTACAAGCTCAAAGGTATTGTATATGCTATTTGGCACACATTAAAAAGGGAGGTAAAGACTGTTAAATACATCTATCCAAAAGGAGAACATGTAAGACCATTGCATACTCGGGTTAATCAACGTTAAAGAGGAATATATTGTAGTCCAAGTGCACCAACAAAAATTGTCCATTAAATTAAGCGTAATACCTCATGAAATGAGAAGATACAACAATCAAAGGACTCAAAGTGTAGTCAAGGTCTATTTCAAGCATATAGTGCATTTCAAAAAGGTATAAGTGCATTGTTTGTAATATTTACTTTCTCTAAGTCCAAAGGAGTTATAAGATTATTTATTTTTAAGGTTAGTTAATTATTTTTTAGGAGAAATAAGTAGTTAAAACCTTATATTGATTATTAAAGTTTTTCTAAATACAATTAAAGGAAGAATTTTATATTAGTAAGAGCTTTCAAATTATATGGCTTGAAATTCTAACATTATAATATTTACAAATAATAAAATTAGGAGATATAAGGATTTCTACCTTGAATAGTTAAATTATTAGTTTGAAAATATTATTATTTTCTAAAGTTCCAAATTAGTGAGACAACGAATAGTACACCAAAATATATAACATTAGAATTTAGAAAATTAACTCATTTAAATTTAGATAATTGAAAGAAACTCTTAAAAGAATTGATCAAAGAGTTTGAATTTATTATTTTCACACTAGTCTCTTATAAAAATTAAGGGGACTAAGGAATCCAACTATAGATTCTTGAAATTTAGATAACTTCATCAAAATAAAAGCTGCATCAATAGGGATAAATAAGGTGAAATATCATAGTTGAACTTTTGGAATTCAACTCAAAGAAATTTAAATCAAACACTTTTTCAAGACCATAACATATTGTAATAACTTGGGAGATATGAGATATTCTACAAAACTTGATAGTAATAGGATTTTATCAACTTTGATCATATATCAAATTAACTAGGGAGTCATAAGGTAGACTACTACAAATGTTCTATGAAAAATATTCACTCTTCCTCCAAATTAAAGCTAGTGATGCATCAATTGATTTATCTTCTATAACGGTCCCAATATAGCCATGTCAACTAATTATTTTTATTATTATGTTGAGCCATATATTTAGTTAATTAGCCCATGAGAATTAGGGTTAGATTATTATTAATTTCATCTATAAATAGAAGTAATATTTTATTAGGTTGGATCATGGAATAATTTAGATTTAAGTCACCTTGGTGTTCATAAGAGACTTTGCCCTGTCAAAGTAGCTATTGATTTGCTATTGCATTAATTTATTTTTAGATTTGATATTTGCATATTGTTCTTGTATTTGTATTTGAATTATTATTGTTCATGGCATTTTAATATTGAATTATTATTATTATATTAAATATTTATATGGTATCATAACAAATTGTATTAAAGCACAATTATGAAACAAGTGGAAATTAATTAAGATTTTTGGTGCCCTAAAAATAAAGCTTTCAATATTTTGAAAAAAATTACATTTGATTTCCTCAAACTAATTAGGATTTTTTTAATTATTTGGTTCAAATTCCCCTTATTTTATATTAATAATTAAATTAAATAAAATTTAATGTAATAATTAATAAGAGAGCAAGAATTCACTTTTCATTTGTATTGCCTTTCTTCTCATTGTGTATCCACCATTTCACATTTTATTTTTTGAAGTATTTTATCCCCAACATTCACATTTCATTTTTAAAATTATTAAACACTCCCTCATAATTTGTATTTATATTCTTCTTTCTACATATTTCCCAAAATTAATTAGGTATTTTCAAATTTCTGTGTAAACCTTATTCCTACTTTAAACTAATAATTAAATCAAATAAATTTTAATTTAATTATTAATAGAGAGCAAACATCCATTTTCCTTTCTTTTTTTATTCTTTTTTGTAATTTTAGTTATTTGGTGCAAATTCCTACCTTATATTAATAAAAAAATTAAATTATTATTATTATTATTATTATTATTATTATTACTATTATTACTATTATTATTATTTATTTATTTATTTATTCATATTTGGTTAGTATGAGAAATCCCTATGATCCACGCATAGGGTTGAGCAAATCTATACTTATCAATAGATAATTTAACACACATCAACTACCTCACACGCTCACCCATGCCAAAATTAGAGAACTAGCATCTATGTTGTCTTTTTATTATGTCTTCCTCCACTTTGTGTCTCCACCATATCACATTTTATTTTATTTTTAATTACTAAACACCCACTCCTACTTTCATTTCATATTAATTTTAAATTAGTAAACACTCACTCACAATTTTCACATTTCATTTTTATTTTCACATTTTTTTTTTTTAATATTAAACATCCACACCTACTTTAACTTCAAAAAATATATATATATATATATATATATATATATATATATATATATATATATATATATATACCTCACTTTCACTTCACACTTCTTTTTAAAATATTAAACCTCCCCATTATTAAACATTCCCCCTTAATTTTTTAATTATTGGTTGGGCATGACTTATCCCCCACCCAACACATCTAGTTTTTTTCTCCTCCTTCCTTTTCATTTGTTTTTTATTCTTCTTTGTACTTCTCACAATTAAGTAGGGTTGTTATTTTAGTTATATGGTGTAAATCCTTACCTTAACTTTGTACTTCTTGTGTCTTCCTCACTATGTTTGCAAAGGACCACTTCGTAGAAGGAGGTAGAGGGATGACCATCCAAGGATCCTTACTGTTAGCCATGGATAGGAAGAAAGCAATTTTAAACTGTGATGATTATGTGACAAGATACAAAAAATAAAAATAACCTAGTTTTTTTTAAAGTGTTATATTTAAAAAAAAACCAAACCTAAGCCCAACAATCCACATCCATTCCACCTTACTAAGGCTTTTGCATACAATGGTAGTAACACTGCATGCATCCCCTAGCAAAAATCTATTCTTGAAAACCAAATCATTTTCTATCATATATATATATATATATATATAATTGTTAGGTTTTTATATTACCATCATATATTCATCATATAATATTACTATAAACTCATTTAATTTCTGTATAATCAATTAAAATAACCATTACATTTTATTAAAGTAATTACTTACCAAAATACTAGGTATGCCAAAATACTATGTATGGCAAATACTATGCATAACCTGATACTGATACTTCTATTATATAACCTGGTAGGCATAACATTTGGGAAGTAAAATAGAACCATGATATTGCTTTTTTATAACCTACCAGCCATAATATTTGGCTATCCATGTTGAATTAAGTTTTAGCATTTTATTATCATTGCTAGCCTTCCGTCATCTTATCTAATAGTAATACTTTGAAACCCCAGAGGATTGTTGGAAGTTACACGAAGATTTGTTGGAAGTTAAACTCTGAATGATGGGCTTTTCTAGATTTCGTATAACATATTTAAAATAAATATATATATATATATATATATATATATATATATAATGATTATTTTCAAATTACTTATTTAAAAAATTAAAACTTAAATTAGTAAAGATATGACCCTTAGTCAACCAAAAACCACAAAAAAGTAGCACACTCTAACATAGGTTCTCTTAATGTTGTATATAATCCCAAGGCACAACTTTATCTCTTTGCTGGCAATTTACAAGTGTAGACACCAAAACAGCACCAATCCGATTATGTGACTACAAACACTGATCGCATTGACACACACAACCCCCATGGCAGCCCCCAGAGGTTAAACAATGGTCCTAACCACTCACACAATAGTTTTGGAAGGTTAGAGGTCAATTTGGCACCTTTTAGGCACTCTGCTCCATACTCGTTCCACCCAGGGACGATTACAAACTTGTATTCATTCCACCTAGGGACGATTAGCAGTATTCGCTCCAAGGTGGGGCGAATAGCAGGTTTGATGAGAAAAAAGTCAAATCTTGACAAATGACAGCTCAGATCCACCACTTAACTCTTCCTTCATTGCATGGGAGTGTGAGTGAGCATTTTTGAGTGTTAGAGTTAGTTATAGGGGCAGTCATGGAGCCCCTAATTAGGGAGGAATATTCTCCCCCTTGGGAAGGCATGATTGCCAAGTGGCACCTCTGCATGCTCAATCACAAGAGACCTTTAGGTCTATAAATTGGTGAGTTTTCTCACCACAAGGATACAGAGAAGGAGCATTTTGAGCAATGAAGTTCTGCCAATTTACATCCAGACACACCTTTTGATTTGTGCCTTTCACATCCTTGATCTCTTTTGGAAGGGAGGTCATAGGGTGGTTATTGGAAGCACAAATTCGAAACCAAAACCCGAGATTTGGCCACAACATCCTACTAAATTTGCTGACAACACCCCACAAGAGGTTTTGGACCCATCCCAAGTGGATTGGTGCCAAAATTGGGTCCCAAACGGTGGGCATTCTACCCCTAGGAGCACCCCACACTGCTACAGTTCTAATCGCCCCACCTTGGAGCGATTAGAAATCTGTGGTAGATTTCCTTTCTGTTATTTTTGCATCTGATTCTATGCTGCTTAGATAGGTTATCATTCAAGTTTCACATCATTTTGAACATTTTTTATCATGTTTTTATCATTTCCTGTCTTTACTAACATGTAGGTAGCATCATTAAATTCCTGATGATAGAGGCCAAATTGGGAAAATCTAACCTTTTGGGTCCCTTCGATAGCTCATCAGTTCTTAAAGTATACATTTGAAGGGCAGGTGCATGTAGTCTCAGCAGACTTGGAACCCTTCAAGTATTGTAATGCAGTGCAGCTGATGCCGCAATCGACCCTTCCATCAACACATTTGGATTTTTAGTTGAATCCATCTAAATAGGGTTTGATTCTATAGCCATCCCTATTAACAAGTCCATCGAATCCCCAGTCGGGTCCACTTCATCATCTGATCCTTCATCGACAATGCCACCTACAGTGGCTACATCGAAGCACAAAGGGAAGAAACCCTTGGAAGAGGTACCGCCATCAGTATCAACTATCTCTACTGAGGATATGCCTAGCAAAATGAAATTCGAGGTTCCTAGTTCACCCGACATGGAGTGGAATCAGGAAGAACTTTTGTTCCCTCCCCCTTAACCGCCAACAATCACTATTGAAATTGCCAATACGGGCCTAGGTTGGACAAATAGTTGACGTCTTCAGCAAAGGGCTCTTCATCTTCGTCTTCTTGCATATAAAGTTCAATGCCATTATCAAGGTCCCCATATACAAAGTTTGTCTAGTTTGGCGGGTAGCCTAGAGGAACAATAGCACCTATGGGGAGGTGAGGTCTCCCCATGTCCTGCATGGACTCAAGTGCGGGTGTTGCCACAATGTTCTACACCAGATACTCCCCCAGGCCCATGTTGGCCATCTCAATAGTTATTTTTGGTGGTTGAGGGGGAGGGAATGGGAGTTCTTCCTGAGTCCAATCCATGTTAGGTGAACTAGGCTTCTCAAATTCCATTTGGCTAGGCATCTCTTCGATAGATATGGTTGAGACTGATGGTGGTGCCTCTGCTAGGGGTTTCTTCCCATTGTCCTTCGGTGTGGCCATCGTAGGTGGCATCATCGATGAAGGACTAGATGACGAGGATGGACCCAGCTAGGGATTTGATGGACTTAACAACGGGGATGTATACGAAATCGAACCCTATTTAGATGGATTCAATTAAAAATCCAAATGTATTGATGGAAGGGTCGATTGTGGCATCAACTACACCGTATTACAATATTTGAAGGGTTCTAAGTCCGCCAGGACTACATGCACCTGCCCTTTGAATGTATACTTTAAGCATTGGTGGGCTATTGAAGGGACACACTTCATGTCCCTAATCCATGGCCAGCCTAGCAAAATGTTAGAAGCCATCTCACCCTCCAAGATGTGGCACAATGTAGGAATAGTCTTTTGTCCCACTTGGATGGGTAGGATAATTGTGCCAGCTATCAAACATATCGCATCATTGAATGCTCGCAGAGTGTAGGTGGAGCCCATGATGTGAGATGCTGGAAACTTTAGATGTTTCAATGCCACTATTGTAATGATATTACTGGATGAGCCAGTGTCCACAAACACCCTCTTATATGAAATCTCGTTGACCCATGCAATAATGTGCAGGGGTGGATCCACCATGTCACCAGTCACTGATTTCAATTCATCCTCTCTAAAGGTGATGACTGGCTCGGTGCATCTTTTGACATGTACCACAAAGTTATTGAAAGAGTTTTCTTCATGGGGCTATAGATCAATGGCTTTTAATATCTCCATTAGAGCCTCCCGATGGGGCGATGATTGTTGTGTATCGCTCCAAATTTTTTGCATCCCTACCTTTAGGCTATAGGATCTGCGCCTGGAAGGAGGATGGGAAAAGGATGTCGCGATACCTCGGACTGAGAGGACTTTGCGAAGGTCCCGCCTCTCAAGGGAGGTGTATTTTGGTGATTTTTCGATGGATGGTGGGTTCACTAGGAAACATTTAGCGGCAGTTTCCACGCCTAGGTTTTGGAATGTGTTTGATGAGTTCATTTTAACCTTAAGCATTCATATCCTAGGTTTGGCCGAATGAATCTAAATTAAAACTACATGAAAATGCAACTTTCATGAATACAGCAAACAGATTTGAAAGCAGAAAATAGAGAATTTTACAGAATGACAATGAAAATTACCTGATCCGGATGTCTGCTGAAGATTCTGACATTTGAAGCAGTCTGGATCGCCTGTAATCTGACAGAATTGTCTGTAATTTGACAGAATCGTCTGAGACTGACAGATTCGTTCGAGATTTGATGAATTCGTCAGACCAATTCACCAGAGACCTGCAAGACAGAAAATAGATGCAAAATACAAGAAATTCTATTGTGCTAATAGAGGCAAATTACACCAAATAGCAATATGAATACTAAAAAATATTTAAGAACAGAATTTAAAGCCAATTACTGTACTTTAATAGCAGATCATGAACTTAGCATGCAATCTAAGCTAAATGGGTGAACTCCAAATGCAAAATAACATAAAAACTAAATAAATAATCTAATTTATAGAATAAAATGATAGAAACAGAGTTGAGAAAAGCAAACTCCAGGCACTGATTGCCTCGATGTGGGCTACAGTCGAGATCGTCTCGCATCAGTACGAAATCGTCTCGCATTCGACAGGATCGCCTTCGATCTGAACAGGTTCATCGACGATGATGGATGCTGGCTCCGATTGAAAAACAATGATGTACCTGCAATAAAATCGATGTGGAACTAGTGCAAATGCAAGATTAGGATGTTCTAATGTAGAGGGAATCACTTTGCAGAAAATTTCAGCCAGGGGTTGGGGAGGGAAAATCTTAGAGATTAAATAGGCTTAGGGGGAGTAGGTAGGAGGTTGGAGATCATCCCAATTTGGGAGATCTCCAACGGGGGAGGGTCCCAACGGTGCAGACATACTTTTGCCCAGATTGGAGACCCGTTGGAACAGATTCCAACTATGCAAATTCAGTTTTGTGACAAGATCGTCTGGACATCCTAGTCCAGACGAAATCGTCAAATCTGGGGCGATATCGTCTGATCGACGACGATATCATCAAACGGTCAAAACAACCTCTAAAATTGGCACGAAAAAGGGGGAAATGGAATACCCTATGGTTAACGGGCGGTTTGGGAGGTTAAATTTGATTTTAAAATTATTTACTAAGGTGAATGTAAATTTTATAATTTTACTGCGCCAATTTTAGGGTGCTACATGTTGTATGAGCTCATAAATGGAGAGCCTAGCAGATGTGGTCCTCAAACTTTGGGTGAGTTTGGTCTAAATTGTGGCCACTGGTCTAGGTGGAGGAGGTTGCGTAGGATGTTGTTGCGGTTGTGACGTTGTTGGCACCTCTCCTATAGCACCACGGGGGTAGCTATGCTAGGGTAGATTTTGTTTCAAGTCACTATATTGATCATCCCTACATACCCCTGCATGGGGTAGTTCTTTGTCACCTCATTGACTTGTAGGGTCTTTGCCTGTGCATCATGGGTAGGCAGATGTCTTTGAAGACCTCCATCTATTCGTTGTTTGGCTCTACTAGATTATCCACCATTAGTGTATTGTTGTCGATTAGGTCTTGCATGAAGCTTTTAAACTTCCAACTTGCATAGAGGTCATGTCCTTTCTATCGATGAAAATTATAGTACAAGTGTTCCCTATAACCTTTGGGTTTTGGCACGTTGGGATCTAAAGGTCGACTCTCTGGAAAGTTCATCAAGTTTTTCGCTAACAAGCGGTCAAACAAGGAGTCTTTAGACTCTGTAAAGGGTGTAAATTATTGCTAGGGTGACGTTGATAATTTTGATCTTGTCAATGGTTTTCTCTTTCATAATTGTCAAGAGGGACCACCTGATAGTTAGCCTTTGGGGGTTTTTTTGCTTGTATGGGCTTAGGTACGTTTATAGCAACCTGATTGACCATGGCAGGTTTTGGTTGTGTGGTCCTTGTCTTGGCATTTTTAAACCATTCTTTCTTCTTTGGCTTGGCAATCTCGCCATCCTAAATCTTGATCTCCTCAATGATTCTGGCTTGGCCATTGGACGGAGGTAGGGCAGATTTGAAAGCAACGTCCTCCATCGATTCCCATAGGCTGCCATGGTTTCTTCCTCATACTACCTGAGGTTTGCTAGGCCGCTTAGTGATGCATTCTTCTTGATGTTGAAGGCGAAGCATTCGAGGAATGCATCCACTAGCTGATCTAAGTTACTGATGCTGTGCTTTGGCAATTGAGTGAACCAATACGAGGCAAGGCTTGCGAATGTAGTTATAAATGTTCTTAACATCAAAGCATCATTGTCTCAAATTCCAAAGCATTGGCTCAGGAATCTAGTCACATGCTCTTGGGCATCCTCCTCACCCCTAAAGATTGCCAACTGGGGCAGCTTGAAGTTTTCAAGGTATGGGGGTGTCGGTACTGACGAATGCATTGGGTGAATGTGAAGTTGGCATAAAGTGGGATTTTTGGGTCCAAAAGTCTTGGTCTCCATAGACTCTAAGCTCTATAGCAATGCTTCATATGCATCGAAATATTTGATCTCTTCCTCCTTGTTTAGTTCCCGTTGTGGGTTGTGGGAAACGTGAGGCCTATGGAGGGATGGCTAGATAGCACCCCCTCTGCCTTGGTAGGGCGTTTCGACTTGCTCTTCTTATTGCTCATACTCATCATAGGATTCTTGAGGAGTTTTTGGGTGAGACCTATAAACATGTGTGGATCCCCGTAGACGGTGCCCATCGTTGTTCCTGGGGGTGGCCTCCCGCTCAGGTCTAGGAGGTCTCAGATGCAACACTTGGTAAGGTCACGGGGACCTATCTCACACCAAGGGGTTGCGCCTCTCATATAGTTATACTCTTTGGGTGTGAGGGGTTGGAACCCTCTCAGGCACAGTGTTATGAAGCAGCTCATCTGTTTGACTCTGAATGCACTCTTTGCTAAGGCGATACAGGTGCTCCAACTATTGTTGGTCTTGCTCAAGCTACGTGATTTGCGCTTGGTGGGTGGCATGTTTGGTGAATGCCAAATCAATTTGTTTCGTTGTCTTAGGTCTAGGGGGCCTAGATGCCTCTCCTATGTGTTTATCTTGATTGTGATCATCCGAGATCTTTATAGGTCGCTTTCCTCTATCGAGGTTGGTAGCATTCACCTGAGGTTCTCACCTTAGTAGGTGATTCTGGTAAATATCAAGTGCAAAGGTGCATTGCTCTCGTGTTGTGTATTGCTCTTGAGGAATATGATAGTCTTCCTTGTGCTCCCTTTCGTATATGTGAAAGGTACGGGCAAAGTTGGCTTGCCCTGTCTAAAGAGCCTTGTGCTCTGGATTTGGCTTATTATTCCTAACAATGATGGGGGGTAAAATAGGGATGACATAATAATGTGGCCTCTCCTCATGGACCCTATGCTGTTCTAGCGCTTCATTGCACGGTGGCCACTCATACCGAGCGTTTAAGGGAAACTTTTCATTTATATTGAGTGCCACATGTAGGGACTCCTCCTAAAAGGGTCTATGTTGGACAGGAATGCCCCTCGAAGAGGTGCCTCTATAGTCCCATTATGAAAAGGCATGATGTGGACTATCTTATGGGTCGTGCCGCCAAGGTGGTATGACCAAGTACTTGGGGCTATAGCAGATGTGACTTGTGCCCCCTTGTACACTCTTCGTAGCTCCTGCCCATGATTGGGCTTGGCTACGGGTGTGCACCATGGTGGTGTCTCTCTACAATCTACGTAGGGTTTTATCTTTTTTTATGATTTTTTTTTTCTTTTTTTTTGCTACACTAAAAAAATAGGACCTACACAATCAAATAAGTGATTATCTCATTTATATATTAAGAGTGTGCCCTAAATCTGGTTTAGTGTATTTTGATTTTTGTTTTGAAAGCTTTGTAAAGAACGTGTTTTTGTATATGCAATATGATGTCTCTTATATCTCCCAAAATGGTCGCCCCTTCGATATACCACTTCCAAGCCATTATACCAAACCTCTCAATATATCTGCCCTTACGTGAGGGAAAATATTGGTACGTGAAAGCAGAATGGTATGTGGAGCATAGGCGGTACGAAAGTGGGATCACCTTGTTTTTTACACCTACCATAGAAGACTTATCCTCATGTGCTGGGAATCACCCTAGATACACTTGGTCAGCTTTCATCAGGATTTACATCTAGCAACAGTAGCGATCGGGGTTATGGATGCAAAAATTCAAGCCAAGGTGGTGATGAAATCCACCGTTGGTCTTGATCAAGGGTTGGGGTTTTATGACCAACTCCTTGTTGTTTAAATTACCATGTGGTGTGTGGGGTTTTTTTTAATTCACATAAATTAAGAAAATAAGCATTAAAAACTCTCCTATGCAAGAAAATAACCAGAAAATAGAAAATAGAAAGCAGAAAATGACAAAAGGTGTTTAGGACCCCTACCTCTTCTCTGCCCAAATTGGATGGCTCTGAGTGTTTGCCTTGAAACTTCACAGAGAGTTATTCGTCCCTGGGTGGGATGAATAACAGAATAGTATTTGTCACAGGGTGAGGTGAATGTCCATTCGTCCCTACGTAAGATGAATTCAAGCTCTGCACTCGTCACAGACAGGAACGAACAACAGTCCAACATTTTAAAACTTGGTACCTACAAGCAAAAACAAGTGATTTTTTATCAGAATTTTGATCTCAAAAATAGAGGACAGGGTCCCACCGTGATCTCCACTGAAAGCACGAGGATATGAAAGCAAAAAGGAAACACCAAGTGCGATGCAAGTGAAGTCAAAGATAATGCTAAATACTATGAGTTGAAAATGCATGAAATTAGAGAAATATAAACGAATCAAAACTAGATAGAAAGAAAATATGGAATACAACCCTTTTTATTAGTTTGCTTTAAATATTGGTTACAACACGTCTCCTTCCTTTTCAGGGGCTAGGAGAGTTAAATAAGGTTTCGTTACACCATGGGTGATATGCCTTCTTTCATGTGCCCACATGTAAAATGGGTGGACCAAACGTTGCCACCGCTTGCATGAAAGGGTATTTGATTCTTTTCCGCTCCTCATTCAAGGAAATAGAAAATAATAAGTAGCACCTATGGATGAAATGAAACATGCAATCCCCAAGCCTAAGATTAGTGCATGCAAAAAATAAATAAAACGACAACTAAAAGAGATCCAAATGAGCTGAAAACTTGATAGAGGTATGAAAACATCATCAGGAAGGCACTGCAAAAAGAACAGTAAAAAAATTCACCATGGATTTCTAATCGCTTTGGGGTGAGATGATTAGACCTACAACAATATGTCAGAAATCACTGTCCCAAATTTCCCATATGGGAGGCTCCAAATCACCTAAAAAGTTGGGGGTTAGGTAAAATGGGGTATTTTGGAAGGACCCAGAAGGTCTGATTTTGCCAATTGGGCTTCTATTTTCAAGAATTTGATGATGCTACCTGTATGTTAGAGAAAGCGAGAAATAACAAAAACATGATAAAAAATGCTCAGAATTACATGAAATTTGAATGAAAGCCTATCTAAGAAACCTAGAATAAAATGCAAAAATAATAGAACTAAAATTTGCTACAGATTTCTAATCTCTCCGAGGTGGGTTGATTAGGACTACAATAGTGTGGGGGGCATCCGGGGGCAGGACGCCCATCGTTTGGGGCTCGATTTCAGCACCAATCCACTTGGGATGGGTCCAAAATCTCTTGTGGGGTGTTTTTAAAAAAAATTGGTGGGATACTATGGCCAAATGTTAGGTTTTGGGTCCAGATTGCGCTTCCAATAACCACCCAATGACCTCCCTTCCAAAAGAGAGATCAAGAATGTGAAAGGCACAATCAAAAGTGAGTATGTAAAATGGCAGCACTTCATTGTTCAAAATTCTCCTTCTCTGTATATTCTTTGGGGTGAGAAGACTCACCATTTTATAGACCTTACAGTATCTGTGTATGAGCATGCAGAGGTACCACTTGGTAATCATGCCTTTCCATGGGGGGAGAAGATTCCTCCCTGATTAAGGGCTCCATGACTACCTCTGTAACTACCTCTAGCGCTCCAAAATGCTCACTCGCACTCCCATGCAATGAAGGAGGAGTTAAGTGGCAGATCTGGGCTACCATTTGTCAAGATTTGACCTTTTGCCGATCAAACCTGCTATTCACCCCACCCTAGAGCGAATATTGCTAATCGTCCTTGGGTGGAATGAGTACTAGTTTGTAATCGTCCTTGGGTGGAACGAGTATGGAGCAGAGTGCCTGAAAGGTGCCAAATTGACCTCTGACCTTCCAAAAATACTATGAGAGTGGTTAGGACCACTGTTTAACCTCTAGGGGCTACCTTGGGGACTGTGTGTGCCAACTCGATCAGTGTTTGTAGTCACATAATCGGATTGGTGTTGTTTTGGTGTCTATAATTTGGTCATCTTAGTGTCAACTACCTAAAGAAATTAAACACCCATAAAATTGTAACAAGATTACCTCAAGTCACTTCTATTGATGGGGTTTGTCCTGGATGTGCTCTTGGGAAGTAACATCAAGATCTTTTCTATCCAAGTGGTTCTCTAAAGCCCTCATCCCCTCTAGAGTTAGTCCATAGTGACTTGATGGTCTTCCTAGAACGTTCTTTCGAAGGAGCAAAATATGCTTTATTCTTAATTGATGAATTTTCCAAAAGAACTTGGGTCTACTTCCAAAAATACAAAAGTGATGTTCTATCTCACTTCAAAATCTTCAAAGCCTTAGGTGAAAATTAGGCCTCTACCAAAATAAAGCAAATTCATATAGATAATGGGGAGGAATACTTCAACAATGTGTTTTCAAAAATTTTATCAAGTCATGGCATAATTCATCAACGTTCTGTCTCCCATAATCCACAGCAAAATGGCATTGCAAAAAGGAAAAACCAAACATTAAAGGAAATGGCAAACTATATGCTCCACTCAAGGGATATTCCAAAATTTTTTTGGGCAGAAGAAATTAATTGTGCCAACTATATTCAAAACCACACACCTCATAAAGCTCTTGCCATTTAACTATCAAGGAAACATGGACTGGCTCAAAACCTTATGTCTCTTTCTTCAAGATTTTTGGGTGTACTTCTTGTGCGTATATTCCAAATAAGAAAAGGAAGGCTCTAGATAAAAAAGGAAAAGCTCCTCTTTTTTGTTTATTGTGAGGAAATAGAAGCATACAAGCTCCTTGATCCCACAAGGCATGTGGTATTTTTCATAGGAGTTTCTAATTTGATGAAACATTCCCTCATACATATCCTCAACCATCCTCTACCTCCATTAAGTCTCTTGAGCCTTCTCCAATAATAGAGACCCAATATAATGAAGAACCAACTTTAGAGATTATTTTAGAGATTAATGATCAATATTTGGATCCTAAAACTCCAACTCAAAGTCCTAACTCTCCTACTAATCCTTCCACTATGCCAAAATGGGCCCGCACCATTGTTAAAGAAGCTACTCCCTACATCTAATATATTCCTTCATCCAGATTAGGCAACTTTGTAGGCTTTGGTCTTGTCTGTCAATCCATTTCCACTTATTCTAAATCCTTCAAATAAGCAACAGGTATTAAAGAATGTGATGATGCCATGGAGAATGAATTCTCTTTCTTAATCAAAAACAAAACTTGGGATCTAGTTCCCCTAACTAAAGGAGGGAAATTAGTTCACTATAAATGGATTTATAGAACAAAATATGGACCTAATGGAGAAATTGACAAACACAAAGCTTGCCTGTTAGCTAAAGATTTCTCTCATATTGAAGAAATTGATTATTCTGAAACCTTTGCACCAGTTGTCAAAATGGATTCTATTAGACTGGTTTTTGATCTAGTTGCTTCTCAAAAGTGGTATATCTTTCAAATGGATGTAAAAAATGCTTTCTTACATGGGGACTTAAAGGAAGAGATATTCATGGAACAACCTGTTGGTTTCACTCAATAATCCTCCCTTGTTTGTAGGCTAAGGAAGTCTATCTATGGCCTTAAACAAGCTCCTAGAGCTTGGTATGAAAAATGGACTCCTTCCTTCTTTCCTCAGGTTTTTCTCATTGTGAGTCTGATCACAAAGTCTAAATTTGGAGAGATGAAAAAAAAATCACCATAATTTTTCTCTATGTTGATGATCTACTACTCACTGGTAATAACATCACTCACATTCAGACTGCCAAGGACTCACTTGAAAATTAGGCCTCTACAAAAATAAAGCAAATTCATATAGATAATGGGGGGGAATACTTCAAAAATGAGTTCTCAAATTTTTTATCAAGTCATGGCATAATTCATCAATATTCTTTCTCCCATAATCTATAGAAAAATGGCATTGCAGAAAGGAAAAACTGAACTTTAAATAAAATGGCAAACTGTATGCTCCACTCAAGAGATCTTCCAAAAAAATTTTGGATAGAAGAAATTAACTGTGCCAACTATATTCAAAACCACACACCTCATAAATCTCTTGGCCATTTAACTCTCGAGGAAAAATAGACTGGCTAAAAACCTGATGTTTCTTTCTTCAAGATTTTTGGGTGTACTGCTTGGGTGCTTTATTCCAAATAAGAAAAAGAAGGCTCTAGATAAAAAAGCAAAAAGCTTGTCTTTTGTTAGTTATTGTGAGGAAATAAAAGCATACAGACTCCTTGATCCCACAACCCATGTGGCATTTTTTATAGGAATATCCAATTTGATGAAACATTCCCTCATAATTTTTTAATACAAACTTATACCTCGTCACAGTTTTAAAGTTTTAGATCTTCTTTGGTTTTATCTTTATCGTTTTGTTTTCTTTTTTTATTAAAAAAAAGTGAGTTTAAAGGTTTTGTTTGCATGTATGCAAAGATAGGGCAGGCGAAAGGAGCGAGAATGTGCAAGTCGCAGAGCCATAAGTTCAAAGGGTATTGCGTGAGCGACACCAACTGCAGAAACGTGTGTAGGACCGAGAGCTTCCCCACCGGCAGCTGCGATCTCCACGCCGTCAGCCAAAAGTGCTTCTGCTATAAACCCTGTCCTTGATATTGAGCTGAACTGAAGTGAATACGATCTAGTGTGAGCAAAAATAAATAAAATATGGTCTCTGTAGGGATGTTTATTTCGTTATGTCTGTCTCTGTGTTGTGTGGATGTTCTTAGCAGTTTAACGTAAAATAAATCATGGATATCAGAAAGGATGTTTATTTTGTTATGTCTGTGTGTCTGTATTGTGTTGATGTTCTTAGCAGTTTAAGGTAAAATGGTGAATGATGCTATTGAAATGAGTTCTGTTTGCTTTACGATATGTTGTCGATGTGAGCGTTGGCTCTGTGATAGGGGTTGATACAGAGCTGTGTGATAGGAGTTTACATAGAGCAAAGCAAAGCAGTTCTATCATTTTAAATAATAATATTACAAACAAGGTTAGTCAACCGGTAATCAAAATTTCAATCTTTCCAGTCCTTGAAATGATGTATTGAACTTGGACTCTCAAAATGAAGATTCAAATCTTTATGAAATTGATGATTAAAAACGATGGAGTTGAGAACGTTAAAAGAAAAGTATTTTAAATATTAATATAAATTTTATGAAATTTAAGATGGATATATACATTTTACCAATTTTGAATGTTATGAAGTTATGAATGGAAAGGTATAACTCATACAGATTATATTGTAATCTACCTTAAATAAATATGATGTTAACAAGTATAACATTTGAATTTGATAAAGAGAGAAAAATTTTAGGTATCCTTTTTGTAAGTGGGGCAGAGTTTGCAAATTAAAAAAATATTAGAGGGGTATCCTTGCAAATTGCAAACTTAGAAGTTTGGCATTAAGATAAAAAAATTGGTTAAAAACTATTTTATATATATATATATATATGTTTTTTTTTGGTGTACAGATGATTCTAACTAGATTAATAGGTACTTGACCTAAATCTAAAGGTTAAAATATTAATCCTCTACACACTATCACATATCAATAATTTGCATCCCTTATTAGTTGGATTATTGCAAAATTGTAAATTTATGCAAACTTATGAGTTTGGCACTAGGATAAAAAAATTGGTTACAATTTTATTTATTTATATATATATATATATATATATATATATATATATATATATATATATATATATATATATATATATATATATAAAAGAGAGTTACAAAAATGTTTTTTTTTCAACTACAACAATGATCTAGGGGCCACAGTATTCTTGATTAATTTAGTTTAACTAGATTAATAGGTATTTGACCTAAATCTAAAGGTTAAAATATTAATCCTCTAAATAGTATCACATATCAATAATTTGCATCCCTTCTTAGTTGGATGCTTGCAAAATTGTAATCTTATGAGTTTGGCACTAGGATAAAAGATTGGTTAAAAATTATTTTAATTTTTTTTTTTTACAAAAATAGTTTTTCTATTTGCCACTATGATCTAGGCATGTTATCTAGGTATACTATCAGTATTTTATGACCCCCATAGTATTCTTGACTAATTTAGTTTAACTATATTAGTAGGTAGTTGACCTAAATCTAAAGGTTAAAGTATTAATCCTCTACACACTATCACATATCAATAATTTACATCCTTTCTTAGTTATAATTTTGATACTAAATAACAATCTAACCTTTACTTTATTAGTTGTGATAATTACATAAAATTAAACATAAATCAATAAAATATAGAGCCTTCACGATTTTGGTTTTGAAGTGTCTCCTCCTCTAATAAACCAAAGGTTTTTTCTAACAAAATTTGACTTTAAAAAAATTAGTGATCAATTATTAAATGAAAAATATCACTTTATAGGCACCAACAAAATTCATGTGCTATGATGAAAATAGAAGACCTACAAATTAGGGAAAATATTAGATATTTTCCATGAAGACTTGGCACTAGAGTCACTGGAATACGAACATACAATACCTCTTCTAATTAATGGAATCCTTTATCAAATATCTAAATACTTTTTAAGAAATACAACTTTTCCTTTGTCTTGATTATGTATTTTTCCTTGGTAGCACAATCCAGAAACCAAAAACCCCTCCACTATATTGAAGATCAATCTAGATGGAGTTATCATAAATATACTAAAGAAATGATATGCTCTTTATGGAGTTATCATAAATAGACTAAAGAAATCATATACTCTTTATAGATGATTTGTAGAAACATGGACTCTCGAGCAATGTAATAAATGCACAAGTATCAATGTGCAACTTATAATGTGCAAGGTGCCCCCTTGTACATCTAGATAGAGTGTTGGCCAAGGAATATATCTTTCTATATAAAGGGACTCATAGTGATGATCATATATAAAATATATATCAATTCTATATAAAGTATATCAAGTTCGTTACAGCAGAGAGCAGTAGATAAGTGATAGAACTCCTAAATGGTATACAATGTATTTATTTAGCTTATATTAATAGAGTGATCATCACCTCCATAATACATTGTATTTTTACCACTTCCTATTTACAGTATATTTTAGTTATATTGTAGAATTCTATTCTTTCATATTTTTTACATCTTATTAGGACTTATGATAGATCTCTCCCAATGCATATATTCTCAAAAGCTAACAAGATGAAAGCCACTAAATATACCAATATCAAGGTTAGAATTTTGATGAGAAGGTTAAAGGAGATAGAAGAAGCCACCAAATCTAGAATATTTTAAGATAGTCATTGACGTCTAGAAGGCTTATTCAGAGAAAGGAGATTGTTGGTTTCTATAGAAAAAAGTTGAAGGGTTCCATAAGGAAATATTCAGGTATAATTTGGAGGATTTTCCTACCAAATTTAGGATATTTTAGGATAAAATATCAGAGGAGAAATTATCCACATTAGAATAAAAAAATATCAAAGTTACAAGTAGCAATTTAGGCAAAATTATTAGCTACAAAGTTATATATTTTGAGGGAGCATCATGAAAGATAGTTAAATCCAACAAACTACATTTTCAGGTAGCAAGTTAGAATATTTCAAATCTACAAATTGGTGGGTTAAAAAGCTAGTTTAGGTAGCAAGTATTAACTATGATTTCATCTATTACAAGGTAAAAATTGGGTGATTCAAATCACCGAGATATCCATCATCTATAGAGATCAGTAAGGCATGCAAATTTGGTGCAAAAGGTTCATTACTTGAACATTAGTTACTTAGTTTAGTATTAAGTTTTATTAAGCACTATATTAGAGTTTAAAAATTACAAAGAGAAGGTTGCATATTAAATCTTCAAGGGAGTATAAAAGATAGTTTCATATAAGAATATCAGATTTCCATTAATTTCCATTAAATTCTTCAAGGGAGTATAAAATAGTGGTTACATATATTTCAAGAGAAATAAGAATATCAAATTTCCATTATCTAATTGAAGCAAAGCATACATTACTCTTAAGTGAGATTTGCATTGATTTTAGTGCATCTTATGAGTTACTTTTAAGAGTTATCAAATGGAGTAATAAGGAGTTATTTAAGGTACATTAAGTATTTAAGTTAAATATGGAAATTAGTGCAATATTAAGCCATTCAAAAGGGCATATTAGTTGCATGATTAAAACATTGGATTCATTATTGCAAAGTTAACCAAACAAAGGAATTATAGGAGGAAGTTGTCTTTTAAGGAAGGCAACATCGAATTTTTTTTTCCACCTAGAATTATAACAAAATGCTACCATATCAAGGAAGCAAGATAGCTTTAAAAAGAGACTATAAAGTTCCAAGTTTTTCATACAATTTAAAGCAGAATAATTTACTTTATTGCATCATATTTGTATTGTCCTACATATAAAAAAGATAAGATAGTTAATACTATTTAAATACACTACAACAACAAGATTACTACCATATATAAGTGATCGAACCATCAAGATTAAGGAATAAACTACGAAGCAATAGAGGTGAACCAACTAAGGTCTCAACAACAATGTTTTTTAGGGTGCCTAAAAACACCAAATTCAATGTAATAGTTCTCATTGAAGTAACACCCACAACGCAAGAATATTCTACAATGAAAAGAGACCAAGTTGGGTAGCATAACGGTGTTAGAAAAGTAAGTTTAATGTATCACTAACAAGGAGAACATAATAAGAGAAAAATGTAACATAAAGAGCTAGGTGTAAGTAAAGAGACTCATTATCCAAGTGAACCACGATAATAGCTTGGAAAAATAGTGATAGTCATAAAAATGTGTTACCACTTACCACCTTGAGCGATGGAATCTAATACCACTTGACATAAGAAAAAGAACAAGAAGAGCTCTTGTATCATCTACAATATTTAATGCTTGCAAATAATGTAAGCACCCAAGTAATGCCTCATTCAAACTAATGAAGCCAAGTATTTATTACTTAGCACACTCAAAAGTAACACCTATATTACCAATATTAGCATCATCTAACATGCCTTACATACCGATACCACCTAGTAAGGAGTTACATGCTCAAAGGTATTGTATATGCTATTTGGCACACATTAAAAAGGGAGGTAAAGACTATTTAATACCTCTATCCAAAAGGAGAACATGTAATACCATTGCATACTCGGGTTAATCAACATTAAAGAGGAATATATTGTAGTCCAAGTGCACCAACAAACATTGTCCATTAAATTAAGTGTAATACCTCATGAAATGAGAAGATACAACAATCAAAGGATTCAAAGTGTAGTCAAGGTCTATTTCAAGCATATAGTGCATTTCAAAAATGTATAAGTTCATTGTCTATAATATTTACTTTCTCTAAGTGAAAAGGAGTTATAATATTATTTATTTTTAAGGTTAGTTAATTATTTGTTAGGATAAATAAGTAGTTAAAACCTTATATTGATTATTAAAGTTTTTAGAAATCCAATTAAAGGAATAATTTTATATTAGTAAGAAATTTCAAATTATATGGCTTGAAATTCTAACATTATAATATTTACAAATAATAAAATTAGGAGATATAAGGATTTCTACCTTGAATAGTTAAATTATTAGTTTGAAAATATTATTATTTTCTAAAGTTCCAAATTAGGGAGACAACGAATAGTACACCAAAATCCATAACATTAGAACATTAGTTACTTAGTTTAGTATTAAGTTTTATTAAGCACTATATTAGAGTTTAAAAATTACAAAGAGAGGGTTGCATATTGAATTCTTCAAGGGAGTATAAAAGATAGTTTCATATAAGAATATCAAATTTCCATTAAATTCTTCAAGGGAGTATTAAATTCTTCAAGCAAGTATAAAATAGGAGTTAGATATATTTCAAGAGAAATAATAATATCAAATTTCCATTACTTAATTGAAGCAAAGCATACATTACTCTTAAGTGAGAGTTGAATAGATTTTAGTGTATCTTATGAGTTACATTTAAGAGTTATCAAATGGATTAATAAGGAGTTATTTAAGGTACATCAAGTATTTAAGTTAAAGGTGGAAATTAGTGCAATATTAAGCCATTCAAAAGGGCATATTATTTGCTTGATTAAAATATTGGATTCATTATTGCAAAATTAACCAAACAAAGGAATTATAGGAGGAAATTGTCTTTCAAGGAAGGCAACATCAAATTTTTGTTTTCCACCTGGAATTATAACAAAATGCTACCATATCAAGGAAGCAAGATAGAATTTAAAGCAGAATAATTTACTTTATTGCATCATATTTGTATTGTCCTACATAGAAAAAAGAGAACATAGTTCATACTATTTAAATACACTACAAAAACAAGCTTACTACCATATATAAGTGATCGAACCATCAAGCTTAAGGAATAAACTACGAAGCAATGGAGGTGAACCAACTAAGGGCTCAACAACAAACTTTTTTAGGGTGCCTAAAAACACCAAATTCAATGTCATAGGTATCATTGAAGTAACACTCAAAAGGAAAGAAGATTCTACAATGAAAAGAGACCAAGTTGAGATGCTATTATCCAAGTGAACCATGATAATAGCTTGGAAAAATAGTGATAGTCATGAAGCAAGCACCTTAGAATCACCAAAATTGAAACAAGCACCTTAGAACCACCTATATTGGATAGCATCACCACTCACTAGAAAAATCTAAGTTGAGAACAACTAGCAATAGTTCATAAGCGTGTTGAAAAAATAAGGGAACTGAGAGAGTAGCTACATGCAACTAAGAGTGTTACCACTTATCACCTTGAGTGATGGAATCTAATACCACTTGACATAAAAAAAAAACAAGAAGAGCTCTTGTAACATCTAAAATATTTAATGCTTGCAAATAAGGTAAGAACCCAAGTAATGTCTCATTCAAACTAATGAAGCCAAGTATTTATTACTTAGCACACTCAAAAGTAAAACCTATATTACCAATATTAGCATCATATAACATGCCTTACATGCCAGTACCACCTAGTAAGGAGTTACAAGCTCAAAGGTATTGTATATGCTATTTGGAACACATTAAAAAGGGAGGTAAATACTATTAAATACCTCTATCCAAAAGGAGAACATGTAAGACCATTGCATACTCGAGTTAATCAATGTTAAAGAGGAATATATTGTAGTCCAAATGCACCAACAAACATTATCCATTAAATAAAGCGTAATACCTCACGAAATGAGAAGATACAACAATCAAAGGACTCAAAGTGTAGTCAAGGTCTATTTCAAGCATATAGTGCATTTCAAAAAGGTATAAGTGCATTGTCTATAATATTTACTTTCTCTAAGTCCAAAGGAGTTATAAGATTATTTATTTTTAAGGTTAGTTAATTATTTGTTAGGAGAAATAAGTAGTTCAAACCTTATATTGATTATTAAAGTTTTTAGAAATCCAATTAAAGGAAGAATTTTATATTAGTAAGAGCTTTCAAATTATATGGCTTGAAATTCTAACATTATAATATTAAAAATTAATAAAATTAAGAGATATAAGGATTTCTACCTTGAATAGTTAAATTATTAGTGAGACAACGAATAGTACACCAAAATCTATAACATTAGAATTTAGAAAATTAACTCATTGAAATTTAGAGAATTGAAAGAAACTCTTAAAAGAATTGATCAAAGAGTTTGAATTTATTATTTTCACATTAGTCTCTTATAAAAATTAAGGGGACTAAGGAATCCAACTATAGATTCTTGAAATTTAGATAACTTCATCAAAATAAAAAGTGCATCAATAGGGATAAATAAGGTGAAATTTAGTAGTTGAAATTTAGGGATTCAACTCAAGGAAGTTTAAATCAAACACTTTATCAAGACCATAGCATACTCTAATCACTTGGGAGATATAAGAGATTCTACAAAACTTGATAGTAATAGGATTTTATCAAGTTTGATCATATATCAAATTAACTAGGGAGTCATAAGGTAGACTACTACAAAGGTTCTATCAAAAATATTCACGCTTCCTCCAAAATAAATCTAGTGATGCATCCATTGATTTATCTTCTATAACGGTCCAAATATAGCCATGTCAACTAATTATTTTTATTATTATCTTGAGCCATATATTTAGTTAATTAGCCCATGAGAATTAGGGTTAGGTTATTATTAATTTCATCTATAAATAGAAATAATATTTTATTAGGTTGGATCATGGAATAATTTAGATTTATGTCACCTTGGTGTTCATAAGAGACTTTGTCCTCTCAAAGTAGCTATTGATTTGCTATTGCATTAATTTATTTCTAGATTTGATATTTACATATTGTTCTTGTATTTGTATTTGAATTATTATTCTTCATGGCATTTTAATAATGAATTATTATTATGATATTAAATATTTATATGGTATCATAACAAATGGTATCAAAGCATAATTATGAAACAAGTGGAAATTGATTAAGATATTTGGTGCCCTAAAAATAAATCTTTCAATATTTTAAAACAAATTACATTTGATTTCCTCAAACTAATTAGGATTTTTTTAATTATTTGGCTCAAATTCCCCCTATTTTATATTAATAATTAAATTAAATAAAATTTAATTTAATCATTAATAGGAGAGCAAGAATTCACTTTTCATTTTTATTGCCTTTCTTCTCATTGTGTATCCACCATTTCACATTTTAGTTTTTCAAGTATTTTACCCCCAAAATTCACATTTCATTTTTAAAATTATTAAACACTCCCTCGTAATTTGTATTTATGTTCTTATTTCTACATATTTCCAAAAATTAATTAGGTATTTTCAAATTATTTAGTGTAAACCTTCTCCCTACTTTAAACTAATAATTAAATCAAATAAATTTTAACTTAATTATTAATAGAGAGCAAACATCCATTTTCCGTTGTTTTTTTATTCTTTTTTGTAATTTTAGTTATTTGGTGCAAATTCCTACCTTATATTAATAAAAAAATTAAATTATTATTATTATTAATTTATTTATTTATTTAGATTTGGTTCGTATGAGAAATCCCTATGATCCACGCATAGGGTTGAGCAGAGCTATACTTATCAATAGATAATTTAACACACATCCACTACCTCACATGCTCACCCATGCCAAAATTAGAGAAATAGCATCTATGTTGTCTTTTTATTGTGTCTTCCTCCACTTTGTGTCTCCACCATATCACATTTTATTTTATTTTAATTACTAAACACCCACTCCTACTTTCATTTCATATTAATTTTAAATTAGTAAACACTCACTCACAGTTTTCACATTTCTTTTTTATTTTCACAAATTTTTTTTAAATTATTAAACATCCACACTTACTTTAACTTCATATATATATACCTCACTTTCACTTCACACTTCTTTTTAAAATATTAAACCTCCCCATTATTAAACATTCCCCCTTAATTTTTTAATTATTGGTTGGGCATGACTTATACCCCACCCAACACATCTAGTTTTTTTTCTTCTCCTTCCTTTTCATTTGTTTTTTATTCTTCTTTGTACTTCTCACAATTAAGTAGGGTTGTTATTTTAGTTATTTGGTGTAAATACTTACCTTATCTTTGTACTTCTTGTGTCTTCCTCACCCTGTTTGCAAAGGACCACTTCGGAGAAGGAGGTAGAGGGAGGACCATCCAAGGATCCTTACTGTTAGCCATGGATAGGAAGAAATTAGTTTTAAACTATGATGATTATGTGATAAGATACAAAAAATAAAAATAACCTAGTTTTTTTTAAAGTGTTATATTTAAAAAAAAAAAAAACCTAAGCCCTACAATCCACATCCATTCCACCTTACTAAGGCTTTTGTATACAATGGTAGTAACACTGCGTACAACCCCTAGCAAAACTCTATTCTTGAAAACCCAATCATTTTATGTCATCTATATATATATATATATATATATATAATTGTTAGGTTTTTATATTACCATTATATATTCATCATATAATATTACTAAAAACTCATTTAGTTTCCCTATAATCAATTAAAATAACCATTACGTTTTATTAAAGTAATTACTTACCAAAATACTAGGTATGCCAAAATACTATGTATGGCAAATACTATGCATAACCCGAGACTGATACTTCTATTAGTTAACCTGGTAGGCATAACATTTGGGAAGTAAAATAGAACCATGATATTACTTTTTTATAACCTGCCAGCCATAATATTTGGCTATCCATGTTGAATTAAGTTTTAGAATTTTATTAGCATTGCTAGCATTCCGTCATCTTATCTAATAGTAATACTTTGAAACCACATAGGATTGTTGGAATTTACACGAAGATTTGTTGGAAGTTAAACACTGTTTGATGGGATTTTCTAGATTTCGTATAGCATATTTAAAAAATATATATATAATTATTATTTTGAAATTACTTATTTAAAAAATTAAAACTTAAATTAGTAAAGATATGAACCTTAGTCAACCAAAAACCACAAAAAGGTAGCATACTCTAACATAGATTCTCTTGCAGTTTTATATAATCCCAAGGCACAACTTTATCTCTTTGCTAGAAATTTACAAGTGGGACTGAACCATCCAGAATTTCCTTCGAGAACATTGAAAACCGATACATAATATAATATTTGCTCAGGAATTCCTTTATAAAGAACCAATTTGGTTACTGTAGTATGCCTTGCTATGTGCTTTGCTGGTTCAATTAGGATTTTTCTACGAGTACAAAATAAAGAAATAATGGTTGAAACAACAATGAGAGGAAGTGTTTGCATTGTGTTTCTACTCCTGCTATTTTTTAGCCTCAGTATGGAAATATTGATTCCTTATACTTATACCTATTCATAGTTTTAAAGGTTTAGATCTTCTTTGGTTTTATCTTTATTGCTTTGTTTTCTTTTTGAATTAAAAAAAAGTGAGTTTAAAGGTTTTGTTTGCATGGAGACCTTCAAGATGCAAACTCTCTTATATCAATAAGAGATACTGATTATAAAACTCACCTATTTCACTTCAAAGGATACCATAATTCAGAAGAGACCTATTTTTTTGCACATGGAGATTTTGAAAGCAAAATTTGGCATGAAATATTTGGTCATCTCAGCTTCAACTACCTAAATAAATTAAACATCCATAAAAGGGTAACAATATTACCTCAAGTCTCTTCTATTGATGGGGTATGTCCTGGATGTGCTCTTGGGAAGCAACATCAAGATATTTTCTATCCAAGTGGTTCTCTAAAGCCCTTATCCCCTCTAGAGTTAGTCCATAGTGACTTGATGGTCTTCCCAGAACATTCTTTCAAAGGAGCAAAATATGCCTCATTCTTCATTGATGAATTTTCCAAAAGAACTTGGGTCTAATTCCAAAAATACTAAAGTGATGTTCTATCTCACTTCAAAATCTTCAAAGCCTTAGGTGAAAATCAGGCCTCTACCAAAATAAAGCAAATTCATATAGATAATGGGGAGGAGTAATTCAGCAATGAGTTTTCAAAATTTTTATCAAGTCATGGCATAATTCATCAATGTTATATCTCCCATAATCCACAGCAAAATGGCATTGCAAAAAGGAAAAACTAAACATTAAAGGAAATGGCAAACTATATGCTCCACTCAAGGGATCTTCCAAAAGTTTTTTGGGAAGAAGAAATTAATTGTGCCAACTATATTAAAAACCACACACCTCATAAAGCTCTTGCCATTTAACTATCGAGGAAACATGGATTGGCTCAAAACCTTATGTCTCTTTCTTCAATATTTTTGGGTGTACTGCTTGGGTGTATATTCCAAAGAAGAAAATGAAGGCTCTCGATAAAAAATAAAAAATCTCATCTTTGTTGGTTATTGTGAGGAAATAGAAGCATACAGGCTCCTTGATCCCACAATGCATGTGGTATTTTTCATAGGAATGTCCAATTTGATGAAACATTCCCTCATACATATCCTCAACCATCCTCTGCCTCCATTAAGTCTCTTGAGCATTCTCCAATAATAGAAACCCAATATAATGAAGAACCAAATTTAGAGATTAATTTAGAGATTAATGATCAATATTGGGATCATAAAACTCCAACTCAAAGTCCTAACTCTCCTACTAATCCTTCCACTATGCCAAAATGGGCATGCACCATTGTTAAAGAAGCTACTCCCTACATCTAATTTCTTCCATCATCCAGATTAGGCAACTTTGTAGGCTTTGGTCTTGTCTGTCAATCCATTTCCACTTATTCTAAATCCTTCAAATAAGAAACTGGTATTAAGGAATGGGATGATGCCATGGAGAATGAATTCTCTTTCTTAATCAAAAATAAAACTTGGGATCTAGTTCCCCTAACTAAAGGAAGGAAATTAGTTCACTATAAATGGATTTATAGAACAAAATATGGACCTAATGGAGAAATTGACAAACACAAAGCTTTCCTGGTAGCCAAAGATTTCTCTCATATTGAAGAAATTGATTATTCTGAAACCTTTGCACCAGTTGTCAAAATGGATTCTATTAGACTGGTTTTTGATCTAGTTGCTTCTCAAAAGTGGTATATCTTTCAAATGGATGTAAAAAATGATTTCTTACATGGGGAATTAAAGGAAGAGCTATTCATGGAACAACCTGTTGGTTTCACTCAATACTCCTCCCTTGTTTGTAGGCTAAGGAAGTCTATCTATGGCTTTAAACAGTCTCCTAGAGCTTGGTATGAAAAATGGACTCCTTCCTTCTTTCCTCAGGTTTTTCTCATTGTGAGTCTGATCACAAAGTATACATTTGGAGATATGAAGAAAAAATCACAATAATTTTTCTCTATGTTGATGATCTACTACTCACTGGTAGCAACATCACTCACATTCAGACTGTCAAGGACTCACTTGAAAATTAGGGTTCTACCAAAATAAAGCAAATTCATACAGATAATGGGAGGGAATACTTCATAAATGAGTTCTCAAATTTTTTATCAAGTCATGGCATAATTCATCAATATTCTGTCTCCCATAATCCATAGCAAAATGGCATTGCAGAAAGGAAAAACTAAACTTTAAATAAAATAGCAAACTGTATGCTCCACTCAAGGGATCTTCCAAAAAAATTTTGGGCAGAAGAAATTAACTGTGCCAACTATATTCAAAACCACACACCTCATAAATATCTTGGCCATTTAACTCTCGAGGAAAAGTGGACTGGATAAAAACCTAATGTCTCTTTCTTCAAGATTTTTGGGTGTACTGCTTGGGTGCATATTCCAAAGAATAAAAGGAAGACT
The DNA here is from genome assembly GCA_028583015.1 of Wollemia nobilis. NCBI lineage: Eukaryota > Viridiplantae > Streptophyta > Pinopsida > Araucariales > Araucariaceae > Wollemia > Wollemia nobilis. The sequence continues at coordinate 617,788 of JAQPPZ010016997.1, forward strand.
CTAGATAAAAAAGCAAAAATCTTGTATTTGTTGGTTATTATGAGGAAATAAAAGCATATAGACTCCTTGATCCCACAACGCATGTGGCATTTTTTATAGGAATATCCAATTTGATGAAATATTCCCTCATAATTATCGTCAACCATCCTCTTCCTCCATTAAGTCTCTTGAGCCTTCTCCAATAATAGAGCCTCAATATAATTAAGAACCAACTTTAGAGATTAATGATAAATATGAGGATCCTACAACTCCAACTCAAAGTCCTACCACTCCTACTAATCCTTCCACTATGCCAAAATGGGCATGCACCATTGTTAAAGAAGCTACTCCCTACATCCAAGATCTTCCATCATCTAGATTAGGCAACTTCGTAGGCTTTGGTCTTGTCTATCAATCCATTTCCACTAATCCTCAATCCTTCAAAGAAGCAACTGGTATTAAATAATGGGATGATGCCATGGAGAATGAATTCTCTTTCTTTATAAAAAACAAATCTTTGGATTTAGTTCCCCTACCTAAATGAAGGAAATTAGTTCACTATAAATAGATTTACATAACAAAATATGGATCTAATGGAGAAATTGACAAACACAAATCTTTCCTGGTAGCCAAAGATTTCTCTAAAATTGAAGAACTTCATTATTCTAAAACCTTTGCACCAGTTACCAAAATGGATTCTATTAGACTGGTTCTTGCTCTAGTTGCTTCCCAAAAGTGGTTTCTATTTCAAATGGATGTAAAAAATGCTTTCTTACATGGGGACTTAAAGGAAGAGACATTCATGGAACAACCTTTTGGTGTCACTCAAGACTCTTCCCTTGTTTGTAGGCTAAGAAAGTATATCTATGGCCTCAAAAAATCTCCTATAGCTTGGTATGAAAAAATGGAATCCTTCCTTCTTTCCTCAGGTTTTTCTCATTGTGATTCTGATCACACAGTCTACATTTAGAGAGATGAAGAAAAAATCACCATACTTTTTTTCTATGTTGATGATCTACTACTCACTGATAGTAACATCACTCACATTCAGACTATCAAGGACTCCCTTTCTGAAAAATTTGAAATGCCTAATCTGGTTTTAGCTCATTACTTCCTTGGAATTCAAATAAATCAAATAGATGTATGAATTTCTTTGTATCAACAAAAAATACATTCTAGACATTCTTCAAAGTTTTAATATGACAAATTGTAAATCTTCTCCTACACATTTTTAGTCTGAAGTCACTCTAAGTACGTTCTGCATATCCCATTTATGTGATGCAACTCTATACCGTCAGCTTGTAGGAAGTCTATTATACCTTACTCATACTTGCCCAAATATCTCATATGTTGTTGGCTTGATATCCATATTCTCACATCAATTTCATTTTAATCATTGGCAATCAGCAAAAAGAATCCTTCGATGCTTGCAAGGAACTCCTCACTTTGGGCTCTTATATGAGAGAAAATCTATGGATATCATTGGGTACACGGATTCTGATTAGGTAGGTTTAGTAGAAGACAAATGTTCAAATTCTATATATGTCTTTTGTCTTGGTTCTTCATCAATTGCTTGATTATGCAAAAAACAACATGCCAATCATCTATAGAGGCAAAATACAGGGTACCTATTTTGGTAATTCAACAAGCTCTTTGGATTTGTTAGATACTAAGAGAATTTTGTTTTTCACATGATAAACCAATTATTCTTTGGTGTGAGAATCAAAGCATAATTCATAGTACACGTAATCCAGTTGAGCATCAGTGCACCAAGCACATTGAGATTAACATGCACTTCATTCGGTAGAATATTCAGAGAGGAGATATATACTTGGACTATATTCCCATTGAAAATCAAATTTTAGACATCTTCACCAAGTCATTTCTTTCTCCGTGTTACATTCAATTGTGAGAGAAACTTGGAGTAAAACAACTGCATTAAAACAACATAGGTCTTTCATCTCTCCTTTCTTCTTATTATTGTATTCTTTGGAGGATGGTTTTTCCCATGTATTTTTTTTATCATCTCTCCTAAAAAATATAAATTGTACATGAGCACCTCATCAGTCCAAGTTGCTAGGAATCATTCTTTTTTTTAGGATAATCTTTTCCATCTGAAGACATACCTCTATATTTATTTTTTTATAGATGGTTTTTTCCCAAGAGGTTTTTTTCACCATCTATATATTGTAAATGTGTACCTCATCAGGTCAAGTTGTGGGTACTCATCCTTTTTTTTTGTCAATGAGGATAATATTCACAAACCGAAGATATGCCTCTTCCTTTTTTGGTAGATGTTTTTTTCCCATGTGGTTTTTACCATCTCATAAAATAATATCATTGTACATGAGTACCTCATTAGGACCTATTATAGGGACTCATTTGTAACATATACCCCTAGTATCACTTAACGGGGGGTGTTAGAATAACTAATTATTCTCTAATTTTATACTAGGATAGACATACTTGAGTTTCCACTCCTCCATGAGTTAGATGAACTCTCAATATAGTCTAGATCAGATTTGGAGAGTTTTTGTAATCTAACGGATCTCAATGATCAACTTTGCTATATATACAAAGTTGATCAATGGAATAAATCAATTAGTTCTACTCCTTTATTCATATTTTGTGTAATGCTTTGCATGTCTATTTTCGGAAATTCTAACAATGTTAATGTTTCTCACATTGATATTCCCACATTTGAAGGTGTCAACTCTCAAGGATGGTTGGCCAAAATAGAATGCCTTATCTATTCATACCATATTCCAAAAATAAGTTGTATTGCATTAGCAACTTCTAAATTGGGTACCCAAGCTTATCAATGGTTTTTATAGTAGCTTTGCCAACATGGTGGATCTCTTTTATGACCTAACTTCAAGGAATAATTTCTCCAAAGATTTGACAAGGGATCTTTCGCATCCTATATGGTATGTCATACATAAAATAAGCATAAAAGAACAATGGAAGACTATTGCTTTAAGTTCATAAGTCTCATCATCTATACCGAATGATTGAGTTTAGTAATGGTGGTCTCTACCTTTCACTATAGCCTTAAGGATAAAATTTGAAAGGAAGTCAACATGCATGATATTTATACTCTTGATGATGCATAAAGTATAGCTCTAACGTCAGAACTAATGCTCCAAGATTTAAGTCCTCCTTATAGGCGTGATTTCAACTCTCATTACAATATTGACCATTCCAAGGGCTTCATTTTTTTCAAATGTCATTCTCATCACACTTGATATTAGACGTGTGAAATAATCCCTAAAGGCTTTTAATTTTCTTAATTCTTGAGGTCATAAACCATATAGATGATCTCATGTCAATAAACTTACATATCAGATCATGGTTACTTCTATACAAAATATTTTTAACCACTAAAATTTGTTCAATAACAAGTTTGGGATGGTGGGCACCCTAGGGAAGAAAACCTTTAACTCTAGACTAGAAGCCTTTATCCATTGGCTTCTTGGTTGTGGCAGAGATGATGGATTTTAAGGCTTCTTATCTCAAAGATTCATTCTTAGCTTCTTGTATCTTCCTTACTATGTTTGCAAAGGACCGCTTGGGAGAAGGGGATAGATGGAGGACCCTCGAAGGATGATTCATTATTAGCTTCTTTTGTATTCCTCACTATGTTTGCAAAGGACCGCTTGGTAGAAGGGGGTAGATGAAGGGCCCTCGAAGGACCCTCACTGGTAGCCATGGATAAGAAGAAAACATTTTTAAAATGTGATGATTATGAGATAAGATACAAAAATTAAAAAATACCTGAGTTTTTTTAAAGTGTTAGATGTAAAAAAATAAACCTAAACCCTACAATCCACATCCATTCTACCTATTAAGTCTTTTGCATACAATGGTAGTGACACTGTGTGCAAACCCTAGCAAAACTCTATTTTTAAAAAACCCGATCATTTTTTGATATATATATATATATAATTGTTAAATTGTTATATTATTTTTATATATTCATCTTATAATATTAAAATTCAAAAAAAAAAACGGTTATGAGCGGGAAAATGAGCTCTGGCGATTTTTGAATCTGAACTAGGGTTTCTGGTTTTTCGAAAAATTTTTGGCTTCTGCTGGCTTGCAGAGGTGTCTTTGGGGTACGGTGGTTCTGAAGGTTCGATCGGTGCCCCAGGAGGGTCCAATGGGGACTCCTCCAGGAAGTACTAGCTCTTATGCTGATTTGTTTAAAGAAGATTCTCCTCCGAAGAATGTCGAAGCCCAAAATATGGCATATAGAAAGCTCTTCACGACTGCTGGGAATAGGTCTTCAGCACGGCGTGTGAATGGTTGTTTACCGCAGGCCGATTCCAGGCCAAAAATCGTCATTGATCCCAACATGGTGGAGGAGTCTGTCCTCTATAGAGCTAGACATGATTTAATCTGCAAGTTCATGGGTATTCGCCCTTCCCTGAGCTTTCTGTATTCTTGGATTCGCCAGAACTGGGAGCCCCACGGTGAGTTTTCATTGTGGTTTATTAGTAATGGTTATTTTATTGTTAGCTTCTCGGCTCTGGCCGATAGAAATAAGGCTTTTGAGTCGGAGAGGAAAAACCATGGCCCGACAGGGCTTTTTGTTCAACCCTGGAGGGTAGGTTTCGATCCTCGTGTTGAACCTACTGCTGTCCCAGTGTGGATTCGATTATATGCTCTTCCAATGGAATTCTGGGGTGAGCAGGTACTGGCAATGATTGGCAATTCGATTGGTAGACATCTGGGTGTTGCCAGAGACACTATTGAAGGGAGCATGGCGGTGTATGCTCGCATATGTGTGGAGATGAATCTGAGCCAGCCTTTGCCGACAGAGTTGGAAATTGAACTGGCAGGTCTTTCCTGGATTCAACAGTTGGACTATGAGGCCCTACCCTTTAGATGTCGGGTTTGCCACAAGCATGGACATTTGGCCCGTTTCTGTCCTCTTAATATGAATGCCAATATGGAGGCCTCCTCAAGAGTGCCAAACTCGCCTAAAGAGGATAAGGCTGCACCCAATAAAGATCCTATTAGCACCAGTCAGGGCCAAGAAGTTTAGAGAGAGGGTTTTGAACAGCCCAGAAGAAAAATACGGACAAAGAAAGAGAAGGGAAAGGAGCAATCTCATCTCAGGCCTGCTAATAGGTATGAGATTTTTAAGTCATTGGTTGATGATGAGGATCACTCTATGGAGGGCTTGGAGGGTTTCAGAGAATCCTCTGTTGTTCCTGGGCAAATCCCCCTCTCATCTTCTCCTGTCATTCAGCAGATAGTTGATCCCTCTGAGGTATCACAGCCAGTGTGTTCTGGTGCCTTAGTAGTCCATAACCAGGAGCAGACAGTTTCTCAGGATGTTCGCATGGGGATGGCAGAGAAAAATAGGGAAAGGCCATCTTTGGGGATAACCCAGATAGAAAAAAGATCCAAAAATAGTAATTCTCAGGGAGCTGGAAGAAGATCCAATAAGGAGCTGCTAGCGACCCAGGGAGACAAATTGATCATGGGAGGATTGGTGAGGACAATTGACTCTTACTGCTCCCAGTGGTAACCCATGATTATACAATCTTGGAATGTGAGGGGTTTAAACAACAGAACCCATCAATCTGTTGTTCAAAGATTATTAGAGCATAGCAATACTGATTTTTTGCTTTTACAAGAGACCAAGATGTCTTTGGATCTTATGTCTAAAACAGTCCACAGAATTTGGAGGGGTGCTGGTCATATGGATGTGGCTGCCCAAGGTGCCTCAGGGGGGATTGTTACTCTGTGGAACTCTCTGGAATGGTCTGCAATAGAACACCTTGCCTGGAGGGGTGTTCTCACTTCCCTGTTTAGGAATAATGTCTCTGTAGAATTCATTCTTGTCACTAACTTTTATGGTTCTCAAACTCTAGAGGGTCAGCGGCGGCAATGGAAGGTTGTGCATGACATGCGAGCATCAAGGGAAGATATAGACTGGATTATAGCGGGGGACTTTAACGCTAAATTATCTTCTAGAGACCAGGAAGGGGGATCACCTCTTTTGGATCCAGGGGACCGGTTCATGATTGCTCAAGTCCAGGCTTTGCACTTAGTGGACATTAAATGTCCTGGCAATAACTTCACTTGGACTAATAAAAGGCGGGAGCCCCATAGTAGGAAGGTGAAGCTTGATCGCTTTTTGCTTTCAGAGGAGGTGTTTGTAAAATGGAATATCAATTTTCAGATTTTGGCAGGCCCTGTTTCTGATCACTGTCCTATTCTGTTGGAAAGCGGGACTAGGATGGGGATCCATCACAAACCGTTCAGATTTGAGAATTTTTGGCTTCAGAAAGAAGAACTTCGGGAGAAAATTCCACAAGTGGTGGGAAGAGGGTCGCCCAGCTTATGGGAGAGCTATGTTTAGAATCCACAAACAATTTCAATATGTCAAATCTCAGTTGAAGTATTGGCGACGTTCTAATAAATCCGACTTCCAAACCCAAAGAGCTCCATTGGTGGCCACTGGGATGAGGTCCAAAAATAGTTTAGAGAAGGAGTAATAACTGATCAACTCAAAGTTTAGGATGATGCCTTGCATTCTGCGGTTGAGGACATTGATAACCAGGAGGAGATATATTGGAAACAGAGAGCAAGAACTTCCCGGTTATTAGAAGGGGATAGAAACACAAAATTCTTTCATCGGACTGCTTGTGCTCGAAGACAGATGAATAAGATGGAGGCCCTTCAAGATGAGAACGGTCATTCCTTTGATACTCTTCCAGGTATTCACTCCCATGCTATGGATTATTTTTCAAAGCTTTTTAAGGAAAGTGTGGTTCAAGATGTAGAGGCCCAAAATGAAGTTATTTCTGTCATACCTGCTATTATTTCGGAGGATGAAAATCAGGCCCTCCTTAAACCCATTGATAGGGATGAATTGAAAACCGTGGTCTTTGGAATGAGCACCGGTAAAACTCCCTGGTCCGGATGGCTTCCCAATTGAGTTCTTTCAGGCTTTCCCGGGACTCGCTTAGGGGAAGATGTAAGGGTTGTTGTTGAAGAATCCAGAGAAAATAAGAGAATGCTTAAAGCTATAAACCACACGTTCATTACCTTGATTCCAAAAGGGGAGGAGGGGGTTCATATTTCAGATTATAGGCCTATTGCCTTATGTAATGTGGTATACAAAATACTCACAAAGGTAATGGCCGAGCGCCTAAAACCTCTTCTTCACAACATTATCTCCTCCGAGCAAGGAGGCTTTGTTGAGGGACGACAGATTCTGGATGGGGTGGTTGTGGCCCAGGAAGCAATCCATTCAATGCACACTTCTGGTAATAAAGGGATGTTCATTAAATTGGATATGTCAAAGGCTTATGATAGGGTTGAATGGAGCCTCCTGGCTAAAATGATGGCAGCCTTCGGCTTCTCTCAGGGCTGGATTGAGTGGATTATGAGCTGTGTCTCTTCTCCGACTTACTCTGTGCTTATCAAGGGCCTTCCTTCGCAACCTTTTGGAGCTTCTCAGGGTCTGCGCCAGGGGGATCCCTGTTCCCCTTATATTTTTCTCATTCTGGCTGAAGGTCTTGGCAGACTTTTAACGAGGAGAAGACAACAAGGCAGATTAATGGGTATTAGGGTGGGGGATGAAGTTGTATCGCACCCGCAGTTTGTGGATGACACTGGTTTGATGGGAGTAGCCAGCATCGTGGAAGCTAGAACGATTAGAGATACTCTTAATGTCTATCTCAGGGCTACTCAACAGGTCATTAACGACAAGAAATCCAAAGTGGTCTTTTTTAATCTGGAGCACAGGCTTCAGAACAGAATTTTAGAAATCCCGGGATTCACTAGGACTTCTCTCCCTGTGGTTTACTTGGGTATCCCCTTGCACTTCAAGAGGCTGAAATTAGACACTTGGAGGAATATGCTGGAGTGTATCAAGGACAAAATTAATCACTGGTCTCACAAGTGGTTAAGTTATGGTGGCAGATTAACGTTCTTACAGTTTGTCATTCAAGCCATGCCAATCTACAAATTTTCTATCCTGGCTGCCCCGCTTACAATTTGGAAAGAGTTGGACAGGATGGCTAGGAAGTTTTTGTGGGAAGGAGCTAACGGAAAAAGAAAGTGGGCCTTAGTGGGTTGGGATAAAGTCACTCAGCCTAAGGTAAAAGGTGGACTGGGACTGAGAGGATCCAAGTTAAATAATCAAGCCTTGGCTGGAAAGTTGTACTGGAGGTGGATTTCCCAACCAACTTCCTTATTCAATAGAATTCTCACGAGTAAATATTTGGGTCAAGTTAACCCCAATGAGGTGGGCCGTTTCCCTCTGGGTGGTACTGGATCCTTAGTGTGGCAGGCTCTCAAGCTAGGATCTCAGGTTATTAAAGATCAGCTATTTTGGAAAGTGGGGAGAGGGGAGAAGGCCCGTTTCTCGGACCGATTCTTGGGATCAGCATCCACCCATCATTGTTGAGTTCCCCGAGTTACTTCCAATAAAATCTGCCATAGAAATCATGGGTTGGGTCCATATTGAAAGTTATTTCAACACTTCTCAGCTAGGGGAGTATAGGTTTAAGAAGTTTAAGAGGTTGGAGGAGTGGCCAATTCCTATCCCCCTGGAGTTGGCACCCATCTTATCCAAAATCTTGACAGAAAGGTTTCTCACTGGGAGAGACGAGGAGGATGAATTAGCTTGGGGCTATGGGAGCCTTGGTGTTTATACAGTGAAGGACGGGTATGACAAGATCCTCCCAGACCCTCCCCCCATTTCTTTTCGGTTGAGGATTGGCGAAAGATTTGGCACTCTAAGGGCTGGCCGAAAGTAAACTTTTTTGCTTGGCAGTTTATGCACAATGGTATTCTCACTTTTGACAATCTCAGATGTAGAGGAATCATCGGCCCTTCTCAATGTGTTTTATGCCATAAGAACGAAGAAACAGCTGATCACCTGATGTTTGAGTGCCCTTTCACGCGTCAGATTTGGAAGCACTGGTTCTCTCATTATAAAATCCAGGTTCATGGTGACATGAATCGGACTAATATTTGGGAAAGATGGAAGCGGGGTAGATTTACATCCAAAGCTCTTCAAATTGGGTGGGAGCTTGGTTTAAACTTCATTTGGTGGCAAGTGTGGTTGGAGAGAAACGCTAGAATTTTTCGAGAAACCTTTTCCTCGCTAGATGGAGTTTGGCAGGTCATCTGGAGCAAAGTCACCGAAACTGTTGTCGTCTACGCTAAAGAGGAAACTCGGGTTGTTCCTGGGCCAATGGCAGAGGGAGTTGACCAGAGAGAGGGACAGAACAGAATCAGTTGGAAATCACCCCAAAAGGCTGGATTAAAATCAATACTGATGGAGCTACAAAGGGCAATCCGGGTAGAGCCGGTATTGGCGTGGTCTGTCGAAATCATGAGGGATCAATGCTTTATTGGGAATTGCAGGGTTTGGGTAGAGCCACAAATAATGAAGCAGAAGCCATTGCTATCAAATTGCCTCTATTTGGGCAGTTACTCAGGGTCACAAGAGGATAATTCTTGAATCTGATTCTCAAATTCTGGTTGGAGCTCTAGACTGCATGAGGAACTTTTCATTGAACGCTTGGAGGTTGAGGATTCTGGTCTCTCAAATCAAGAAATTATGGAGGGAATTAGATGATGTGATTCCCGTATATGTGAGCAGAGATTTCAACAAAGCGGCCGATTTCCTGGCTAAGATGGGTGCTGCGAAAGAGGTAGGGGTGCAGCTGCACAGTGACATGCCTATTGCAGATGAGGTGATTAGGCAGGGCCTTGAAAGATCCTTGAGACAATGATCAATGAAAAAGCTAAGTATGGTTTTTGTCGCGATTTCGTGACCTGTTGCGCCATCGCGGCCATTGGCGGAAAAGCTGTCACGATATCGCGACATGTTGTGTCGTCGTGGCTGCTGGAGAAATGTTGTCGCGATATCGTGACATGTTGCACCGTCGCTGCCGCCGAGGGAAAGTTGTCGCGATATCGCGACATGTTGCGCTGTTGCGGCCGATGTGAGAAAGTTGTCGCGATATCGCGACATGTTGCATCGTCGCTGCCATCGAGGGGAAGTTGTCGTTGAAAGATCCTTAAGACAAATGATCAATGAAAAAGCTAAGTATGATTTTTGTCATGATTTCGCGACCTGTTGCGCCATCGCGGCCATTGGAGGAAAACTGTCGCGATATCGCGACATGTTGCGCCGTCGCGGCCAAGGGAGGAAAGTGGTCGCGATATCGCGACATGTTGCACCGTCGATGCCGTCGAGGGAAAGTTGTCGCGATATCGCGACATGTTGCGCTGTTGCGGCCGATGTGGGAAAGTTGTCGCGATATCGTGACATGTTGCGCCGTCGCTGCCGCCGAGGGGAAGTTGTCGTTGAAAGATCCTTAAGACAAATGATCAATGAAAAAGCTAAGTATAATTTTTGTCGCGATTTCGTGACCTGTTGCGCCATCGCGGCCATTGGAGGAAAACTGTCGCGATATCGCGACATGTTGCGCCGTCGCTGCCAAGGGAGGAAAGTGGTCGCGATATCGCGACATGTTGCACCGTCGCTGCCATCGAGGGAAAGTTGTCGCGATATCGCGACATGTTGCGCTGTTGCGGCCGATGTGGGAAAGTTGTCGCGATATCGCGACATGTTGCGCCGTCGCTGCCGTCGAGGGGAAGTTGTCGTTGAAAGATCCTCAAGACAAATGATCAATGAAAAAGCTAAGTATAATTTTTGTCGCGATTTCGTGACTTGTTGCGCCATCGCGGCCATTGGAGGAAAACTGTCGCGATATCGCGACATGTTGCGCCGTCGCTGCCAAGGGAGGAAAGTGGTCGCGATATCGCGACATGTTGCACCGTCGCTGCCGCCGAGGGAAAGTTGTCGCGATATCGCGACATGTTGCGCTGTTGCGGCCGATGTGGGAAAGTTGTCGCGATATCGCGACATGTTGCGCCGTCGCTGCCATCGAGGGGAAGTTGTCGTTGAAAGATCCTTAAGACAAATGATCAATGAAAAAGCTAAGTATGATTTTTGTCGCGATTTCGCGACCTGTTGCGCCATCGCGGCCATTGGAGGAAAACTGTCGCGATATCGCGACATGTTGCGCCGTCGCTGCCGCCGAGGGGAAGTTGTCGCGATTTCGCGACATGTTGCGCCGTCGCGGCCAAGGATGGAAAGTTGTCACGATTTCGCGACATGTTGCGCCGTCGCTGCCGTCGAGGGAAAGTTGTCGCGATTTCGCGACATGTTGCGCCGACGCGGCCAAGGGAGGAAAATTGTCGCGATTTCGTGACATGTTGCGCCGTCGCGGCCAAGGGAGGAAAGTTGTCGCGATTTCGCGACATGTTACGCCGTCGCGGCCGCTGGAGGAAAGTTGTCGCGATTTCGCGACGTGTTGCGTCGTTGTGGCTGCTGCTAGATTTTTGTCGCGATTTCGCGACATGTCGCGATTTCGTGCCAGGTTGACTTTTTTGCGGTCAGAGGTGTCTTGTGTCGCGATTTCGCGACTTGTAGCTTTTTCGCGGACAGAGGTGAAGTTGGTGTTTGCTGCGTGTTTTCGCGATAAGTTGTTGTAACTGACCTATCAGCTCTCTCAGCTAGCTTGGTATTGGTTCAAGAGATTTGGATCCAAGTGCAAATCTTCCTCTTCTCTTGTAATCATGTGCTTTCATTGTTTTCGGTTGGGATGTATCTTATCCCAATTGTAACTGATCAATGTTTTAATACAAGTTTTTTCAATTTTTTCAAAAAAATATTAAAATTCATTTAAATTCCCTATATTCAATTAAAAAACCATTTAGTTGCCAAAATACTAGGTATGGCAAACATTATGTATAACGTGATACTTATACTACTGTTATATAACCTGGTAGGCATAACAGCTAGAAAGGAAAATATAACCATGATATTGTTTTTTAATAACCTTCCAGCCTTAATATTTGGTGATCCAGGTTGAATTAAGTTTTAGCCTTTTATTATCACCGTTAACCTTCCCTCATCTTATCTGATATTTATACTTTGAAACCACGGAGAGTTGTCATACTTTGAAACCACAGAGAGTTGTCGGAAGTTACACACTGACTGATTGGTTTTTCTATATTCCCTCTAATATATTTAAAAATAAAAAATTATAATAATTAGTTTAAAGTTATTTGTTTAAAAAATTAAAATTAAAATAAAAATAAGTAAAGATTTTAAAACTTGATGGCCCTTAGTCAACCAAAAAAACTGACTTCTTTATTTTGCCAAAAAAAACGAACACACTCTAACATAGATTCTCTTGTAGTTTTATCTAATTCCAAGGCACAACTTTATCTCTTTGCTGGCAATTTACAAGTGGGACTGAACCATCCAGAATTCCCTTCGAGAACATCGAAAATCGATACATAATATAATATTCGGTGAGGAATTCCTTTATAAAGATCCAATTTGGTTACTGTAGTATGCCTTGCTAAGTGCTTATGGTTTTTCTGTGAGTAAAGAACAAAGAAATAATAGCCGGAACAACAATGAGAGGAAGTTTTTGTGTTGTGTTTCTACTCCTCCTATTGTTTGTTAGCCTTGGTATGGAAATATTGATTCCTTATACTTATACCTTGTCACAGTTTTAAAGTTTTAGATCTTCTTTGGTTTTATATTTATTGCTTTGTTTTCTTTTTTATTAAAAAAAATGAGTTTAAAGGTTTTGTTTGCATGGATACATTCAATATGCAAACTCTCTTATATCAATAGGAGATATTGATCATAAAACTCACCTATTTCACTTCAAAGGATTCCATAATTTAGAAGAGACCTCCTATTTGTTGCACATGGAGATCTTGAAAGCAAAATTTGGCATGAAATATTTGGTCATCTCAGTTAAAACTACCTAAAGAAATTAAAGACCCATAAAATGGTAACAAGATTACCTCAAGTATCCTCTATTGATGGGGTATCTCCTGGATGTGCTCTTGGGAAGCAACATCAAGACCTCTTCCATCCAAGTGGTTCTCTAAAGACCTCATCCCCTCTAGAGTTAGTCCATAGTGACTTGATGGTCTTCCCAGAACCTTCTTTCAAAGGAGTAAAATATGCTTTATCCTTAATTGATGAATTTTCTAGAAGAACTTGGGTCTACTTCCTAAAATACGAAAGTGATGTTCTATCTCACTTCAAAATATTCAAAGTCTTAGTTGAAAATCAAGCCTCTACCAAAATAAAGCAAATTCATACATATAATGGGAGGGAATACATCAGAAATGAGTTTTCAAAATTTTTATCAAGTCATGGCATAATTCATCAACATTCTATCTCCCACAATCAGTAGCAAAATGACATTGCAAAAAGAAAAAACCAAACTTTTAAAGGAAATGGTAAATTGTATGCTCCACTCAAGGGATCTTCCAAAAGTTTTTCGGGCATAAGAAATTAACTGTACCAACTATATTCAAAACCACACACCTCATAAATATCTTGGCCATTTAACTATCGAGGAAACATGTACTGGCTCAAAAAATGATGTATCTTTCTTAAATATTTTTGGGTGTACTGCTTGGGCGCATATTCCAAAGAAGAAAAGGAAGGCTCTAGATAAAAAAGCAAAATTCTCATCTTTATTGGTTATTGTGAGGAAATAAAAGCATACAGGCTCCTTGATCCCACAACGCATGTGGTATTTTTTATAGAAATGCCCAATTTGATGAAACATTCCCTCATAAATATACTCAACCATCCTCTTCCTCCATTAAGTCTCTTGAGCCTTCTCCAATAATAGAGCCTCAATATAATGAAGAACCAACTTTAGAGATTAATTTAGAGATCAATGATCAAGATAAGGATCCTCAAACTCCAACTGAAAGTCCTAACACTCCTACTAATCCTTCCATTATGCCAAAATGGGTCTGCACCGTTGTTAAAGAAGCTACTCCCTACATCCAATATCTTCCATCATCCAGATTAGGCAACTTCGTAGGCTTTGGTCTTGTATGTCAATCGATTTCTACTAATTCTCAATCATTCAAAGAAGCAACAGGTATTAAATAATGGGATGATGTCATGGAGAATGAATTCTCTTTCTTAATCAAAAACAAAACTTGGGATCTAGTTCCCCTACCCAAAGAAAGGAAATTAGTTCACTATAAATTGATTTACAGAATAAAATATGAACCTAATGGAGAAATTGACAAACACAAAGCTTGCTTGGTAGCCAAATATTTCTCTCATATTGAAGAAATTGATTATTCTAAAACCTTTGCACCTGTTGCCAAAATGGATTCTATTAGTTTGGTTCTTCCTCTAGTTGCTTCCCAAAAGTGGTATGTCTTTCAAATGGATGTAAAAAATGCTTTCTTACATGGGGACTTAAAGAAAGAGATATTCATGGAGCAACCTATTGGTTTTAGTAAATACTCCTCCCTTTTTTGTATGCTAAGGAAGTCTCTCTATAGCCTCAAACAAGCTTCTAGAGCTTGGTATGAAAAATTTGGACTCCTTCCTTCTTTCCTTAGGTTTTTATCATTGTGATTTTGATCATAAAGTCTACATTTGGAGATATGAAGAAAAAATCACCATAATTTTTCTCATTGTTGATGACCTACTACTCACTGGTAGTAACATCACTCACAATCATACTATCAAGGACTCCCTTGAAAATCAAGCCTCTACCAAAATAAAGCAAATTCATACAGATAATGGAGGGGAATACTTCAAAAATGAGTTCTCAACATTTTTATCAAGTCATGGCATAATTCATCAATATAATGTCACCCATAATCCATAGAAAATTGACATTGCTAAAAGGAAAAACCAAACTTGAAAGGAAATGGCAAAGTGTATGCTCCACTCAAGGGATATTCCAAAAGTATTTTTGGGTAGAAGAAATTAACCGTGGCAACTATATTCAAAACCACACCTCATAAATATCTTGGTCATTTAACTCTCAAGGAAACATGGATTCGCTCAAAACCTGATGTCTCTTTCTTCAAAAAATTTGGGTGTACTGCTTGGGCGCATATTCTAAAGAAGAAAAGTAAAGCTCTAGATAAAAAAGCAAAAAGCTTGTCTTTATTGGTTATTGTGAGGAAATAAAAGCATACAAACTCCTTGATCCCACAATGCAGGTCGTATTTTTTATAGGAATGTCCAATTTGATGAAACATTCCCTCATAATTATCCTCAACCATCCTCTTCCTCCATTAAGTCTCTTGAGCCTTCTCCAATAATAGAGCCTCAATATAATGAAGAACCAACTTTAGAGATTAATTTAGAGATTAATGATCAATATGAGGATCCTACAACTCCAAATGAAAGTCCTACCACTCCTACTAATCCTTCCATTATGCCAAAATGGACCCGCACCATTATTAAAGAAGCTACACCCTACATCCAAGATCTTCCATCATCCATATTAGGCAACTTCGTAGCCTTTGGTCTTATCTGTCAATCTATTTCCACTGATCCTCAATCCTTCAAATAAGCAACTGGTATTAAACAATGAGATGATGCCATGGAGAATGAATTCTCTTTCTTTATAAAAAATAAAACTTTGGATCTAGTTCCCCTACCTAAAGGAAGAAAATTAGTTCACTGTAAATGGATTTACATAACAAAATATGGACATAATGGAGAAGTTGAAAAACACAAATCTTGCCTGGTAGTCAAATATTTCTCTCAAATTGAAGAAATTTATTATTATGAAACCTTTGCACCAGTTGCCAAAATGGATTATATTAGACTGATTCTTGCTCTAGTTGCTTCCCAAAAGTGGTTTGTCTTCAAATGGATGTAAAAAATGCTTTCTTACATGGGTACTTAAAGGAATAGACATTCATAGAACAACTTGTTGATTTCACTAAAGAATCCTCCCTTGTTTGTAGGTTAAGGAAGTCTCTCTATGGCCTCAAACAAGCTCCTGGAGCTTGGTATGAAAAAACGGACTTCTTCCTTCTTTCCTCAGGTTTTTCTCATTGTGATTCTTATCACACAGTCTACATTTAGAGAGATGAAGAAAAAATCACCATACTTTTTCTCTATATTGATGACCTACTACTCACTGGTAGCAACATCACTCACATTCAGACTATCAAGGACTCCCTTTCTAAAAAAATTGAAATGGCTGATCTGGTTTTAGCTCATTACTTCATTGGAATTCAAATAAATCAAAAATATACTCTAGACCTTATTCAAAGGTTTAAGATGACACACTGTAAATCTTATCCTACATATTTTTAGTCTAAAGTCACTCTAAGTACTTTATGCATATCCGCTCTATGTGATGAAACTCTATACCATCAGCTTGTAGGAAGTCTATTATACCTTACTCATACTTGCCTAGATATCTCATATGTTTTTGGCTTGATATCCATATTCTCACATCAATCTCATTTTAATCATTGACAAGCAGCAAAATGAATCCTCTGTTACTTGCAAGGAACTCCTCACTTTGGGATCTTATATGAGGGAAAATATATGGATATCTATGGGTACATAGATTTTGATTGGGCAAGTATAGTAGAAGACAAATTTTAAACTTTTGTCTGACTTTTATCTTGGTTTTGCACCAATTGCTTGGTTATGCAAAAAACAATAGGCAGTGGCCTTATCATCTACAGATTCAAAATACAGGGTAGCAATTTTGGTAAGTGAGGCAGCTCTTTGGCTTTGTCAAATACTAAGAGAATTTGTTTTTTCACATGACAAACCTATTACTCTTTGGTGTGAGAATCAGAGCACAATTCATATTGCATGTAATCCAGTTGAGCACCAGCGCACCAAGCACATTGAGATTCACATGTACTTCATTTGGTAGCATATTCAGAGAGGGGATATATACTTGGACTATATTCCTACTAAAAATAAAATTGTAGACATATTCAACAAGTCATTTCTTTCTATGTGTTACATTCAATTGCGAGAGAAACTTGGAGCAAAACAACTGCATTAAAACAACATAGGTCTTTCACCTCTCCTTTCTTCTTATTATTTTATTCTTTGGAGGACGGTTTTTTTCCATGTATTTTTTTTATCATCTCTCCTAAAAAATTTAAATTGTACATGAGTACCTCATCAGCCCAAGTTGCCAGGACTCATTCTTTTTTTGAGGATAATATTTTCCATCCAAAGACATACCTCTATATTTATTTATTTTATACATGGTTTTTCCCAAGAGGTTTTTTTCACCATCTATATATTGTAAGTGAGTACCTTATCAGGCCATGTTGTCGAGACTCATCCTTTTTTTTGGGTCAATGAGGATAATCTTCGCAAACCGAAGATATACCTCTTCCTTTTTGGTAGATGGTTTTTTCCCATGTGGTTTTTACCATCTCATCAAATAATATCATTGTACATGAGTACCTCATCACGCCCTATTATAGGGACTCATTTGTATCATATAACCCTAGTATCACGTAAGGGGGCGTGTTAGAATAAGTAATTATTATCTTATTTTCTAATAGGATATACATACTTGGTTTCCACTCCTCCATGGGTTAGGTGAACTCTCAATATAGTCTAGATCGTATTTTATGAGTTTTTGTAATCTAATGGCTCTCAATGATCAACTTTGCTATTTATACAAAGTTGATCAATGGAATAAATGAATTAGTTCTACTCCTTTCTTCATATTTTATGTAATGCTTTGCATGTCTATTTTCGGAAATTCTAACAATGTTAATGTTTCTCACATTGACATTCCCACATTTGAAGGTGTCAAATCTCAAGGATGGTTGGCCAAAATAGAATGTCTTATCTATTCATACCATATTCCAAAAATAAGTTGTATTGCATTAGCAACTTCTAAATTGGGTACCCAAGCTTATCAATGGTTTTTATAGTAGCTTTGCCAACATGGTAGATCTCTTTTATGACCTAACTTCAAGGAATAATATCTCCAAAGGTTTGACAAGGGATCTTTCGCATCATATATGGTATGTCATACATAAACTAAGCAAAAAATAACAATGGAAGACTATTGCTCTAAGTTCAAAAGTCTCCTCATCTATATCGAATGATTGAGTTCAGTAATGATTGAAATACTAGGTATGGCAAACACTATGTATAACGTGATACTTATACTGCTGTTATATAACCTGGTAGGCATAACAGCTGGAAAGGAAAATAGAACCATGATATTGTTTTTTAATAACCTGCCAGCCTTAATATTTGGTGATCCAGGTTGAATTAAGTTTTAGCATTTTATTATCACCGTTAACCTTCCCTCATCTTATCTGATAGTTATGCTTTGAAACCCCGGAGAGTTGTCGAGTTGAACAGTGACTGATTGGTTTTTCTATATTCCCTCTAATATATTTAAAAATAAAAAATTATAATAATTAGTTTAAAATTATTTGTTTAAAAAATTAAAATAAAAAAATAAAGATTTTAAAACTTGATGGCCCTTAGTCAACCAAAAAAACTGACTTCTTTATTTAAAAAAAAAAAAAAAAAACCAGCACACTCTGACATAGATTCTCTTGCAGTTTTATCTAATTCCAAGGCACAACTTTATCTCTTTGCTGGCAATTTACAAGTGGGACTGAACCATCCAGAATTCCCTTCGAGAACATCGAAAACCGATACATAATATAATATTCGGAAAATAACAGCTGGAAAGGAAAATAGAACCTGGTAGGTATACACAGCTGGTATTACGTGATACTTATACTTCTGTTATATAACCTGGTAGGTATAACAGATGGAAAAGGAAAATAGAACCATGATATTGTTTTTTAATAACCTGCCAGCCTTAATATTTGGTGATCCATGTTGAATTAAGTTTTAGCATTTTATTATCACCCTTAACCTTCCCTCATCTTATCTTATCTGATAGTTATACTTTGAAACCACCGAGAGTTGTTAGAAGTTACACAGTTACTGATTGGTTTTTCTATATTCTCTTTAATATATTTAAAAATAAAAAATTATTGTAATTAGTTTAAAGTTATTTGTTTAAAAAATTAAAATTAAAATAAAAATAAAAATAAGTAAAGATTTTAAAACTTTATGGCCCTTAGTCAACCAAAAAAACTGACTTCTTTATTTTGCCACAAAAAACCAGCACACTTGCACAACTTTATCTCTATCTCTTTGCTGGCAATTTACAAGTGGGACTGAACCATCCAGAATTCCCTTCGAGAACATCATAATATAATATTCGCTCAGGAATTCCTATATAAAGAGCCAATTTGGTTACTGTAGTATGCCTTGCTAAGTGCTTCGCTGGTTCGATTAGGGTTTTTCTGTGAGTAAAGAAGAAAGAAATAATGGCCGGAACAACAATGAGAGGAAGTGTTTGCGTTGTGTTTCTACTCCTCCTGCTGTTTGTTAGCCTCGGTATGGAAATCTTGATTCCTTTATTGTCTTTCTTTTTTTAATACAAACTTATACCTCGTCACAGTTTTAAAGTTTTAGATCTTCTATGGTTTTATCTTTATCGTTTTGTTTTCTTTTTTTTATTAAAAAAAAGTGAGTTTAAAGGTTTTGTTTGCATGTATGCAGAGATAGGGCAGGCGAAAAGAGCGAGAATGTGCAAGTCGCAGAGCCATAAGTTCAAAGGGTATTGCGTGAGCGACACCAACTGCAGAAACGTGTGTAGGACCGAGAGCTTCCCCACCGGCAGCTGCGATCTCCACGCCGTCAGCCGAAAGTGCTTCTGCTATAAACCCTGTCCTTGATATTGAGCTGGACTGAAGTGAATACGATCTAGTGTGAGCAAAAATAAATAAAATATGGTCTCTGTAGGGATGTTTATTTCGTTATGTCTGTCTCTGTGTTGTGTGGATGTTCTTAGCAGTTTAACGTAAAGGGTGTTATTGGAAATTTCTGGTTTTCTTATGCTCACACATAAAACCTGAGACCATCAAAGACACAATGTAGTACGACCAATAAAATAAATCATGGATATCCGAAAGGATTTTTATTTTCTTATGTCTGTGTGTCTGTATTGTTTGTAGTACGAGGAATAAAATAAATCATGGATATCCGAAAGGATGTTTATTTTGTTATGTCTGTGTGTCTGTATTGTGTGGATGTTCTTACCAGTTTAACGTAAAATGGTGAATGATGCTATTGAAATGAGTTCTGTTTGCTTTACGATATGTTGTCGATGTGAAAGCTAATAACTCATAAAGGAGTAACTCATTTTAATTTTAAATAATAATATTATAATCTACCTTAAATGGAAAGCTATAAATCATAAAGGAGTTTACCAATTGTGAATGTTACGAAGTTATGAATGGAAAGCTATAACTCATAAAAATTGGTTACAAATTATATATATCAAGTCTATATCAAGTATATCAAGTTGGTTATAGCAGAGAGTAGATAAGTGGTAGAACTCCTGAATGATATACAATGTATTTCTTTAGCTTATATTTATAGAGTTATCATCACCTCCATAATGCATTGTATTTTTACCACTTTTTATTTACAGTATATTTTAGTCATATTGCAGAATTCTATTCTTTCATATTTTTTATGATAGATCTCTCCCAATGCATATATTCTCAAAAGCTAACAAGATGAAGGCCACTAAATATACCAAGATCAAGGTTAGAATTTTGACAAGAAGGTTAAAGGAGAAAGGAGATAGAAGAAGCCACCAAATCTAGAATATTTGAAGATATTCATTGAAGTCTAGAAGGCTTATTCAGAGAAAGGAGATTGTTCGTTTCTATAGCAAAAATTTGAAGGGTTCAAGAAGGAAAGATTCAGCTATAATTTGGAGGAGTTTCCTACCAAATTTAGGATATTTTAGGATAAAATCTCAGAGGATAAATTATCCACATTAGAATAAAAAAATATCAAAGTTACAGGTAGCAATTTAGGCAAAATTATTAGTTGCTAAGATATATATTTTGAGGGAGCATCATGAAGGATAGTTGAGGCCAACAAACTACATTTTCAGGTAGCAAGTTAGAATATTTTAAATCTACAAATTGGTGGGTTAAAAAGCTAGTTTAGGCAGCAAGGATTAGCTATGATTTCATCTATTACAAGGTAAAAATTGGGTGATTCAAATCATCGAGATATCCATCATCTATAGAGGTCAGTAAGGTATGCAAATTTGGTGCAAAATGTTCATTACTTGAACATTAGTTACTTAGTTTAGTATTAAGTTTTATTAAGCACTATATTAGAGTTTAAAAATTACAAAGAGAATGTTACATATTAAATTCTTCAAGGGAGTATAAAATATGGTTTCATATAAGGTTAACATCTACACATCAAAAAAAGGAGTTAGATATATTTCAAGAGAAATAAGAATATCAACTTCCCATTACCTAATTGAAGCAATGTATACATTACTCTTAAGTGAGAGTTGCATAGATTTTAGTGCATCCTATGAGTTACTTTTAAGATTTATCAAATGGAGTAATAAGGAGTTATTTAAGGTACATTAAGTATTTAAGTTAAAGGTGGAAATTAGTGCAATATTAAGCCATTCAAAAGGGCATATTAGTTGTATGATTAAAATATTGGATTCATTATTGCAAAGTTAACCAACCAAAGGAATTATAGGAGAAAGTTGTTTTTTAATGAAGGCAACATAAAAAAAAAAAAATTCCACCTAGAATTATAGCAAAATGCTACCATATCAAGGAAGCAAGATAGCTTTAAAAAGAGACTATAAAGTATCAAGTTTTTCATATAATTTAAAGTAGAATAGTTTACTTTATTGCATCATATTTGTATTGTCCTACATAGAAAAATGAGAACATAGTTCATACAGTTTAAATACACTACAACAACAAGCTTACTACTATATATAAGTGATCGAACCATCAAGATTAATGAATAAACTATGAAGGAATGGAGGTGAACCAACTAAGGGCTCAACAACAAAGTTTTTTAGGGTGCCTAAAAACACCAAATTAAATGTCATAGGTCTCATTGAAGTAACACTCACAAGGCAAGAAGATTCTACAATGAAAAGAGACCAAGTTGGGTAGCATAATGGTGTTAGAAAAGTAAGTTTAATGTATCACTAACAAGGACAACATCATAAGAGAAAAATGTAACGTAAAGAGCTAGGTGTAAGTAAAGAGACTCATTATCCAAGTGAACCACGATAATAGCTTGGAATAATAGTGATAGTCATGAAGCAAGCACCTTATAATCACCAGCATTGAAATAAGCACCTTAGAACCACCTATATTGGAGAGCATCACCACTCACTAACAACTAGCAATAGTTAACAAGAGTGTTAAAAAAATAAGGGAGCTAAGAGAGTAGCTACATGCAACTAAGAGTGTTACCACTTACCACCTTGAGTGATGGAATCTAATACCACTTGACACAAAAAAAGAACAAGAAGAGCTCTTGTAACATCTACAATATTTAATGCTTGCAAATAAGGTAAGCACCCAAGTAATGCCTCATTCAAACTAGTGAAGCCAAGCATTTATTACTTAGCACACTCAAAAGTAACACCTATGTTACCAATATTAACATCATCTAACATGCCTTACATACCAGTACCACCTAGTAAGGAGTTACAAGCTCAAATTTATTGTATATGCTATTTGGTATACATTGAAAAGGGAGGTAAAGACTCTTAAATACCTCTATCTAAAAGGAGAACATGTAAGACCATTGCATACTCGGGTTAATCAACGTTAAAGCAGAATATATTGTAGTCCAAGTGCACTAACAAAAATTTTCCATTCAATTAAGCATAATACCTCATGAAATGAGAAGATACAACAATCAAAGGGCTCAAAGTGTAGTCAAGGTCTATTTCAAGCATATAGTGCATTTCAAAAAGGTATAAGTACATTGTCTGTAATATTTACTTTCTCTAAGTGCAAAGGAGTTATAAGATTATTTATTTTTAAGGTTATTTAATTATTTGATAGGAGAAATAAGGAGTTAATACCTGATATTGATTATTAAAGTTTTTAGAAATCCAATTAAAGGAAGAATTTTATATTAGTAAGAGCTTTCAAATTATATTGCTTGAAATTCTAACATTATAATATTTACAAATAATAAAATTAGGAGATATAAGGATTTCTACCTTGAATAGTTAAATTGTTAGTTTGAAAATATTATTATTTTCTAAAGTTCCAAATTAGGGAGACAATGAATAGTACACCAAAATCTAGAACATTGGAATTTAGAAAATTAAGTCATTGAAATTTAGAGAATTGAAAGAAACTCTTAAAATATTTGATCAAAGAGTTTGAATTTATTATTTTCACACTAGTCTCTTATAAAAATTAAGGGGACTAAGGAATCTAACTATAGAGTCTTGAAATTTAGAGAACTTCATAAAAATAAAAGGTGCATCAATAGGGAGAAATAAGGTGAAATTTCATAGTTGAACTTTCGGAATTCAACTCAAAGAAATTTAAATCAAGCACTTTTTCAAGACCATAGCATATTGTAATAACTTGGGAGATATGAGAGATTCTACAAAACTTGATATTAATAGTATTTTATCAAGTTTGATCATATATCAAATTAACTAGGGAGTCATAAGGTAGACTACTACAAAGGTTCTATCAAAAATATTCACTCTTCCTCCAAAATAAAGCTAGTGATGCATCCATTGATTTATCTTCTATAACGGTCCCAATATAGCCATGTCAACTAATTATTTTTATTATTATCTTTAGCCATATATTTAGTTAATTAGCCCATGATAATTAGGGCTAGGTTATTATTAATTTCATCTATAAATAGAAATGATATTTTATTAGGTTGGATCATGGAATAATTTAGATTTAAGTCACCTTGGTGTTCATAAGAGACTTTGCCCTCTCAAATTAGCTATTTATTTGCTATTGCATTAATTTTTTTCTAGATTTGATATTTGCATATTGTTCTTGTATTTGTATTTGAATTATTATTGTTCATGGTGTTTTAATATTGAATTATTATTATGATATTAAATATTTATATGGTATCATAACAAGTGGTATCAAAGCGCAATTATGGAACAAGTGGAAATTAATTAAGATATTTGGTGCCATAAAAATAAAGCTTTCAATATTTTGAAAAAAATTACATTTGATTTCCTCAAACTAATTAGGATTTTTTTAATTATTTGGCTCAAATTCCTCCCTATTTTATATTAATAATTAAATTAAATAAAATTTAATTTAATAATTAATAAGAGAGCAAGAATTCACTTTTCATTTGTATTGCCTTTCTTCTCATTGTTTATCCACCATTTCACATTTTATTTTTTGAAGTATTTTACCCCCAACATTCACGTTTCATTTTTTAAATCATTAAACACTCCCTCGTAATTTGTATTTATGTTCTTCTTTCTACATATTTCCCAAAATTAATTAGGTATTTTCAAATTATTCAATGTAAACCCTCTCCCTACTTTAAACTAATAATTAAATCAAATAAATTTTAATTAAATTTTCAATAGATAGCAAACATCCATTTTCCTTTGTTTTTTATTCTTTTTTGTAATTTTAGTTATTTGGTGCAAATTGCTACCTTATATTAATAAAAAAATTAAATTATTATTATTATTATTATTACTATTATTTTTCAGATTTGGTTAGCATGAGAAATGTCTATGATCCACACATAGGGTTGAGCAGAGCTATACTTATCAATAGATAATTTAACACACATCCACTACCTCACATGCTCACCCATGCCAAAATTAGAGAACTAGCATTATGTTGTCTTTTTATTGTGTCTTCCTCCACTTTGTGTCTCCACCATATCACATTTTATTTTATTTTTAATTACTAAACACCCACTCCTACTTTCATTTCATATTAATTTCAAATTAGTAAACACTCACTCATAGTTTTCACATTTCTTTTTTATTTTCACATTTTTTTTTAATTATTAAACATCCACACCTACTTTAACTTCATATATATATATATATACCTCACTTTCACTTCACACTTATTTTTAAAATATTAAACCTCCCCATTATTAAACATTCCCCATTAATTTTTTAATTATTGGTTGGGCATGACTTATCCCCCACCCAACACATCTAGTTTTTTTCTCCTCCTTCCTTTTCATTTGTTTTTTATTCTTCTTTGTACTTCTCACAATTAAGTAGGGTTGTTATTTTGGTTATTTGGTGTAAATCCTTACCTTATCTTTTTACTTCTTGTGTCTTCCTCACTATGTTTGCAAAGGACCACTTCAGAGAAGGAGGTAGAGGGAGGACCATCCAAGGATCCTTACTGTTAGCCATGGATAGGAAGAAATCAGTTTTAAACTGTGATGATTATGTGATAAGATACAAAAAATAAAAATAACCTAGTTTTTTTTTAAAGTGTTATATTTAAAAAAAAACCAAACCTAAGTCCTACAATCCACATCCATTCCACCTTACTAAGGCTTTTGCATACTATGGTAGTAACACTGTGTGCAACCCTTAGCAAAACTCTATTCTTGAAAACCCAATCATTTTCTGTCATATATATATATAATTGTTAGGTTTTTATATTACCATTAAATATTCATCATATAATATTACTAAAAACTTATTTAATTTCCTTATAATCAATTAAAATAACCATTACATTTTATTAAAGTAATTACTTACTAAAATACTAGGTATGCCAAAATACTATGTATGGCAAATACTATGCATAACCTGATACTGATACTTCTATTATATAACCTGGTAGGCATAACATTTGGGAAGTAAAATAGAACCATGATATTGCTTTTTTATAACCTACCAACCATAATATTTGGCTATCCATGTTGAATTAAGTTTTAGCATTTTATTATCATTGCTAGCCTTCCGTCATCTTATCTAATAGTAATAATTTGAAACCATGGAGGATTTTTGGAATTTACACAGAGATTTATTGGAAGTTAAACACTGAATGATGGGCTTTTCTAGATTTAGTATAACATATTTAAAAAATATATAATTATTATTTTGAAATTACTTATTTAAAAAATTAAAACTTAAATTAGTAAATATATGACCCTTAGTCAACCAAAACCCACAAAAAAGCAACACACTCTAACATATATTCTCTTGCAGTTTTATATAATCCCAAGGCACAACTTTATCTCTTTGCTGGAAATTTACAAGTGGGACTGAACCATCCATAATTTCCTTCGAGAACATCGAAAACCGATACATAATATAATATTTGTTGTGGAATTCATTTATAAAGAACCAATTTGGTTACTGTAGTATGCCTTGCTAAGTGCTTTTCTGGTTCGATTAGGATTTTTCTGTGAGTACAAAATAAAGAAATAATGGTCGAAACAACAATGAGAGGAAGTGTTTGCATTGTGTTTCTACTCCTCCTGCTATTTTTTAGCCTCAATATGGAAATATTGATTCCTTATACTTATACCTATTCATAGTTTTAAAGTTTTAGATCTTCTTTGGTTTTATATTTATTGCTTTATTTTCTTTTTGAATTAAAAAAAAGTGAGTTTAAAGGTTTTGTTTGCATGGAGACCTTCAATATGCAAACTCTCTTATATCAATAAGAGATGTTGATTATAAAACTCACCTATTTCACTTCAAAGGATTTCATAATTCAGAAGAGACCTCCTATTTTGTTGCACATTGATATCTTGAAAGCAAAATTTGGCATGAAATATTTGGTCATCTCAGTTTCAACTACCTAAAGAAATTAAACACCCATAAAATGGTAACAATATTACCTCAAGTCTCTTCTATTGATGGGGTATGTCCTGGATGTGCTCTTGGGAAGCAAAATCAAGATCTTTTCTATCCAAGTGGTTCTCTAAAACCCTCATCCCCTCTATAGTTAGTCCATAGTGACTTGATGGTCTTCCCAGAACATTCTTTCAAAGGAGCAAAATATGCTTTATTCTTCATTGATGAATTTTCCAAAAGAACTTGGGTATACTTCCAAAAATACAAAAGTGATGTTCTATCTCACTTCAAAATATTCAAAGCCTTAGTTGAAAATCAGGCCTCTACCAAAATAAAGAAAATTCATATAGATAATGGGGAGGAATACTTGAGCAATGAGTTTTCAAAATTTTTATCAAGTCATGGAATAATTCATCAACGTTCTGTCTCCCATAATCCACAACAAAATGGCATTGCAAAAAGGAAAAACCAAACATTAAAGGAAATGGTAAACTATATGCTCCACTCAAGGGATCTTCCAAAAAAAATTTGGGCAGAAGAAATTAATTGTGCCAACTATATTCAAAACCAAACACCTCATAAAGCTCTTGCCATTTAACTATCGAGGAAACATGGACTGACTCAAAACCTTGTCTCTTTCTTCAAGATTTTTGGGTGTACTACTTTGGCATATATTCCAAAGAAGAAAAGGAAGGCTCTAGATAAAAAATGAAAAAGCTCATCTTTGTTGGTTATTGTGAGGAAATAGAAGCATACAGGCTCATTACTTCCTTGGAATTCAAATAAATCAAACAAATGCATGAATTTATTTGTATCAACAAAAAATACATTCTAGAACTTCTTCAAAGTTTTAATATGACAAATTGTAAATCTTCTCCTACACATTTTTAGTTTGAAGTCGCTCTATGTACATTCTGCATATCCCCTTTATGTGATGCAACTCTATACCGTCAGCTTGTAGTAAGTTTGTTATACATTACTCATACTTGCCCAAATATCTCATATGTTGTTGGCTTGATATCCATATTCTCACATCAATTTCATTTTAATCATTGGCAATCAGCAAAAATAATCCTTTGCTACTTGCAAGGAACTCCTCACTTTGGGATCTTATATGAGAGAAAATATATGGATATCATTGGATACACGGATTCTAATTAGGCAGATTTAGTAGAAGACAGATGTTCAACTTCTATATATGTCTTTTGTCTTGGTTCTTCATCAATTGCTTTGTTATGCAAAAAACAACATGCCAATCATCTACAGAGGCAAAATACAGGGTAGCTATTTTGGTATTTCAGCAAGCTCTTTGGCTTTGTCAGATACTAAGAGAATTTTGTTTTTCACATGATAAACCTATTATTCTTTGGTGTGACAATCAGAGCACAATTCATATTACACATAATCCAGTTGAGCATCAATGCACCAAACACATTGAGATTAACATGCAATTCATTCGGTAGCATATTCAGAGAGGATATATATACTTGGACTATATTCCCACTGAAAATCAAATTGTAGACATCTTCACCAAGTCATTTCTTTCTCCGTGTTACATTCAATTGTGAGAGAAACTTGGAGTAAAACAATTGCATTAAAACAACATAGGTATTTCACCTCTCCTTTCTTCTTATTATTGTATTCTTTGGAAGATGGTTTTTCCCATGTATTTTTTTTATCATCTCTCCTATAAAATATAAATTGTACATGAGTACCTCATCAGGCCAAGTTGCCAGGAATCATTCTTTTTTTTAGGATAATCTTTTCCATCCGAAGACATACCTCTATATTTATTTTTTTATATATGGTTTTTTCCCAAGAGGTTATTTTTCACCATCTATATATTGTAAATGAGTACCTCATCAGGCCAATTTGTGGGTACTCATCCTTTTTTTTTGTCAATGAGGATAATCTTCACAAACCGAAGATATGCCTCTTCCTTTTTTGGTAGATATTTTTTTTCCATGTGGTTTTTACCATCTCATAAAATAATATCATTGTACATGAGTACCTCATCAGACTCTATTATAGGGACTCATTTGTATCATATACCCCTAGTATCACTTAAGGTGGGTGTTAGAATAACTAATTGTTCTCTTATTTTCTACTAGGATAGACATACTTGAGTTTCCACTCCTCCATGAGCTAGATGAACTCTCAATATAGTCTAGATCAAATTTGAAGAGTTTTTGTAATCTAACAGCTCTCAATGATCAACTTTGCTATTTATACAAAGTTGATCAATGGAATAAATCAATTAGTTCTACTTCTTTCTTCATAATTTGTGTAATGCTTTGCCTGTCTATTTTGGGAAATTCTAACAATGTTAATATTTCTCACATTGACATTCCCACCTTTGAAGGTGTCAAATCTCAAGGATGGTTGGCCAAAATAGAATGTCTTATCTATTCATACCATATTCCAAACATAAGTTGTATTGCATTAGCATCTTCTAAATTGGGTACCCAAGCTTATCAATGGTTTTTATAGTAGCTTTACCAACATGGTGGATCTCTTTTATGACCTAACTTCAAGGAATAATTTCTCCAAATATTTGACAAGGGATATTTCACATCATATATGGTATGTCATACATAAACTAAGCATAAAAGAACAATGGAAGACTATTGCTCTAAGTTCATAAGTCTCATCATCTATACCGAATGATTGAGTTTAGTAATGGTGGTATCTACCTTTCACTATAGCCTTAAGGATAAAATTTGAAAGGAAGTCAACATGCATGATCTTTATACTCTTGATGATGCATAAAGTATAGCTCTAACATCATAACTAATGCTCCAAGATTTAAGTCCTCTTTATAGGCGTGATTTCAACTCTCAGTACAATATTGACCATTCCAAGGGCTTCATTTTTTTCAAATGTCATTCTCATCACACTTGATATTAGACGTGTGAAATAATCCCTAAAGGCTTTTAATTTTTTTAATTCTTGAGGTCATAAACCCTATAGATGAGCTCATGTCAATAAAATTACATATTAGATCATGGTTACTTCTATACAAAATAATTTTAACCACTAAACTTTGTTCAATAACAAGTTTGGGATGGTGGGCACCCTAGGGAAGAAAACCTTTAACTCTAGACTTGAAGCCTTTATACATTGGCTTCTTGGTTGTGGCAGAGAAGATGGATTTTAAGGCTTCTTTGCTCAAAGATTCATTCTTATCTTCTTGTATCTTCCTTACTATGTTTGCAAAGGACCGCTTGGGAGAAGGGGATAGATGGAGGTCCCTCAAAGGACGATTCATTCTTAGCTTCTTCTTTCTTCCTCACTATGTTTGCAAAGGACCGCTTGATAGAAGGGGGTAGATGAAGGACCATCGAAGGACCCTCACTGGTAGCCATGGATAGGAAGAAAACATTTTTAAACTACGATGATTATGTGATAAGATACAAAAATTAAAAATTACCTGATTTTTTTAAAAGTGATAGATTTAAAAAAATAAACTTAAACCCTACAATCCACATCCATTCTATCTACTAAGGCTTTTGCATACAATGGTAGTGACACTGTGTGCAAACCCTAGAAAAACTCTATATTTAAAAAACCTGATCATTTTTGGCTTTTGCATACAATGGTAGTGACACTGTGTGCAAACCCTAGAAAAACTCTATTTTTAAAAAACCCGATCATTTTTTGATATATATATATATAATTGTTAAATTGTTATATTATTATTATATATTCATCTTATAATATTAAAATTCATTTAAATTCCCTATATTCAATTAAAAAAACCATTTAGTTGCCAAAATACTAGGTATGACAAACATTATGTATGGCATGATACTTATACTGCTGTTATATAACCTGGTAGGCATGACAGCTGGAAAGGAAAATAGAACCGTGATATTTTTTTTTAATAACCTGCCAGCCTTAATACCTGGTGATCCAGGTTGAATTAAGTTTTAGAATTTTATTATCACCGTTAACCTTCCCTCATCTTATTTGATAGTTATACTTTGAAACCCCAAAGACTTGTCGAAAGTTACACAGTGATTGATTGGTTTTTCTATATGCCCTCTAATATATTTAAAAATAAAAAATTATAATAATTAGTTTAAAGTTATTTGTTTAAAAAATTAAAATAAAAATAAGTAAAGATTTTAAAACTTGATGGCCCTTAGTCAACCAAAAAAAACTTACTTTTTTATTTTCCCAAAAAAAAACCAGCACACTCTGATATAGATTCTTGAGGTCATAAACTCTATAGATGATCTTATGTCAATAAACTTACATATTAGATCATGGTTACTTCTATACAAAATAATTGTAACCACTAAAATTTGTTCAATAACAAGTTTGGGATGGTGGGCACCCTAGGAAGAAAACCTTTAACTCTAGACTAGAAGCCTTTATCCATTGGCTTCTTGGTTGTGGCAGAGAAGATGGATTTTAAGTCTTCTTTGTTCAAAGATTCATTCTTAGCTTCTTGTATCTTCCTTACTATGTTTGCAAAGGACCGCTTGGGAGAAGGGGATAGATGGAGGGCCCTCGAAGGACGATTCATTCTTAGCTTCTTCTTTCTTCCTCACTATGTTTGCAAGGACGATTCATTCTTAGCTTCTTCTTTCTTCCTCACTATGTTTGCAAAGGACTGCTTGATAGAAGAGGTTAGATGAAGGATCCTCGAAGGACCCTCACTGGTAGCCATGGATAGGAAGAAAACATTTTTAAACTACGATGATTATGTGATAAGATACAAAAATTAAAAATTACTTGAGTTTTTTTAAAGTGTTAGATTTAAAAAAATAAACCTAAACCCTACAATCCACATCCATTCTACCTACTAAAGCTTTTGCATACAATGGTAGTGACACTGTGTGCAAACCCTAGCAAAACTCTATTTTTAAAAAACCCCATCATTTTTTTGATATTTATATATATAATTGTTATATTATTATTATATGTTCATCTTATAATATTAAAATTAATTTAAATTCCCTATATTCAATTAAAAAAACCATTTAGTTGCCGAAATACTAGGTATATGTATAACGTGATACTTATATTGCTGTTATATAACCTGGTAGGCATAACAGCTGGAAAGGAAAATAGAACCATGATATTGTTTTTTAATAACCTGCCAGCCTTAATATTTGGTGATCCAGGTTGAATTAAGTTTTAGCATTTTATTATCACCGTTAACCTTCCCTCATCTTATCTGATAGCTATACTTTGAAACCCCGGAGAGTTGTCGGGAGTTACACAGTGACTGATTGGTTTTTCTATATTCCCTCTAATATATTTAAAAATAAAAAATTATAATAATTAGTTTAAAATTATTTATTTAAAAAATTAAAATTAAAATAAAAAAAAGTAAAGATTTTAAAACTTGATGGCCCTTAGTCAACAAAAAAACTGACTTCTTTATTTTGCCAAAAAAAAAAAAAAAAAACCAGCACACTCTGACATAGATTCTCTTGCAGTTTTATCTAATTCCAAGGCACAACTTTATCTCTTTTGCTGGCAATTTACAAGTGGGACTGAACCATCCAGAATTCCCTTCGAGAACATCATAATATAATATTCGCTCAGGAATTCCTATATAAAGAGCCAATTTGGTTACTGTAGTATGCCTTGCTAAGTGCTTCGCTGGTTCGATTAGGGTTTTTCTGTGAGTAAAGAAGAAAGAAATAATGGCCGGAACAACAATGAGAGGAAGTGTTTGCGTTGTGTTTCTACTCCTCCTGCTGTTTGTTAGCCTCGGTATGGAAATCTTGATTCCTTTATTGTCTTTCTTTTTTTAATACAAACTTATACCTCGTCACAGTTTTAAAGTTTTAGATCTTCTTTGGTTTTATCTTTATCGTTTTGTTTTCTTTTTTTTATTAAAAAAAAGTGAGTTTAAAGGTTTTGTTTGCATGTATGCAGAGATAGGGCAGGCGAAAAGAGCGAGAATGTGCAAGTCGCAGAGCCATAAGTTCAAAGGGTATTGCGCGAGCGACACCAACTGCAGAAACGTGTGTAGGACCGAGAGCTTCCCCACCGGCAGCTGCGATCTCCACGCCGTCAGCCGAAAGTGCTTCTGCTATAAACCCTGTCCTTGATATTGAGCTGGACTGAAGTGAATACGATCTAGTGTGAGCAAAAATAAATAAAATATGGTCTCTGTAGGGATGTTTATTTCGTTATGTCTGTCTCTGTGTTGTGTGGATGTTCTTAGCAGTTTAACGTAAAGGGTGTTATTGGAAATTTCTGGTTTTCTTATGCTCACACATAAAACCTGAGACCATCAAAGACACAATGTAGTACGACCAATAAAATAAATCATGGATATCCGAAAGGATTTTTATTTTCTTATGTCTGTGTGTCTGTATTGTTTGTAGTACGAGGAATAAAATAAATCATGGATATCCGAAAGGATGTTTATTTTGTTATGTCTGTGTGTCTGTATTGTGTGGATGTTCTTACCAGTTTAACGTAAAATGGTGAATGATGCTATTGAAATGAGTTCTGTTTGCTTTACGATATGTTGTCGATGTGAAAGCTAATAACTCATAAAGGAGTAACTCATTTTAATTTTAAATAATAATATTATAATCTACCTTAAATGGAAAGCTATAACTCATAAAGATTGGTTACGAAGTTATTACCAATCTACCTTAATGTGAAAGCTATTACCAATTGTGAATGTTACGAAGTTATGAATGGAAAGCTATAACTCATAAAACTTGGTTACAAATTATATATATCAAGTCTATATCAAGTATATCAAGTTGGTTATAGCAGAGAGTAGTAGATAAGTGGTAGAACTCCTGAATGGTATACAATGTATTTCTTTAGCTTATATTTATAGAGTTATTATCACCTTCATAATGCATTGTATTTTTACCACTTTTTATTTACATTATATTTTAGTCATATTGCAGAATTTTATTCTTTCATATTTTTTATGATAGATCTCTCCCAATGCATATATTCTCAAAAGCTAACAAGATGAAGGCCACTAAATAGACCAATATCAAGGTTAGAATTTTGACAAGAAGGTTAAAGGAGAATGGAGATAGAAGAAGCCACCAAATCTGGAATATTTGAAGATATTCATTGAAGTCTAGAAGGCTTATTCAGAGAAAGGAGATTGTTCGTTTCTATAGCAAAAATTTGAAGGGTTCAAGAAGGAAAGATTCAGCTATAATTTGGAGGAGTTTCCTACCAAATTTAGGATATTTTAGGATAAAATCTCAGAGGATAAATTATCCACATTAGAATAAAAAAATATCAAAGTTAGTAGCAATTTAGGCAAAATTATTAGCTGCTAAGTTATATATTTTGAGGGAGCATCATGAAGGATAGCTGAAGCCAACAAACTACATTTTCATGTAGCAAGTTAGAATATTTCAAATCTACAAAATGGTGGGTTAAAAAGCTAGTTTAGACAACAAGGATTAGATATAATTTCATCTATTACAAGGTAAAAATTGGGTGATTCAAATCACTGAGATATCCATCATCTATAGAGGTCAGTAAGGTATGCAAATTTGGTGCAAAATGTTCATTACTTGAACATTAGTTACTTAGTTTAGTATTAAGTTTTATTAAGAACTATATTAGAGTTTAAAAATTACAAAGAGAAGGTTACATATTAAATTATTCAAGGGAGTATAAAAGATGGTTTCATATAAGGTTAACACCTACACATCAAAAAAAGGAGTTAGATATATTTCAAGAGAAATAGGAATATCAACTTCCCATTACCTAATTGAAGCAAAGTATACATTACTCTTAAGTGAGAGTTGCATAGATTTTAGTGCATCCTATGAGTTACTTTTAAGATTTATCAAATGGAGTAATAAGGAGTTATTTAAGGTACATTAAGTATTTAAGTTAAAGGTGGAAATTAGTGCAATATTAAGCCATTCAAAAGGGCATATTAGTTGTATGATTAAAATATTGGATTCATTATTGCAAAGTTAACCAACCAAAGGAATTATAGGAGAAATTTGTCTTTTAATGAAGGCAACATAAAAAAAAAAAATTCCACTTAGAATTATAGCAAAATGCTAACATATCAAGGAAGCAAGATAGCTTTAAAAAGAGACTATAAAGTATCAAGTTTTTCATACAATTTAAAGTAGAATAATTTACTTTATTGCATCATATTTGTATTGTCCTACATAGAAAAATGAGAACATAGTTCATACAGTTTAAATACACTACAACAACAAGCTTACTACTATATATAAGTGATCGAACCATCAAGATTAATGAATAAACTATGAAGGAATGGAGGTGAACCAACTAAGGGCTCAACAACAAAGTTTTTTAGGGTGCCTAAAAACACCAAATTAAATGTCATAGGTCTCATTGAAGTAAAACTCACAAGGCAAGAAGATTCTACAATGAAAAGAGACCAATTTGGGTAGCATAACGGTGTTAGAAAAGTAAGTTTAATGTATCACTAACAAAGAGAACATCATAAGAGAAAAATGTAACGTAAAGAGCTAGGTGTAAGTAAAGAGACTCATTATCCAAGTGAACCACGATAATAGCTTGGAATAATAGTGATAGTCATGAAGCAAGCACCTTAGAATCACCAGCATTGAAATAAGCACCTTAGAACCACCTATATTGGAGAGCATCACCACTCACTAACAACTAGCAATAGTTAACAAGAGTGTTAAAAAAATAAGGGAGCTAAGAGAGTAGCTACATGCAACTAAGAGTGTTACCACTTACCACCTTGAGTGATGGAATCTAATACCACTTGACACAAAAAAAGAACAAGAAGAGCTCTTGTAACATCTACAATATTTAATGCTTGCAAATAAGGTAAGTGCCCAAGTAATGCCTCGTTCAAACTAGTGAAGCCAAGTATTTATTACTTACCACACTCAAAAGTAACACCTATGTTACCAATATTAGGATCATCTAACATGCCTTACATACCAGTACCACCTAGTAAGGAGTTACAAGCTCAAATTTATTGTATATGCTATTTGGCATACATTGAAAAGGGAGATAAAGACTCTTAAATACCTCTATCTAAAAGGAGAACATGTAATACCATTGCATACTCGAGTTAATCAACGTTAAAGCATAATATATTGTAGTCCAAGTGCACTAACAAAAATTTTCCATTCAATTAAGCATAATACCTCATGAAATGAGAAGATACAACAATCAAAGGACTCAAAGTGTAGTCAAGGTCTATTTCAAGCATATAGTGCATTTCAAAAAGGTATAAGTACATTGTCTATAATATTTACTTTCTCTAAGTGCAAAGGAGTTATAAGATTATTTATTTTTAAGGTTAGTTAATTATTTGATAGGAGAAATAAGGAGTTAATACCTGATATTGATTATTAAAATTTTTAGAAATCCAATTAAAGGAAGAATTTTATATTAGTAAGAGCTTTCGAATTATATTGCTTGAAATTCTAACAT
The DNA here is from genome assembly GCA_028583015.1 of Wollemia nobilis. Taxonomy (NCBI): domain Eukaryota; kingdom Viridiplantae; phylum Streptophyta; class Pinopsida; order Araucariales; family Araucariaceae; genus Wollemia; species Wollemia nobilis. The sequence continues at coordinate 653,697 of JAQPPZ010016997.1, forward strand.
TATAATATTTACAAATAATAAAATTAGGAGATATAAGGATTTCTACCTTGAATAGTTAAATTATTAGTTTGAAAATATTATTATTTTCTAAAGTTCCAAATTAGGGAGACAATGAATAGTACACCAAAATCTAGAACATTGGAATTTAGAAAATTAAGTCATTGAAATTTAGAGAATTGAAAGAAACTCTTAAAATATTTGATCAAAGAGTTTGAATTTATTATTTTCACACTAGTATCTTATAAAAATTAAGGGGACTAAGGAATCTAACTATAGAGTCTTGAAATTTAGAGAACTTCATAAAAATAAAAGGTGCATCAATAGGGAGAAATAAGGTGAAATTTCATAGTTGAACTTTCGGAATTCAACTCAAAGAAATTTAAATCAAGCACGTTTTCAAGACCATAGCATATTGTAATAACTTGGGAGATATGAGAGATTCTACAAAACTTGATATTAATAGTATTTTATCAAGTTTGATCATATATCAAATTAACTAGGGAGTCATAAGGTAGACTACTACAAAGGTTCTATCAAAAATATTCACTCTTCCTCCAAAATAAAGCTAGGGATGCATCCATTGATTTATCTTCTATAACGGTCCCAATATAGCCATGTCAACTAATTATTTTTATTATTATATTTAGCCATATATTTAGTTAATTAGCCCATGATAATTAGGGCTAGGTTATTATTAATTTCATCTATAAATAGAAATGATATTTTATTAGGTTGGATCATGGAATAATTTAGATTTAAGTCACCTTGGTGTTCATAAGAGACTTTGCCCTCTCAAATTAGCTATTTATTTGCTATTGCATTAATTTATTTCTAGATTTGATATTTGCATATTGTTCTTGTATTTGTATTTGAATTATTATTGTTCATGGTGTTTTAATATTGAATTATTATTATGATATTAAATATTTATATGGTATCATAACAAATGGTATCAAAGCACAATTATGGAACAAGTGGAAATTAATTAAGATATTTGGTGCCTTAAAAATAAAGCTTTCAATATTTTGAAAAAAATTACATTTGATTTCCTCAAACTAATTAGGATTTTTTTAATTATTTGGCTCAAATTCCCCCCTATTTTATATTAATAATTAAATTAAATAAAATTTAATTTAATCATTAATAAGAGAGCAAGAATTCACTTTTCATTTGTATTGCCTTTCTTCTCATTGTTTATCCACCATTTCACATTTTATTTTTCGAAGTATTTTACCCCCAACATTCACATTTCATTTTTAAAATCATTAAACACTCCCTCGTAATTTGTATTTATGTTCTTCTTTCTACATATTTCCCAAAATTAATTAGGTATTTTCAAATTATTCAATGTAAACCCTCTCCCTACTTTAAAATAATAATTAAATCAAATAAATTTTAATTTAATTATTAATAGATAGCAAACATCCATTTTCCTTTGTTTTTTATTCTTTTTTGTAATTTTAGTTATTTGGTGCAAATTCCTACCTTATATTAATAAAAAAATTAAATTATTATTATTATTATTTTTCAGATTTGGTTAGCATGAGAAATCTCTATGATCCACACATAGGGTTGAGTAGAGCTATACTTATCAATAGATAATTTAACACACATCCACTACCTCACATGCTCACCCATGCCAAAATTAGAGAACTAGCATTATGTTGTCTTTTTATTGTGTCTTCCTCCACTTTGTGTCTCCACCATATCACATTTTATTTTATTTTTAATTACTAAACACCCACTCCTACTTTCATTTCATATTAATTTTAAATTAGTAAACATCCACACCTACTTTAACTTCATATATATATATATATATATATATATATATATATTGTAGACACCAAAACAACACCAATCCGATTATGTGACTACAAACACTGATCGCATTGACACACACATCTTTCAGGGCATCCCTCAGAGGTCAAACAGTGGTCCTAGCCACTTACACAGCAGTTTAGAAGGTCAGAAAGTAAACAAAGCGAAGCTGGTAATTTTAGCAAGCCTTAATTAAAAGCAAGCCTTAATAAAAAGCAAGCCTTAATCAAAAGAAGGCCTTGGCCGAAGTGTCATGATATCGCGACGTCACAATATCGCGACACCAAAAGCCCAAATGAAAGCCTTGGCTGAAGTGTCGCGATATCGCGACACCAAAAGCCCAAAGGGAAGCCTTGGCCGAAGTGTCGTGATATCGCGATGTCACGATATCGCGACACCAAAAGCCCAAAGGGGAGCCTTGGCCGAAGTGTCGCGATATCGCGACACCAAAAGCCCAAAGGGAAGCCTTGGCCGAAGTGTCACGATATCGCGACGTCGCGATATCGTGAAAAACTTCGCATTTGCGCCTGGGCAAAGTTTAACCAATCGAAGGCGGACGTTGACCAATCAAAGGCAGATTTTAAGCATTCAAAAGCAGACATTAAAACACAAACATTAAACCATTAAAGCGGACATTAAGCGAGTGATAGCCGAAGACAGTCAATTATTGTTGCCTGCTATGCATGCGCGCGTAGGTGGGCAGATTGGCAGTTAGAGGACTGTCACAAGGGCAGTCATGTAAGCCCAATTCAAGGAGGAGTCCCCTCCCTTTTGGGAAGGCATGGCCGCCACGTGGCATCCCTGTGTGCCCTTCCAAAGAGACCCCATGGGTCTATAAAATGGTGGATTTTCCCACCCAAAAGAGACAAGCAGGTAGACATTTCCAAGCAACGAAGTGCTGCCAAACCAAACACCCGATTGCATTCCTTTTCGATTCATCTCTTCTACACCTGTAATCTCTTTCGCAAGAGAGGTTAGTGGGTGGCTCTTAGAAGCATGGATCCGGACCTAAACCCAAAATTTCACCATTGTAATCCATCAATTTGATGACACCACATTCTTTGAGATTTTGAGCCCCTCCCTAGTGGATTGGCGTCAAAGTCAAGTTTTAATGGGGGCGGCCCACTTGGGCACCCCACACTATTTGTTAGTTGCATGATTAGTTTATTCTGTCACGCTTTACGTTCGAATATATCCTTTATCAAATATATCCTGCATTCTATGTTCTACGTCTAATGCTTTACGTTCGAATATATCTATCACGCTTTACGTTCTACATTTAAATCTAGATTTTAGAAGACGTTTATCAAATAATATCATGCTTTTGTCATTTTTGTTGTCCCACTAACCTGCAGGTAACAACAGCATTTCGGCTTTTTATCATAGGCGAAGTCGTCTCACCTGGAGACGAATTACAGTAGACTTTCATCGACTGTATCACTGTGGCAGCCTCTGAAGGTTCAATCCAAAAAAAATTCAATCTCATTTCAAAAAACCACCTGTCGGGTGCTACTAACGCCTATGTGTTTCTTTGATCGTAGGAGAAGCAGCAAGCAAGGATTCATCAGCATAAGTGGTGGCAACACTTTGGCCCGCCCGTTTCAAATGTGGGCATGCGAAAAGAAGATCACTACTCACTTTTTGTAATGGAAACATGCTAACTCTCCTAGCCCCTAAAAAGGGAGGAGATGTATTGTAACCAAGTTGGAATCACATTAATAAAAAGGGATGTGCTCCTACTTTCTCTTTTTACGTTGGTTTTGATTCGATTATATCCGTTTTATTTCATGCATCAAGCTAGTTAGTTTACATTGCAACAATTAGTGTTTCTTTCTTTCGAAATCTCATGCTTTCAGTGGCGATCACGGTGGGACCTTGTCCCCTATTTTTTTTTTTAGATTCAAAATCTGATTGAAATTTATGTTTTTGTGCTTAAAGGTACCAGGCCAAATCAAAAATAGTCGATTTGGGCGGAAAAGACAGCCGATTTGAGTAGAAAAGAGGTAAGGTTCCAAAACTATACCTGTCATTTTTTTTATTTTTTATTTATTTTATTATTATTTTTTGTTTCTATTTTTCTATCAACTTTTATTTGCTTAGGGAAAGTTGTTTATGCTTGTTTCATTTTTATTAAATAAAATGAACCCCACACACATCATGTGGTAAATTAAACCAAGGAGCTGGTCGTAAGACCCCAGCCCTTGAGCAAGACCAACGGTGGGTTCATCACCACCTTGGCTTAGCTTTGCATCCATTTCCCCGATTTTCACTGTTGTTAGGCGTAAATCCTGATGAAAGCTGACCGAGTGTCGCTAGGGTGATTCCCATGCACGTGAGGATAAGTCTTCTATGGTAGGTGTCATTAACAAGACAATCCCCCCTTTCGTACCGCCTATGTTCCACATACCATCTGCTCTCACGTACCTATAGTTTCCCTCTCGTAAGGGCGGGTATATAGAGAGGTTGGTATATCGGTCCAACAATGGTATATTGAAGGGGCGACCATTTATGGGAGTCATATGAGCCAACATTATGCATTTAAACGTTCTTCAAAAATTACAAAAACAAAACAAAACATCAAAATGCACTAAACCAGTTTAGGACACACTATTAATCCTTAAAAGAGATAATCACTATTTGTGTATGTGTGTGTTCATTTTTGCTTAGTGTAACAAAAAGAAAAATCATCATAAACGAGATAAAAATCTGCTTAGCTAGTAGAGAAGCACCACAATGGTGTACACCCATAGCCAAGCCCAATCAAGGGCGGACGCTGCGGAAGGTACACAAAGAGAGGGCACTGGTCGCCTTCGCTTTAGCCCTGAGGACTTGGCCATACCGCCTTGGCGGTCTGGCCTACAAGAAAGTCCACATCAGGCCACATCAAGAAGGAATTATTGGGACCCTCCTCTGTGGAGTTTGCCCATTCAACATAGCCCCTTTCGAGAAGAAGCTTTACATATAGATCTTGATGTAAATAGAAAATCACCTTTTGGGGCTAGATCTGAGTGGCCACAGCGTGATGAAGCGCTAGAGAGGCACAGTGTCCATGAGGAGAGACAGCGTGAATACGGTACCTCTCCTTTGCCTCCCATTAGAATAGAAAGACAAAACCTAGAGCGCAGGGCTCTCCACATAGGGCGAGCTCACTCCACCCGCCCCTTTCACACCCATGAAAGGGAGTACGAGGAAGACCATCACATTCCTTGGGAACAACATACAGTGCGGGAACCTTGCATTTCCGCACCTACTAGATATCATGGTCACCCATTGAGGCCAGAGCCTCAAGTAAATGTCGCCTACCTCGATAGAGGGAAGCGACCCATTGAAATTTTAGATCATAAAGATCGAGGCAAACACATAGGAGAAACATTCAAGCCTCCTGAGCAAAGGAGGGCAGACCAAATTGACCCGATAGTCACCAGACATGCTACCCGCCAAGCCCAAAACACGCAGCTTGAGCAAGGTCATCAAGAGTTAGAGTACTTATACCGCCTTAATAAAGAGCGCATGCAGCACGAAGTGGATGAGTTGCGCTATAAACTACCTGAGAGGGTGCCAACCCCTCGCACCCAAAAGGTAGAAGAATTTGAGAGGCACAACCCTTTGGTGTAGGATAGGTCTATGTGACCTCGTCAAGCTTTGCCTCTAAGACCTTATAGACCCGAGAGGGAGGCCACTCCTCGAAACAATGATGGGTACCCTCAGCGGGGACTCAATCAGGGTCATAGGTCTTGCCTAGAGACTCCTCAAGAAGTTTATGAGGAGTATGAACCAAAAATAGAACGGGCCGAAATGCCCCATCAAGGTGAGAGGGCTGCCATTCGGCCACCCCCCCATAGGCCTCCAGTCTCCCATAACTCACAACGAGAGCAAACAAAAGAGGAAGAAATAAAATCTTTCGATGCATACAAAGTGCTATTAGAGCGTTTGGAGTCTGTGGAGACAAAAGCTTCTGGGCATCAAAAGCCCACGTTACGTCAACTCCGTAGTCATCCAGTGCATCCCTCAGTGCCCACACCTCTTTACCCCAAACATTTCAAGTTGCCTCAATTGGCGGTCTTTAAAGGTGAAGAGGACGCACAAGAACATGTCACAAGATTCCTGAGCTAATGCTTCGGCATTCAAGATAATGATGCATTGTTGCTTAGGACATTCATAACCACATTCATAGGCCTTGCCTCGAATTGGTTCACACAATTACCAAAACACAGCATAAACAACCTAGATCAATTAGTAGATGCGTTTCTTGAATGCTTTGCCTTCAACCCAAAGAAGAAGGCATCACTGAGTGATCTGGCCAGCCTCAAGCAATATGAGGAAGAGATAATGGCAACATACAAGAATCTATGGAGGGCTTTTCTTTCTAAGCTACCCTACTTTGCTTTCTAATCTACTCTACCTTCCCCTTATTTCCAATCTCACATAGATGTTTGCACAGAGTTGCTTAAAATCAATCTCTGGGCTATTGCTGCTGCAGAGAATACGCCGACCTAGAAGAAGCTTTGGCGCAAGCCAGAGTTATAGAAGAGATCAAAATAGGTGAGGGCACAATCTCCAAGCCTAAAAAGAAAGAGTGGAACAAAACCACTAAGACCGGGACTACGCAATCACAACCCGCTGCGGTTAACCAAGTTGCGATAAATGTCCCCAAGCTTGTACAAGAAATACAGCCCCAAAAGGCTAATTACCAGGTAGTGCCTCCTAGTTATGAAAGAGATAATAAAAAATAGGAGCAGAATCAGCAACGTCACCCTAGGCAACAATTCACCCCTTATGCGGAGTCTAGGGACTCCCTATTTGATCGCTTGTCAGTGACAAATTTAGTCACCCTTCCAGAAATCCAAACTATAGATCCTAATGCTCCCAAGCCTAAGGGATACAGAGAGGAATTATATTGTAGATTCCATAGGCGAAGGGGACATGACTTGAATGGATGTTGGAAATTCAAAGGATTAATCCAAGATTTGATTGACAATAAAACATTGGCCGTGGACAACCCCATAGCGCCAAATAATCAACAAATGGGGGTATTCAAGGACCCTTTGCCTACCCATGAGGCATAGGCAAAACCTCTCCAGGTTAATGAGGTGCGATAGAATATTCCCATGCAAGGATTTGTGGGAATGATCAGCATAGTGACCAGGAACAAAAAGTACCCAGGAGTTGCCCTCGAGGTAGCTACAAGGGAAGTTCCAACAACGTCGCAACCTCAACAACGCCCTGTGCAGTTGCCTCCGCCTAGACCCGAGGTCATGATACGGACCAAACTCATGCAGAGTTTGCGGACCACATCGGCTAGGCTTTCCATTTACGAGCTTATTCAACAGTCAACACCCCATAGAGAAGCTCTTATGGAAATTTTAAAAGCCATCGAGTTATAGCCTCATGAAGCAAATTCTTTCAATAACTTTGTGGGACATGTGAAACGATGTACGGAGCCGGTCATTACCTTTAGAGAAGATGAAGTTAAAGCAATATCGAATGAAATGGTGGATCCACCCCTTCACGTTATCGCATGGGTCAACGGGATCCCGTACAAGAGAGTGTTGGTAGATACTAGCTCGTCCAGTAACATCATTACCACTGCAGCCTTAAAACATCTAAAGCTACCTAGCCTCTCATATCACGGCTTCCACATACACACTGTGAGCATTCAATGATGCAATATCCTCGACAGTCGGCACAATTATTCTGCCTGTCCAGGTAGGACAAAATACAATACCAACATTGTGCCATATTTTGGAAGGCGAGATGGCTTACAACATACTGCTAGGGCGGCCATGGATCAGGGACATGAAGTGTGTCCCTTCGATCGCTCACCAATGCCTAAAGTATGCATTTGAAGGAGAAGTTCATGTAGCCCCGATGGACTTAGAACCCTTCAAGTATTGCAATGCGGTGCAATTAATGCCTCAATCGACCCTCCCTTCAATGCATTTGGATTTCCAGTTAAACCCATCTAAACAAGGTCCAATACCGTAGGCACCACTGGTGACCAAATCATCAAAATCCTAGCCAGGTGAGTCTTCATCATCTGCTCCTTCACTACCAATGCCACCTGTCATGGCTAAATAGAAGGACAAGGGAAAACAGGTCCTGGAAGAGGCTCAACCCTCAGAAGAGGGCTTGCCAACAATATCAACGATATCAATAGAAGAAACACCTAGCACAACGAAAGCTGAGACTCCTAACCCACCAAACATGGAATGGAATCAGGAAGGACTCCCGTTCCCTCCCTCCCAAGCATCAACAATCACTGTTGAAATGGCCAGTACGGGCCTGGGGGAGTATATAGTGTAGAATGTTGTGGCAACGCCCGCATTAGAGTCAGTTCAGGACATGGGGAGACCTCGCCTTCCCATAGGAATAGTTGGTCCTCTAGGCTACCCACCAAACTGAATAAATTTTGTGTATGGGGGCCTTGATCATGGTCTTGAACCATGCAAGCAAAAGGATGAAGACGAAGAGCCTTTTACTAAAAATATCAACTATCTGTCAAACCCGGACTTCGCTCTAAGATATCTCGGCCAATGCAATTGGCATGGATATGGGCTAGGTAGATATGAGCAAGGGATGCGTGTCCTTTGCCAACCAAGATATCAAATGCCATATGATAAGTCAAGAGTAGGGTTCAACCACCCCCTGCCCTTAGACATCTTGGTAGAAAATATGCAAGGCCTAAAAATAGGCAACAAGGGTGGATTGGCATCAGATCCTTATGCCAACCCAAATACAGAATATACATTGGGAGATTACCTCCCATGGTCAACAAACACCCTTGGCAACATCAGTAATCCCTCTCCTTTGCTAGAGAGAGGTGAAAGTTTGGATACTAATCCCCAAAGAGAACATAAATGGTGTCCAGACATCTTTTTGAAGTTGTTCCCCTTAGAGGTTCCAGTTGAGCCAGTACTGTGTCAAGAGAATCAGGTCCCTCCACAAAGAGTGGAACAACCGCAATGGGACCAGATTAATTTGCTGGAACAAGGAGAACCCTCAACGTCGCAAACAGTTGCTGAAGAAAATGAACATTTTTGGATCTCCAAAAGTGATTCAGAAGATGAGACTGAGATGGACTATCTCAATCATGCGCGATGGCACAATCGCCCTTTAACTCATGAAGATCTAATGGGCCAATTAGGCATAAGGTTAGGGCATGAATGGTGGGTAGACCCAGTGGGGTGGGACCAAGTGTTGGATCCATGGCTCCAAATCCACGATGAGCACCGTCCACCCCGAGACCCTATCATGACATCAATGTTGAGAGAAGACCCTATCTTCCTATCAACACATAGGGCCGATACGTTCATGCCCATTCCCCTAGAGCTAGATCCAGAGTATAGGGAGCATCTAGAATGTTCAAGGTATCATACCCATGGTAATGGAGACCAAATTCATTCCATCCACATGATCTCCATTGATTTGATCGCACCCATCTACAATCCGGTCGATCCAACACGGTCATTGCATCTAGACACAGATGCCATCGATTGGGATCGCATCAATTCACCTTTATCACCATCAGAGTACTGGCCTTTCGGTGAAATGCCTCATTTTACCCCAAGGACAACTCAGGATATTTTTCAGGCTGAAGAGGGACCCGAGGTTCCAAACACAGATCTAAACTCAGCTAATGATATCCATTTGATCCCGACTCCACATCAGTTGGAGGATGGATCCCACATGTCAATCGAGGAGACGACTGACATAGATATCGACATAGATCCAATGAATCCACAGATTCTCAAGCTGGGGGTAAGTCTTTCCCCCGAAGAGCAAGCCGACTACATTACCCTTCTCAAAGAGAAGAAGGAGGTTTTTGCATGGTCGTACAAGGATATGCCAGGACTAGACCCGCAACTAGTCACGCATAATTTAACGCTTGATCCGACAATCAAGCTTGTAAAGCAAAAACTATGTAAGATGCACCCAAAAGTGGCCTTGATGGTCAAAGACAAATTGCAAAAGCTGTTGGATGCATAGTTTTTCATCTACGTGGATTATCCGCCATGGCTGTCCAACATGGTTCTCGTCAAAAATCCTGACGGGAGGATTCGCATATGCACCGATTTTTGAGATCTAAACAAAGCGAGTCCTAAGGATGATTTCCCCTTGCCGAGCATCGACGCATTGGTAGATGCTACAATAGGTCACGAAATGCTTTCCCTCATGGATGGTTTCTCGGGATACAATCAAATTCGTATCAATCCTGAAGACCAACTAAAAATGGCGTTCACAATGCCTTGGGGGACATTTTGTTATAAGGTCATGCCTTTTGGCCTTAAAAATGCTAGTGCCACCTACCAACGTGCCATGACGTATATCTTCCATGATTACATGCACAAAACTTTGGAAGATTACATGGATGATTTGTTAGCCAAGTCTCTTTTGTGCTCAAATCATATCGATGACTTAAGCAAGATCCTCGATCGCCTCATGGAGCATAAAGTTAGACTAAATCCCAAGAAGTGCGTATTTGGTGTCACATCTGGAAAACTCTTGGGTTTCATAGTCTCAAAGCGAGGAATCGAGGTGGACCCAAAGAAAGTCAAGGCAATCCTTGAAATGGTTCCCCCAACTACTATCAAGCAGCTCAAAAGTCGCAGGGAAAGGTCGTGTCGATTAAATGCTTTATAGCACAATTATCTGACAAGTGCCGACCCATGAACAAATTATTGCACAAGGGGGTTACATTTCATTGGGATGACGAGTGCCAATCAACCTTTGACGAGATCAAACAATACCTAGCTTCGCCGCTAGTATTGGCACCACCTAGACCAGGAGTGTCATTCTACTTATACATCTCAGCTACTGAGGTGGCATTGGGCGCCATGTTAGCCCAAAAGAATGAACTTCACAAGGAACAGGCTACTTACTATCTTAGCCGCACCCTGGTTAGTTATGAACTTAACTATGCATATGTTGAGAAACTCGCTGGCAGTGGTGTTTGCTACCAAAAAGCTACGCCACTACATGCTGAGCAACACTACATATGTTGTGTCTAAGGAGAATCCATTATGATACATGATGAGTCGTACTTATCATAGTAGTTGCATGGCGAAATGGATCATGTTGTTGATAGAATTTGACATAGAGTTTATTGGACAAAAATCTATCAAAGGACAAGTCATAGCCGATCAACTAGCAGAGGCTCCTCTTGAAGATGATCAGCCTCTAGTCATAGAACTACCCGATGATGGGGTCTTCCATGTCTCAGAATCGCCAGATTCTGATGAGCCTGAGTCATAGGCTGACATAACCCTATTCTTTGATGGTTCTAAATGTGAGCAAGGTGGTGGCATAGGAATTGTATTCTTCACATCGTAGGGTGCTCCAATGCCCCTGTCATTTAAATTAAACTTCCCGTGCACCAACAATAATGCAGAGTATGAAGCCTTGCTCCTAGGTCTTTAGACAACAATCGCCATGAACATCAAATGACTGAACATCTTTGGTGATTCGTTGTTAATTGTCAATCAAGTCAAAGGGGTATATCAATGCAAATGCCCAGTCCTGCAGGCTTATAAAGCCCTTGTGGACAAATTCTTGGAAAAACTTGAGTGGTATGACATCGAGGCACTCCCTCGATCATCGAATCATTTTGCGGACACAATGGCCTCCTTGGGGTCACTAATTTTGCAAGACCTTTCCGGTGATATGACAACCATTCAAGTCAAAACCTTATCGCAATCCGCGATGGAGCGTGCAAGCTCAGACTTGACGCTAGGAATCCACATGATCCAGATTGAACCATCCTTAGATAAGTTCTCTCGAATCCAAGATCATCTAAAACGCGCCAACTGGGGGTCCTTGTTCTCCCCTACTCCCATTAATAGCAACACAACACTATTCTTACAGGTTCTATCCCATTCAACATTCGCTAGGGATGAACTTCAAGAGGGATTGGCTGTTCATACTGTCAAGGTTTTTGATCAACAGGATTGGTATTTACCCATTAGAGACTACCTTAAGTTAGGTAATATCCCGCTTGGATTGACTCATGTCGCAAAATGAACACTCAAGCAGAAAGCGGCTAAGTATGTCTTGATAGGAGACATTTTGTATCGTCGCAGCTATGAAGGAATCCTCCTTCGTTGCTTGGACCAACAAGAGTCCACTTGGGCAGTCACCCAAGCGCACGATGGTACATGTGGTGGCCACTTTAGTGGTATGGCCATCGCAAAGCGCATTCTTTGCATGGGCTATTATTGGCCATCTTTAGAGCGAGATTGTTGCGCATATGTCAAGAAGTGAATGAAGTGTCAACATCATGCCAATTTGATGCACGTACCTTCCCAGGCCTTGCGAGCAGATCCGATCTGCTTGGCCATTTTCGTAGTGGGGCTTCGATCTAATTGGAAAGATCTCCCCTGCATCGTTAGGCCGTCACACATTTATCATAACGGCCATAGAGTATTTTACCAAGTGGGTGGAAGCAATTCCTCTTACCTCTACGATAGGACCCCGCATTGTGGAGTTCATTTTACATAACATCATATGTCATTTTGGTATTCCATCCAAAATATTCTTGGATAATGGGATGCCTTTCAAGAACAAAGACGTGCATGCTTTGACCACAAAGTACAAGATTCAGCACAATTTTTCGACACCCTATTATCCGTAGGCGAATGGGCAAGTAGAGGCGTCAAACAAAATGCTAGTTGCCATCCTTAAAAATACCATCGTAGACAGTCATAAGGATTGGCACATTCAAATCCCACTTGCCCTATGGGCCTATCGCACTAGCATTCGGACGCCCACCGGGCCACTTCATTTTCGCTCATGTATGGCTCTGAGGCAGTCATGCCTCTAGAGTTGGAGATTCCTTCCTTGCGCATATCAATGCAGGAGTTCATCGATGATGACGCTGCGCAGCAGGCCCGACTAGACCAGCTTACGTTGCTTGACGAACGACGTGTTAATGCTCTCGAGCATTTACGTATTTATCAAGAGCGACTTAAGAAAGCTTACAACATGAAAGTTCACCTCAGGGAATTTCGGGTTGGTGATTTGGTTTTGAAGGAAAACCAACAGAACTCCAGTTTGCCATCCCACCTAAGGGACAAATTTGCGGCAAATTGGTTAGGTCCATATGTCATTGATAGCAAAATAGGACCCGAGACGTACCGGCTAGCTTCTCTTGATGGTATCAAGGAAACAAAACCCTTGAATATCAGTCATTTGCGACCATTTCATATCTAAGAGAGCCATATCCCAAAAATGCTCCAAGGATTCTAGTAGATCACTTAGTCAAGCCCAAAAATGCTCCAAGGATTCTATAATCGCTTGGTCAATCCCAAAAATGCTCCAAGGATTATCGCAATCGCTTGGTCAAATCCCAAAAATGCTCCAAGGATTATCGCAATCACTTGGTCAATCCCAAAAATGCTCAGATAAAAAAAGATCAAAATGTTGGTCAATCCCAAAATGCTCCAAGGATTCTATAATCGCTTGGTCAATCCAAAAATGCTCCAAGGATCCCTATAATCTCTTGGTCAATCCCAAAATGCTCCAAGGATTTCCACAATCGCTTGGTCAAAAATAAGAAAAGTTAAAATTTAAAAATCATCAAAAACAAAAACAAAAAAAAAAAAATTGCATTTCATTTCTAGGCATACTCAAATTCATCAATAGAGAGCTCTTCTCGCACCTCATCTTCATGTTCACAAAAATCAATCCATCAAAAATACAAAAATACATAGCTGCATTAAAGCATTGCATCCATACATTGCATATTTGTGGTCGTACGAGTCAAAGGCACCATAGGTTGTAATTGCTCTGCTAGTCCATCTTGTTCCACACTTGTTCCATTTTACAAAAACAACAAAAACACCATGCATTGCTTTTTACCACACTAGAGTTAGTGGTCTTTTAATGTATCAAGAGTTTTCATGATTCAGTCATCATTTTGCTCTTTAGCTACGTAATGTATCGAGTCAGACAGATTTTACGAAGGTAGAGTTACACTTGAAATACGCCTTGTTACGTAGCATCCCAACACAAATTAAAACACATAAAAATTCCCAAGTTGTGTGAATGAAAGACGAAACCTGCGTAGTAATCCAGGTCACCATAAGTGAAACGGTTATCTTGCTCATCCCCGTGTGCGAATGGTTCTAGAATGCTGAGAATTGACAAAAGGACGAGCTCTTTCCTATCCATTCACCTTGATAAACAGTGGTTTTCACCACTACCAAATCCCAATCATAGTTGGTTCCCAAAGTTGTAAGGATTTGTACTACATGTCCCTGCCAAGGATGGGTAGTCATCCCCAAGACCCAAAAGGGATCAACGCCATTCACAAACAAAATTCCAACAAATCATCATCCTAACACTTTCTATTCACCTTTGGTCTCCAAGTTGTAAGGATTCGTACTATCCGCCCCTAACCAGGATGGGTAGTCATCCCCAAGGCCTAAAAGATCAATGCCCTTACTCCATAATCTCCATCACCCCCTTGGTTCCCAACGTCGTAAGGATTCGTACTACACGTCCCTGCAAAGGATGCATAGTCATCCCCAAGGCCACAAGGATCAAGGCCACTCACAAGCCAAAACTCACAATACTCAAAACACAAAATCAAATAATAGTGGTTATCACCACTATTCAAAATCCTCGCTCAAAAATAATTAATAGAAAATAAACAGTGATTTTCATCACTATATAGATGAGCAACTTTCTAAATCATTCAGCCAACAAATATCCTGAACTTGAATCCCTAGAATTCTTAGCATTCGAAAACCATCTAGGTGATCCTCATTATAGGTCTGGTTGACAGCCTATCTAGCAATGGTGGTATCCTACCCGCATGACGATATGTCTGTCACATTCACTTTGTGTGTGTGCAGACCAATGTTTGCATAAGGATGAGCTAGCTTATGGTATCCTGGATAACACCGTAGATTAATCTAACTAAATACAACAAAGGAGTTAGTGGAGCTAATTAGGTGATCCTCAGTATAGGTTCGGTTGAAAGCCCATCTGGCACTGGTGGTATCCTGACAAATACCACATAAATGAACTCAATTGCACACATAGGGATGTGAAATAGCTTGGTCAAAAACAAGTCCGATTCATACCTTGTTCAAAAGTCTTGTAAGATAAAGTACAATCATGGCTAGTAAGTTAAAACCATCTGAGTCTCAGAAAACCTTAGCTACATTTCTAAACCAACTGCACTACTTTTCATCCTTACAATACCATCAGAAAATACAAAAGAAAAAGAAAAACCACATGTATACATACAAAGTCATGCATCACAGCAATCGCCTAAAAGACAAAATAATAGAGTTCTAAACAGTCTATGGTGCCATAGCCAAACATCACAAATTCCATTCATCCATTTCATTTATGCATATCACATATAAATCAAAAACATTTGCATTCATCATAACATATGCATCCATCAAAATAAATCAACATATAACAATCGCATTTATCATACCATGTGCATACATCAATATAAAGTAGCATGCATCCATCAACATCAATCATTGTGCATAACATAAAATCATGACATATACACAAAGCAAGAAAATCAAAACAACAAAAACATCACAAAAATGCAACACAAAAACATAGCAATAAGCATTGCCGGACACAAGTGCTCTTGCACTTAACCTCTTGGCATAGAAAATCGATGTCGGGGCTCAAATTGTCACTCTCCTACTTCCCCAAGAAGGCTACCATAGCCGGACCGCTCCACGGGAAGACGGGTTTTCGACGATTTCACCCCATTATGGCATCACCAAAAGGGTTAACACCCACCAAAAATAGGTCCAAATGTCGGGAAATTGTGCATGCTTAATGGTAAACCATCTAAAGGCACCCTTGCACAAGTCATCTTGGGTCAAGCGACTCATCACTTTTCTCATGAAGGTCATTCCCTCATCGATTCGTTGCTTGAGGGGGTAGTCACACTTAGTCACCAATCAACAAGCACACACCCAATCAAAGCAATGACATGCATTCAAAGAATCATTGACAAAGACAATCACGCTCCTGCTTGGGGCAGTAAACAAGCAGCAATCAAATTGATCAAACACTTGGCATTCCCAAAGCATGAACACAAGGTTCCCCTATGGAAAAAAGGTTGCACCCTTTGCCTAATCATGACTGATCAATGTCCAAGCTCAAGTCACACCTCACCAAAATAGGTTAACACTTGAAATCAAATTCCTTAGCTCGTCAGAAGCAAGGATTCAAGAATGCATGCCCTTTCCATACTTGGGGCATCAAAAGTTGGTTAGGTTACCAAGAAACCCTAATCATTAGTGCTTTGGTTATCTATTTTTGCTCAGCACTGCATCACCCGTAGTGCTTCCCAAAAAGGGGCATCTGTAGACACCAAAATAGCACCAATCCGATTATGTGACTACAAACACTGATCGCATTAACACACATAGCTTTCATGGCAGCCCTTAGAGGTCAAACAGTGGTCCTAGCCACTTACACAGCATTTTAGAAGGTCAAAAAGTAAACAAAGCAAAGTGGTCGTTTTAACAAAGCAAAGCCCAAAGGAAAGCCTTGGCCGAAGTGTCGCGATATCGCGACGTCACGATATCGCGACACCAAAAGCCCAAAGGAAAGCCTTGGCCGAAGTGTCACGATATCGCGACATCGCGATATCGCGACGTCGCGATATCGTGACACCAAAAGCCCAAAGGAAAGCCTTGGCCAAAGTGTCGTGATATCGCGACGTCGTGATATTGCGACAGTCATGATATCGCGATCAAAAAAATGGGCCCAAAGGAAAGCCTTGGCCAAAGTGTCACGATATCGCGACGTCGTGATATCGCGACACCAGGGCCCAAAAGAAAGCCTTGGCCGAAGTGTCGAAATATCGCGACGTCGCGATATCACGACAAACTCCCGTCTTCGCGCCAAGGCGGACTTTAACCAATCAAAGGCAAAATTTGACCAATCAAAGGTGGATTTTAAGCATTCAAAAGCAGACATTAAAACATTTGAAAGCAAACATTAAACCATTAAAGCGGACATTAAACGAGTGATAGCTGAAGACAGTCAATTATTGTCGCCTGCTGTGCATGCGCGCGTAGGTGGGCAAATTGGCAGTTAGAGGACTGTCACAAGGGCAGTCATGTAAGCCCAAGTCAGGGAGGAGTCTCCTCCCTTTTGGGAAGGCATGGCCGCCATGTGGCATCCCTGCGTGCCCTTCCAAAGAGACCCCATGGGTCTATAAAATGGTGGACTTTTCCCACCCAAAAGGACAAGCTGGTAGACATTTCCAAGCAACGAAGTGCTGCCAAACCAAACACCCGATTGCATTCCTTTTCGATTCATCTCTTCTACACCTATAATCTCTTTCGCAAGAGAGGTTAGTGGGTGGCTCTTAGAAGCATGGATCTGGACCTAAACCCGACATTTCACCACCGTAATCCATCAATTCGATGACACCACATTCTCTGAGATTTTGAGCCCCTCCCTAGTGGATTGGCGTCAAAGTCAAGTTTTAACGGGGGTGGCCTGCTTGGGCACCCCACACTGTTTGTTAGTTGCATGATTAGTTTATTCTGTCATGCTTTACGTTCGAATATATCCTTTATTGAATATATCCTGCATTCTACGTTCCATGTCTAATGCTTTACATTCGAATATATCTGTCATGCTTTACGTTCTACGTTTAAATCTAGATTTTAGAAGATGTTTATCAAATAATATCATGCTTTTGTCATTTTTGTTGTCCCACTAACCTGCAGGTAACAACAACATTTCGGATTTTTATCACAGGCGAAGTCGTCTCACCTGGAGACGAATTACAACAGACTTTCACCGACTGTATCACTAGCAGCAGCCTCTGGTGCTACTAACGCCTGTGTGTTTCTTTGATCGTAGGAGAAGCAGCAAGCAAGGATTCATCAGCATAAGCGGCGGCAACACTTTGGCCCGCCCGTTTCAAATGTGGGCATGCGAAAAGAAGATCACTACTCACTTTTTGTAATGGAAACATGCTAACTCTCCTAGCCCCTAAAAATGGAGGAGATGTATTGTAACCGAGTTGGAATCACATTAATAAAAAGGGTTGTGCTCCTACTTTCTCTTTTTACGTTGGTTTTGATTCGATTATATCCGTTTTATTTCGTGCATCAAGCTAGTTAGTTTACATTGCAGCAATTAGTGTTTCTTTCTTCCGGAATCTCATGCTTTCATATATATATATATATATATATATATATATATATACCTCACTTTAACTTCACACTTCTTTTTAAAATATTAAACCTCCCCATTATTAAACATTCCCCCTTAATTTTTTAATTATTGGTTGGGCATGACTTATCCCCCACCCAACACATCTAGTTTTTTCCTCCTCCTTCCTTTTCATTTGTTTTTTATTCTTCTTTGTACTTATCACAATTAAGTAGGGTTGTTATTTTAGTTATTTGGTGTAAATCCTTACCTTATATTTTTACTTCTTGTGTCTTCCTCACTATGTTTGCAAAGGACCACTTCAGAGAAGGAGGTAGAGGGAGGACCATCCAAGGATCCTTACTGTTAGCCATGGATAGAAGAAATCAGTTTTAAACTATGATGATTATGTGATAAGATACAAAAAATAAAAATAACCTAGTTTTTTTTTAAAGTGTTATATTTAAAAAAAAAACAAACCTAAGTCCTACAATCCACATCCATTCCACCTTACTAAGGCTTTTGCATACTATGGTAGTAACACTATGTGCAACCCTTAGCAAAACTCTATTCTTGAAAACCCAATCATTTTTTGTCATATATATATATAATTGTTAGGTTTTTATATTACCATTAAATATTCATCATATAATATTACTAAAAACTTATTTAATTTCCTTATAATCAATTAAAATAACCATTACATTTTATTAAAGTAATTACTTACCAAAATACTAGGTATGCCAAAATACTATGTATGGCAAATACTATGCATAACCCGATCATCGATACTTCTATTATATAACCTGGTAGGCATAACATTTGGGAAGTAAAATAGAACCATGATATTGCTTTTTTATAACCTACCAACCATAATATTTGGCTATCCATGTTGAATTAAGTTTTAGCATTTTATTATCATTGCTAGCCTTCCGTCATCTTATCTAATAGTAATAATTTGAAACCACGGAGGATTTTTGGAAGTTACACGGAGATTTATTGGAAGTTAAACACTGAATGATGGGCTTTTCTAGATTTAGTATAACATATTTAAAAAATATATAATTATTATTTTGAAATTACTTATTTAAAAAATTAAAACTTAAATTAGTAAATATATGACCCTTAGTCAACCAAAAACCACAAAAAAGTAGCACACTCTAACATATATTCTCTTGCAGTTTTATATAATCCCAAGGCACAACTTTATCTCTTTGCTGGAAATTTACAAGTGGGACTGAACCATCCATAATTTCCTTTGAGAACATCGAAAACCAATACATAATATAATATTTGTTGTGGAATTCCTTTATAAAGAACTAATTTGGTTACTGTAGTATGCCTTGCTAAGTGCTTTTCTGGTTCGATTAGGATTTTTTTGTGAGTACAAAATAAAGAAATAATGGTCGAAACAACAATGAGAGGAAGTGTTTGCATTGTGTTTCTACTCCTACTATTTTTTAGCCTCGATATGGAAATATTGATTCCTTATACTTATACCTATTCATAGTTTTAAAGTTTTAGATCTTCTTTGGTTTTATATTTATTGCTTTGTTTCCTTTTTGAATTAAAAAAAAGTGAGTTTAAAGGTTTTGTTTGCATGGAGACCTTCAAGATGCAAACTCTCTTATATCAATAAGAGATATTGATTATAAAACTAACCTATTTCACTTCAAAGGATTCCATAATTCAGAATAGAACTCCTATTTTGTTGCACATTGATATCTTGAAAGCAAAATTTGGCATGAAATATTTGGTCATCTCAGTTTCAACTACCTAAATAAATTAAACACTCATAAAATGGTAACAATATTACCTCAAGTCTCTTCTATTGATGGGGTATGTCCTGGATGTGCTCTTGGGAAGCAAAATCAAGATCTTTTCTATCCAAGTGGTTCTCTAAAACCCTCATCCCCTCTATAGTTAGTCCATAGTGACTTGATGGTCTTCCCAGAACATTCTTTCAAAGGAGCAAAATATGCTTTATTCTTCATTGATGAATTTTCCAAAAGAACTTGGGTCTACTTCCAAAAATACAAAAGTGATGTTCTATCTCACTTCAAAATATTCAAAGCCTTAGTTGAAAATCAGGCCTCTACCAAAATAAAGCAAATTCATATAGATAATGGGGAGGAATACTTCAGCAATGAGTTTTCAAAATTTTTATCAAGTCATGGAATAATTCATCAACATTCTGTCTCCCATAATCCATAGCAAAATGGCATTACAAAAAGGAAAAACCAAACATTAAAGGAAATGGTAAACTATATGCTCCACTCAAGGGATCTTCCAAAAAAAATTTGGGCAAAAGAAATTAATTTTGCCAACTATATTCAAAATCAAACACCTCATAAAGCTCTTGCCATTTAACTATAGAGGAAACATGGACTGACTCAAAACCTTGTCTCTTTCTTCAAGATTTTTGGGTGTACTACTTTGGCGTATATTCCAAAGAAGAAAAGAAAGGCTCTAGATAAAAAATGAAAAAGCTCATCTTTGTTGGTTATTGTGAGGAAATAGAAGCATACAGGCTCATTACTTCCTTGAAATTCAAATAAATCAAATAGATGCATGAATTTCTTTGTATCAACAAAAAATACATTCTAGACCTTCTTCAAAGTTTTAATATAACAAATTGTAAATCTTCTCCTACATATTTTTAGTCTGAAGTCGCTCTAAGTACGTTCTGCATATCCCCTTTATGTGATGCAACTCTATACCTTTAGCTTGTAGGAATTTTGTTATACCTTACTCATACTTGCCCAAATATCTCATATGTTGTTGGCTTGATATCCATATTCTCACATCAATTTCATATTAATCATTGGCAATCAGCAAAAATAATCCTTCGCTACTTGCAAGGAACTCCTCACTTTGGGCTCTTATATGAGAGAAAATCTATGGATATCATTGGGTACACAGAGTCTGATTAGGCAGTTTTAGTAGAAGATAAATGTTCAACTTCTATATATGTCTTTTGTCTTGGTTCTTCATCAATTGCTTGGTTATGCAAAAAACAACATGCCAATCATCTACAGAGGCAAAATACAGGGTAGCTATTTTGGTAATTCAGCAAGCTCTTTGGCTTTGTCAGATACTAAGAGAATTTTTTTTTTCACATGATAAACCTATTACTCTTTGGTGTGAGAATCAGACCACAATTCTTATTACACATAATCCAGTTGAGCATCAGTGCACCAAGCACATTGAGATTAACATGCACTTCATTCGGTAGCATATTCAGAGAGAAGATATATACTTGGACTATATTCCCACTAAAAATCAAATTGTAGACATCTTCACCAAGTCATTTCTTTCTCCGTGTTACATTCAATTGTGAGAGAAAATTGGAGTAAAACAACTGCATTAAAACAACATAGGTCTTTCACCTCTCCTTTCTTCTTATTATTGTATTCTTTGGAGGATGGTTTTTCCCATGTATTTTTTTATCATCTCTCCTAGAAAATATAAATTGTACATGAGTACCTCATCAGGCCAAGTTGCCAGGAATCATTCTTTTTTTGAGGATAATCTTTTCCATCCGAAGACATACCTCTATATTTATTTTTTTATAGATGGTTTTTTCCCAAGAGGTTATTTTTCACCATCTATATATTGTAAATTAGTACCTCATCAGGCCAAGTTGTGGGGACTGATCCTTTTTTTTTGTCAATGAGGATAATCTTCACAAACCGAAGATATACCTCTTCCTTTTTTGGTAGATGTTTTTTCCCATGTTGTTTTTACCATCTCATAAAATAATATCATTGTACATGAGTACCTCATCAGGCCCTATTATAGGGACTCATTTGTATCATATACCCCTAGTATCACTTAAGGGGGGGTGTTAGAATAACTAATTATTCTCTTATTTTCTACTAGGATAGACATAATTGAGTTTACACTCCTCCATGAGTTAGATGAACTCTCAATATAGTATAGATCATATTTGAAGAGTTTTTGTAATCTAACGGCTCTCAATGATAAACTTTGCTATTTATAAAAATTTGATCAATGAAATAAATCAATTAGTTCTACTCCTTTCTTCATATTTTGTGTAATGCTTTACATGTCTATTTTGGGAAATTCTAACAATGTTAATGTTTCTCACATTGACATTCCCACCTTTGAAGGTGTCAACTCTCAAGGATGGTTGGCCATAGAATGCCTTATCTATTCATATAATATTCCAAAAATAAGTTGTATTGCATTAGCAACTTCTAAATTGGGTACCCAAGCTTATCAATGGTTTTTATAGTAGCTTTGCCAACATGGTGGATCTCTTTTATGACCTAACTTCAAGGAATAATTTCTCCAAAGATTTTACAAGGGATATTTCGCATCATATATGGTATGTCATACATAAACTAATCATAAAAGAACAATGGAAGACTATTGCTCTAAGTTCATAAGTCTCATCATCTATACCGAATGATTGATTTTAGTAATGGTGGTCTCTACCTTTCACTATAGCCTTAAGGATAAAATTTGAAAGGAAGTCAACATGCACGATCTTTATACTCTTGATGATGCATAAAGTATAGATCTAACATCAGAACTAATGCTCCAAGATTTAAGTCCTCCTTGTAGGCGTGATTTCAACTCTCATTACAATATTGACCATTCCAAGGGCTTCATTTTTTCAAAGGTCATTCTCATCACACTTGATATCAGACGTGTGAAATAATCCCTAAAGGCTTTTAATTTTTGTAATTATTGAGGTCATAAACCCTATAGATGATCTCATGTCAATAAACTTACCTATTAGATCATGGTTACTTCTATACAAAATAGTTTTAACCACTAAATTTGTTCAATAACAAGTTTGGGATGGTGGGCGCCCTAGGGAAGAAAACCTTTAACTCTAGACTAGAAGCCTTTATCCATTGGCTTCTTGGTTGTGGCAGAGAAGATGGATTTTAAGGCTTCTTTGCTCAAAGATTCATTCGTAGCTTCTTGTATCTTCCTTACTATGTTTGCAAAGGACCGCTTGGGAGAAGGGGATAGATGGAGGGCCCTCGAAGGACAATTCATTCTTAGATTCTTCTGTCTTCCTCACTATGTTTGCAAAGGACCGCTTGGTAGAAGGGGGGTAGATGAAGGGCCCTCGAAGGACCCTCACTGGTAGCCATGGATAGGAAGAAAACATTTTTAAACTGTGATGATTATGTGATAAGATACAAAAATTAAAAATTACTTGAGTTTTTTTAAAGTGTTAGATTTAAAAAAATAAACCTAAACCCTACAATCCACATCCATTCTACCTACTAAAGCTTTTGCATACAATGGTAGTGACACTGTGTGCAAACCCTAGCAAAACTCTATTTTTAGAAAACCCCATATTTTTTGATATTTATATATATAATTGTTATATTATTATTATATGTTCATCTTATAATATTAAAATTCATTTAAATTCCCTATATTCAATTTAAAAAACCATTTAGGCATAATAGCTGGAAAGGAAAATAGAACCATGATATTGTTTTTTAATAACCTGCCAGCCTTAATATTTGGTGATCCAGGTTGAATTAAGTTTTAGCATTTTATTATCACCGTTAACCTTCCCTCATCTTATCTGATAGTTATACTTTGAAACCCCGGAGAGTTGTCGGAAGTTACACAGTGACTGATTGGTTTTTCTATATTCCCTCTAATATATTTAAAAATAAAAAATTATAATAATTAATTTAAAGTTATTTGTTTAAAAAAATAAAATTAAAATAAAAAAGTAAAGATTTTAAAACTTTATGGGCCTTAGTCAACCAAAAAAACTGACTTCTTTATTTTGCCAAAAAAAAAAAAAAAAAAACCAGCACACTCTGACATAGATTCTCTTGCAGTTTTATCTAATTCCAAGGCACAACTTTATCTCTTTATCTCTTTGCTGGCAATTTACAAGTGGGACTGAACCATCCAGAATTCCCTTCGAGAACATCATAATATAATATTCGCTCAGGAATTCCTATATAAAGAGCCAATTTGGTTACTGTAGTATGCCTTGCTAAGTGCTTCGCTGGTTCGATTAGGGTTTTTCTGTGAGTAAAGAAGAAAGAAATAATGGCCGGAACAACAAGGAGAGCAAGTGTTTGCGTTGTGTTTCTACTCCTCCTGCTGTTTGTTAGCCTCGGTATGGAAATCTTGATTCCTTTATTGTCTTTCTTTTTTTAATACAAACTTATACCTCGTCACAGTTTTAAAGTTTTAGATCTTCTTTGGTTTTATCTTTATCGTTTTGTTTTCTTTTTTTTATTAAAAAAAAGTGAGTTTAAAGGTTTTGTTTGCATGTATGCAGAGATAGGGCAGGCGAAAAGAGCGAGAATGTGCAAGTCGCAGAGCCATAAGTTCAAAGGGTGTTGCGTGAGCGACACCAACTGCAGAAACGTGTGTAGGACCGAGAGCTTCCCCACCGGCAGCTGCGATCTCCACGCCGTCAGCCGAAAGTGCTTCTGCTATAAACCCTGTCCTTGATATTGAGCTGAACTGAAGTGAATACGATCTAGTGTGAGCAAAAATAAATAAAATATGGTCTCTGTAGGGATGTTTATTTCGTTATGTCTGTCTCTGTGTTGTGTGGATGTTCTTAGCAGTTTAACGTAAAGGGTGTTATTGGAAATTTCTGGTTCATTACTTGAACATTAGTTACTTAGTTTAGTATTAAGTTTTATTAAGCACTATATTAGAGTTTAAAAATTACAAAGAGAAGGTTGCATATTAAATTCTTCAAGGGAGTATAAAAGATAGTTTCATATAAGAATATCAAAACTCTATTAATTTCCATTAAATTATTCAAGGGAGTATTAAATTCTTCAATGGAGTATAAAATAGAAGTTAGATATATTTCAAGAGAAATAAGAATATCAAATTTACATTACCTAATTGAAGCAAAGCATACATTACTCTTAAGTAAGAGTTGCATAGATTTTAGTGCATCTTATGGGTTACTTTTAAGAGTTATCAAATGGAGTAATAAGGATTTATTTAAGGTACATTAAGTATTTAAGTTAAAGGTGGAAATTAGTGCAATATTTATTAAGCCATTCAAAAGGGCATATTAGTTGCATGATTAAAAGATTGGATTCATTATTGCAAAGTTAACCAAACAAAGGAATTATAGGAGGAAGTTGTCTTTTAAGGAAGGCAACATCAAATTTTTTTTTTCCACCTAGAATTATAACAAAATGCTACCATATCAAGGAAGCAAGATAGCTTTAAAAATAGACTATAAAGTATCAAGTTTTTCATACAATTTAAAGCAGAATAATTTACTTTATTGCATCTTAAGCAATAAACTACGAAACAATGGAGGTGAACCAACTAAGGTCTCAACAACAAAGTTTTTTAAGGTGCCTAAAAACACCAAATTCATTGTCATAGGTATCATTGAAGTAACACTCACAAGGCAAGAAGATTCTACAATGAAAAGAGACCAATTTGGGTAGCATAACGGTGTTAGAAAAGTAAGTTTAATGTATCACTAACAAGGAGAAAATAATAAGAGAAAAATGTAATGTAAAGAGCTAGGAGTAAGTAAAGAGACTCATTATCCAAGTGAACCACGATAATAGCTTGGAAGAATAGTGATAGTCATGAAGCAAGCACCTTAGAATCACCAGCATTGAAACAAGCACCTTAGCAACACCTATATTGGAGAGCATCACCACTCACTAGAAAAAGCTAAGTCGAGAACAACTAGCAATAGTTCACAAGCTTGTTGAAAAAATAAGGGAGCTGAGAGAGTAGCTACATGAAACTAAGAGTGTTACCACTTACCACCTTGAGCGATGGAATCTAATACCACTTGACATAACAAAAAGAACAAGAAGAGCTCTTGTAACATCTACAATATTTAATGCTTGCAAATAAGGTAAGCACCCAAGTAATGCCTCGTTCAAACTAATGAAGCCAAGTATTTATTACTTAGCACACTCAAAAGTAACACCTATATTACCAATATTAGCATCATCTAAAATGCCTTACATACCAGTACCACCTAGTAAGGAGTTACATGCTCAAAGGTATTGTATATGCTATTTGGCACACATTAAAAATGGAGGTAAAGACTATTAAATACCTCTATCCAAAAGGACAACATGTAAGACCATTGCATACTCGGGTTAATCAACGTTAAAGAGGAATATATTGTAGTCCAAGTGCACCAAAAAACATTATCCATTAAATT
This sequence comes from Wollemia nobilis, assembly GCA_028583015.1. NCBI lineage: Eukaryota > Viridiplantae > Streptophyta > Pinopsida > Araucariales > Araucariaceae > Wollemia > Wollemia nobilis. The sequence goes on from JAQPPZ010016997.1 coordinate 679,852, forward strand.
AAGCGTAATACCTCATGAAATGAGAAGATACAACAATCAAAGGACTCAAAGTGTAGTCAAGGTCTATTTCAAGCATATAGTGCATTTCAAAAAGGTATAAGTGCATTGTCTGTAATATTTACTTTCTCTAAGTGCAAAGGAGTTATAAGATTATTTATTTTTAAGGTTATTTAATTATTTGTTAGGAGAAATAAGTAGTTAAAACCTTATATTGATTATTAAAGTTTTTAGAAATCCAATTAAAGGAATAATTTTATATTAGTAAGAGCTTTCAAATTATATGGCTTGAAATTCTAACATTATAATATTTACAAATAATAAAATTAGGAGATATAAGGATTTATACCTTGAATAGTTAAATTATTAGTTTGAAAATATTATTATTTTCTAAAGTTCCAAATTAGGGATACAACGAATAGTACACCAAAATCCATAACATTAGAATTTAGAAAATTAACTCATTGAAATTTATAGAATTGAAAGAAACTCTTAAAAGAATTGATCAAAGAGTTTGAATTTATTATTTTTACACTAGTCTCTTATAAATATTAAGGGGAATAAGGAATCCAACTATAGATTCTTGAAACTTAGATAACAACATCCTACAAATTTTTTTTAAAATACCCCACAAGAGGTTTTGGACCCATCCCAAGTGGATTGGTGCCGAAATCGAGCCCCAAATGGTGGGCATCCTGCCCTCGGGCACTCCCCACACTACTGTAGTTCTAATCGCCCCGCCCTGGAGCGATTAGAAATATGTGGTAGATTTCCTTTCTGTTATTTTTGCATCTAATTCTATGCTTCTTAGATAGTTTTTCATTCAAATTTCACATTGTTTTGAGCATTTTTTATCATGTTTCTATCATTTCCTGCCTTTACTAACATGTAGGTAGCATCATAAAATTCCTGGTGATAGATGCCAAATTGGGAAAATATGACCTTCTGGGTCTTCCCAAAATACCCCCATTTAGCTAACCCTAAACTTTACAGGTGATTTTGAGCTTTTTTGGTGTGACATTTGGGACAGTGCTTTTTAATGCTTTGTTGTAGGTCTATTCGGCCCACCCCAGAGCAAATATGAATTTGTGGGGAATTTTTTGACTGTTCTTTTTGTAGTGCCTTCCCGGTGATTTTTTGATGCCCTTGTTAGGTTTTCAGTTCATTTGGATCTATTTTAGTTATCATTTTATTTATATCTTGCATGCACTAATTGAAGGCGTGGGGATTGCATGTTTCATTTTATCTACAGGTGCTACTGACTATTTCCTATTTCCTTGAATGTAGGGTCTTAACATCAGAGGAGAAGCAAGGAGTAAAGACTCATCAATGCAACTGGCGGCAACATTTGGTCTGCCCACTTTACATGTGGGCACGCGAAAGAAGGAATGGTGTCCATTGATGTGACAAGAACACATTTTTAACGCTCCTAGCCCCTAAAAATGGAGGAGACAAATTGTAACTAAGTTCTAAAGCATATTAATAAAAGGGTTGTCTTCTATGTTGGCTTTCTATTTGGTTTCGATTCGCTTATACTTCTCTCCTTTCATGCACTTTCAATTCATAGGATTTAGCATTATCTTTTGTTTCATTTGCATCACATCTTGGCTTTTCCTTTTTGTTTATGTATCCTCATGTTTTCAGTGGTGATCATGGTGGGACCTTGTCCTATATTTTTAATATCAGAAACCTGATCAAAACTTGATTGTTTTTGCTTGCAGGTACCAAGTTTTCAAACATGGGACTGCTATTTGTTCTAGTCTGTGACGAATACAGAGCTAGAATTCATCTTACCCAGGGACGAATGGGCATTCATCCCACCCTATGATGAATATAGTTCTATTATTCATCCCACCCTAGGATGAATAGCTCTCTCTGCATTTTTAGGACAAAAACTTAGAACCAGCAGATTTGGGCAGAGAAGAGGTAAGGGTCCTAAACACCTTCTATCATTTTTTGCTTTTAGTTTTATGTTTTCTGGTTACTTGCTTGCTTAGGGAAAGTTTTACTACATGTTTACTTTCTTTCATGCAAAATAAAAAGAACCCCACACATCACGTGGCAATTTAAACACCAAGGAGATGGTTGTAAAACCCCGGCCCTTGATCAAGACCAACGGTGGATTTCATCACCACCTTGGCTTGAATTCTTGCATTCATAACCCCGATCGCTACTGTTGCTAGACGTAAATCCTGACGAAAGCTGACCAAGTGTAGCTGGGGTTATTCCCAGTGCATGAGGATAATTCTTCTATGGTAGGTGTCAAAAATAGGGTGATTCCTCTTTTGTATCGCCTACGTTCCACATACCATCTGCTCTCACGTAACAATAGTTTCCCCCACGTAAGGGCAGGTATATAGATAGGTTGGTATATCAGCCTGGAAATGGTATATCGAAGGGGCGACCATTTTTTGGAGTCATAAGAGCCATCATATTGCATTTAAACATTCTTTACAAAAGCTTTCAAAACAAAAATCAAAACACACTAAACCATATTTAGGGCACACTTTTAATCTTTAAATGAGATAATCATTGCTTTGTGTGTGTGATCTTTTCTATTTAGTGTAGCATAAAAATCATAAAAAGAAATAAAAATCTACGCATCTTGTAGGAAAACACCACCATGGTGTACACCCGTAGCTAAGACCAATCACGGGCGGGAGCTGCGGAGAGTGTACAAGGGGGCACAAGTCACCTCGGCTATAGACCCAAGGACTTGGTCATACCGCCTTGGCGGCCTGACCCACAAGAGATTCCACATCATGCCATTTTAGAATGGGACTATAGAGGCACCCCCTCGAGGGGCACTCCCATCCAACATAGACCCTTTCAAAAGGAGTCCTTATATGTGGCACTCAATATAAATGGGAAGGCTCCCTTAGAATCTCGGTATGAGTGGCCATCGCACGATGAAGCGTTAGAATAGCATAGAGTCCATGAGGAGAGGCCATGTGATTATGTCATCCCTCCTTTACCCCCCATCACTGTTAGGAATAATAATCCAAATCCAAACCACATGGCTCTTCAAACAGGATGAGCCAACTCTGCCTGCCCCTTTCACATATATGAAAGGGATCATGAGGAAGACAATTACATTCCTTAAGAGCAATACACAATGTGGGAGCAATGCGCCTCTGCACCTAATATCTACCAGAATCACCTACTAAGGCTAGAGCCTCGAGTGAATGTCACCAACATCGATAGAGGGAAGTGACCTATAGAGATCTCGGATCATCGTGACCAAGATAAATGCGTAGGAGAGGCATCTAGGCCTCCTAGACTCAAGATGGCAAAACAAATTGACCTAATAGTCGCTAGATATGTCGCTCACCAAGCGTAGATCACATAGCTTGGGCAAGACCAATAGTATCTAGAGCATCTATATCGCCTTAGCAAAGAGCGCATTTGGCGCCAAACAGATGAGCTTCTCCATAACACTATGCTTGAGAGGGTTCCAACCCCTCGCACCCAAAGAGCAAAACCGTATGATAGGCACAACCCCTTGGTATGAGATAGATCTCCATGACTTTACCAAGTACTGCCTTTGAGACCTCCTAGACTTTAGCGGGAGGCCACTCCCAGGAACAATGATGGGAACCCCCCACGGGGACCCACCCATGGTTATAGGTCTCATCCAGAAACTCCTCAAGAATCCTATGATGAGTATGAGCAAGAAGAAGAGCGAGCCAAAATGCCCTACCAAGGTCGAGGGGCTACTATCCGACCACCCCTCCATAGGCCTCAAGTTTCCCACAACCCACAATGGGAGCAAACTAATGAGGAAGAAATTAAATCTTTCGATGCATATAAAGCGTTGTTAGAGCGCTTGGAGTCTATGGAGACCAACACTTCTGGCACCCAAAAGCCCAATTTATGCCAACTCCGTAGACATCCTGTGCATCCGTTAGTGCCGACACCCCCTTACCCTGAACACTTTAAACTACCTCAGTTGGCAATATTTAGAGGGGAGGAAGATGCCCAAGAGCATGTGACTATATTCTTGAGCCAATGCTTTGGCATTTAGGACAATGATGCTTTGTTGTTAAGAACATTCATCACCACATTCGCAGGCCCTGCCTCGGATTGGTTCACTCAATTGCCAAAGCACAGCATTAGTAACTTAGATCAGCTAGTGGATGCGTTCCTCGAACACTTCACCTTCAACACCAAGAAGAAGGTGTCACTAAGTGACCTAGCCAGCCTCAGGCAGTATGAGGAAGAAACCATGGCAGCCTATGGGAACCGGTGGAGGACTTTTCTTTCCAAGCTAACCTACTAGACACCAAAATAGCACCAATATGATAATGTGACTGCAAACATTGATCGCATTGACACACACAGCCCCAAGGGCAGCCCCCAGAGGTTAAACAGTGGTCCTAACCACTCTCACAATAGTTTTGGAAGGTCAGAGATCAATTTGGCACCTTCAGGCACTTTGCTCAATATCCGTTCCACCCTAGAATGAATTCAAACTGGGATTCGCCCCACCCAGGGATGAATTCTGGATTCGCTCCAGGGTGGGGCGAATTGTAGGTTTGACAAGAAAAAAGTCAAATCTTGACAAATGGCAGCTCAGATCCGCCACTTAACGCTTCCTTCATCGCATGGGAGTATGGGTGAGCATTTTTGAGCGTTAGAGGCAATTACAAGGGCAGTCATGAAGTCCCTATTCAAGGAGGAATCTCCTTCCCCCTAGAAAGGCATGATTGCCAAGTGGCGCCTCTGCATGCCCATTTCAAGAGACCTCCAGGTCTATAAATTGGTGAGTTTCCTCACCCCAAAAGATACAGAGAAGGAGCATTTTGGAGCAACGAAGTGCTGTCATTTTATTTTCATACCTCACACCTTTTGGATTTGCGCCTTTCACATCCTTGATCTCCTTTAGAGGGGAGGTCATTGGGTGACTATTGGGAGGACGAATCTTGAGCCCAAAACCCAACATTTGGCCACAATATCCCACCAAATTTGTTGAAAATACCCCACAAGAGGTTTTGGACCCATCCCAAGTGGATTGGTGCCGAAATCAGGCCTCAAACGGTGGGCGGCCTGCCCCATGGGCACCCCCTCCCACACTGCCACAGTCCTAATCGCCCCCCTTCGGAGCGATGGGAATTCTATGGTAGATTTTCTTTCTTTCATTTTTGCATTCAATTCTATGATGCTTAGATAGGTTGTCATTTGAATTTCATCTCGTTTTGAACAATTTTGATCATGTTTCTATCTTTGCTCGCTTCTACTAATCTATAGGTAGCATCATCAAATTCCTATTGATGGAGGTCAAATTGGGAAAATATGACCATCTGGGTCTTCCCAAAATACCCCCAATTAGCTAACCCCAAGTTTTCAGGTCTTTTGGAGCTTCCTAGGTAGGACATTTGGGACGGTACCTTTTCGGCATTTTGTTGTAGGTGAATTCGTCCCACCCCAGAGCGAATTCAAATCGGCGAGGAATTTCCTGACTGTTCTTTTTGTAGGGCCCTCCTGGTGGTGTCTTGATGCCCCTATCAAATTTTTAGAGCATTTGGATTCATTTTAGTCATAGTTTAATTCATTTTTTCTTATTCACTTATCGTAGGCTTGGGGATTGCGTGCTTTGTTTTACCCATAGGTGCTACTGACTATTTCTTGTTCCTTTGAACATAGGGTCTGGACATCAGAGGAGAAGTGAGGAGTCAAGACTCATCAACGCAAGTGGCGGTGATGTTTGGTCCACCCATTTTACATGTGGGCACGCGGAAGAAGGAAGTGCATCCATGGATGTAACAAGAACGCGTACTTAAACGCTCCTAGCCCTTGGAAAGGGAGGATGCGCATTGTAACCGAGTTGTGAAACATATCAATAAAAAGGGTTGTCTTCTTTATTTGCATTTGTTTCATTTTGATTCGCTCATGCTTTTCCCTCTTTTCATGCACTCTCAAATTCCTAGGATTTAGCGTTAAGTTTGGTTCGGTTTTGCATCGCATCTTCGCTTTCCTTTTTGCTTTCGTATCCTCATGCTTTCAGTGGCGATCATGGTGGGACCTTGTCCTCTATTTTTAAGATCAGAGATCTGATCAAAACTTGGTCATTTTTTCTTGTAGGTACCGAGTTTTCATATGCTGACTGTTGTTCGTTCCATCAGGGGGCGGATACAGAGCTGTAATTCGTCTTACCCAGGGACGAATGGGAATTCGCCCCACCCTGTGATGAATACAGTCCTGTAATTCATTCCCCCTTAGGATGAATTCCAGTCTATGAGGTTTTCGGGTAGAAACTCAGAACCGACAGATTTGGACAGAGAAGAGGTAAGAGTCCTGAACTTTTCCTGTCATTTTCTGTTATTATTTTTTTATTTTCTGGTTTCTTTTTGCATGCTTAGGAAAGGTTTTGTTGCATGTTTATTTTATTTCATGTAAAATAAAAAGAACCCCACACACCACGTGGCAAATTAAACACCAAGGAGCTGGTCATAAAACCCCAACCCTTGATCAAGACCAACGGTGGATTTCATCACCACCTTGGCTTGAATTTTGCATTCATAAACCCCGATCGCTATTGTTGCTAGACGTAAATCCTGACGAAAGTTGACCGAGTGTAGCTGGGGTGATTCCCAGCACACGAGGATAAGTCTTCTATGGTAGGTGTCATAAACAAGGTGATTCCCCTTCCGTACCGCCTACGTTCCACGTACCATCTGCTCTCACGTACCTATAGTTTCCCTCACGTAAGGGCGGGTATATAGAGAGGTTGGTATATCGGCCTAGCAATGGTATATCGAAGGGGCGACCAATTTTGGGAGTCATAAGAGCCCTCATTTTGCATTTAAACGTTCTTTACAAAAACCTTCAAAAACAAAAAAAAAACAAAACACACTAAACCAGGTTTAGGACACACTCTCAATATTTAAACGAGATAATCACTGCTTTGTGTGTGTGTGTGCTCTTTTCTATTTAGTGTAGCATAAAAATCATAAAAAGAGATAAAAAAAAAAAATCTACTTAGCTTGTAGAAAAACAACACCATGGTGTACACCCGTAGCCAAGCCCAATCAAGGGCAGAAGCTATGGAAAGTGTACAAGGGGGCACAAGTCACCTTTGCTATAGCCCTAAGGACTTGGTCATACCGCCTTGGTGGCCTGACCCACAAGAGAGTCCGCATCATTCCATGTCAAGGTGGAACTATAGGGACACCCCTTTGGGGGACACGCCCATTCATCATAGCCCCTTTCAGGAGGAGTCCTTACACGTGGCACTCAACATAGACAAGAAAGCTCCCTTAGAAGCTCGATATGAGTGGCCACCACGTGATGAAGTGCTAGAGTGGCATAGTGTCCATGAGGAGAGGCCACATGATTATGGCATCCCTCCTTTGCCCCCCATCACTGTTAGAACCAATAGACAAACCCTAGAGCATAGGGCTCTTCAAGCAGGGTGAGCCAACTCTACCCACCCCTTTCACACATACGAAAGGGAGCACGAGGAAGACCATTACATTCCTCGAGAGCAATGTACAGCATGGGAGCCATGCGCTTCTGCACCCGCTATGTACCATGATCACCCACGGAGGCCAGAGCCTCGGGTAAATGCCGCCAACCTCGACAGAGGGAAGTGACCTATTGAGATCTCGGATCATCACGACCGAGGTAAATGCATAGGAGAGGCATCCAAGCCTCCTAGGCTCAAGATGGTGGAACAAATTGACCTGGAAGTCGCCAGACATGCCGCCCGCCAAGCCTAGATCATGCGGCTTGAGCAAGATCAGCAGTAGCTAGAGCATCTATATCACCTTAGCAAAGAGCGCATTCGATGCCAAACAGATGAGCTGCTTCATAACCCAGTGCCTGAGAGGGTTCCAACCCCTCGCACCCAAAGAGCGGAACCATATGAGAGGCATAATCCCTTGGTGCGAGATAGGTCTCCGTGACCTTATCAAGTTTTGCCTCCGAGACCCCCTAGACCTGAGCGGGAGGCCACTCCCCGGAACAACGATGGGTACCCTCCGTGGGGACCCACCCAGGGTCATAGGTCTCACCCAGAGACTCCTCAAGAAGCTTACGAGGAGTATGAACAAGAAGAAGAGTGGGCCAAAATGCCCTACCAAGGTGGAGGGGTTGCTATCCGGCCACCCCCCCATAGGCCTCAAGTCTCCCACAATCCACAATGGGAGCAAACTAAAGAGGAAGAGATTAAATCTTTCGATGCATACAAAGCACTGCTAGAGCATTTGGAGTCTATGGAAACCAAAGCTTCTGGGCCCCAAAAGCCCATGTTACGCCAACTCCATAGTCATCCTATGCATCCGTCAGTGCCTGCACCCCCTTACCCTAAACACTTTAAGCTACCTCAGTTGGCAATCTTTAAGGGTGAGGAGGATGCCCAAGAGCATGTGACCAGATTCTTGAGCCAATGTTTTGGCATTCAAGACAATGATGCATTGTTGCTAAGGACATTTATAACCACATTCATGGGCCCTACCTCGGATTGGTTCACCCAATTGTCGAAGCACAACATCAGTAACTTGGATCAGTTAGTGGATGTGTTCCTCGAATGCTTCACCTTTAACACCAAGAAGAAGGCGTCACTAAGTGACCTGGCCAGCCTCAAGCAGTATGAGGAAGAAACCATGGTGGCCTACGGGAATCGGTGGAGGACTCTGCTTTCCAAGCTACCCTACCTCCCTCCTATGTTCGACCTTACACAAATGTTCTCATGAAGCTATTTGAGATCGATCTCTATGCTATTGCAGCTGCAGCAATATGCCACCTTAGAGGAAGCTCTGGCGCAAGCTAGAATCATCGAAGAGATCAAGATACAGGATGGCGAGATTGCCAAACCTAAGAAGAAATAATGGAACAAGAACACAAAAATAGGGACTACGCAACAAAAACCCATTGTGGTCAATCAAGTTGCTATAAATGTCCCTAAGCCTGCACAAGAAATACAGCCTCAAAAGGCTAACTATCAGCGAGTGCCTCCTAATAATTATGAAAGAGAAAACTAGAAGCAGGAGCAAAATCAGTAGCGTCACCCTAGGTGATAGTACACACCTTATACAGAGTCTAGAGACTCCCTATTTGACCGCTTGTCAATGGTGAACTTGATCAACCTTCCAGAGATCCAAACCATAGATCCCAATGCGCCGAAGCCTAAGGGATACCGAGAGGACTTGTATTGTAGGTTCCACAGGCGGAGGGGACATGACCTGAATGCATGTTGGAAGTTCAAAGGTTTGATACAAGACCTGATTGACAATAAGACGTTGGCAGTGGACAACCCCGTAGCGCCAAACAACCAACAGATGGGAGTTTTCAAAGACCCCTTGCCTACCCATGAGGCACAGGCAAAACCCCTTCAAGTCAATGAGGTGCAACAGAATTGCCCCATGCAAGGGTATGTAGGAATGATAAGCATAGTGACTAGGAACAAGAGATACCCAAGAGTTGCCCCCGAGGCAGCCACAAGAGAGGTTCCATCGACGTCACAACCTCAACAGCACCCTATGCAGCTACCTCTGCCTAGACCCGTGGCCATGATTCGGACCAAACTCACATAGAGCTTGAGGACCACATCGGCTAGGCTCTCCATATACGAGCTTATACAACAATCAACACCCCATCGGGAGGCTCTAATGGAGATATTGAAAGCCATCGAGTTGCAGCCCCACGAAGTGAATTCCTTCAACAACTTCATGGGACATGTCAAACGATGCACGGAGCCAATCATCACCTTTCGAGAGGATGAAGTTAAATCAGTGTCTGATGACATGGCAGATCCACCCCTGCACGTTATCGCATGGGTCAATGGGATCCCGTATAAGAGGGTGTTGGTAGACACTGGCTCATCCAGTAACATCATTACCACAGCGACATTGAAACATCTAAAGTTGCTAGCCTCTCACATCATGGCTTCCACCTATACACTACGAGCATTCAATGATGTGATATGCTCGACAGTTGGCACAATTGTCCTACCCATTCAAGTAGGACAAAAGATGATACCTACATTGTGCCATATTTTGGAAGGCGAGATGGCTTATAACATCTTGCTAGGGCGGCCATGGATCAGGGACATGAAGTGTGTCCCTTCGATAGCTCATCAGTGTTTGAAGTATACATTTGAAGGGGAAGTACATGTAGTCCCGGCAGACTTGGAACCCTTCAAATATTGCAATGCGGTGCAGTTGATGCCGCAATCGACCCTTCCATCGACGCACTTGGATTTTTAGTTAAATCCATCTAGACAGGGTCCGATTCTGCAAGCATCCCTGGTGATAAATCCATCTAAACCCCAGCCAGGTACATCTTCATCATCTGGTCCTTCACCAACAATGCCACCTATCATGGCTAAATAGAAGGACAAAGGGAAGCAAACCCTAGAAGAGGCTCAACCCCTAGAAGAGGCGCTGCCAATAGTATCAACCATCTCTACTGAAGAGATGCCTAGCAAGATGGAAGTTGAGGCTCCTAGTTCACCCAACATGGAGTGGACTCAGGAAGAGCTTCCATTCCCTCCCCCTCAATCACCAACAATCACTGTTGAAATGGCCAGTACGGGCCTGGGGGAGTATCTGGTGCGGAATGTTGTAGCAACGACCGCACTAGAGTCCATGCAAGACATGGGGAGACCTCGCCTCCCCATCGGTACAATTGTTCCTTTAGGCTACCCGCCAAACCAGACAAACTTTGTGTATGGGGGCCTTGATCATGGTACTGAGCCATGCATGCAAGAGGACGAAGATGAAGAGCCTTTTGCAGAAGATGTCAACTATCTGTCTAACCCGGACTTCGCTCTGAGATATCTTGGCCAATGCAATTGGCATGGATACGGGCTAGGCAGGTATGAGCAAGGAGTGCGTGTCCTTTGCCAGCCAAGATACCAAATGCCTTATGACAAGTCGGGCGTGGGGTTCAACCACCCCCTGCCCTTGGACATCTTGGTGGAAAACATGCAAGGCCTAGGGATAGGCAACAAGGGTGGATTGGCATCAGATCCCTATGCCAACCCGAACACAACGTATACATTGGGAGACTACCTCCCATGGTCAACAACCACCCTTGTTAACCTCAATAACCCTTCCCCTTTGCTAGAGAGAGGCGAAAGTTCGGGGACTCACTTTCAAGGAAGGTATAAATAGTGTCAAGAGGGATCTTCGGAGGATGAATTAGAATATGAACCAGCATCATATGACCCCTTCGAATCAGATAGTGATCACTCACAAGTGATCCCCATGAATGACCGTCAAGAGAGCCTCTTGACAATGTTCCCTCTAGAGGCTCCAATCGAGCCAGTGTCGCGTCAAGAGAATCAGGCCCCCCACGGAGAGTGGAACAACCACAATGGGGCCAGATTAATTTTCTCGAGCAGGATGAGCCTGTAATGCCTCAAATAGTTGTCGGAGCCAATGAGGGCTTTTGGATCTCCGATAGTGATTACGAAGATGAAACAGAAATGACATATCTTAATCACATGCGGTAGATGCAGCAACCATACCCCTTGGAGATTAACGACATATTTGAATAGCTGGGCATAGTGCCAGGGCATGAGTGGTACGTAGACCCAGCGGGGTGGGACCAAGTGTTGGATCCGCCACTCCAGGTATATGAAGAGCACCTTCCACCCCGAGACCCTAGAGTGATATCAGTGTCGAGGGTAGACCCTATCCTCCTATCAGCACATAGGGCCGATCCATTCGTGCCAATACCTCTAGAGCCAGATCCGGAGCATAGAGAACATCCAGAATGTTTGAGTCATTACACCCATGGTAATGGAGACCAAAATCATTTCATCAACATGATCTCCATTGACTTAACCGCCCCCATCCACAATCCGGCCGATCCAGCATGGTCCTTGCATCTAGACATAGATGCCATAGACTGGGATCGCGTCAATTCACCTCCATCCCCATCAGAGTACTGGCCTTTCGGTAAAATGCTTCATTTTACCCTAGGGTCAACTCAGGATATCTTTCATGCTGAAGAGGAACCCGAGGTTCCCAACGTAGATTTAAACTCAGCAAGTGATATCCATTTGATCCCGACTCCACATCAGTTGGAGGACGGATCCCACATGTCGATCGAGGAGATGACTGACGTAGACATCGGCTTCGATCCAATGAATCCATAGATCATCAAGCTGGGGGTAAGCTTATCCCCTGAAGAGCAAGCCGACTACATTGCCCTTCTCAAAGAGAAGAAGGAGGTTTTTGCATGGTCATACAGAGACATGTCGGGGCTAGATCCGTAGCTAGTCATGCATAATCTAACGCTTGATCCGACAGTCAAGCCAGTTAAGCAAAAACTATGTAAGATGCACCCAACAGTGGCCTTGATGGTCAAAGATGAATTGCAAAAGTTGTTGGATGCACAGTTTGTCATCTGCATGGATTATCCGCCATGGCTGTCCAACATGGTGCCCATCAAAAATCCCGACGGGAGGATTCGCATATGCACTAATTTTTGAGATCTAAACAAAGCGAGTCCTAAGGATGATTTCCCCTTGCCGAGCATCGACGCATTGGTAGACGCTACAGCGGGCCACGAAATGCTATCCCTCATGGATGGTTTCTCGGGATACAATCAGATTCGTATCAATCCCGAAGACCAACTAAAAATGGTGTTCACAATGCCTTGGGGGACATTTTGTTATAAGGTTATGCCTTTTGGCCTTAAAAATGCTGGTGCCACCTACCAACGTGCCATGACGTACATCTTCCATGATTACATGCATAAAACTTTGGAAGATTACATGGATGATTTGTTGGCCAAATCTCTTTTGCGCCCAGATCATCTCGATGACTTAAGCAAGATCCTCGATCGCCTCATGGAACATAAAGTCAGACTTAATCCCAAGAAGTGCGTATTTGGCGTCACATCTAGAAAACTCTTGGGTTTCATAGTCTCAAAGTGAGGCATCGAGGTGGACCCAAACAAAGTCAAGGCAATCCTTGAAATGCTTCCCCCAACTACCATTAAGCAGCTCAGAAGTCTACAGGGAAAGGTCACGTCAATCAAGCGCTTCATAGCGTAGCTATCTGACAAGTGCCGACCCATGAACAAATTATTGCACAAGGGGGTAGCATTTCACTAGGATGACGAGTGCCAGTCAGCCTTTGATGACATTAAATGATACTTGGCTTCACTGCCAGTATTGGCACCACCTAGACCAGGAGTGTCATTCTACTTATACATCTCAGCTACTGAGGTGGCATTGGGCGCCATGCTAGCCCAGAAGAATGAACTTCACAAAGAATAGGCTACTTACTATCTTAGCCGCACCCTGGTCAGTTATGAACTTAACTATGCATACGTCGAGAAACTCTGCTTGGCAGTGGTGTTTGCTACCAAAAAGCTATGCCACTACATGTTGAGCAACACTACGTATGTTGTGTCTAAGGAGAATCCATTGCGGTACATGATGAGTCATACTTATCATAGTAGCCGCATGGCGAAATGGATCATGTTGTTGACGGAATTTGACATAGAGTTTATTGGATAGAAATCCATCAAAGGACAAGTCATAGCCGATCAACTAGCAGAGGCTCCTCTCGAAGACGATCAGCCTCTAGTCATAGAACTACCCGATGATGGGGTCTTCCATGTCTCAGAATCACCAGATTCTGATGAGCCTGAGTCACAGGCCGACATAACCCTATTTTTTGATGGTTCTAAATGTGAGCAAGGTGGTGGCACGGGAATTGTATTCTTCACACCGCAAGGGGCTCCAATGCCCCTGTCCTTTAAATTAGACTTCCCGTGCACCAACAATAATGCAGAGTATGAAGCCTTGCTCATAGGTCTTCAGACAACAATCACCATGAACATCAAATGATTGAACATCTTTGGTGATTCGCTGTTAATTGTCAACCAAGTCAAAGGGGTATTCCAATGCAAATGCCCAGTTCTGTAGGCCTATAAAGCCCTTGTGGACAAATTCTTGGCGAAGCTTGAATGGTACGACATCGAGGCACTCCCTCGGTCATCGAATCATTTTGCGGACACTATGGCCTCCTTGGGGTCACTAATCCCGCAAGACCTTTCTGGTGATATGACAACCATTCAAGTCAAAACACTATCACAATCCATGATGGACCGTGCAAGTTCTAACTTGATGCCAGGAATCCACATGATCCAGATTGAACCACCTCAGGATAGGTTCTCTCGAATCCATGATCATCTAAAACATGCCAACTAGGGGTCCTTGTTCTCCCCTACTCCCATTAATAGCAACACAACGCTATTCTTACAAGTTCTCTCCCACTCAACATTTGCTAGGGATGAACTTCAAGAGGGATTGGTTGTTCATACCATCGAGGCTTTCGATCAGCAGGATTGGTATTCACCCATGAGGGACTACCTCAAGTTAGGTAACCTCCCGCTTGGATTGATGCATGCCACAAAATGAGCATTCAAGAAGAAAGCGGCAAAGCATGTCTTGTTAGGAGACATTTTGTACCATCATAGCTATGAAGGGATCCTCCTTCGGTGCTTGGACCAGCAAGAGTCCACTTGGGCAATCGCCCAAGCGCACGATGGTACGTGTGGTGGCCACTTCAGTGGTATGGCCATCGCAAAGTGCATTCTTCGCATGGGCTATTATTGGCCATCTTTAGAGCGAGATTGTTGCGCATATGTCAGGAAGTGCATGAAGTGTCAACACCATGCTAATTTGACACACGTACCTTCCTAGGCCTTGCAACCGATCCAGTCGGCTTGGCCATTTTCGTAGTGGGGCTTAGATCTAATCGAAAATATCTCCCCTATGTCGTCAGGTCATCACACGTTTATCATAACGGCCATAGAGTATTTCACCAAATGGGTGGAAGCAGTTTCGCTTACCTCTACGATAGGACCCCGCATTGTGGAGTTCATTTTACATAACATCATATGTCATTTTGGTATTCCATCCAAAATAATCTCGGATAATGGGACGTCATTCAAGAACAAAGACGTGCGTGCTTTGACCACAAAGTACAAAATTCAGCACAATTTTTTGACACCCTATTATCCGCAGGCAAATGGGCAAGCAGAGGCGTCAAACAAAATGCTAGTTGCCATCCTCAAAAAGATAGTCATAGACAATCATAAGGATTGGCACATCCAAATCCCACTTGCCCTGTGGGCTTATCGCACTAGCATTCGGACGCCCACTGGGGCAACTCCATTTTTGCTCGTGTATGGCTCCGAGGCAGTCATGCCTCTCGAGTTGGAAATTCCTTCCCTACGCATATCAATGCAAGAGTTCATCGATGATGACACTGCGTGGCAGGCCCGGTTAGACCAGCTTACGTTGCTTGATGAACGATGCGTTAATGCTCTCGAGCATTTACGTATCTATCAAGAGCGACTTAAGAAAGCATACAACATGAAAGTTCACCTAAGGGATTTTTAGGTTGGTGACTTGGTCTTAAAAGAGAACCAACAGAACTCTAGTCTGCCATCCCATCTAAGGGACAAGTTCATGGCAAATTGGTTAGGTCCCTATGTAATTGATAGTAAAATAGGACCTGGGACATACCGGCTAGCCTCTCTTGATGGAATCAAGGAACTAGAACCCTTGAACATCAATCATTTGTGGCCATTCCATATCTAAAAGAGTCGTATCCCAAACAAAATGCTCCAAGGATTCCTACAATCGCTTGGTCAATCCCAAAATGCTCCAAGGATTCCTACAATCGCTTGGTCAATCCCAAAATGCTCCAAGGATTCCTACAATCGCTTGGTCAATCCCAAAATGCTCCAAGGATTCCTACAATCGCTTGGTCAATCCCAAAATGCTCCAAGGATTCCTACAATCGCTTGGTCAATCCCAAAATGCTCCAAGGATTCCTACAATCACTTGGTCAATCCCAAAATGCTCCAAGGATTCCTACAATCACTTGGTCAATCCCAAAATGCTCCAAGGATTCCTACAATCGCTTGGTCAACCAAAAAGCTCCAAGGATTCCCACAATCGCTTGGTCAAAAATAAGAAAATTCAAAAATAGTAAAATCATCAAAAATAACAAAAATTTGCATCTCATTTCCAGGCATACTCCAACTCATCACAACAATAAAGAGCTCTTTTCGCATCTCATCTTCATATTCACAAAAAAATCAATCCATCAAAAACACAAAAATATGTAGCCGCATTAAGCATCACATCCATACATTGCATATTTGTGGTCATACAGGTCAAAGGCACCATAGACTGTAATTACTCCGCCAATCCATCTTGTTCCACTTTTTTTTATTCTATAAACAGTCCATCAAAAATAAATGCCATTCACTTCTTTTTACCATACCAGAGTCAGTGGTCTTCTAATGTATCAAGAGTTTTTGCCCTTCAGTCATCATTTGCTTTCTAGCCACGTACTATACCAAGTCAGACAGATTTTACAAAGGTAGAGTCCTACTTGGATCACACCTTGTTACGTAGCGTCCCAACACAAATTAAAACACATAAAAATTCCCGAGTTGTGTGAATGAAAGATGAAACCTGCACAACAATCCAGGTCACCATAAGCGAAATGGTTATCTTGCTCATCCCCCTGTGCGAATGACCCCAAGAATGCTGAGAGTTGGCAAAAGGACAAGCATCCTCCCTACCCAATTCCCCAAGAATCCCAAGTTCTCAAAAAGTTGCAAACATCGTAAAATCTTGCAAAAAGTCAAAACTCCAAAAATTTGACATCACCACCAAAGTGCATACATCAAAAGGCACATACAATAGTGATTCTCATCACTCAAAATTCAAATCCCTTGCTCAAAAGAAAAATAAAAAAAAATAAATAGTGATTTTTATCACTACAAAAGAGCAAGTATCCCAATATAATTGAAGAAAAGAAGGGAGTCGAACTTGAATCCCTGGAACTCTCAGCATTTCGACAGGTCATGAGGCAAACCTCGCATCTTGGTTTGGTGGATAGCCTATCGGTCCATCGGTGGTAAACCTCCCGCATGATGATATATCTGTCACATTAACTCGTGTACGGATCAATGTTTGCATGTGGATGAGCTAGCTTATGGTATCCTAGATAGCACCGCAGATTAATCCGACTAAATACAACAAAGGAGTTAGTGGAGCTAATTAGGTGATCCTCGGTACAGGTTTGGTTGACAGCCTATCTGGCACTGGCGGTATCCTGACCAATACCACATAAACGAACTCAATTGCACACACAACTTGGTCAAAGACAAGTCTGATTCATACCTTGTCCAAAAGTCTTGTAAGATAAAGTACAGGCATGGCTAGTTAGTTAAAACCATCTGAGTCTCAGAAAACCTTAGCTACATTCTAAACCAACTATGCTATCTTTCATCCTCGCATTGCCATCAGCAATCGCCAAAACCACAAAGTTCTAAATAGTCTATGGTGCCCTCGCCAAACAACACAAATTTAATTCATCCATTACATTTGCATATCCTCAAATTTAGAAACATTTGCATTCATCATAACATATGCATCCATCAAAATAAATTAACATGCATACATCCATACTCATCACTCATCATGCATAAAATCAAATCATCACATGCGCATAAATAAAATAAAGTCATCTGTATATATCATCAAAAATGCACGTAGGCTACAATGGACTGGTCCTGTGACCCCGCAACAAAATCCAAAAGCTCAAAAACCCCCAAGCCTAGGGCGTCGACCACCATGATCATGCAGGATCGGTGCGATGGGAACTACCCCCATGGTGTGGGTCCTATGAGACCCCTCAGGATGGCTACTGCTAGCCCCCGCATCATGCCTACTCGCCCCCCCTCATCCAGTCGCCTGCATCGAGAGGATGCTGATTGCTCAGTCTCGCTCCCTCTCGAGCGGCGTGATGATCTGCCTCCACTGAATGTAGGGACCCACCCACCAAGGTGGCTAATCTCTGCCTCCAGCTCCAACCGCTGCCGCACCAAGTCCATCTCCCACTGGCGATACGTAGCCAAGTTCTCATCGCACCGTGCCAAAGCCCTATCCCTCTCTACCAGCTACATCCGTAGGAGATCCCTCTCCCATGCAGCATCAGTACCCCCATCCTACCGATGGTAGGCAGCCAATGCATTCTCCCGCTCTACCAGCTGCATGCACAGGAGATCCCTCTCCCGTAGCGTGTCCCCTAGCTCCTCATCGTGCCTCCACAGCAACCCCTCCAATCATGCAATCTCGACGCGTAACCCAGACTCTATGTCCTCTAAATCTGCCTGAGGCATGGGCATCTCTAGAATAGCAGCCTGCTCTGGCTCCCACTGCTCCGTGACGTCCTGCATCTTCGACTGATCCGAAACCCCAAAATCCACATCCTCATCCTCCACCTCCACCATGTCTGCATCCTCCCGTGGAGCTCCCCAATCATCTCCTAGTGCCTCGGCACCCTCCCCACTCACTGTTGCTGCCTCCATGCCTCCCAGTGGCCCCTCTCCCCACCATCACCATAGTACCCACCACTGGTCATACTCTATGGTAGTCCCGATGTCATCCACATCTGGGACGTCGATCACTACATCTGAATCCTCGCCTAGTGGCACGATGACCGGTCGATCCAGAGTCCTCTCGTCCCCCCAACGTCGATAGACCACGGGCTCACCAGGCAACCCCTAGAGAACCCCAAACTATCATGTCACCCGGCTATAAGGGAAGAACTCATGCTCGGTCCCATGCCGCCCAATCAGCCACCGCTCCCTGCATACCCATCGAAGCCACTCTCCAGCCTTCGGCCAGGCTAGACAGTCCCGATAGGGGTGCCAGAACACCTCCCCTAGAGTAAGCCGAGCGAAGGCATCGACATAGTGCCCTACGGCACCTGCCCATCATCGACTCTATCCTTGCTCCTCAGACCACCACCATAGAACCGCATAGCCTATATCCTTATCCTCCATCTCCATCCGAGTCATCCACGGTAACCCTGCTGGCCTCTCCACCGCTATGTGCTGCCAAGCCCAGCTCTACAATAGATAGTTGCAGCTAATCCCCTTCCGCCTCTAGCAATGGACCTCGTACAACTCACCATAGAGCTATGCCAGTAGCGTCTGTCCCCACCTCATGATCAGTGGTGCCTCCGTCGGGCACTCCACCAGCCGCCAGACCACATCCAGCAGGTTCCATGGGAACCTCACACCTGACGAGTCAGGTAGCAGCATGTTGGAAATGAGGCCCATAAGTACTGCATGCCTCACTCCCAACACCCCTCTCTCAAGCCACCATCGGACCAAAATCCTGCCAATCTGGCAGTCACCCTCTGCCCTCTCCACTGGGCTCTCCACACCCAGCTCCTCCCCATGCCCGAAGCAGCGTGTCAACACTACTATCCGTTGATCTCGTGACATCATCCGGATCGGCAGTCCATCTATTAGAATCCGAAGAATCCGATAGACGTCCTCCAAGGTCACTATCATCTCCCCTATTGGGAGATGGAAGGTGTTGGTCCGGGGATCCCACAGGTTGATCAGGGCCATCAGATAGGCCCGATCCCCGACCACAAGCTCCAGTCGAGCCACCTGCTTGAGCCCAAGGGCATCAAGCCACTCCTAGTCAACCACAGTTAGCGCCCCCCGTGCTTCAGCAAAAGCAGTAGGTACACGATACCGGCTCTTCACAACCTGCAAAAGAAAACAACACAAAAACATTAAAATCATGAAAAACTGTACAACAATAACATGAATATACAGCACTGCCTACCAACGTACAGCTCAAAAACAATAAAATTCACAAAAATTCAAAACAAAAAAAAAAAAAAACAGTTTGTCTTAGGTTTACCAACAAACAACAAAAACATTTAAAAAAATACAGTTTGTCAGTCTTAGGGTTTTTGTACTCTAAGTTTAAAACTGACAACAACATAAAAACACAAAAACATTTTTTTTAAATACAGTTTGTCAGTCTTAGGGTTTTGTACTCCAAGTTTAAAACTGACAACAGCATAAAAACACAAAAACATTTTTTAACTACAGTTGTCAGTCTTAGGGTTTCTATATTCTAAGTTTAAAATTGACAAAGTCTGCACAAACAAAACAAAATTAAAATAACAGTTTTTAACCTAGGGTTTTCACCTACATTTTAAAACTGACAAGTTCAACCTAAAAAACTAGGGTTTTACGTTCCGTTTATCCTAGGGTTTTAGTTTAGCAAAATCAAAAGGATTCCTAGGGTTTACTTTAGTGTAAAGCGAAAAGTAAATTTTCGTTCCATTTTACAAAGAAAAATAAAATTTCAACCTAGGTTTAAACTACGTTTTCCGTTCAGTTTTAAGCTAAGTCTTGGTTTGTGTTCAGCTCAGTTTTAGGGTTTCAATTTTAATTTTGGAAAACAACATAACAAAGAAAATTAAACAAATCACTTGCAGTTTTAAAACATATAACAAACAAAAGCAATAACGCTAAGGAGCACTTACTGGTCTCGCTTCGACTCTGCCGCTCGATCCGGTCTGTGCACTCATGATGTCGGGAGAAATTCAGCAGTGCTTCGCTTCGTAGAATTAACCTCCTCCTCCCCAGAGCTCCAAATCGTAAGAAAATTTGAATGCAAATGAGCCCAAACCCTAGTTTTGGCCTTTAAATAGGCTTTTTGAGCTTATATTCGTTCCCCCCTGGGACGAGCACTCTGGTTAGCGCTCGTCCCACCCTAGGACGAATACTAAACTACTATTCATCCCACCTCGAAATGAATTCAGGACAAAAATTTCAAAAACAACAAAAAATTGAACAAAAATGCACCAAAATAGCTAATAAGCTTGCCCGATGAAAGTGCTTTTGCACTTGACATCCCGGGCATGCAAAATGGATGTCGGGGTCACAAATCCTCACTATCCTACTCCCTAAGAAGGCTACCATAGCCGGACCGCTCCACGGGAAGACGGATCTTCGAGAATTTCATCCCCAAACGGCGTCGCCAAAAAGGGTCAAAACCCACCCAAAAATAGCAATAACATTGCCGAACGAAGGCGCCTTCGCGCCTGACATTCTTGGCATCCAAAAAAGACATTGGGGTTACAAATTATCACCATCCTACTCCCTAAGAAGGCCACCATGGCCAGACCGCTCCACGGGAAGATGGATTTTTGACAATTTTAGCTCCAAAAAGCGTCACCAAAAGGGTTAACACCCACCAAAAATAGGTCTAAATGTCGAAAAACTGCACACACGCTTAATGCTAAAACATCTAAAGGCACCCTCACACAAGTCATCTTGGGTCAAGCGACTCGTCGCTTTTCTCATGAAGGTCATTCCCTCATCGATTCGTCGCTTGAGGGGGTAGTCACACTTAGTCACCAACCAACAAATACACACCCAATTAAGGAAAATGGCATGCATTCAAAGAATCATTGACAAAGACAATCACGCTCCTGCTTGGGGTAGTAAACAAGCAATAATCACAAACTGATCAAATCACTTGGCATTTCATGAATCATGAACTCAAGGTTCTCACAGACAAAAGGTTGCGCCCTTTGCCTATTCATGACCGATCAATGTCCAAGATCAAGTAACACCTCACCGAAAAAGGTTAACACTTGAATTAAGTTCCTTCGCTCGTCAGAAGCAAGGATTCAAGAATGCATGCCCTTTCCATACTTGGGGCATCAAAATTTGGTTAGGTTATTGAGAAACCCTAATCATTAGTGCTTTGGTTATCTATTTTTGCTCGGCACTATGCCATGCACAACGCATCCCAAAAAGGGGCATCTATAGACACCAAAACAACACCAATCTGATTATGTGACTGCAAACACTGATCGCATTGACACACACAGCCCCAAGGGCAGCCCCCAGAGGTTAAACAGTGGTCCTAACCACTCTCACAATAGTTTTGGAAGGTCAAAGATCAATTTGGCACCTTCAAGCACTTTGCTCAATATTCGTTCCACCCTGGAATGAATTCAAACTGGGATTCAATCGCTCCCCTTCGGAGTGATGGTAATTTTGTGGTAGATTTTCTTTCTTTCATTTTTGCATTCAATTCTATGATGCTTAGATAGGTTTTCATTTGAATTGCGTCTCGTTTTGAACAATTTTGATCATGTTTCTATCTTTGCTCGCTTCTACTAATCTATAGGTAGCATCATCAAATTCCTATTTATGGAGGTCAAATTGGGAAAATCTGACCATCTGGGTCTTCCCAAAATACCCCCAATTAGCTAACCCCAAGTTTGTAGGTCTTTTGGAGCTTCCTAGGTAGGACATTTGGGACAATACATTTTCAGCATTTTGTTGTAGGTGAATTCGTCCCACCCCAGAGCGAATTCAAATCGGCGAGGAATTTCTTGACTGTTCTTTTTGCAAGGCCCTCTTGGTGGTGTCTTGATGCCCCTATCAAATTTTTAGAGCATTTGGATTCATTTTAGTCATAGTTTAATTCATTTTTTCTTATTCACTTATCGTAGGCTTGGGGATTGCATGCTTTGTTTTACCCGCAGGTGCTATTGACTATTTCTTGTTCCTTTGAACATAGGGTCTGGACATCATAGGAGCAGCGAGGAGTCAAGACTCATCAATGCAAGTGGTGGTGACATTTGGTCCACCCATTTTACATGTGGGCATGCGGAAGAAGGAAGTGCATCCATGGATGTAACAAGAACGCGTACTTAAACGCTCCTAGCCCTTGGAAAGGGAGGATGCGTATTGTAACCGAGTTGTGAAACATATCAATAAAAAGGGTTGTCTTCTTTATTTTCATTTTTTTTGTTTTTATTCGCTCATGCTTTTCCCTCTTTTCATGCACTCTCAAATTCCTAGGATTTAGCGTTAAGTTTGGTTCGATTTTGCATCACATCTTCGCTTTCATTTTTTGCTTCCATATCCTCGTGCTTTCACCTACATCCCTCCTATGTCTGACCTCACCCAAATGTTCTCAAAGAGCTGTTTGAGATTGATCTTTGTGCTATTACAACTGCAACAATATGCCATTTTAGAGGAAGCTCTGGCACAAGCCAGAATCATTGAGGAGATCAAGATTCAGGATGGCAAGATAGCCATGCCAAAGAAGAAAGAATGGTCTAAGAACACCAAAATAGGGACCACGCAACAGAAACCCACTATGGTCAATAAGGTTGTTATAAACATCCCTAAGCCTGCATAAGCAACATAGCCCCAAAAGGCTAACTATCAGGCAGTGCCTCTTAATAGTTATAACAAAGAAAATTAGAGGCAAGAACAAAATCAGTAGCGTTGCCCTAGGCAACAATTCACACCGTACACAGAGTCTAGAGACTCCTTGTTTGACCACTTGTCAATAGAAAACTTGATCAACCTGCTCGAGATTCAACCCATAGACCCCAATGCACCAAAACCTAAGCGCTACAGGGAAGATTTGTACTATAGGTTCCACAGATGGAAGGGACATGACCTTAATGCATGTTGGAAGTTTAAAGGCTTGGTGCAAGAATTAATAGATAACAAGAAATTAGCGATGGATAATCCCATGGCACCAACCAATCAACAAATGGAGTTCTTCAAAGACCCCTTACCTATCCCTGAGGCGCAGGAAAAGACATTACAAGTCAATGTGGTCACACAGAACTTCCCCATGCAGGGGAATGTAGGGATGATCATTATAGTGACTCAAAACAGGAGGTACCCGAGCACAGCTGCCCCTGCGGTAGCTATAGGAGAGGTGCCAACAACATCACAACCACAATAGCACCTTGCACCACCTCCTCCACCTAGACCAATGGCCACGATTTGAACCAAACTCACCCAAAGTTTGAGGACCACATCGGCTAGGCTCTCCATCTATGAGCTCATACAAAAATCAACGCCCCATCGGGAGGCTCTAATGGAGATACTAAAATCCATCGTGTTGCAGCCCCCTGAAGAAAACTCCAAAAACTTTGTGGGACATGTCAAATGATACATTGAGCCAGTCATCACCTTTCAAGAGGACAAATTGAAATCAGTGGCTAGTGACATGGCGGATCCACCCCTACACATCATCGTGCGGGTCAACGGGATTTCGTACAAAAGGGTATTGGTGGACACTGGCTCGTCCAGTAATATCATTACAACAACGGCCTTGAAGCACCTCAAGTTGCTCGCATCTCACATAGTGGCCTCCACCTATACACTACGAGCATTCAATGATGCAATATGCTCGACAGTTGGCACAATTGTCCTACCCATCCAAGTGGGACAAAAGACTATACCTACATTGTGCCACATCTTAGAGGGTGAGATGGCCAATAACATCTTGCTGGGTCGGCCATGGATCAGGGACATGAAGTGTGTCCCTTTGATAGCTCATCAGTGCTTAAAGTATACATTCGAAGGGGAGGTGCATGTAGTCCTGGTAGACTTGGAACCCTTTAAGTATTGTAATATGGTGCATCTGATGTTGAAATCAACCCTTCCATCAATGCATTTGGATTTTTAGTTGAATCCATCTAAACAGGGTCCGATTCCATAGGCATCCCCGTTGACAAGTCCATCAAAACCCCAGCTGGGTCCATCTTCATCGTCTAGTCCTTCACCAATGACACCACCTATGCTGACCAAATAGAAGGACAAAGGGAAGAAACCTCTGGAAGAGGCACAACCTCTGGAAGAAGCACCACCATCAGTCTCAACCATCTCTACTAAGGAGATGCCTAGCAGAATGGAAGTCGAGGCTCCTAGTTCACCCGACATGGAGTGGACTCAGGAAGAACTTCCGTTCTCCCTCCCTCAACCACCAATAATCATCGTTGAAATGGCCAATATGGGCCTGGGGGAATACCTAGTGTGAAACATTGTAGCAACTCCCACACTTGATTCCATGCAAGACATGGGGAGACCTCGTCTCCCCATAGAAACTATTGTTCCTCTGGGCTACCTGCAAAACCAGACAAACTTTGTGTATGGGGGCCTTGATCATGGGATTGAACCATACATGCAAGAGGATGAAGATGAAGAGCCTTTTACTAAAGATGTCAATTATTTGTCCAACCCAGAATTCACTTTGAGATACCTTGGCCAATGCAATTGGCATGGATATGGGTTAGGCAGATATGAGCAAGGAGTGCGTGTCCTTTGCCAACCAAGATACCAAATGCCATACGACAAGTTAGGAGTAGGTTTCAACCACCCCCTGCCCTTGGAAATATTGGTAGATAACATGCAAGGCCTAGGGATAGGCAACAATGGGGGATTAGCATTAGATCCACATGCCAACCCTAACACAACATATACACTGGGGTATTATCTCCCATTATTAACAACCAACCTTGTTGACCTCAACAACCCTTTCCCTTCACTCAAGAAATGAGAAAGCTTGAGAACTCACGTACAAGAGAGGTATAGACAAGTTCAGGAAGGATCTTTCGAAGATGAGTCATAATATGAGGTAGCACCATGGGAGCCCTTCGAATTGGATAGAAATCACTCACAAGTGACCCCCATGGATGATTACCAAGAAAGCCTCTTGGCAATGTTCCCTTTGGATGCTCCAATCGAACAAGTGCCACATCAAGAAAATCAGGTCCCCCGTAGAGAGCGGAACAACCCCAATGGGGCCAGATCAATTTGCTCAAGCAAGATGAGCCTCTAACACTGCAAATGGTTGTTGGAGCCAATGAAGGCCTTTGGATCTTCGATAGTGATTATGAAGATGAAACTAAGATGGCATATCTTAATCACATGCGGCAGATGTAGCAACAATACCCCTTAGAGATTAACGACATATTTGAACAACTAAACATAGTGCTAGGGCATGAGTGGTACATAAACGACGTAGTGGGACCAAGTGTTGAATCTGCCACTTTGGGCATACGGAGAGCACCTACCACCCAGAGACCCTATAGTGATATCAGTGTCGAGGGTAGACCCTATCCTCCTATCCGCACATAGGGCCGATCCATTCGTGCCAATACCTCCAGAGCCAGATCCGGAGCACAAAGATCATCTAGAATGTTTGAGTCATCACACCCATGGTAATGGAGAACAAAATCATTTCATCAACATGATCTCCATTGACTTAACCACCCCCATCCACAATCCGACCGATCCAACACAGTCATTGCATCTAGACATAGATGCCATAGACTGGGATCATGTCAATTCACCTCCATCCCCATCGAGTACTGGCCTTTCGATAAAATGCTTCATTTTACCCCAAGGTCAACTCAGGATATCTTTCATGCTGAAGAGGAACCCGAGGTTCCCAACGATGATTTAAACTCAGCAAATGATATCCATTTGATCCCGACTCCACACCAGTTGGAGGATGGATCCCACATGTCGATCGAGGAGACGAATGACGTAGACATCGGCTCAGATCCAATGAATCCATAGATCATCAAGCTAGGGGTAAGCTTATCCCCCGAAGAGCAAGCCGACTACATTGCCCTTCTCAAAGAGAAGAAGGAGGTTTTTGCATGGTCATACAAAGACATGCCGGGGCTAGATCCATAGCTAGTCACGCATAATCTAACGCTTGATCCGATAGTCAAGCCAGTTAAGCAAAAACTATGTAAGATGCACCCAACAGTGGCCTTGATGGTCAAAGATGAATTGCAAAAGTTGTTGGATGCATAGTTTGTCATCTACGTGGATTATCCGCCATGGTTGTCCAACATGGTGCCCATCAAAAATCTCGATGGGAGGATTCGCATATGCACTAATTTTCGAGATCTAAACAAAGTGAGTCCTAAGGATGATTTCCCCTTTTCGAGCATCGACGCATTGGTAGACGCTACAGTGGGCCACGAAATGCTATCCCTCATGGATGGTTTCTCGGGATACAATCAGATTCGTATCAATCCCGAAGACCAACTAAAAATGGCGTTCACAACGCCTTGGGGGACATTTTGTTATAAGGTTATGCCTTTTGGCCTTAAAAATGTTGGTGCCACCTACCAACGTGCCATGACGTACATCTTCCATGATTACATGCATAAAACTTTGGAAGATTACATGGATGATTTGTTGGCCAAATCTCTTTTGTGCCCAGATCATCTCGATGACTTAAGCAAGATCCTCGATCGCCTCATGGAACATAAAGTCAGACTTAATCCCAAGAAGTGCGTATTTGGTGTCACATCTAGAAAACTCTTGGGTTTCATAGTCTCAAAGTGAGGCATCGAGGTGGACCCAAACAAAGTCAAGGCAATCCTTGAAATGCTTCCCCCAACTACCATTAAGCAGCTTAGAAGTCTGTAGGGAAAGGTCGCGTCAATCAAGTGCTTCATAGCGCAGCTATCTGACAAGTGCTGACCCATGAACAAATTATTGCACAAGGGGGTAGCATTTCACTAGGATGACGAGTGCCAGTCAGCCTTTGATGACATTAAACGATACTTGGCTTCGCCGCCAGTATTGGCACCACCTAGACCAGGAGTGTCGTTCTACTTATACATCTCAGCTACTGAGGTGGCACTGGGTGCCATGCTAGCCCAGAAGAATGAACTTCACAAAGAATAGGCTACTTACTATCTTAGCCGCACCCTGGTCAGTTATGAACTTAACTATGCATACGTTGAGAAACTCTGCTTGGCAGTGGTGTTTGCTA
Organism: Wollemia nobilis; assembly: GCA_028583015.1. Taxonomy (NCBI): domain Eukaryota; kingdom Viridiplantae; phylum Streptophyta; class Pinopsida; order Araucariales; family Araucariaceae; genus Wollemia; species Wollemia nobilis. The sequence continues at coordinate 707,276 of JAQPPZ010016997.1, forward strand.
CCAAAAAGCTATGCCACTACATGCTGAGCAACACTACGTATGTTGTGTCTAAGGAGAATCCATTGCGGTACATGATGAGTCATACTTATCATAGTAGCCGCACGGCGAAATGGATCATGTTGTTGATGGAATTTGACATAGAGTTTATTGGACAGAAATCCATCAAAGGACAAGTCATAGCCGATCAACTAGCAGAGGCTCCTCTCGAAGACGATCAGCCTCTGGTCATAGAACTACCCGATGATGGGGTCTTCCATGTCTCAGAATCACCAGATTCTGATGAGCCTGAGTCACAGGCCGACATAACCCTATTTTTTGATGGTTCTAAATGTGAGCAAGGTGGTGGCACGGGAATTGTATTCTTCACACCGCAAGGGGCTCCAATGCCTCTGTCCTTTAAATTAGACTTCCCGTGCACCAACAATAATGCAGAGTATGAAGCCTTGCTCATAGGTCTTCAGACAACAATCACCATGAACATCAAATGATTGAACATCTTTGGTGATTCGTTGTTAATTGTCAACCAAGTCAAAGGGGTATTCCAATGCAAATGCCTAGTTCTGCAGGCCTACAAAGCCCTTGTGGACAAATTCCTGGCGAAGCTTGAATGGTACGACATCGAGGCACTCCCTCGGTCATCGAATCATTTTGCGGACACTATGGCCTCCTTGGGGTCACTAATCCCGCAAGACCTTTTCGGTGATATGACAACCATTCAAGTCAAAACACTATCGCAATCCATGATGGACCGTGCAAGTTCTAACTTGACGCCAAGAATCCACATGATCCAGATTGAACCACCTCAGATAAGTTCTCTCGAATCCACGATCATCTGAAACATGCCAACTGGGGGTCCTTGTTCTCCCCTACTCCCATTAATAGCAACACAACGCTATTCTTACAAGTTCTCTCCCACTCAAAGTTTGCTAGGGATGAACTTCAAGAGGGATTGGTTGTTCATACCATCGAGGCTTCCGATCAGCAGGATTGGTATTCACCCATAAGGGACTACCTCAAGTTAGGTAACCTCCCACTTGGATTGACGCATGCCACAAAATGAGCATTCAAGCAGAAAGTGGCAAAGCATGTCTTGTTAGGAGACATTTTGTACCATCGTAGCTATGAAGGGATCCTCCTTCGATGCTTGGACCAGCAAGAGTCCACTTGGGCAATCGCCCAAGCGCACGATGGTACGTGTGGTGGCCACTTCAGTGGTATGGCCATCGCAAAGCGCATTCTTTGCATGGGCTATTATTGGCCATCTTTAGAGCGAGATTGTTGCGCATATGTCAGGAAGTGCGTGAAGTGTCAACACCATGCTAATTTGACACATGTACCTTCCCAGGCCTTGCAGCCGATCCAGTCGGCTTGGCCATTTTTGTAGTGGGGCTTAGATCTAATCGGAAAGATCTCCCCTACGTCGTCAGGTCATCACACGTTTATCATAACGGCCACAGAGTATTTCACCAAGTGGGTGGAAGTAGTTCCGCTTACCTCTACGATAGGACCCCGCATTGTGGAGTTCATTTTACATAACATCATATGTCATTTTGGTATTCCATCCAAAATAATCTCGGATAATGGGACGTCATTCAAGAACAAAGACGTGCATGCTTTGACCACAAAGTACAAAATTCAGCATAGTTTTTTGACACCCTATTATCCGTAGGCAAATGGGCAAGCAGAGGCATCAAACAAAATGCTAGTTGCCATCCTCAAAAAGATAGTCGCAGATAGTCATAAGGATTGGCACATCCAAATCCCACTTGCCCTGTGGGCTTATCGCACTAGCATTCGGACGCCCACTGGGGCAACTCCATTTTCGCTCGTGTATGGCTCCGAGGCAGTCATGCCTCTCGAGTTGGAAATTCCTTCCCTACGCATATCAATGCAAGAGTTCATCGATGATGACACTGCACGGAAGGCCCGGTTAGACCAGATTACGTTGCTTGATGAATGACGCGTTAATGCTCTCGAGCATTTACGTATCTATCAAGAGCGACTTAAGAAAGCATACAACATGAAAGTTCACCTGAGGGATTTTTAGGTTGGTGACTTGGTCTTAAAAGAGAACCAACAGAACTCTAGTTTGCCATCCCATCTAAGGGACAAGTTCATGGCAAATTGGTTAGGTCCCTATGTAATTGATAGTAAAATAGGACCTGGAACATACCGGCTAGCCTCTCTTGATGGAATCAAGGAACTAGAACCCTTGAACATCAGTCATTTGCGGCCATTCCATATCTAAAAGAGTCGTATCCCAAACAAAATGCTCCAAGGATTCCTACAATCGCTTGGTCAATCCCAAAATGCTCCAAGGATTCCTACAATCGCTTGGTCAATCCCAAAATGCTCCAAGGATTCCTACAATCGCTTGGTCAATCCCAAAATGCTCCAAGGATTCCTACAATCGCTTGGTCAATCCCAAAATGCTCCAAGGATTCCTAATGTGTCAATCCCAAAGGCCACTTGGTCAATCCCAAAAAGCTCCAAGGATTCCCACAATCGCTTGGTCAAAAATAAGAAAATTCAAAAATAGTAAAATCATCAAAAATAACAAAAATTTGCATCTCATTTCCAGGCATACTCCAACTCATCACAACAATAAAGAGCTCTTTTCGCATCTCATCTTCATATTCACAAAAAAATCAATCCATCAAAAACACAAAAATATGTAGCTGCATTAAGCATCACATCCATACATTGCATATTTGTGGTCATACAGGTCAAAGGCACCATAGACTGTAATTACTCTGCCAATCCATCTTGTTCCACATTTCTCCATTCTATAAGTAGTCCATCAAAAATAAATGCCATTCACTTCTTTTTACCATACCAGAGTCAGTGGTCTTCTAATGTATCAAGAGTTTTCGTCCTTCAGTCGTCATTTGCTTTCTAGCCACGTACTGTACCAAGTCAGACAGATTTTACGAAGGTAGAGTTCTACTTGGATCACACCTTGTTACGTAGCATCCCAACACAAATTAAAACACATAAAAATTCCCAAGTTGTGTGAATGAAAGATGAAACCTGCACAACAATCCAGGTCACCATAAGCGAAATGGTTATCTTGCTCATCCCCCTGTGCGAATGACCCCAAGAATGCTGAGAGTTGGCAAAAGGACAAGCATCCTCCCTACCCAATTCCCCAAGAATCCCAAGTTCTCAAAAAGTTGCAAACATCATAAAATCTTGCAAAAAGTCAAAACTCCAAAAATTTGACATCACCACCAAAGTGCATACATCAAAAGGCACATACAATAGTGATTCTCATCACTCAAAATTCAAATCCCTTGCTCAAAAGAAAAATAAAAAAATAAACAGTGATTTTTATCACTACAAAAGAGCAAGTATCCCAATATAATTGAAGAAAAGAAGGGAGTCAAACTTGAATCCCTGGAACTCTCAGCATTTCGATAGGTCATGAGGCAAACCTCAGTATTGGTTTGGTGGATAGCCTATCGGTCACTGGTGGTAAACCTCCCGCATGACGATATATCTGTCACATTAACTCATGTACAGATCAATGTTTGCATGTGGATGAGCTAGCTTATGGTATCCTAGATAGCACCATAGATTAATCTGACTAAATACAACAAAGGAGTTAGTGGAGCTAATTAGGTGATCCTCAGTACAGGTTTGGTTGATAGCCTATCTGGCACTGGCGGTATCCTGACAAATACCACATAAACGAACTCAATTGCACACACAGGGATGTGAAATAACTTGGTCAAAGACAAGTCCGATTCATACCTTGTCCAAAAGTCTTGTAAGATAAAGTACAGTCATGGCTAGTTAGTTAAAACCGTCTGAGTCTCAGAAAACCTTAGCTACATTCTAAACCAACTGCGCTATCTTTCATCCTCGCATTGCCATCAACAATCACCAAAAACCACAAAGGTCTAAACAGTCTATGGTGCCCTCGCCAAACAACACAAATTTAATTCATCCATTACATTTGCATATCCTCAAATTTAGAAACATTTGCATTCATCATAACATATGCATCCATCAAAATAAATTAACATGCATACATCCATACTCATCACTCATCATGCATAAAATCAAATCATCACATGCGCATAAATAAAATAAAGTCATCTGTATATATCATCAAAAATGCCCGTAGGCTACAATGAACTGGTCCTGTGACCCCGCAACAAAATCCAAAAGCTCAAAAACCCCCAAGCCTAGGGCATCGGCCACCATGATCACGTAGGATCGGTGCGACGGGAACTACCCCCGTGGTGTGGGTCCTATGAGACCCCTCAAGGCGGCTGCTGCTAGCCCCCGCATCATGCCTACTCGCCCCCCTCATCCAGTCGCCTACGCCGAGAGGATGCTGATTACTCAGTCTCGCTCCCTCTCGAGCGGCATGATGATCCACCTCCACTGAACGTAGGGACCCGCCCACCAAGGTGGCTAATCTCTGCCTCCAGCTCCAACCGCTGCCGCACCAAGTCCATCTCCCACTGGCGATACATAGCCAAGTTCTCATCGCATTGTGCCAAAGCCCTATCCCTCTTCACCAGCTACGTCCATAGGAGATCCCTCTCCCATGCAGCATCGGTGCCCCCATCCTACCGATGGTAGGTAGCCAATGCATTCTCTCGCTCTGCCAACTGCATGCGTAGGAGATCCCTCTCTCACAACGCATCCCCTAGCTCCTCATCGTGCCTCCACAGCAGCCCCTCCAATCATGCAATCTCGACACGTAACCCAGACTCCGTGTCCTCCAAATCCGCCTGAGGCATGGGCATCTCTGGAATAGTAGCCTGCTCTGGCTCCCACTACTCCGTGATGTCCTGCATCTTCGACTGATCCGAAACCCCAAAATCCACATCCTCATCCTCCACCTCCACCATGTCTGCATCCTCCCGAGGAGCTCCCCAATCATCTCCTGGTGCCTCGGCACCCTCCCCCCCGTTGTTGCCTCGTGCCTCCCAGTGGCCCCTCTCCCCACCATCACCATAGTACCCACCACTGGTCATACTCTACGGTAGTCCCGACGTCATCCACATCTGGGACGTCGATCACCGCATCTGAATCCTCGCCTAGTGGCACGATGACCAGCCGATCCAGAGTCCTCTCGTCCCCCGATGCCGATAGACCACGGGCTCACCAGGCAACCCCTGGAAAACCCCAAACTATCATGTCACCCGACTATAAGGGAAGAACTCATGCTCGGTCCCATGCCGCCCAATCAGCCATCGCTCCCTACGTACCCGTTGGAGCCACTCTCCAGCCTTCGACCAGGTTGGATAGTCCCGATAGGGGTGCCAGAACACCTCCCCTAGAGTAAGCCGAGCGAAGGCATCGACATAGTGCCCTACGACACCTGCCCACCATCGACTCTATCCCTGCTCCTCAGACCACCACCATAGAACCGCATAGCCTATATCCTTATCCTCCATCTCCGTCCGAGTCATCCATGGTAACCCTGCTGGCCTCTCCACCGCTATGTGCTACCAAGCCTAGCTCTGCAACAGATAGCTGTAGCTAATCCCCTTCCACCTTCGATAGTGGACCTCGTACAACTCACCATAGAGCTATGCCAGCAATGTCTGTCCCCACCTCATGATCAATGGTGCCTCCATCGGGCACTCCACCAGCCGCCAGACCACATCCAGCAGGTTCCATGGGAACCTCGCACCTGACGAGTCAGGTAGCAGCATGTTGGAAATGAGGCCCATAAGTACTGCGTGCCTCACTCCCAACACCCCCCTCTCAAGCCACCATCGGACCAAAATCCTGCCAATCTGGTAGTCACCCTCTGCCCTCTCCACTGGGCTCTCCACACCTAGCTCCTCCCCATGCTCAAAGCAGCGTGTCAACACTGTTGTCCGCTGATCTCGCGACGTCGTCCGGATCGGCAGTCCATCTATTGGAATCCGAAGAATCCGATAGACATCCTCCAAGGTCACTATCATCTCCCCTATTGGGAGATGGAAGGTGTTGGTCCGGGGATCCCACAAGTTGATCAGGGCCATCAGATAGGCCCGATCCTCGACCACAGGCTCCAGTCGAGTCACCTGCTTGAGCCCAAGGGCATCAAGCCACTCCTAGTCAGCCACAGTTAGCGCCCCCATGCTTCAGCAAAAGCAGTAGGTACACGATACCGACTCTTCACAACCTGCAAAAGAAAACAACACAAAAACATTAAAATCATGAAAAATTATACAACAATAACATGAATATACAACACTGCCTAACAATGTACAACTCAAAAACAACAAAATTCACAAAAATTCAAAACAAAAAAAAAAAACAAAAAAACACAAAAACATTTTTTTAACTACAGTTGTCAGTCTTAGGGTTTCTGTATTCTAAGTTTAAAATTGACAAAGTCTGCACAAACAAAACAAAATTAAAATAACAGTTTTTAACCTAGGGTTTTCACCTACATTTTAAAACTGACAAGTTCAACCTAAAAAACTAGGGTTTTACATTCCGTTTATCCTAGGGTTTTAGTTTAGCAAAATCAAAAGGATTCCTAGGGTTTACTTTAGTGTAAAGCGAAAAGTAAATTTTCATTCCATTTTAAAAAGAAAAATAAAATTTCAACCTAGGTTTAAACTACGTTTTCCATTCAGCTTTTAAGCTAAGTCTTGGTTTGTGTTCAGCTCAGTTTTAGGGTTTCAATTTTAATTTTGGAAAACAACATAACAAAGAAAATTAAACAAATCACTTGCAGTTTTAAAACATATAACAAACAAAAGCAATAACGCTAAGGAGCACTTACTGGTCTCGCTTCGGCTCCGTCGCTCGATCCGGTCTGTGCACTCATGATGTCGGGAGAAATTCGGTAGTGCTTCGCTTCGCAGAATTAACCTCCTCCTCCCCAGAGCTCCAAATCGCAAGAAAATTTGAATGCAAATGAGCCCAAACCCTAGTTTTGGCCTTTAAATAGGATTTTTGAGCTTATATTCGTTCCTCCCTGGGATGAGCACTCTGGTTAGCGCTCGTCCCACCCTGGGACGAATACTAAACTGCTATTCGTCCCACCCCGAAATGAATTCAGGACAAAAATTTCAAAAACAACAAAAAATTGAACAAAAATGCACCAAAACAGCTAATAAGCTTGCCCGATGAAAGTGCTTTTGCACTTGACATCCCGGGCATGCAAAATGGACGTCGGGGTCACAAATCCTCACTATCCTACTCCCTAAGAAGGCTACCATAGCCGGACCGCTCCACGGGAAGATGGATCTTCGAGAATTTCATCCCCAAACGACGTCGCCAAAAAGGGTCAAAACCCACCCAAAAATAGCAATAACATTGCCGAACGAAGGCGCCTTCATGCCTGACATTCTTGGCATCCAAAATAGATGTTGGGGTTACAAATTGTCACTATCCTACTCCCTAAGAAGGCCACCATAGCCAGACCGCTCCACGGGAAGACGGATTTTTGACAATTTTAGCTCCAAAAAGCGTCACCAAAAGGGTTAACACCCACCAAAAATAGGTCTAAATGTCGGAAAACTGCACACACGCTTAACGCTAAAACATCTAAAGGCACCCTCACACAAGTCATCTTGGGTCAAGCGACTCATCACTTTTCTCATGAAGGTCATTCCCTCATCGATTCGTCGCTTGAGGGGGTAGTCACACTTAGTCACCAGCCAACAAGTACACACCCAATTAAGGAAAATGACATGCATTCAAAGAATCATTGACAAAGACAATCACGCCCTTGCTTGGGGCAGTAAACAAGCAATAATCACAAGCTGATCAAATCACTTGGCATTTCGTGAATCATGAACTCAAGGTTCTCACGGACAAAAGGTTGTGCCCTTTGCCTATTCATGACCGATCAATGTCCAAGATCAAGTAACACCTCACCGAAAAAGGTTAACACTTGAATTAAGTTCCTTCGCTCGTCAGAAGCAAGGATTCAAGAATGCATGCCCTTTCCATACTTGGGGCATCAAAAGTTGGTTAGGTTACTGAGAAACCCTAATCATTAGTGCTTTGGTTATCTATTTTTGCTCGACGCTGCGCCATGCACAGTGCATCCCAAAAAGGGGCATCTGTAGACACCAAAACAGCACCAATCCGATTATGTGACTGCAAACACTGATCGCATTGACACACACAACCCCAAGGGCAGCCCCTAGAGGTTAAACAGTGGTCCTAACCACTCTCACAATAGTTTTGGAAGGTCAGAGATCAATTTGGCACCTTCAGGCACTTTGCTCAATATCCGTTCCACCCTGGAACGAATTCAAACTAGGATTCGCCCCACCCAGGGACGAATTCTAGATTCGCTCCAGGGTGGGGCGAATTGCAGGTTTGATGGGCAAAAAGTCAAATCTTGACAAATGGCAGCTCAGATCCGCCACTTAACGCTTCCTTCATCGCATGGGAGTATGGGTGAGCGTTTTCGAGCGTTAGAGGCAATTACAAGGGCAGTCATGAAGTCCCTATTCAGGGAGGAATCTCCTTCCCCCTGGGAAGGCATGATTGCCAAGTGGCGCCTCTGCATGCCCATTTCAAGAGACCTCCAGGTCTATAAATTGGTGAGTTTCCTCACCCCAAAATATATAGAGAAGGAGCATTTTGGAGCAACGAAGTGCTGTCATTTTATTTTCATACCTCACACCTTTTGGATTTGCGCCTTTCACATCCTTGATCTCCTTTAGAGGGGAGGTCATTGGGTGACTATTGGGAGGATGAATCTTGAGCCCAAAACCCGACATTTGGCCACAATATCCCACCAAATTTGTCGACAATACCCCACAAGAGGTTTTGGACCCATCCCAAGTGGATTGGTGCCGAAATCAGGCCTCAAACGGCGGGCGGCCTGCCCCATGGGCGCCCCCTCCCACACTGCTACAGTCCTAATCGCCCCCCTTCGGAGAGATGGGAATTCTATGGTAGATTTTCTTTCTTTCATTTTTGCATTCAATTCTATGATGCTTAGATAGGTTGTCATTTAAATTTCGTCTCGTTTTGAACAATTTTGATCATGTTTCTATCCTTGCTCGCTTCTACTAATCTACAGGTAGCATCATCAAATTCCCATTGATGGAGGTCAAATTGGGAAAATCTGACCATCTGGGTCTTCCCAAAATACCCCCAATTAGCTAACCCCAAGTTTGCAGGTCTTTTGGAGCTTCCTAGGTAGGACATTTGGGACAGTACCTTTTCGGCGTTTTGTTGCAGGTGAATTCGTCCCACCCCGGAGCGAATTCAAATCGGTGAGGAATTTCCTGACTGTTCTTTTTGCAGGGCCCTCCTGGTGGTGTCTTGATGCCCCTATCAAATTTTTAGAGCATTTGGATTCATTTTAGTCATAGTTTAATTCATTTTTCTCATTCACTTATCGTAGGCTTGGGGATTGCATGCTTTGTTTTATCCGTAGGTGCTACTGACTATTTCTTGTTCCTTTGAACGTAGGGTCTGGACATCGGAGGAGCAGCGAGGAGTCAAGACTCATCAACGCAAGCGGCGGCGATGTTTGGTCCACCCATTTTACATGTGGGCACGCGAAAGAAGGAAGGGCATCCATGGATGTAACAAGAACGCATACTTAAACGCTCCTAGCCCTTGGAAAGGGAGGATGCGCATTGTAACCGAGTTGTGAAACATATCAATAAAAAGGGCTGTCTTCTTTATTTGCATTTGTTTCATTTCGATTCGCTCATGCTTTTCCCTCTTTTCATGCACTTTCAAATTCCTAGGATTTAGCGTTAAGTTTGGTTCGGTTTTGCATCGCATCTTCGCTTTCCTTTTTGCTTCCGTATCCTCGTGCTTTCATTTTGAGCATTTTTTATCATGTTTCTATGATTTCTCGCCTTCACTAACATGCAGGTATCATCATCAAATTCCCAGTGATAGAGGCCAAATTGGAAAAATCTGACCTTCTGGGTCTTCCTAAAATACCCCCATTTAGCTAACCCCAAACTTTACAGGTGATTTGGAGCTTCCCGGATGTGACATTTGGGACAGTGCTTTTTGACCCTTTATTGCAGGTCTATTCATCCCACCCCAGATGAATACAAATTTGTGGTGAATTTTTTGACTGATCTTTTTGCAGTGCCTTCCCGATGATGTTTTGATGCCCCTGTAAAGTTTTCAATTCATTTGGATCTATTTTAGTTATCATTTTATTTATATCTTCCATGCACTAATTGAAGGCGTGGGGATTGCATGTTTTTTTTTAACTACAGGTGCTACTGATTGTTTCCTATTTCCTTGAATGCAGGGTCTTAACATCAGAGGAGCAGCAAGGATTCAAGACTCATCAACGCAAGCAATGATGACATTTGGTCCGCCCACTTTACATGTGGGCACACGGAAGAAGGAATGGTGTCCATTGATGTGACAAGAACACATTTTTAATGCTCCTAGCCCCTAAATTGGGAGAAAATGAATTGTAGCTAAGTTCTGAAGCGTATTAATAAAAGGGTTGTCTTCCATATTGGATTTCTATTTGGTTTCGATTCGCTTATGCTTCTCTCATTTCATGCACTTTCAATTCATAGGGTTTAGCATTATCTTTTGTTTTGTTTGCATCGCATATTGGATTTTCCTTTTTGTTTCCATATCCTCGTGCTTTCATTTATATATAAGATATTTACAAAAATGTTTTTCTTTCAACGACAACAATGATCTAGGGGCCACAGTATTCTTGATTAATTTAGTTTAACTAGATTAATAGGTAGTTGACCTAAATCTAAAGGTTAAATTATTAATCCTCTAAACACTATCACATATCAATAATTTGCATCCCTTATTAGTTGGATGCTTGCAAAATTGTAAACTTATGAGTTTGGCACTAGGATAAAAAATTGGTTAAAAAATATTTTAATTTTTTTTTTTTTACAAAAATATTTTTTTCTAGCTGCCACTATGATCTAGGCATGTTATCTAGGTATACTATCAGTATTTTATGACCCCCATAGTATTCTTGACTAGTTTAGTTTAACTATATTAGTAGGTAGTTGACCTAAATCTAAAGATTAAAGTATTAATCCTCTACACACTATCACATATCAATAATTTACATCCTTTCTTAGTTATAATTTTTATACTAAATAACAATCTAACCTTTACTTTATTAGTTGTGATAATTACATAAAATTCAACATAAATCAATAAAATATAGAGCCTTCATGATTTTGGTTTTGAAGTGTCTCCTCCTCTAATAAACCAAAGGTTTTTTTCTAACAAAATTTGACTTTAAAAAAATTAGTGATCAATTATTAAATGAAAAATATCACTTTATAGGCACCAACAAAATTCAAGTGCTATGATGAAAATAGAAGACATACAAATTAGGGAAAATATTAGATATTTTCCATGAAGACTTGACACTAGAGTCACCGGAATACGAACATACAATACCTCTTCTATTCTAAGTGTCCCAGTGCATAATCATAGTATTAATGGAATCCTTTATCAAATATCTAAATACTTTTTTAGTAATACAACTTTTCATTTGTTTTGATTATGTATTTTTCCTTGGTAGCACAATCCAGAAACCAACAACCCCTCCACTATATTGAAGATCAATCTAGATGGAGTTATCATAAATAGACTAAAGAAATCATATGCTCTTTATGGAGTTATCTTAAATATACTAAATAAATCATATGCTCTTTACAGATGATGTGTAGAAACATGGACTCTCAAGCAATGTAATAAATGCACAAGTATCATTGTGCAAATTATAATGTGCAAGGTGCCCCCTTGTACATCTAGATAGAGTGTTGGCCAAGGAATCTATCTTTCTATATAAAGGGACTCATAGTGATAGATCATATATAAAATATATATCAAGTCTATATCAAGTATATCAAGTTCGTTATAGCAGAGTAGTAGATAAGTGGTAGAACTCCTGAATGGTATACAATGTATTTATTTAGCTTATATTAATAGAGTTATCATCATCTCCATAATGCATTGTATTTTTACCACTTTCTATTTACAGTATATTTTAGTCATATTGCAGAATTCTATTCTTTCATATTTTTCACATCTTATTAGGACTTATGATAGATCTCTCCCAATGCATATATTCTCAAAAGCTAACAAGATGAATGCCACTAAATATACCAAGATCAAGGTTAGAATTTTGACAAGAAGGTTAAAGGAGAAAGGAGATAGAAGAAGCCACCAAATATGAAGATAGTCATTGAAGTCTATAATGCTTATTCAAAGAAAGGAGATTGTTCATTTCTATAGTAAAAAGTTGAAGGGTTCAATAAGGAAATATTCAGCTATAATTTGGAGGAGTTTCCTACCAAATTTAAAATATTTTAGGATAAAATCTCAGAGGATAAATTATCCACATTAGAATAAAAAAATATCAAAGTTACAGGTAGCAATTTAGGCAAAATTATTAGCTGCTAAGATATATATTTTAAGGGAGCATCATGAAGGATTGCTGAGGCCACAAACTACATTTTTAGGTAGCAAGTTAGAATATTTCAAATCTACAAATTGGTGGGTTAAAAATATAGTTTAGGTAGCAAGTATTAGCTATGATTTCATCTATTACAAGGTAAAAATTGGGTGATTCAAATCACCGAGATATCCATCATCTATAGAGGTCAGTAAGGTATGCAAATTTGGTGTAAAAGGTTCATTACTTGAACATTAGTTACTTAGTTTAGTATTAAGTTTTATTAAGCACTATATTAGAGTTTAAAAATTACAAAGAGAAGGTTACATATTAAATTCTTCAAGGGAGTATAAAATGTGGTTTCATATAAGGTTAAAACCTACACATCAAAAATAGGAGTTAGATATATTTCAAGAGAAATAAGAATATCAACTTCCCATTACCTAATTGAAGCAAAGCATACATTACTCTTAAGTGAGAGTTGCATAGATTTTAATGCATCTTATGAGTTACTTTTAAGAGTTATAAAATGGAGTAATAAGGAGTTATTTAAGGTACATTAAGTATTTAAGTTAAAGGTGGAAATTAGTGCAATATTAAGCCATTCAAAAGGGCATATTAGTTGCATGATTAAAATATTGGATTCATTATTTCAAAGTTAACCAACCAAAGGAATTATAGGAGTAAGTTGTCTTTTAATGAAGGCAACATCAAATTTTTGTTTTCCACATAGAATTATAGCAAAATGCTACCATATCAAGGAAGCAAGATAGATTTAAAAAGAGACTATAAAGTATCAATTTTTTCATACAATTTAAAGCAGAATAATTTACTTTATTGCATCATATTTGTATTGTCCTACATAGAAAAAAGAGAACATAGTTCATACAATTTAAATACACTACAACAACAAGCTTACTACTATATATAAGTGATTGAACCATCAAGCTTAAGGGATAAACTATGAAGGAATGGAGGTAAACCAACTAAGGGCTGAAAAACAAAGTTTTTGAGGGTGCCTAAAAACACCAAATTCAATGACATAGGTCTCATTGAAGTAACAATCACAAGGCAATAAGATTCTACAATGAAAAGAGACCAATTTGGGTAGCATAATGGTGTTAGAAAAGTAAGTTTAATGTATCACTGACAAGGAGAACATCATAAGAGAAAAATGTAACGTAAAGAGCTAGGTGTAAGTAAAGAGACTCATTATCCAAGTGAACCATGATAATAGCTTGGAACAATAGTGATAGTCATGAAGCAAGCACCTTAGAATCACCAGCATTGAAACAAGCACCTTAGAACCACCTATATTGGAGAGCATCACCACTCACTAACAACTAGCAATAGTTCACAAGAGTGTTAAAAAAATAAGGGAGCTAAGAGAGTAGCTACATGTAACTAAGATTGTTACCACTTACCACCTTGAGTGATGGAATATAATACCACTTGACACAAAAAAAGAACAAGAAGAGCTCTTGTAACATATACAATATTTAATGCTTGCAAATAAGGTAAGCACCCAAGTAATGCCTCATTCAAACTAGTGAATCCAAGTATTTATTACTTAGAACACTCAAAATTAACACCTATGTTATCAATATTAGCATCATCTAACATGCCTTACATACCAGTACCACCTAGTAAGGAGTTACAAGCTCAAAGTTATTGTATATGCTATCTGGCATACATTGAAAAGGGAGGTAAAGACTCTTAAATACCTCTATCTAAAAGGAGAACATGTAATACCATTTCATACTCGGGTTAATCATAATTAAAGAGGAATATATTGTAGTCCAAGTGCACCAACAAACATTGTCCATTCAATTAAGCATAATCCCTCATGAAATGAGAAGATACAACAATCAAAGGACTCAAAGTGTAGTCAAGGTCTATTTCAAGCATATAGTGCATTTCAAAAAGGTATAAGTAGATTGTCTGTAATATTTACTTTCTCTAAGTGCAAAGGAGTTATAAGATTATTTATTTTTAAGGTTAGTTAATTATTTGATAGGAGAAATAAGGAGTTAATACCTGATATTGATTATTAAAGTTTTTAGAAATCCAATTAAAGGAAGAATTTTATATTAGTAAGAGCTTTCAAATTATATTGCTTGAAATTCTAACATTGTAATATTTACAAATAATAAAATTAGGAGATATAAGGATTTCTACCTTGAATAGTTAAATTATTAGTTTGAAAATATTATTATTTTCTAAAGTTTCAAATTAGGGAGACAATGAATAATACACCAAAATCTAGAACATTGGAATTTAGAAAATTAAGTCATTGAAATTTAGAGAATTGAAAGAAACTCTTAAAAGAATTGATCAAAGAGTTTGAATTTATTATTTTCACACTAGTCTCTTATAAAAATTAAGGGGACTAAGGAATCCAACTATAGAGTCTTGAAATTTAGAGAACTTCATAAAAATAAAAGGTGCATCAATAGGGAGAAATAAGGTGAAATTTCATAGTTGAAATTTCGGAATTCAACTCAAATAAATTTAAATCAAGCACTTTTTCAAGACCATAGCATATTGTAATAACTTGGGAGATATGAGATATTCTATAAAACATGATATTAATAGTATTTTATCAAGTTTGATCATATATCAAATTAACTAGGGAGTCATAAGGTAGACTACTACAAAGGTTCTATCAAAAATATTCACTCTTCCTCCAAAATAAAGCTAGTGATGCATCCATTGATTTATCTTCTATAACGGTCCAATATAGCCATGTCAACTAATTATTTTTATTATTATCTTGAGCCATATATTTAGTTAATTAGTCCATGAGAATTAGGGTTAGGTTATTATTAATTTCATCTATAAATAGAAATAATATTTTATTAGGTTGGATCATGCAATAATTTAGATTTAAGTCACCTTGGTGTTCATAAGAGACTTTGCCCTCTCAAAGTAGCTATTGATTTTCTATTACATTAATTTATTTCTAGATTTGATATTTGCATATTGTTCTTGTATTTGTATTTGAATTATTATTGTTCATGGTGTTTTAATATTGAATTATTATTATGATATTAAATATTTATATGGTATCATAACAAATGGTATCAAAGCACAATTATGAAACAAGTGGAAATTAATTAAGATATTTGGCGCCCTAAAAATAAAGCTTTCAATATTTTGAAAAAATTTACATTTTATTTCCTCAAACTAATTAGGATTTTTTTTATTATTTGGCTCAAATTCTCCCCTATTTTATATTAATAATTAAATTAAATAAAATTTAATTTAATCATTAATAAGAGAGCAAGAATTCAATTTTCATTTGTATTGCCTTTCTTCTCATTGTGTATCCACGATTTCACATTTTATTTTTTGAAGTATTTTACCCCCAACATTCACATTTCATTTTTAAAATTATTAAACACTCCCTCTTAATTTGTATTTATGTTCTTCTTTCTACATATTTCCCAAAATTAATTAGGTATTTTCAAATTATTCAAAACATTCTCCCTACTTTAAACTAATAATTAAATCAAATAAATTTTAATTTAATTATTAATAGAGAGCAATCATCCATTTTCCTTTGTTTTTTAATTCTTTTTTGTAATTTTAGTTATTTGGTGCAAATTACTACCTTATATTAATAAACAAATTAAATTATTATTATTATTATTATTATTATTTTATTTTTTTATTTTTTCAGATTTGGTTAGTATGAGAAATCTCTATGATCCACACATAGGGTTGAGCAGCTATACTTATCAATAGAGAATTTAACACACATCCACTACCTCACACACTCACCCATGCCAAAATTAGAGAATTAGCATCTATGTTGTCTTTTTATTGTCTTCCTCCACTTTGTGTCTCCACCATATCACATTTTATTTTATTTTTAATTACTAAACACCCACTCCTCCTTTCATTTCATATTAATTTTAAATTATTAAACACTCACTCACATTTTTCACATTTCTTTTTATTTTCACATTTTTTTTAAATTATTAAACATCCACACCTACTTTAACTTCATATATATATATATATATATATATATATATATCACTTTCTCTTCACACTTATTTTTAAAATATTAAACCTCCCCATTATTAAACATTCCCACTTAATTTTTTAATTATTGGTTGGGCATGACTTATCCCCCACCCAACACATCTAGTTTTTTTCTCCTCCTTCCTTTTCATTTGTTTTTTATTCTTCTTTGTACTTCTCACAATTAAGTAGGGTTGTTATTTTAGTTATTTGGTGTAAATCCTTACCTTATCTTTGTACTTCTTGTGTCTTCCTCACTATGTTTGCAAAGGACCACTTCCGAGAAGGAGGTAGGGAGAGGACCATCCAAGGATCCTTACTATTAGCCATGGATAGGAAGAAATCAGTTTTAAACTGTGATGATTATGTGATAAGATACAAAAAATAAAAATAACCTAGTTTTTTTTTAAAGTGTTATATTTATAAAAAAAAACAAACCTAAGCCCTACAATCCACATCCATTCCACCTTACTAAGGCTTTTGCATACAATGGTAGTAACACTGCATGCAACCCCTAGCAAAACTCTATTCTTATAAAACCAATCATTTTATGTCATATATATATATATATAACATAAAATGATTGTTAGGTTTTTATATTACCATTATATATTCATCCTATAATATTACTAAAAACTCATTTAATTTCCTTATAATCAATTAAAATAACCATTACATTTTATTAAAGTAATTACTTACCAAAATACTAGGTATGCCAAAATACTATGTATGGCAAATACTATGCATAACCTGATACTGATACTTCTATTATATAACCTGGTAGGCATAACATTTGGGAAGTAAAATAGAACCATGATATTACTTTTATATAACCTGCCAGCCATAATATCTGGCTATCCATGTTGAATTAAGTTTTAGCATTTTATTATCATTGCTAGCCTTTCGTCATCTTATCTAATAGTAATACTTTGAAACCACGGAGGATTGTTGGAAGTTACACGGAGATTTGTTGGAAGTTAAACACTGACTGATGGGATTTTCTAGATTTCGTATAGCATATTTAAAAAATATATATAATGATTATTTTTAAATTACTTATTTAAAAAATTAAAACTTAAATTAGTAAAGATATAACCCTTAGTCAACCAAAAACCACACTCTAACATAGATTCTCTTGCAGTTTTATATAATCCCAAGGCACAACTTTATCTCTTTGCCGGCAATTTACAAGTGGGACTAAACCATCCATAATTTCCTTCGAGAAAATCGAAAACCAATACATAATATAATATTTTCTGAGGAATTCCTTTATAAGGAACCAATTTGGTTACTATAGTATGCCTTGCTAAGTGCTTTGCTGGTTCGATTAGGATTTTTCTGTGAGTACAGAATAAAGAAATAATGGTCGAAACAACAATGAGAGGAAGTGTTTGCATTGTGTTTCTACTCCTCCTGCTATTTTTAGCCTCAGTATGGAAATATTGATTCCTTATACTTATACCTATTCATAGTTTTAAAGTTTTAGATCTTCTTTGGTTTTATATTTATTGCTTTGTTTCCTTTTTGAATTAAAAAAAAGTGAGTTTAAAGGTTTTGTTTGCATGGAGACCGTCAAGATGCAAACTCTCTTATATCAATAAGAGATATTGATTATAAAACTCACCTATTTCACTTCAAAAGATTCCATAATTCAGAAGAGACCTATTTTTTTACACATTGATATCTTTAAAGCAAAATTTGGCATGAAATATTTGGTCACCTCAGTTTCAACTACCTAAAGAAATTAAACACCCATAAAATAGTAACAATATTACCTCAAGTCTCTTCTATTGATGGGGTATGTCCTGGATGTGCTCTTGGGAAGCAACATCAAGATCTTTTCTATCCAAGTGGTTCTCTAAAGCCCTCATCCCCTCTATAGTTAGTCTATAGTGACTTGATGGTCTTCCCAGAACGTTCTTTCAAAGGAGTAAAATATGTTTTATTCTTCATTCATGAATTTTCCAAAAGAACTTGGGTCTACTTCCAAAAATACAAAAGTGATGTTCTATCTCACTTCAAAATCTTCAAATCCTTAGTTGAAAATCAGGCCTCTACCAAAATAAAGCAAATTCATATAGATAATGGAGAGGAATACTTCAGCAATGAGTTTTCAAAATTTTTATCAAGTCATGGCATAATTCATCAACGTTCTGTCTCCCATAATCCATAGCAAAATGGCATTGTAAAAAGGAAAAACCAAACATTAAAGGAAATGGAAAACTATATGCTCCTCTCAAGGGATCTTCCAAAAAAATTTTGGTAGAAGAAATTAATTATGCCAACTATATTCAAAACCACACACCTCATAAAGCTCTTGCCATTTAACTATCGAGGAAACATGGACTGGCTCAAAACCTTATGTCTCTTTCTTCAAGATTTTTGGGTGTACTGATTGGGCATATATTCCAAAGAAGAAAAAGAAGGCTCTAGATAAAAAAGAAAAAAATCTCATATTTGTTGGTTATTGTGAGGAAATAGAAGCATACAGGCTCCTTGATCCGACAAGGCATGTGGTATTTTTCATAGGAATGTCCAATTTGGTGAAACATTCCCTCATACATATCCTCAACCATCATCTGCCTCCATTAAGTCTCTTGAGCCTTCTCCAATAATAGAGCCCCAATATAATGAAGAACCAACTTTAGAGATTAATTTAAAGATTAATCATCAATATTGGGATCCTAAAACTCCAACTCAAAGTCCTAAATATCCTACCAATCCTTCCACTATGCCAAAATGGGCCTGCACCATTGTTAAAGAAGCAACTCCCTACATCTAATATCTTCTATCATCCAGATTAGGCAACTTTGTAGGCTTTGGTCTTGTCTGTCAATCCATTTCCACTGATTCTAAATCCTTCAAATAAGCAACTGGTATTAAAGAATGGGATGATGCCATAGAGAATGAATTCTCTTTCTTAATAAAAAACAAAACTTGGGATCTAGTTCCCCTAACTATAGGAAGGAAATTATTTCACTATAAATGGATTTATAGAACAAAATATGGACCTAATGGAGAAATTGACAAACATAAAGCTTTCCTGGTAGCCAAAGATTTATCTCATATTGAAGAAATTGATTATTCTGAAACCTTTGCACCAATTGTCAAAATGGATTCTATTAGACTGGTTTTTGATGTAGTTGCTTCTCAAAAGTGGTATATCTTTCAAATGGATGTAAAAAATACTTTCTTACATGGGGACTTAAAGGAAGAGATATTCATGGAACAACCTGTTGGTTTCACTCAAGACTCCTCCCTTTTTTGTAAGCTGAGGAAGACTATCTATGGCCTTAAACAATCTCCTAGAGCTTGGTATGAAAAATGGACTCCTTCCTTCTTTCCTCAGGTTTTTCTCATTGTGATTCTGATCACAAAGTCTACATTTGGAGAGATGAAGAAAAAATCACCATAATTTTTCTCTATGTTGATGACCTACTACTCACTGGTAGTAACATCACTCACATTCAGACTGTCAATGACTCACTTGAAAATTAGGCCTCTACAAAAATAAAGCAAATTCATACAGATAATGGGGGGGGATACTTCAAAAATGAGTTCTCAAATTTTTTATCAAGTCATGGCATAATTCATCAATATTTTGTCTCCCATAATCCATAGCAAAATGGCATTGCAAAAAGAAAAAACTGAACTTTAAATAAAATGGCAAACTGTATGCTCCACTCAAGGGATCTTCCAAAAAAAAATTGGCAGAAGAAATTAACTGTGCCAAATATATTCAAAACCACACACCTCATAAATCTCTTCACCATTTAACTCTCGAGGAAAATGGGACTGGCTAAAAACTTGATGTCTCTTTCTTCAAGATTTTTGGGTGTACTGGTTGGGTGCATATTCCAAAGAAGAAAATGAACAAAAAATAAAAATCTTGTCTTTGTTAGTTATTGTAAGGAAATAAAAGCATATAGACTCCTTGATCCCACAACGCATGTGGCATTTTTTATAGGAATATCCAATTTGATGAAACATTCTCTCATAATTATCCTCAACCATCCTCTTCCTCCATTAAGTCTCTATTTTGGGAAATTCTAACAATGTTAATGTTTCTCACATTGACATTCCCACCTTTGAAGGTGTCAACTCTCAAGGATGGTTGGCCAAAATAGAATGCGTTATCTATTCATACCATATTCCAAAAATAAGTTGTATTGCATTAGCAACTTCTAAATTGGGTACCTATGCTTATCAATGGTTTTTATAGTAGATTTGCCAACATGGTGGATCTCTTTTATGACCTAACTTCAAGGAATAATTTCTCCAAAGATTTTACGAGGGATCTTTCACATCATCTATGGTATGTCATACATAAAATAAGCATAAAATAACAATGGAAGACTATTTCTCTAAGTTCATAAGTCTCATCATATATACCGAATGATTAATTTTAGTAATGGTTGTCTCTACCTTTCACTATAGCCTTAAGGATAAAATTTGAAAGGAAGTCAACATGCACGATCCTTATACTCTTGATGATGCATAAAGTATAGCTCTAACATCAAAACTAATGCTCCAAGATTTAAGTCCTCATTATAGGCGTGATTTCAACTCTCATTACAATATTGACCATTCCAAGGGCTTCATTTTTTTCAAATGTCATTCTCATCACACTTGATATCAGACGTGTGAAATATTCCCTAAAGGCTTTTAATTTTTTTAATTCTTGAGGTCATAAACCCTATAGATGATCTCATGTCAATAAACTTACCTATTAGATCATGGTTACTTCTATACAAAATAATTTTAACCACTAAAATTTGTTCAATAACAAGTTTGGGATGGTGGGAACCCTAGGGAAGAAAACCTTTAACACTAGACTATAAGCCTTTATCCATTGGCTTCTTGGTTGTGGCGGAGAAGATGGATTTTAAGGCTTCTTTGCTCAAAGATTCATTATTAGCTTCTTGTATCTTTCTTACTATGTTTGCAAAGGACCGCTTGCGAGAAGGGGATAGATGGAGGGCCCTCGAAGGATGATTCATTCTTAGCTTCTTCTGTCTTCCTCACTATATTTGCAAAGGACCGCTTGGTAGAAGGGGGTAGATGAAGGGCCCTCGAAGGACCCTCACTGGTAGCCATGGATAGGAAGAAAAAAAAATTAAACTGTGATGATTATGTGATAAGATACAAAAATTAAAAATTAGCTGAGTTTTTTTAAAGTGTTAGATTTAAAAAAATAAACCTAAACCCTACAATCCACATCCATTCTAACTACTAAGGCTTTTGCATACAATGGTAGTGACACTGTGTGAAAACCCTAACAAAACTCTATTTTTATAAAACCCCATCATTTTTTAATATTTGTAGTATGAGGAATAAAATAAATCATGGATATCCAAAAGGATGTTTATTTTGTTATGTCTGTGTGTCTGTATTGTGTGGATGTTCTTAGCAGTTTAAGGTAAAATGGTGAATGATGCTATTGAAATGAGTTTTGTTTGCTTTACGATATGTTGTCGATGTGAGCGTTGGCTCTCTAATAGGGGTTGATACAGAGCTGTGTGATAGGAGTTTACATAGAGCAAAGCAAAGCAATTCTATCATTTTAAATAATAATATTACAAACAAGGTTAGTCAATCGGTAATAAAAATTTCAATCTTTCCAGTCCTTCAAATGATGTATTGAACTTGGACTCTCAAAATGAAGATTCAAATATTTTTGAAATTGATGATTAAAAATGATGGAGTTGAGAACGTTAAAAGAAAAGTATTTTAAATATTAATATAAATTTTATGAAATTTAAGATGGATATATACATTTTACCAATTTTGAATGTTATGAAGTTATGAATGGAAAGGTATAACTCATAAATATTATATTGTAATCTACCTTAAATAAATATGATGTTAACAAGTATAGAATTTGAATTTGATAAAGTGAGAAAAATTTTAGGTATCCCTTTTGTAAGTGGGGCAGAGTTTGCAAATTAAAAAAATATTAGAGGGGTATCCTTGCAAATTGCAAACTTAGAAGTTTGGCATTAAGATAAAAAAATTGGTTAAAAACTATTTTTATATATATATATATATATATATATATATATATATATATATATTTGTGGCTAGATGATTCTAACTAGATTAATAGGTACTTGACCTAAATCTAAAGGTTAAAATATTAATCCTCTACACACTATCACATATCAATAATTTGCATCCCTTATTAGTTGGATGCTTGCAAAATTGTAAATTTATGCAAACTTATGAGTTTGGCATAGGATAAAAAAATTGGTTACAAATTATATATATATATATAAGAGATTTACAAAAATGTTTTTCTTTCAACGGCAACAATGATCTAGGGGCCAGAGTATTCTTGATTAATTTAGTTTATCTAAATTAATAGGTAGTTGACCTAAATCTAAAGGTTAAAATATTAATCCTCTAAACACTATCACATATCAATAATTTGCATCCCTTCTTAGTTGGATGCTTGCAAAATTGTAATCTTATGAGTTTGGCATAAAAAATTGGTTAAAAATTATTTTAATTTTTTTTTTTACAAAAATAGTTTTTTCTAGCTGCCACTATGATCTAGGCATGTTATGTAGGTATACTATCAGTCTTTTATGACCCCCATAGTATTCTTGACTAATTTAGTTTAACTATATTAGTAGGTAGTTGACCTAAATCTAAAGGTTAAAGTATTAATCCTCTACACACTATCACATATCAATAATTTACATCCTTTCTTAGTTATAATTTTGATACTAAATAACAATTTAACATTTACTTTATTAGTTGTGATAATTACATAAAATTCAACATAAATCAATAAAATATAGAGCCTTCATGATTTTTGTTTTGAAGTGTCTCCTCCTATAATAAACCAAAGGTTTTTTCTAACAAAATTTGACTTTAAAAAAATTAGTGATCAATTATTAAATGAAAAATATCACTTTATAGGCACCAACAAAATTCAAGTGCTATGATGAAAATAGAAGACCTACAAATTAGGGAAAATATTATATCTTTTCCATGAAGACATGGCACTAGAGTCACTGGAATACGAACATACAATACCTCTTATATTCTAAGTGTCCCAGTGTATAATCATAGTATTAATGGAATCCTTTATCAAATATCTAAATACTTTTTTAGTAATATAACTTTTCCTTTGTTTTGATTATGTATTTTTCCTTGGTAGCACAATCCATAAACCAACAACCCCTCCACTATATTGACGATCAATCTATATGGAGTTATCATAAATAGACTAAAGAAATCATATGCTCTTTACGGAGTTATCATAAATAGAATAAAGAAATCATATGCTCTTTACAGATGATTTGTAGAAACATGGACTCTCAAGCAATGTAATAAATGCACAAGTATCAATGTGCAACTTATAATGTGCAAGGTGCCCCCTTGTACATCTAGATAGAGTGTTGGCCAAGGAATCTATATTTCTATCTAAAGGGACTCATAGTGATAGATCATATATAAAATATATATCAAGTCTATATCAAGTTCGTTATAGCAGAGAGTAGTAGATAAGTGGTAGAACTTCTGAATGGTATACAATGTATTTATTTAGCTTATATTAATAGAGTGATCATCACTTCCATAATGCATTGTATTTTTACCACTTTCTATTTATAGTATATTTTAATCATATTGTAGAATTATATTCTTTCATATTTTTTACATCTTATTAGGACTTATGATAGATATCTCCCAATGCATATATTCTCAAAAGCTAACAAGATGAAGGCCATTAAATATACCAAGATCAAGGTTAGAATTTTGACAAGAAAGTTAAAGGAGAAAGGAGATAGAAGAAGCCACCAAATCTAGAATATTTGAAGATAATCATTGAAGTCTAGAAGGCTTATTCAGAGAAAGGAGATTGTTTGTTTCTATAGCAAAAAGCTGAAGGGTTCAATAAGGAAATATTCGGCTATAATTTGGAGGAGTTTCCTACAAAATTTAGGATATTTTAGGATAAAATATCATAGGAGAAATTATCCACATTAGAATAAAAAAATATCAAAGTTACAGGTAGCAATTTAGGAAAAAAATTTAGCTGCAAAGTTATATATTTTGAGGGAGCATCATGAAGGATATCTGAAGCCAAAAAACTACATTTTTAGGTAGCAAGTTAGAATATTTCAAATCTACAAATTTGTGGGTTAAAAATCTAGTTTATGCAGCAAGTATGAGCTATGATTTCATCTATTAAAAGGTAAAAATTGGGTGATTCAAATCACCGAGATATCCATCATCTATAGAGATCAGTAAGGTATGCAAATTTGGTGCAAAAGGTTCATTACTTGAACATTAGTTACTTAGTTTAGTATTAAGTTTTATTAAGCACTATATTAGAGTTTAAAAAGTACAAAGAGAAGGTTGCATATTAAATTCTTCAAGGGAGTATAAAATAGGAGTTAGATATATTTCAAGAGAAATAAGAATATCAAATTTCCATTACCTAATTGAAGCAAAGCATACATTACTCTTAAGTGATAGTTGCATAGATTTTAGTGCATCTTATGAGTTACTTTTAAGAGTTATCAAATGGAGTAATAAAGAGGTATTTCAGGTACATTAAGTATTTAAGTTAAAGGTGGAAATTAGTGCAATATTAAGCCATTCAAAAGGGCATATTAGTTGCATGATTAAAATATTGGATTCATTATTGCAAAGTTAACCAAACAAAGGAATTATAGGAGGAAGTTGTCTTTTAAGGAAGGCAACATCAATTTTTTTTTTCCACCTAGAATTATAACCAAATGCTACCATATCAAGGAAGCAAGATAGATTTAAAAAGAGACTATAAAGTATCAAGTTTTTCATACAATTTAAAGAAGAATAATTTACTTTATTGCATCATATTTGTATTGTCCTACATAGAAAAAAGATAACATAGTTCATACTATTTAAATACACTACAACAACAAGATTACTACCATATATAAGTGATCGAACCATCAAGATTAATGAATAAACTACGAAGCAATGGAGGTGAACCAACTACGGTCTCAACAATAAAGTTTTTTAGGGTGCCTAAAAACA
This sequence comes from Wollemia nobilis, assembly GCA_028583015.1. Taxonomy (NCBI): domain Eukaryota; kingdom Viridiplantae; phylum Streptophyta; class Pinopsida; order Araucariales; family Araucariaceae; genus Wollemia; species Wollemia nobilis. The sequence goes on from JAQPPZ010016997.1 coordinate 732,687, forward strand.
CCAAATTCAATGTTATAGGTCTCATTGAAGTAAAACTCACAAGGCAAGAAGATTCTACAATGAAAAGATACCAAGTTGGGTAGCATAACAGTGTTAGAAAAGTAAGTTTAATGTATCACTAACAAGTAGAACATAATAAGAGAAATAACGTAAAGAGCTAGGTGTAAGTAAAGAGACTCATTATCCAAGTGAACCACGATAATAGCTCGGAAAAATAGTGATAGTCATGAATCAAGCACCTTAGAATCACTACAATTGAAACAAGCACCTTAGAACCACCTATATTGGAGAGCATTACCACTCACTAGAAAAAGCTAAGCCGAGAACAACTAGCAACAGTTCACAAGCATTTTGAAAAAATAAGGGAGCTCTTGTTACCACTTACCACCTTAAGCGATGGAATCTAATACCACTTGACATAAAAAAAAGAACAAGAAGAGCTCTTGTAACATCTACAATATTTAATGCTTGCAAATAAGGTAAGCACCCAAGTAATGCCTCGTTCAAACTAATGAAGACAAGTATTTATTACTTAGCACACTCAAAATTAACACCTATATTACCAATATTAGCATCATCTAACATGCCTTACATACCAGTACCACCTAATTAAGGAGTTACATGCTCAAAGGTATTGTATATGCTATTTGGCACACAATAAAAATGGAGGTCAAGACTATTAAATACCTGTATCCAAAAGGAGAACATGTAAGACCATTGCATACTCGGGTTAATCAACGTTAAAGAGGAATATATTGTAGTCCAAGTGCACCAACAAACATTGTCCATTAAATTAAGCATAATACCTCATGAAATGAGAAGATACAACAATCAAAGGACTCAAAGTGTAGTCAAGGTCTATTTCAAGCATATAGTGCATTTCAAAAAGGTATAAGTGCATTTTCTGTAATATTTACTTTCTCTAAGTGCAAATGAGTTATAAGATTATTTATTTTTAAGGTTAGTTAAATATTTTTTTAGGAGAAATAAGTAGTTAAAACCTTATATTGATTATTAAAGTTTTTATAAATCCAATTAAAGGAAGAATTTTATATTAGTAAGAGCTTTCAAATTATATGGCTTGAAATTCTAACATTATAAGATTTACAAATAATAAAATTAGGAGATATAAGGATTTCTACCTTGAATAGTTAAATTATTAGTTTGAAAATATTATTATTTTCTAAAGTTCCAAATTAGGGAGACAACGAATAGTACACAAAAATCCATAACATTAGAATTTAGAAAATTAACTCATTGAAATTTAGATAATTGAAAGAAACTCTTAAAATAATTGATCAAAGAGTTTGAATTAATTATTTTCACACTAGTATATTATAAAAATTAAGGGGACTAAGGAATCCGGCTATAGATTCTTGAAATTTAGATAACTTCATCAAAATAAAAGGTGCATCAATAGGGAAAAATAATGTGAAATTTCATAGTTGAACTTTCGGAATTCAACTCAAAGAAATTTAAATCAAACACTTTTTCAAGACCAGAAAATATTGTAATAACTTGGGAGATATGAGAGATTCCACAAAACTTATAGTAATAGGATTTTATCAAGTTTGATCATATATCAAATTAACTAGGGATTCATATGGTAGACTACTACAAAGGTTCTATCAAAAATATTCACTCTTCCTCCAAATTAAAGCTAGTGATGCATCCATTGATTTATCTTCTATAACGGTCCCAATATAGCCATGTCAACTAATTATTTTTATTATTATCTTGAGCCATATGTTTAGTTAATTAGCCCATGAGAACTAGGGTTAGGTTATTATTAATTTCATCTATAAATAGGAAGAATATTTTATTAGGTTGTATCATGGAATAATTTACATTTAAGTCACCTTGGTGTTCATAAGAAACTTTGTCATCTCAAAGTAACTATTGATTTGCTATTGCATTCATTTATTTCTAGATTTGATATTTGCATATTGTTCTTGTATTTGTATTTGAATTATTATTGTTCATGGTATTTTAATATTGAATTATTATTATGATATTAAATATTTATATGGTATCATAACAAATTATATCAAATCATAATTATGAAACAAGTGGAAATTAATGAAGATATTTGGTCCCCTAAAAATAAAGCTTTCAATTTTTTGAAAAAAAATTAAATTTGATTTCCTCAAACTAATTAGGATTTTTTTAATTATTTGGCTCAAATTCCCCACTATTTTATATTAATAATTAAATTAAATAAAATTTAATTTAATCATTAATAAGAGAGCAAGAATTCACTTTTCATTTGTATTGCCTTTCTTCTCATTGTGTATCCACCATTTCACATTTTATTTTTTGATGTATTTTACCCCCAACATTCACATTTTATTTTTAAAATTATTAAACACTCCCTCGTAATTTGTATTTATGTTCTTATTTCTATATATTTCCCAAAATTAATTAGGTATTTTCAAATTATTCAGTGTAAACCTTCGCCCAATAAATTTTAATTTAATTATTAATAGAGAGCAAACATCCATTTTCCTTTGTTTTTTATTCTTCTTTGTAATTTTAGTTATTTGGTGCAAATCCCTTCCTTTATTTCTATATATTTCCCAAAATTAATTAGGTATTTTCAAATTATTCAGTGTAAACCTTCGCCCAATAAATTTTAATTTAATTATTAATAGAGAGCAAACATCCATTTTCCTTTGTTTTTTATTCTTCTTTGTAATTTTAGTTATTTGGTGCAAATCCCTTCCTTATATTAATAAAAAAATTATTATTATTATTATTATTATTATTATTAGATTTGGTTAGTATGAGAAATCCCTATGATCCATGCATAGGGTTGAGCAGAGCTATACTTATCAATAGATAATTTAACACACATCCACTACCTCACATGCTCACCCATGCCAAAATTAGAGAACTAGCATCTATGTTGTCTTTTCATTGTGTCTTCCTCCACTTTGTGTCTCCACCATCTCACATTTTATTTTTTTTAATTACTAAACACCCACTCCTACTTTCATTTAATATTAATTTTAAATTAGTAAACACTCACTCCCAGTTTTCACATTTATTTTTTAATTTCACATTTTTTTACTTATTAAACATCCACACCTACTTTAAATTCACATTTATTTTTAAAATATTAAACCTCCCCATTATTAAAAATTCCCCCTTAATTTTTTAATTACTGGTTGGGCATGACTTATCCCCCACCCAACACATCTGGTTTTTTTTCTCCTCCTCCCTTTTCATTTGTTTTTTTATTCTTCTTTGTACTTCTCACAATTAAGTAGGGTTGTTATTTTAGTTATTTGGTGCAAATCCCTACATAATCTTTGTACATCTTGTGTCTTCCTCACCATGTTTGCAAAGGATCGCTTCGAAGAAGGAGGTAGAGGGAGGACCGTCCAAGGATCCCTACTGGTAGCCATGGATAGGAAGAAATTAGTTTTAAACTGTGATGATTATGTGATAAGATAAAAAAAATAAAAATTACCTAAGTTTTTTGAAAGTGTTAGATTAAAAAAAAAACAAACCTAAGCCCTACAATCCACATCCATTCCACCTTACTAAGGCTTTTGCATACAATGGTAGTAACACTTTGTACAACCCCTAGCAAAACTCTATTCTTGAAAACCCAATCATTTTATGTCATATATATATATATATATATATATAATTGTTAAGTTTTTATATTACCATTATATATTCATCATATAATATTACTAAAAACTCATTTAAATTCCCTATGATCAATTAAAATAACCATTACATTTTATTAAAGTAATTACTTACCAAAATACTAGATATGCCAAAATACTATGTATGGCAAATACTAAGCATAACTGATACTTCTATTATTATTATTTAACCTGGTAGCATAACATTTGGGAAGTAAAATAGAACCATGATATTGCTTTTTTATAACCTGCCAACCATAATATTTGGCTATCCATGTTGAATTAAATAAAAACTATAATGATTATTTTAAAATTATTTATTTAAAAATTTAAAACTAAAAATAGTAAAGATATGACCCTTAGTCAACCAAAAACCACAAAAAACAACACACTCTAACATAGATTCTCTTGCAGTTTTATATAATTCCAAGGTACAACTTTATCTCTTTGCTGGAAATTTATAAGATGGATTGAACCATCTAGAATTCCCTTCAAGAACATAAAAAACTAATACATAATATAATATTCGTTGAGGAATTTTTTTATAAAGAGCCAATTTATTTATTGTAGCATGCCTTGTTAAGTGCTTCACTGGTTCAATTATGGTTTTTTTTTGAGTAAAGAACAAAGAAATAATGGTTAGAACAACAAGGAGAGGAAGTGTTTGCGTTGCGTTTCTACTCCTCCTGCTGTTTTTTAGACTCTGTATGGAAAACTTGATTCCTTATACTTATACCTTGTCACAATTTTAAAGTTTTAGATCTTCTTTGGTTTTATCTTTATTGCTTTGTATTTTTTTTTATTAAAAAAAAGTGAGTTTAAAGGTTTTTTTTTGCATTGAGACCTTCAAGATGCAAACTCTCTTATATCAATAGGAGATATTGATCATAAAACTCACCTATTTCACTTCAAAGGATTCCAAGAGACCTCCTATTTTTTTGCACATAGAGATCTTGAAAGCAAAATTTGGAATGAAATATTTGGTCATATCAGTTACAACTACCAAAAGAAATTAAACACCCATAAAATGGTAACAATATTACCTCAAGTCTCTTATTTTGATGGGGTATGTTTTGGATGTGCTCTTGGGAAGCAATATCAAGATCTTTTCAATCCAAGTGGTTATCTAAAGCCCTCATCCCCTCTAGAGTTAGTCCATAGTGACTTGATGGTCTTCCCAGAACCTTCTTTCAAAGGAGCAAAATATGCTTTATCCTTCATTGATGAATTTTTCAGAAGAACTTGGGTCTACTTCCTAAAATACAAAAGTGATGTTCTATCTCACTTCAAAATCTTCAAAGTCTTAGTTGAAAATCAGGCCTCTACCAAAATAAAGCAAATTCATATAGATAATGGGGGGGAATACTTCATAAATTAGTTTTCAAAATTTTTATCAAGTCATGGCATAATTCATCAACATTTTGTCTCCCACAATCCACAGCAAAATGTCATTACAGAAAGGAAAAACCAAACATTAAAGGAAATGGCAAACTGTATGCTCCACTCAAGGGATCTTCCAAAAGTTTTTTGTGCAGAAGAAATTAACTGTGCCAACTATATTCAAAACCACACACCTCATAAAGCTCTTGGCCATTTAACTATCGAGGAAACATGGATTGGCTCAAAACCTGATGTCTCTTTCTTCAAGATTTTTGGGTGTATTGCTTGGGTGCATATTCCAAAGAAGAAAAGGAACACTCTAGATAAAAAGCAAAAAACTCATCTTTGTTGGTTATTGTGAGGAAATAAAAGCATATAGGCTCCTTGATCCCACAACTCATGTGGTATTTTTCATAGGAATGTCCAATTTGATGAAACATTCCCTCATAAATATCCTCAACCATCCTCTTCCTCCATTAAGTCTCTTGAGTCTTATCCAATAACAAAGCCTCAATATAATGAAGAACCAACTTTAGAGATTAATTTAGAGATTAATGATCAATATTATGATCCTAAAACTTCAACTCAAAGTCCTACCACTCCTACTAATCCTTCCACTATTCTAAAATGGACCCGATTGTTAAAGAAGCTACTCCATACATCAAATATCTTCCATCACCCATATTAGGCAACTCCGTATGCTTTGGTCTTGTCTGTCAATCCATTTCCACTAATTCTCAATCCTTCAAAGAAGCAACTAGTATTAAAGAATGGGATGATGCCATGGAGAATGAATTATATTTCTTAATCAAAAATAAAACTTGGGATCTAGTTCCCCTACCTAAAGGAATGAAATTAGTTCACTATAAATGGATTTACAGAATAAAATATGGACTTAATGGAGAAATTGACAAACACAAAGCTTGCTTGGTAGCCAAATATTTCTCTCATATTGAAGAAATCGATTATTCTAAAACCTTTGCACCAGTTGCCAAGATGGATTCTATTAGACTGGTTCTTGCTCTATTTGCTTCTCAAAAGTGGTATGTCTTTCAAATGGATGTAAAAAATGCTTTCTTACATGGGGACTTAAAGGAAGAGATATTCATGGAACAACCTTTTGGTTTCACTCAAGACTCCTCCCTTGTTTGTAGGCTAAATAAGTCTCTCTATAGCCTCAAACAAGCTCCTAGATATTGGTATGAAAAAATGGACTCCTTCCTTCTTTCCTTAGGTTTTTCTCATTGTGAGTCTTATCACAAAGCCTACATTTGGAGAGATGAAAAAAAAATCACCATACTTTTTCTCTATGTTGATCACCTACTGCTCACTGGCAGTAACATCACTCACATTCAGACTATCAAGGACTCCCTTGAAAATCATGCCTCTACCAAAACAAAGCAAATTCATACAAATAATGGGGGGGAATACTTTAGAAATGAGTTCTCAAATTTTTTATCAATTCATGGTATAATTCATCAATATTTTGTCTTCCATAATCCATAGCAAAATGTCATTACAGAAAAGGAAAAACTAAAATTTAAAGGAAATGGCAAACTGTATGCTCCACTCAAGGCATCTTCCAAAAGTTTTTTGGGCAGAAGAAATTAATAGTGCCAACTATATTCAAAACCACACACCTCATAAATATCTTGGTCATTTAACTCTCGAGGAAACATGGACTGGCTCAATATCTGATGTCTCTTTCTTCAATATTTTTGGGTGTATTGCTTGGGTGCATGTTCCAAAGAACAAAAGAAAGGTTCTAGATAAAAAAAGTAAAAATCTTGTCTTACACACTATCACATATCAATCATTTTAAAAAGGAATAAATATTATTCTTATTTTTGTGATAGGGGTTGATACAGAGTTGTGTGATAGGAGAAACATTTGGGAAGTAAAATAGAACCATGATAATGCTTTTTTATAACCTATCAACCATAATATTTGGCTATCCACGTTGAATTAATTTTTAGCATTTTTTTATCATCGCTAGCCTTCCCTCATCTTATCTAATAGTAATACTTTGAAACCACAGAGGGTTGTTGGAAGTTACACACTGACTGATGGGATTTTCTAGATTTCCTATAAAATATTTAAAAATAAAATAAAAATTATAATAATTATTTTGAAATTATTTATTTAAAAATTTAAAACTAAAAATAGTAAAGATATGACCCTTAGTCAACCAAAAACCACAAAAAAACAGCACACTCTAACATAGATTCTCTTGCAGTTTTATATAATCCCAAGGCACAACTTTATCTCTTTGCTGGCAATTTGCAAGATGGATTGAACCATCTAGAATTCCCTTCAAGAACATCAAAAACCGATGCATAATATAATATTTGCTGAGGAATTTTTTTATAAAGAGCCAGATTGTTTACTGTAGCATGCCTTGCTAAGTGCTTCACTGGTTCGATTATGTTTTTTTTTGTGAGTAAAGAACAAAGAAATAATGGCCGAAACAACAATGAGAGGAAGTGTTTGAGTTGTGTTTCTACTCCTCCTACTATTTTTTAGCCTCGGTATGGAAATATTGATTCCTTATACTTATACCTTGTCACATTTTTAAAGTTTTAGATCTTCCTTGGTTTTATCTTTATTGCTTTGTTTTCTTTTTTAATTAAAAAAAGTGAGTTTAAAGGTTTTGTTTGCATGGATATCTTGAAGATGCAAACTCTCTTATATCAATAGAATATATTGATAATAAAAATCACCTATTTCACTTCAAAGTATTCCATAATTCAGAAGAGACCTCCTGTTTTGTTGCACATGGAGATATTGAAAGCAAAATTTGGCACGAAATATTTGGTCATCTCAGTTACAACTACCTAAATAAATTAAACACCCATAAAATGGTAACAAGATTACCTAAATTCTCATCTATTTATGGGGTATGTTTTAGATGTGCTCTTGGGAAGCAACATCAAGATATTTTTCATCTAAGTGTTTCTCTAAAGCCCTCATCCCCTCTAGAGTTAGTCCATAGTGACTTGATGGTCTTCCTAGAACCTTCTTTCAAAGGAGCAAAATATGCTTTATCCTTCATTGATTAATTTTATAGAATAAATTGGGTCTACTTACTAAAATACAAAAGTGATGTTCTATATCACTTCAAAATCTTCAAATACTTAGTTGAAAATTAGGCCTCTACCAAAATAAAGCAAATTCATACAGATAATGGGGGAATAATTCAACAATCAGTTTTCAAAATTTTTATCAAATCATGGCATAATTCATCAACATTTTGTCTTCCATAATTTGCAGCAAAATGGTATTGCAAAAAGGAAAAACTAAACTTTAAAGGAAATGGCAAACTGTATGCTCCACTCAGGGGATCTTCCAAAAGTTTTTTAGGCATAAAAAATTAACTATGCCAAGTATATTCAAAACCACACACCTCATAAAGATCTTGGCTATTTAACTATCGAGGAAACATGGACTAGCTAAAAACCTTACGTCTCTTTCTTCAAGATTTTTGTGTGTACTTCTTGGACACATATTCCAAAGAAGAAAAGGAAGGCTCTAGATAAAAAAGCAAAAAGCTCATCTTTGTTGGTTATTGTGAGAAAATAAAAGCATACAGGCTCCTTGATCCCACAACTCATGAGGTATTTTTTCATAGGAATGTCCAATTTGATGAAACATTCCCTCATAAATATCCTCAACCATCCTCTTCCTCCATTGAGTCTCTTGAGCCTTCTCCAATAATAGAGCCTCAATATAATGAAGAACCAACTTTAGAGATTAATTTAGAGATTAATGATCAAGATGAGGATCCTAAAACTCCAACTCAAAGTCCTACCACTCCTACTAATTCTTACAGTATGCCAAAATGGGCCCGCACCATTGTTAAAGAAGCTACTCCCTACATCCAATATCTTCCATCATCTAGATTAGGCAACTCCGTAGGCTTTGGTATTGTCTGTCAATCCATTTCCACTGATTCTCAATCCTTCAAAGAAGCAATTGGTATTAAAGAATGGGATTTTGCCATGGATAATGAATTCTCTTTCTTAATCAAAAAAAAAACTTGGTATCTATTTCCCCTACATAAAGGAAGGAAATTAGTTCACTATAAATGGATTTGCAGAACAAAATATAGACCTAATGGAGAAATTGACAAACACAAAGCTTGCCTGGTAGCCAAATAATTTCTCTCATATTGAAGAAATTTATTATTCTAAAACCTTTGCACTAGTTGCCAAAATGGGTTCTATTATATTGGTTCTTGCTCTAGTTGCTTCTCAAAAGTAGTATGTCTTTCAAATGGATGTAAAAAATGCTTTCTTACATGGGGACTTAAAAGAAGAGATATTCATGGAACAACTTGTTGGTTTCACTCAAGACTCCTCACTTGTTTTTAGGCTAAGGAAGTCTCTCTATAGCCTCAAACAAGCTCCTAGAGCTTGGTATGAAAAAATGGAATCCTTCCTTATTTCCTTAGGTTTTTCTCATTGTGAGTCTAATCACAAAGTATATTTTTGGAGAGATGAAGAAAAAATCACAATACTTTTTCTCTATGTTGATGACCTACTACTCACTGGTAGTAATATCACTCACATTCAAAACATCAAGGACTCCCTTGAAAATCAGTCCTCTACCAAAATAAAGCAAATTCATACAAATAATGGGGGGGAATACTTTAGAAATGAGTTCTTAAATTTTTTATCAAGTCATGTCATAATTCATAAATATTATGGATCCCATAATCCATAGAAAAATGGTATTACAGAAAGGAAAAACAGGACTTTAAATGAAATGGTAAATTGTATGATCCACTCAAGGGATCTTCCTAAAGTTTTTTGGGCGGAAGAATTTAACTGTGCCAACTATATTCAAAACCACACACCTCATAAATCTCTCGGCCATTTAAATCTCGAGGAAACATGGACTGGCTCAAAACCTAATTTCTATTTCTTCAATATTTTTGGGTGTACATCTTGGGCGCATATTCCAAAGAAGAAAATTAAGGCTCTAGATAAAAAAGCAAAAAGCTTGTCTTTGTTGGTTATTGTGAGGAAATAAAAGCATACAGACTCCTTGATCCCACAATGCATGTGGTATTTTCTATAGGAATTTCCAATTTGATGAAACATTCCCTCATAATTATCCTCAACCATCCTCTTCCTCCATTAAGTCTCTTGAGACTTCTCTAATAATAGAGCCTCAATATAATGAAGAACCAACTTTAGATATTAATTTGGAGATTAATGATAAGGATGATGATCCTACAACTCCAGCTCAAATTCCTACCACTCTTACTAATCCTTCCATTATGCCAAAATGGTCCCACATGATTATTAAAGAAGCTACTCCCTACATCAAAGATCTTCCATCATCCAGATTAGGCAACTATGTAGGCTTTTCTCTTGTCTTTCAATACATTTCCCTTAATCCTCGATCTTTCAAAGAAGCAACTGGTATTAAATAATGGGATGATGCCATGTAGAATTAATTATCTTTATTTATAAAAAAAAAAACTTTGGATCTAGTTACCCTACCTAAAGGAAGTAAATTAGTTCACTATAAACAGATTTACATAACAAAATATGAACCTAATGGAGAAATTGAAAAACACAAATCTTTCCTAGTAGCCAAAGATTTCTCTCAAATTGAAGAAATTGATTATTCTAAAACCTTTGCACAAGTTGCCAAAATGGATTCTATTATACTGGTTCTTGCTCTAGTTGCTTCCAGAAAGTGGTTTATATTTCAAATGGATGTAAAAAATGTTTTCTTACATTGGGACTTAAAGGAAGAGATATTCATGGAACAATATTTTAGTTTCACTCAAGACTCCTCCCTTGTTTGTAGGCTAAGGAAGTCTCTCTATGGCCTATAACAAGTTCCTAGAGCTTGATATGAAAAAATGGACTCCTTTATTTCCTTAGGTTTTTCTCATTGTGAGTTTGATCACATAGTCTACATTTAGAGATATGAAGAAAAAATCACCATACTTTTTCTCTATGTTGATGACCTACTACTCACTGGTAGTAACATCACTCACATTTAGACTATCAAGGACTCCCTTTATGAAAAAATTGAAATGGTTGATCTAGTTTTAGCTCATTACTTTCTTGGAATTCAAATAAATCAAACAAATGCAGGAATTTCTTTGTATCAACAAAAAATACACTCTAGACCTTCTTCAAAGGTTTAAGATGACAGATTGTAAATCTTCTCCTACACATATTTAGTCTAAATTCACTCTAAGTACTTTCTGCATATCCCCTCTATGTGATGCAACTCTATATCGTTAGCTTATAGGAAGTATGTTATACCTTACTCATACTTGCCCAGATATCTCATATGTTGTTGGCTTGATATCCATATTCTCACATAAAATTAATTTTAAAAATTGGAAAGCAGAAAAATGAATCCTTCGCTACTTGCAAGGAACTCCTCACTTTGGGATCTTATATGAGAGAAAATCTATGGATATCATTGGGTACATAGATTCTTATTGGGCAGGTTTAGTAGAAGACAGATGTTCAACTTTTGTCTATGTATTTTGTCTTGGTTCTTCACCAATTGCTTGTTTATGCAAGAAACAAGAGGCCAATCATCTACAGAGGTAAAATACAGGGTAGCAATTTTGGTAAGTCAAGAAGCTCTTTGGCTTTGTCAGATACTAAGAGAATTTGGTTTTTCACATGACAAACCTATTACTCTTTGGTGTGACAATCAAAGCACAATTCATATTACATGTAATCAAGTTGAGCATCAGCGCACCAAGAACATTGAGATTCACATGCACTTCATTCGATAGAATATTCAGAGAGGGGGTATATACTTGGACTATATTCCCACTAAAAATCAAATTGTAGACATCTTCACCAAGTCATTTCCTTCTCCATGTTACATTCAATTGCGAGAGAAACTTGGAGTAAAACAACTGCATTAAAACAACATAGGTCTTCCACCTCTCCTTTCTTCTTATTATTGTATTCTTTGGAGGATGGTTTTTCCCATGTATTTTTTTTATCATATCTCCTAAAAAATATAAATTATACATGAGTACCTCATCACGCCAAGTTTCCAGGACTCATTATTTTTTTTAGGATAATCTTTGTCATCCGAAAACATATCTCAATCTTTATTTTTTTGTAGATGGTTTTTTCCCAAGAGGTTTTTTTCACCATCTATATATTATAAATGAGTACCTCATCAGGGCAAGTTTTCGGGACATCTTTTTTTTTTGTCAATGAGGATAATCTTCACAAACTGAAGATGTCTCTTCCTTTTTTGGTATATGTTTTTTTCCAACGTGGTTTTTACCATCTCATCAAATAAGATCATTGTACATGAGTACCTCATCAGGCCCTATTATAGGGACTCATTTGTATCATATACCCCTAGTATCACTTAAGGGGGGGTGTTAGAATAACTAATTATTCTTTTAAGTTCTACTAGGATAGACATACTTGAGTTTCCACTCCTCCATGAGTCAGGTAAACTCTCAATATAGTCTAGATCATATTTGATGAGTTATTGTAATCCAACGGCTCTCAATGATCAACTTTGCTATTTATACAAAGTTGATCAATGGAATAAATCAATTATTTCTACTCTTTTATTTATATTTTGTGTAATGCTTTGCATGTCTATTTTGGGAAATTCTAACAATGTTAATGTTTCTCACATTCACATTCCCATCTTTGAAGGTGTCAACTCTCAAGGATGGTTGACCAAAATAGAATGCCTTATCTATACATACCATATTCAAAAAATAAGTTGTATTGCATTAGCAACTTCTAAATTGGGTACCCAAGTTTATCAATGGTTTTTATAGGATCTTTGCAAACATGGTGGATCTCTTTTATGGCCTAACTTCAAGAATAATTTCTCCAAAGGTTTGACAAGAGATCTTTTGCATCATATATGGTATGTCATAGATAAACTAAGAATAAAATAACAATGGAAGACTATTGTTCTAATTTCATAAGTCTCATCATCTATACTGAATGATTGAGTTCAGTAATGGTGGTCTCTACCTTTCACTATAGCCTTAAGGATAAAAATTGAAAGGAAGTCAACATTCACGATCTTTATACTCTTGATGATGCATAAAGTATAGCTCTAACATCAGAACTAATGCTCAAGATTTAAGTCCTCCTTATAGACGTGATTTCAACTCTCATTACAATATTGACCATTCCAAGGACTTCATTTTTTTCAAATATTATTCTCATCACACTTGATATCAGACCTATGAAATAATCCCTAAAGGCTTTTAATTTTTTTAATTCATGAGGTCATAAAATCTATAGATGATCTCATGTCAAACTTACATATTATATCATGGTTACTTCTATACAAAATATTTTTAACCACTAAACTTTGTTCAATAACAATTTTGGTATGGTGGGAAACCTAGGGAAGAAAACCTTTAACTCTAGACTAGAAGCCTTTATCCATTGGCTTCTTGGTTGTCGCAGAGAAGATGGATTTTAAGGCTTCTTTTCTTAAATATTTATTCTTAGCTTCTTGTATCTTCCTCACTATGTTTGCAAATGACTACTTGGGAGAAGGGGGTATATGGAGGGCCCTCGAAGGAAAATTCATTCTTAGCTTCTTCTGTCTTCCTCACTATGTTTTCAAAGGACCGCTTGGTAGAAGGGGGTAGATGGAGGGCCCTCGAAGGACCCTCATTGGTAGCCATGAATAGGATGAAAATAATTTTAAACTGCGATGATTATGTGATAAGCTACAAAAACTAAAAATAACCTGAGTTTTTTTAAAGTGTTAGATTTAAAAAAAACAAACCTAAACCTTACAATCCACATCCATTCTACCTACTAAGGCTTTTTCATACAATGGTAGTGACACGGTGTTCAAACCCTAGCAAAACTCTATTTTTAAAACACCCCATCATTTTTTGTCATTTAAATATATATATATATATATAATTGTTAAATTGTTACGTTATTATTATATGTTCATCATGTAATATTAAAATTCATTTTAATTTCCTATATTCAATTAAAAAAACCATTTAGTTGCTACATACTAGGTATGGCAAACACTATGTATAACGTGATACTTATAATTCTATTATATAACCCGGTAGGCATAATAGCTGGAACGAAAATAGAACCATGATATTGTTTTTTAATAACCTATCAGCCTTAATATTTGGTGATCCATGTTGAATTAATTTTTAGCATTTTATTATCACCGTTAACCTTCCCGCATCTTATCTTATAGTTATACTTTGAAACCACGGAGAGTTGTTGGAAGTTACACAATGACTGATTAGTTTTTCTATATTCTCTTTCATATATTTAAAAATAAAAAATAATAATATTAATTAGTTTAAAGTTATTTGTTTTAAAAATTAAAATATAAATAAGTAAATATTTTAAAACTTTATGGTCCTTAGTCAACCAAAAAAACTGACTTATTTATTTTACCAAAAAAACCAGCACACTCTAATATAGATTCTCTTCCAGTTTTATCTAATTCCAAGGCACAACTTTATCTCTTTACTAGCAATTTACAAGTGGGACTGAACCATCCATAATTCCCTTCAAGAACATCAAAAAGCAATACATAATATAATATTCGATGAGGAATTCCTTTATAAAGAGCCAATTTGGTTACTGTAGTATGCCTTGCTAAGTGCTTCACTGGTTCGATTAGGGTTTTTCTATGAGTACAGAACAAAGAAATAATGGTAGAAACAACAATGAGAGGAAGTGTTTGTGTTGTGTTTTTACTCTTGCTATTTTTTAGCCTCAGTATGGAAATATTGATTCCTTATACTTATACCTATTCACAGTTTTAAAGTTTTAGATATTCTTTGGTTTTATATTTATTGGTTTGTTTTCTTTTTTTATTAAAAAAAAAAGTGAGTTTAAAGGTTTTGTTTGCATGGAGACCTTCAAGATGCAAACTCTCTTATATCAATAAGAGATATTGATTGTAAAACTCACCTATTTAACTTCAAAGGATTCCATAATTTAGAAGATACCTCCTATTTTGTTGCACATGGATATCTTGAAAGCAAAATTTGGCTTGAAATAATTGGTCATCTCAGTTTCAACTACCTAAAGAAATTAAACACCCATAAAATGGTAATAAGATTATCTCAAGTCTCTTCTATTGATGGGGTATGTCCTGGATGTGCTCTAGGGAAGCAACATCAAGATCTTTTCTATCCAAGTGGTTCTCTAAAGCCCTCATACCCTCTAGAGTTAGTCCATAGTGACTTGATGGTCTTCCCAGAACCTTCTTTCAAAGGAGTAAAATATGCTTTATTATTCATTGATGAATTTTCCAAAATAACTTGGGTCTACTTCCATAAATACAAAAGTGATTTTCTATCTCACTTCAAAATCTTCAAAGCCTTAGTTGAAAATCATGCCTCTACCAAAATAAAGCAAATTCATATAGATAATGGAGGGGAATACTTCAGCAATGAGTTTTCAAAAAATTTATCAAGTCATGGCATACTTCATCAACAATTTGTCTCCCATAATCTGTAGCAAAATGGCATTGCAAAAAGGAAAAACCAAACATTAAATGAAATGGCAAACTATATGCTCCACTCAAGGGATCTTCCAAAAAAAATTTGGGTAGAAGAATTAATTGTGCCAACTATATTCAAAACCACACACCTCATAAAGCTCTTGGTCATTTAACTCCCGAGGAAACATGGACTGGCTCAAAACCTAATGTCTCTTTCTTCAAGATTTTTGGGTGTACTGCTTGGGCATATATTCAAAAGAATAAAAGGAAGGCTCTAGGTAAAAAAGGAAAAAGCTCATATTTTTTGGTTATTGTGAGGAAATAAAAGCATACAGGCTCCTTGATCCCACAACGCATGTGGTATTTTTCATAGGAATGTCCATTTTGATGAAACATTCCCTCATACATATCCTCAACCATCTTCTACCTCCATGAAGTCTCTTGAGCCTTCTCCAATAATAGAGCCTCAATATAATTAATAACCAACTTTAGAGATTAATTTAGAGATTAATGATCAATATTAGGATCCTAAAACTCCAACTCAAAGTCCTAACTCTCCTACTAATCCTTCCACTATGCCAAAATGGGCCCACACCATTGTTAAAGAAGCCACTCCCTACATCCAAGATCTTCCATCATCCAAATTAGGCAATTTTGTAGGCTCTGGTCTTGTCTGTCAATCCATTTCCACTAATCCTCAATCCTTCAAAGAAGCAACTAGTATTAAAGAATGGGATGATGCCATGGAGAATGAATTCTCTTTCTTAATCAAAAACAAAACTTGGGATCTAGTTTCCCTAACTAAAGGAAGGAAATTAGTTCACTATAAATGGATTTACTGAACAAAATATGGATCTAATGGAGAAATTGACAAACACAAAGCTTGCCTGGTAGCCAAAGATTTCTCTCATATTTAACAAATTGATTATTTTGAAACCTTTGCACCAGTTGCCAAAATGGATTCTATTAGGCTGGTTTTTTATCTAGTTGCTTCTCAAAAGTGATATATCTTTCAAATGGATGTAAAAAATGCTTTCTTACATGGGGACTTAAAGTAAGAGATATTCATGGAACAACGTGTTGGTTTCACTCAAGACTCCTCCCTTGTTTGTAGGCTAAGGAATTCTATCTATGGCCTTAAACAAGCTCCTAGAGTTTGGTATAAAAAATGGACTCCTTCCTTCTTTCCTCAGGTTTTTCTCATTGTGAGTCTGATCACAAAGTCTACATTTGAAGAGATGAAGAAAAAATCACCATACTGTTTCTCTATGTTGATGACCTACTACTCACTAGTAGTAACATCACTCACATTCAGACTATCAAGGACTCACTTGAAAATTAGGCCTCTACCAAAATAAAGCAAATTCATACAGATAATGGGGGGAATACTTTAGAAATGAGTTCTCAAATTTTTTATCAAGTCATGGCATAATTCATCAATATTTTTTCTCCCATAATCCATAGCAAAATGGCATTGCAGAAAGGAAAAACCAAACTTTAAATAAAATGGCAAACTGTATGCTCCACTCAAGGGATATTCCAAAAGTTTTTTGGGCAAAAGAATTAACTGTGCCAACTATATTCAAAACCACACACCTCATAAATATCTCGGCCATTTAACTCTCGAGGAAACATGGATTGGGTAAAAACCTGATGTCTCTTTCTTCAAGATTTTTGGGTGTACCGCTTGGGTGCATATTCCAAAGAAGAAAAAGAAGGCTCTAGATAAAAAATCAAAAAGCTTGTCTTTGTTGGTTATTGTGAGAAAATAAAAGCATACAGACTCCTTGATCCGACAACGCATTTGGAATTTTTTATAGGAATGTCCAATTTGATGAAACATTCCCTCATAATTATCCTCAACCATCCTCTTCCTCCATTAAGTCTCTTGAGCCTTCTCCAATAATAGAGCCTCAATATAATGAAGAACCAAAATTAGAGATTAATGATCAAGATGAGGATCCTACAACTCTAACTCAAAGTCCTACCACTCCTACTAATCCTTCCACTATGCCAAAATGGGCCCGCACCATTATTAAAGAAGCTACTCCCTACATCCAAGAACTTCCATCATCCATATTAGGCAACTTCGTAGGCTTTGGTCTTGTCTTTCAATCCATTTCCACTGATCCTCAATCCTTCAAAAAAGCAACTAGTATTAAATAATGGGATGATGCCATGGAGAATGAATTCTCTTTCTTTATAAAAAAAAAAACTTTGGATCTAGTTTCCCTACCTAAAGGAAGGAAATTAGTTCACTATAAATGGATTTACATAACAAAATATGGACCTAATGGAGAAATTGACAAACATAAATCTTGCTTGGTAGCCAAAGATTTCTCTCAAATTGAAGAAATTGATTATTCTAAAACCTTTGCACAAGTTACCAAAATGGATTCTATTAGACTGGTTCTTGCTCTAGTTGCTTCCCAAAAGTGGTTTGTCATTCAAATGGATGTAAAAAATGGTTTCGTACATTGGGACTTAATGGAAGAGATATTCTTGGAACAACCTATTAGTTTCACTCAAGACTCCTCCCTTGTTTGTAGGCTAAGAAAGTATATCTATGGCCTCAAACAATCTCCTAGAGCTTGGTATGAAAAAATGGAATCCTTCCTTCTTTCCTCAGGTTTTTCTCATTGTGAGTCTGATCACACAGTCTACATTTAGAGAGATGAAGAAAAAATCACCATACTTTTTCTCTATGTTGATGACCTACTACTCACTGGTAGTAACATCACTCGCATTCAGACTATCAAGGACTCCCTTTCTGAAAATTTTGAAATGGATGATCTGGTTTTAGCTCATTACTTCCTTGGAATTCAAATAAATCAAATAGATGCATGAATTTCTTTGTATTAACAAAAAATACATTCTAGACCTTCTTCAAAGTTTTAATATGACAAATTGTAAATCTTCTCCTACACATTTTTAGTCTGAAGTCACTCTAAGTACGTTCTGCATATCCCCTCTATGTGATGCAACTCTATACTGTCAGCTTGTAGGAAGTCTGTTATACCTTACTCATACTTGCCCAGATATCTCATATGTTGTTGGCTTTATATCCATATTCTCACATCAATTTCATTTTAATCATTGGCAATCAACAAAAATAATCCTTTGCTACTTGCAAGGAACTCCTCACTTTAGGCTCTTATATGAGAGAAAATCTATGGATATCATTGGGTATATAGATTCTGATTAGGCAGGTTTAGTAGAAGACATAAGTTCAACTTCTATATATGTCTTTTGTCTTGGTTCTTCATCAATTGCTTGGTTATGCAAAAAAAAACATGCCAATCATCTACAGAGGCAAAATACAAGGTAGCTATTTTGGTAATTTAGCAAGCTCTTTGGCTTTGTCAGATACTAAGAGAATTTTATTTTTCACATGATAAACCTGTTACTTTTTGGTGTGACAATCAGAGCATAATTCATATTACATGTAATCTAGTTGAGCATCAGCGCACCAAGCACATTGAGATTCACATGCACTTAATTCGGTAGCATATTCAGAGAGGGGATATATACTTGGACTATATTCCCACTAAAAATCAAATTGTAGACATCTTCACCAAGTCATTTCCTTCTTTGTGTTACATTCAGTTGTGAGAGAAACTTGGAGTAAAATAACTGCATTAAAACAACATAGGTCTTTCACCTCTCCTTTCTTCTATTTATTGTATTATTTGGAGGATGGTTTTTCCCATGTATTTTTTTTATCATCTCTCATAAAAAATATAAATTGTACATGAGTACCTCATTAGGCCAAGTTGCCAGGACTCATTCTTTTTTTTGAGGATAATCTTTTCCATCCGAAGACATACCTCTATAGTTATTTTTTTTATAGATGGTTTTTTCCCAAGAGGTTTTTTCACCATCTATATATTGTAAATGAGTACCTCATCAGGCCAAGTTGTGGGTACTCATCCTTTTTTTTGTCAATGAGGATAATCTTTGCAAACCGAAGATATGCCTCTTCCTTTTTTGTTAGATGTTTTTTTTCCATGTGTTTTTTACCATCTCATAAAATAATATCATTGTACATGAGTACCTCATAAAGCTCTATTATAGGGACTCATTTGTATCATATACCCCTAGTATCACTTAAGGGGGGGTGTTAGAATAAGTAATTATTCTCTTATTTTCTACTAGGATAGACATACTTGAGTTTCCACTCCTCCATGAGTTAGGTGAACTCTCATTATAGTCTAGATCATATTTTATGAGCTTTTGTAAGCTAACAGCTCTCAATGATCAACTTTGTTGTTTATACAAAGTTGATCAATGGAATAAATCAATTAGTTCTACTCCTTTCTTCATATTTTGTGTAATGCTTTGCATGTCTATTTTGGGAAATTCTAACAATGTTAATGTTTCTCACATTGACATTCCCACCTTTGAAGGCGTCAACTCTCAAGGATGGTTGGCCAAAATAGAATGCCTTATCTATTCATACCATATTCCAAAAATAAGTTGTATTGCATTAGCAACTTCTAAATTGGGCACCCAAGCTTATCAATGGTTTTTATAGTAGCTTTTCCAATATGGTGGATCTCTTTTATGACCTAACTTCAAGGAATAATTTCTCCAAAGGTTTGAAAAGGGATATTTTGCATCATATATGGTATTTCATACATAAACTAAGCATAAAAGAACAATGAAATACTATTGCTCTAAGTTCATAAGTCTCATCATCTATACCAAATGATTGAGTTTAGTAATGGTGGTCTCTACCTTTCACTATAGCCTTGAGGATAAAAATTGAAAGGAAGTCAACATGCATGACCTTTATACTCTTGATGATGCATAAAGTATAGCTCTAACATCAAAACTAATGCTCCAAGATTTAATTCCTCCTTATAGATGTGATTTCAACTCTCATTACAATATTGATCATTCCAAGGGCTTTATTTTTTTCAAATCTCATTCTCATCACACTTGATATTAGACGTGTGAAATAATACCTAAAGGCTTTCAATTCTTGAGGTCATAAACCCTATAGATGATCTCATGTCAATAAAATTACATATTAGATCATGTTTACTTCTATACAAAATATTTTTAACCACTAAACTTTGTTCAATAACATGTTTGGGATGGTGGGCACCTTAGGGAAAAAAACCTTTAACTCTAGACTAGAAGCCTTTATCCATTGGCTTCTTGGTTGTGGTAGAGAATATGGATTTAAAGGTTTCTTTGCTCAAATATTCATTCTTAGCTTCTTGTATCTTCCTCACTATGTTTACAAATGATGGCTTGGGAGAAGGGGATAGATGGAGGGCCCTCGAAGGATGATTTATTCTTAGCTTCTTCTGTCTTCCTAACTATGTTTGCAAAGGACCGCTTGATAGAAGGGGGTAGATGGAGGGCCCTTGAAGGACCCTCATTGGTAGCCATAGATAGGAAGAAAACAATTTTAAACTGTGATGATTATGTGATAAGATACAAAAACTAAAAATTACCTAAGTTTTTTTAAAGTGTTAGATTTAAAAAAACAAAACTAAACCCTACAATCCACATCCATTCTACCTACTAAGGCTTTTGCATACAATAGTAGTGACACTGTGTGCAAACCCTAGAAAAACTCTCTTTTTAAAAAACCCCATCATTTTTTGTCATTTAAATATGTATATATAATTGTTAAATTATTATATTATTATTATATATTCATCATATATTATTAAAATTCATTTAAATTCCCTATATTCAGTTAAAAAACCATTTAGTTGCCAAAATACTAGGTATGGAAAACACTATGTATAATGTGATACTTATACTTCTGTTATATAACTTGGTAGGCATAACAGCTGGAAGGAAAATAGAACCATGATATTGTTTTTTAATAACTTGTCGACCTTAATATTTGGTGACCCATGTTGAATTAAGTTTTAGCATTTTATTATCATCGTTAACCTTCCCTCATCTTATCTGATAATTATACTTTGAAACCACGGTGAGTTGTTGGAAGTTACACAGTGACTGATTGGTTTTTCTATATTCTCTTTAATATATTTAAAAATAAAAAATTATAATAATTAGTTTAAATTTATTTGTTTAAAAAATTAAAATTACAATTAAAATAAGTAAATATTTTAAAACTTTATGGCCCTTAGTCAACCAAAAAAAATTGACTTCTTTATTTTGCCAAAAAAAACCAGCACACTCTGACATAGATTCTCTTGCAGTTTTATCTAATTACAAGGCACAAATTTATCTCTTTGCTAGTAATTTACAATTCATTTAAATTCCATATATATATATATATATATATATATATATATATATATATATATATATATATATATATATATATATATATATAATTATTATATAAGGGTGGGGTAGGGGGTGGGAGTGGGAGTGGGAGTGGGGACTACGAAGTACAGAACACAAGTGTAGCACTTGTGTTGTACTTCATACTCCCCACCCCCACACCCACCCACATTTGAGTTGAGGGTGGGGGTGGACCTGTGTGTTGTACTTCATACTCCCTACCCCCACCCTCAACTCAAATGAGGGTGAGGGTGGTGAGTATGAAGTACAGCACACAAGTCCACCCCTACCTCAAAATATGGTGGGTGTGGGGGTGGGGAGTATGAAGTACAACACACAAGTGCTGCATTTGAGTTGAGGGTGGGGGTGAGGAGTATGAAGTATAGCACACAAGTCCACCCCCACCTCAAAAGATGGTGGGTGTGGGGAGTATGAAGTATAGCACACAAGTTCTGCATTTGAGTTGAGGGTGGGGGTGGAGAGTATGAAGTACAACACACAAGTCCACCCCCACCTCAAAAGAGGGTGGGGGTGGGAGTATGAAGTACAGCACACAAGTGCAAATGAGGGTGGGTGTGGGGGTGGGGAGTATGAAGTACAGCACACAAGTGATGCACTTCATACTCCCCACCCCCTCAACTCAAATGAGGGTGGGTGTGGGGGTGGGGAGTATGAAGTACATCACACAAGTGCAGCACTTGTGTGATGTACTTCATACTACCCACCCCTAAATGTTGCACTTCATACTCCCCACCCCCACCCTCAACTCAAATGAGGGTGGGTTACTCCCCACCCCCATCCTCAACTCAAATGATGGTACATGTGGGGGTAGGGAGTATGAAGTACAACACACAAGTGCTGCACTTGTGTGTTGTACTTCATACTCCCCACCTCCACACCCACCCTCATTTGAGTTGAGGGTGGGGGTGGGGAGTATGAAGTACAACACACAAGTGTTGCACTTGTGTGTTGTACTTCATACTCCCCACCCCCACCCTCAACTCAAATGTTGTACTTCATACTCCCCACCCCCACACCCACCCTCATTTGAGTTGAGGGTGGGGGTGGGGAGTATGAAGTACAGCACACAAGCACTCATTTGATTTGAGGGTGGGGGTGGGGAGTATGAAGTATAGCACATAAGTGCTTGTGTGTTGTACTTCATACTCCCCACCCCTGATTTGAGGGTGGGGGTGGGGAGTATGAAGTATAGCACACAAGTGATTGTGTGTTGTACTTCATACTCCCCACCACCACACCCACCCTCATTTGCACTTGTGTGTTATACTTCATACTCCCCACCCCCACACCCTTGGGGAGTATGAAGTACAACACACAAGTGTAGGGAGTATGAAGTACATCACACAAGTGTTGCACTTGTGTACTTGTGAGTTGTACTTCATACTCCCCACCCCCACCCTCAACTCGAATGAGCTGCACTTGTGTGTTGTACTTCATACTCCCCACCCCCACCCTCAACTCAAATGAGGGTGGGTTTTGGGGTGGGGAGTATGAACAAGTGCTGCACTTCATACTTCCAACCCCCACACTCAACTCAAATGAGGGTGGGTGTGGGGGTGGGGAGTATGAACAAGTGCTGCACTTCATACTCTGAACCCCCACACTCAACTCAAATGAGGGTGGGTGTGGGGGTGGGGAGTATGAATTACATCACACAAGTGCAGCACTTGTGTGCTGCACTTCATACTCCCCACCCCCACCTTCAACTCAAATGAGGGTGGGTGTGGGGGTGGGGAGTATGAACAAGTGTTGCACTTCATACTTCCAACCCCCACACTCAACTCAAATGAGGGTGGTTGTGGGGGTGGGGAGTATGAACAAGTGCTGCACTTCATACTCCCAATCCCCACACTCAACTCAAATGAGGGTGGGTGTGGGGGTGGGGAGTATGAACAAGTGCTGCACTTCATACTCCCAACCCCCACACTCAACTCAAATGAGGGTGGGTGTGGGGGTGGGGAGTATGAAGTACATCACACAAGTGCAGCACTTGTGTGCTGCACTTCATACTCCCCACCCCCACCTTCAACTCAAAGACTTCATACTCCCCACCCGCACCCTCAACTCAAATGAGGGTGGGTGTGGGGGTGGGGAGTATGAAGTATAGCACACAATTCTCATTTGATTTGAGGGTGGGGATGGAGAATATGAAGTATAGTGCACTTGTAAATGAGGGTGGGTGTGGGGGTGGGGATGGGGAGTATGAAGTACAGCACACAAGTACATTGTACTTCATACTCCCCACCCCCACCCTCAACTCAAATGAGACTTGTGTGCTATACTTCATACTCCCCACCCCCACCCTCAACTCAAATGAGGGTGGGTGTGGGGGTGGGGAATATGAAGTACAGCACACAAGTGCATTGTACTTCATACTCCCCACCCCCACCCTCAACTCAAATGAGGGTGGGTGTGGGGGTGGGGAGTATGAAGTACAACACACAAGTGCAACACTTGTGTGTTGTACTTCATACTCCCCACCCAGCACACAAGTGCAGCACTTGTGTGTTGTACTTAATACTCCCCACCCCCACCCTCAACTCAAATGCTACACTTGTGTGTTGTACTTCATACTCACCACCCCCACCCTCAACTCAAATGAGGGTGGGTATGGTAGTGGGGAGTATGAAGTACAGCACACAAGTGCAGCACTTGTGTGATGTACTTCATACTCCCCACCCAGCAAATAAGTGCAGCACTTGTGTGTTGTACTTCATACTCCCCACCCAGCAAATAAGTGTAGCACTTGTGTGTTGTACTTCATACTCCCCACCCCCACCATCAACTCGAATGAGGGTGGGTGTGGGGGTGGGGAGTATGAAGTACAACACAATGAAGGTGGGTGTGGGGGTGGGGAGTATGAAATACAACACACAAGGGTTGGGGTGGGTAGTATGAAGTATAGCACAGAAGTGCAACACTTGTATGTTGTACTTCATACTCCCCACCTCCACACCCACCGTAGCACTTGTGTGTTGTACTTCATACTCCCCACCCCCACACCCACCCTCATTTGAGTTGAGGGTGGGGGTGGGGAGTATGAAGTACAACACACAAGTGCAACACTTGTGTGTTGTACTTCATACTTCCCACTGGAGTATGAAGTACAACACAATGATGGTGGGTGTGGGGGTGGGGAGTATGAAGTATAGCACACAAGGTTGGGGGTGGGTAGTATGAAGTATAGCACACAAGTGCAACACTTATATGTTGTACTTCATACTCCCCACCCCCACACCCACCGTAGCACTTGTGTGTTGTACTTCATACTCCCCACCCCCACACCCACCCTCATTTGAGTTGAGGGTGGGGGTGGGGAGTATGAAGTGCAGCATTTGAGTTGAGGGTGGGGGTGGGGAGTATGAAGTGCAACACACAAGTGCAGCACTTGTGTGCTGTACTTCATACTCCCCACCCTCACCCTTGTGTGTTGTACTTCATACCCCACCCTTGTGTGTTGTACTTCATGCTCCCCACCCCCACCCTTGTGTGTGGGGGTGGGGAGTATGAAGTACAGCACACAAATGCAGCATTTGTGTGCTGTACTTCATACTCCCCACCCTCACCCTTGTGTGTTGTACTTCATACCCCACCCTTGTGTGTTGTACTTCATGCTCCCCACCGTAGCACTTGTTGGTTGTACTTCATACTCCCCACCCTCACCCTTGTGTGTTGTACTTCATACCCCACCCTTGTGTGTTGTACTTCATGCTCCCCACCCCCACCCTTGTGTGTTGTACTTCATACTCCCCACCCCCACTTGAGTGTTGTACTTCATATTCCCCACCCCCACCAACTTGTGTGTTGTACTTCATGCTCCCCACCCCCACCCTTGTGTGATGTACTTCATGCTCCCCACCCCCACCCTTGTGTGATGTACTTCATACTCCCCAACCCCACTTGTGTGTTGTACTTCATATTCCCCACCCCCACCCTTGTATGTTGTACTTCATACTATGCACTTGTGTGTTGTACTTCATGCTCCCCACCCCCACCCTTGTGTGTTGTACTTCATACTCCCCACCCCCACAGTGCTGCACTTGTGTGCTGTACTTCATACTCCCCACCCCCACCCTTGTGCTGTACTTCATACTCCCCCACCCCCACCCTTGTGCTGTACTTCATACTCCCCACCCCCACCCTTGTGCTGTACTTCATACTCCCTACCCCACACCCACCCTCAAATAATTCATACTCCCCACCCCCACAACAGTCGTTACGATCCTATTTGATTTTTGTGGTTTCTCAACTTTTTTTTTGCCCACATCATTTATGAAAAACTTTTAAATTTTTATCACTTATCTTTTTGCGTGAATACCATGTTTCTTAAATCTAACCAAATCTAATTTGAGATCAGTTCTGTGTGTGAGATTTTTTTATCCTCAGAAGAGGGACTCATCGCTCCCATTGAAACTTGGCGCGCACAACGTACCTCTTTGGATGAATATCCATGTGGATGGTGGTATTGGCATTTTTCTTGGAAACATATCTCCATCTCTAGAAATCGATGATCATTGGATATAGTGTCTATGCCATTTATCCATGTGGAAGTAGCGATGTTATTGGTAACGTATCTCCATCTCTAAGAAATTGGTGTTCGCTCAATATGGTGTCCTCGCTGGTGTTCGTCGTTTATCCATGTGGAAGTGGCACTGCTCTTGGTAGGGTGTCTTGATCTCTAAGAACTCGATATCACTAGGTGGTTTAAATCTAGTCAACCTGACACTCTCTATCAACGTCGGTCCATAAAATCTCCTCACCCTAGAAGAATTCTCATTTTGATTATTTTGTTATCTCTATTTTATCTGGTTCGAAATAATAGCTTGATTCGTGTCAAATATAGCAAAAAAAAATTAAATCTTCTTCTACAGGGATAGCTGGTTTGTCAGACATCATGGATCTTTATATTTGTTAAAACGCTCTCCACTCTGACCTCTCCCGGCTCACGTCTCGAAAGAAAACATTCAAAGGTATATCATTTTAAAATTACTTTTGTGCTCTTCTCTGGTTCGTTTAATATGTCTACGCAGATAACATATTCACAAATATTAAAGGTGGAGCATCTTGGGAGATTTTAAATTCAACGGCATAACGAAAGGTGGAGCCTCTTTTCTACTTCGGTGAAACCTGCAGAGGTTAAACAGAGCAACGCATCTTCAAGAAGGAGAATGTTTTCAATCGTAATATTTTGGTTGTAGGCTTCTCCTTATCTCTGAAGCAACAATATTTATTTATTGGATAATATCCACCCTCTGCTTCGAGTCTCACTGGTTATTCAGGCATCTCCTTTTCTTAGAGCGCCTCTATCTCTCAGGAGGCGTAACCACATTTAAAAAAATTATATTATCCTCCTTAATATTCTTTTTGTATAAGTTTTAATTCCTTCAATTTCTAAGGTCATTTGTATTGCCTCCTTTTCGCAGAGCCTATTATTTTTCTAACAAAGGCTCTCTTCAAAAATAGTGAGTCAATATTGTAAAACTTTTAATAAAAAAATTTTTTTGGGGGCTAGTGCAATTTATTGCACACTTGTCTTTCTTGAGGGGGGTTGTATACTTTTTTTTTTTTCTATCTTCTTCTTCAGTTCATTTAGTTCCTTTTAAAATAATTTATTTAAAAGGTGTTAAATTAGAAATATTTCATTAAGAAGATTCTCAATATTTCCTCTCCAAACTCTTATCTTTTTTCAAAAAATTATTTTTTTAATAAATAAATAATTATTGAGTAATATTTAAGGGAGGGTTGTATAATTTTTTTTTGCATATATTCCTCTATATTATTTTAAATTACAATTATTAAAAAGTGTTATTATTGAATCATAAAGAAGTTCCTCACTATATAAACACCTTCCAATTCATTATATATATATATCACAAATTTATAAAAAAAATAGCATTCAAATTTATTTTTTCAAAAGGTGTTAATATTTTTTATTTCATTTTTTATATATCTCATTTCCAAAGGAAAAATCAATTCAAAACTAATAAGTTTTTTCCTCAAAATATATTTTCCTACATTCCATGTATCATTACCGCTAAAAACTTATAGTTTCCCTCACGTAAGGGCAGGTTTTTAGAGGCAATTGGTATAAAGGCCTGGCATATATTTTTCAATCAACCAATTTTTATATTCGATATCTCTCTCACTTATAGTTTCCCTCTAGTAAGGGCAAGTATTGAGAATATCCAAATTAAAAATCTGGTTGATATCCTTGCATTTCAAGCCTACAACCCTTGAAATTCTTCTCTATACTTACAGTTTCCCTCAAGTAAGGGTGGGTATTGAGAGGAACTAAGAGGATTTGGCATCTCATAAGCAAACAATATTCAAACCTCAAATACTTATAGTTTCCCTCTTGTTAGGGTGGGTATCTTGAGTTTTATATATTGAACAACTTCATTTTTTCTCTAAAATCAATTCATTAATCCTAAAATTGAAGTTCTAAGGGGGGATATATTGGTTAAAACTTCAAATTTTCTCTTGTGTTAAAATGATGAATTCAATTGAACCTCTCACCCCTCATAAATTTCACACTTGGAAACCTAAAATTTTAAATCTTATCTCTCAAAAAGGTCTTACTCATTTACTAGAAGAAAAGCAACCAGAATTTGAGAAAGAATATGAAATTTTTGTTCATAAAGGAAAGATGCACGAAACAATGGGTATTATTAGCTCTAATGTTCATGAAAGTTTGTGGTTTCACATTACAGATTGTAAAAATCCTCATGAAAGTTGGGAGAAACTAAAAACCTTGTTTGGGAAAGTAGATCAGATGAGATCAATGCAACTAGAAGCAAAACTAACATCGTTATTTCCTGAAGATCTTAGAAGTATTATTGACTTCCTTACTAAGTTCAAAGAAGTCCTCACTCAATACAAAGGCAGTGGGAAGACTAATACTGAAGAAGAATACATTTATCTAATCCTTTCTAAGCTAAATGGTGTTTTTCAAATTTTTTCTACCACCTTTATATCTACCAAATATGCTCTTCGTGCAACCTTTAAAATGCCTTCTTTAGAAGATTTTTGTGATAGATTAACTAGGGAAGAAACAAAACTTGCTAGATATGAAATATCTTCTTCTTCCTCTTCCTCTAAAGCCTTAGTAGCCTCCATCTCTTCTAAATAAAAATTCAAAAATATGGAAAAGACCCCCATAACCTGTACTCACTATAAAAATAATGGTCACTCTGCAAACAAATGTTGGAAAATATTATAGCAACTAGAGGCAGCTATAAAGGATCAAAATATAGAAAATAAAAAGCAAATAGGAAAATCCCTTAATGTTCAAGGAAAAACCTCCAATTCTTCCTCTAATTTTTGGGTCCTAGATTCTGGAGCTACTCATCACATGACTGCTTCAGATAAGTCTTTTTCTTCTATCTCCTCTAGCTCTACTTGTAGCATAGAAGTGGGTGACTCTTCCTTTATCCATGTCAAAGGAAAATGGGACATAACCATTGATGGTGGCTCTATAAATAATGTTCTCTATGTTCCAAATATTGCCACAAATCTCATTTTTGTCTATCAAATTTATACTTCTAGAAATGGGAACACTATTCTATTCTCTCCAACAGGAGTTGAGATAAGAGACTTTCAAGATCCCCATTCTCTTATAGCCAAAGGAAATATTTATCATAACTCTCATCTATTTCACTTCAAAGGTTTCCAAAATCCAGAAGGAGCCTCCTATTTTGTGGCTCATGGAGATCTTGAAAGCCAAATTTGGCATGAAAGGTTTGGTCATCTTAGTTACAACTACCTAAAGGATTTGAGCACCCATGATATGGTAACAGGTTTACCCCAAGTCTCTTCTAGTGATGGAGTTTGTCCTAGATGTGCTCTTGGAAAGCAACATCAAGATCCTTTCCACCCAAGTAGTTCTCTAAAAGCCTCATCCCCTCTAGATTTAATCCATAGTGACTTAATGACCTTTCTAGAACCTTATTTCAAAGGAGCAAAGTATGCTCTAACCTTTATTGATGATTTTTCTAGAAGATCATGGGTCTACTTCTTGAAATATAAAAGTTATGTTCTATCCCACTTTAAAGTTTTTAAAGCCTTAGTTGAAAATCAGGCATCTTGCAAAATCAAGAAGATTCACACATATAATGGGGGGAATACTGTAGTAATGAGTTCTCCATATTTCTTTCAAGTCATGGTATCATTCATCAACATTTTGTCTCCCATAATCCTCAACAAAATGGTATTGCAGAAAGGAAAAATTGGACATTAAAAGAAATGGCAAATTCTATGCTCCATTCAAGAGATATTCCAAAAGTTTTTTGGGTAGAAGCTATTAACTGTGCCAATTATATTCAAAATCACACACCTCATAAAGCTCTTGACCATTTAACTCCTGAAGAAGCATGGTCTGGCTCAAAACCAGATGTTTCCTACTTCAATATTTTTGGGTGTACTGCTTGGGCTCACATCCCAAAGAAGAAAAGGAAGGCTCTTGATAAGAAAAGCAAAAAGCTCATATTTATCGGTTATTGTGAAGAATTGAAAGCTTACAGGCTTCTTGATCCCTCAACTCATGAGGTCTTCTTTCATAGGAATGTCCAATTTGATGAAACATTCCCTCAAAAATATCCTCAAACACCCTCTTCCTCCATTGAGCCTTCTCCTATAGTAGAACCTCAATATTATGAAGAGCCAACTCTTGAAGTTAACTTGGTCATTGATAATCAAGATGAGGAACCTGTAACTCCAACTCAATGTCTTTCAACTCCTTCCACTCCTTCCTCTATGCCAAAATGGGCCCGCACCATTGTTAAAGAAGCTACTCCTTACATCCAAAATCTTCCTTCAACAAGATCATCCAACCCCATAGGCATTGGTCTTGTATGTCAGTCTATTTCCTCTGATCCTCAATCCTTCAAAGAAGCCTCAGGTATTAAAGAATGGGATGATGCCATGGAAAATGAATTTTCTTCCTTAATCAAAAACAAAACTTGGGATTTAGTTCCCTTGCCTAAAGGAAGGAAATTAGTTCATTGTAAATGGATCTTCAAAACAAAATATGGGCCTAATGGAGAAATAGACAAACACAAATCTTATCTAGTAGCCAAAGGTTTTTCTCAAATTGAAGGTATTGATTATGCAGAAACCTTTGCTCCAGTTGCTAAGATGGATTCTGTTAGATTGGTTCTTGCTCTGGCTGCTTCCCATAAGTGGCATGTCTATCAAATGGATGTAAAAAGTGCTTTCTTACATGGATATTTAAAATAAGAAATATTCATGGAACAACCTATTGGTTTCACTCAAGACTCCTCTCTTGTTTGTAGGCTTAAAAAGTCTCTCTATGGCCTCAAACAAGCCCCTAGAGCTTGGTATGAAAATATGGACTCCTTCCTTCTTTCCAAAGGTTTTTCTCATTGTGAGTCTGATAACACAATTTACATTTGGAGAAATGAAGGCAATATCACCATTCTTGTTCTATATGTTGATGATCTTCTTCTAACTGGTAGTAACTTGACTCACATACAGACTATAAAAGACTCCCTCTCTAAAAATTTTGAAATGGCTGATCTAGGTAAAGCTCATTACTTCCTTGGGATCCAAATAAGTCAAACAGATGCAGGTATTTATTTGTGTCAACAAAAGTACACTCTAGATCTTCTTCAAAGATTCAAAATGATAGATTGTAAACCTTCTCCTACCCCCTTTCAATCTGGAATTAATCTTAGTACTTCTTGATCATCCCCTCTATGTGATGCAACTCTATACCATCAACTTGTAGGGAGTTTGCTATACCTTACTCATACTCACCCAGATATCTCATATGTTGTTGGCCTCATATCCAGATTCTCTCATCAACCTCACTTCAGTCATTGGCAAGTAGCAAAAATAATCCTCCATTACTTGCAGGGCACTACACACTTTGTGCTCTTCTACAAGGGAAAATCCATGGATATCATTGGCTACATAGATTCATATTGGGTAGGTTCAGTAGAAGAAATATGTTCAACCTCAGGCTATGTATTTTGCCTTGGTTCTTCACCAATAGCTTGGTTATGCAAGAAACAACAAGCAATAGCCTTATCTTCTACAGAGGCAGAATATAGGGCAACAATTTTGGCTAGTCAGGAAGCTCTTTGGCTTCATCAAATTATGAGAGAATTTGGTTTCACCTATGAAAATCCTATTACTCTTTGGTGTGACAATCAGAGCACAATTCATATTACATGTAATCCAGTTGAGCATCAATGTACCAAGCACATTGAAATACACATGCACTTCATAAGGTAGTATATTTAGAGTGGGGATATATACTTGGAATATATTCCAACTGAGAAATAAATTACATATATCTTCACCAAGTCATTTCCTTCTCCATGTTACCTTCAATTGCGAGATAAGCTTCCTGCCTGGAGTACCAACAACTACATTATTGTTTTATGAGGACAATCTTTGCCATACGAAGACAAGCCTGAATCTAATAGTTGGTTTTTCCCCATAGGGGTTTTTTCACCAACTATATATTGTAAATGAGTACCTAATCAGGCCAAGTTACTAGGACTCATATTTATTTTTTGTATAAAGAGGACAATATTTGCCATATGAAGACAAGCCTCTCTTCTTCTCATAGTTGGTTTTTCCCCACAGGGTTTTTTCACCAACTAATTATTGTATTAAGAGGACAATCTTTGCCATACGAAGACAAGCCTCTTACTTCCTTTTGATTGATGGTTTTTCCCATTGGGTTTTTACCATATCTTCAAAAATAAGTCATTGTATATGAGTACCTCATCAGGCCTTGTCGTCGGGACTCATTTGTATGATCTCCCCTAGTATCACTTAAGGGGGGTGTTAGAATAAGTGAATATTCTCTTAAGTTCCACTAGGATACACAATTGAGTTTCCACTCCTCCATGTGTCAAGAGAACTCTCAATGGTGTCTTCATCAGGTCTTATGAGTTGTTGTAATCCAACGACTCTCAATGATCAACTTTGCTATTTATACAAAGTTGATCCTTGAAATAAATCAATCAGTTCCACTCTTCTCTTCATATTTTGTGTAATTCTTTGCATATCTATTATTGTGAAATTCTAATAACACCTAAATTAAAAATAATAATAATTTGTATTACATTAAACTAACTATTATTTTTTTATAAAACTATTTATTTGTATAAAATTAGCCATGAAAAATGGTTTCCAGTATAAACCTATAGTTAAAAATGGATTAATACCTTGCAAATACTTTCCAATATAAATCTATACTATAAACCTATAGTTGTAAATGGATTAAGGCCTTGAGTTGCAAGCAATTAGTGTCTTGCCAAACAAAAAATATTAGTGGACATGATTCTTCTTACAATTAAAATGTTCAAGAAATATTCTTCAACGTACTTGAGGAAGATGATATCATCTTCTTAGAATTAGAACGCTCAAGGAATATTCTTCAACGTATTCGAGGGGTTTTAAAAATTTAAATGGCCTTCTACATTCTCATTTGCATTCTATAAAAGGAAAAAGGAAAACAAGGGCTAAATTAGGATTCCCACACTCCATATGTGATAATTGATTGAAAGTGGCTATTTGTATAGATGTGATGTTGTTGCAAGAGCTTGTTGTGTGCCCACCTACTTTTTAATGAAGGCCTGGAGTTAAAGAGTGAAAAGTGGGTAAGCAAATTTCAGGGTTTAAATTATACGACTGTTTCCATCAAACTTATTCCTTTTCATTATTATTGACTCAGCATTAAAGGGACTAGGGATTTGTATCATTATCATCAGTTTAGCTTAGATCATACTACTACCTTGTTTATCAAAACCTATTCCATTTCATTATTATTGACATAGCGTTAAAGGGACCATTATTATTGACCCAGCATTAAAGGGACCAGGGATTTGTATCATTATCATCGGTTTAGCTTAGATCATACTACTACCTTGTTTATCAAAACTTATTCCATTTCATTATTATTGACATAGCGTTAAAGGGATCAAAGGATTTGTACCATTATCATCTGCTTAGCTCAGATCAGACTACTACCTTTATAAACAGGCTACCCTTAAGGTTTGAACCTGAGTGTCTTTTTGATAAAAATCTAACCAGACAAACACTTACCAATCTACCTAGTCCTCCAGACTTAACAATCCACCTAATCCTTGGAGACTTGAAAAAGCAAATCATAATACCGACGTGAATATGCTCCTTTTCTTTTTGTTTATTGAGTAACTCTACGAGGACTTGCAGATGCTTGCATTTTATCCTGAGCATCTCAGGCTAATCGGCGTAGGTAGGTCTTGTTGATATTGTGCTTGGTAGATAGGCCGCCTTTTTATTCATTCATTGATAATGCTCGGATCACATCTCAAAGCAACATCAACTCTAGTTTAGTGTTGCATGAGGCTCCCTGCAAAAGCTCATACATCTACTCTGGATGGAATCATGGGCATTCGAACTCCCAGTATTGCTTTCATAGTCTTCAAAATTAGCACCACACAGGCCATGCAAACAATCCAACATGGAAAAATGCATTTCAATGGCTGGGACATCAGGTCTTATGCAGCATTCTGGTATGGGGAACAACATACTGATATGGAAGGAAAACAACATCACTAATCAACATCAACAGTGCTCAAATAAGCAAGAGAAAATTTCCATCTGGTGATCTTGTAGAGCAATGAAGAAATTAAGACCATCTTCTTTATTTTGATTATTGGGAATTAGTACGAAGTCCATCGAGTTAGAGATGAGTGGGACATCCAACAGGTATTTTATCTGGGCCTCGAAATAAAAACACGACAAGCTCAATAGCTAGTTCCCTAAAATGCTTAAAGACAGTCCGACTCATCCTGGAATTTGCCTAGGCCTTCGACAGGGCATGCCGATAGGAGTTTTATTCTGAGGAGTTTGACTCTGATCCATGCGTAGAGCTACGTGGCGGGGCTTGTGGGGTCCTCTGATGGCACTTCCATAGCAACATGGCACGTATGTCATTCTTTGTAGTGCCCACATCTATTTTTTTTTTTAATTTACATAGAATCGGTAGCCCGCCATGTAGTCCAGCTTTTTATGGTCGCCACAGTATTATGCGCTGGCCGTCCCAGAAGTCGCCACACAGATCTTCACGTAGTCCGTCCTTATAACCACCATGTCACAATCATTTTAAACCTTTTACGCCGCTGAAAGCACCAGGAAAGGGACAAGCGTCCAGTCCGACGAGACCCGAGATTTGAACCTTGGACCTCCGCCCCTTATGGGGGTTTGGATGAACGAATTAGTCTACACCGCGGACCTTAGTGCCCACATCTATTATCAAGGATGTTTTCATGGGATAATTATGTGATTAGAGTTTTAAGTTTTAGATATACATGCAGTTTTCTTTCAAAGATTCAGGTTCAAAACCATCCTAAAATGAAATGGTGTGTAAGCGAGCTTATTTTAAAAAAAATTATCATCAACCATGCTTTGGACACCAACCCATTGTTGGCCCCTGATATCATGGCATGCAACCATTGACCCATATTGTTGTAGTCTATAGCCACCGCCATGTCCTTGCATGGGGTGCCCACTCTCAAACGTCAACTCTATGAGCGTCGGAGACACCATCAGTTTTGTGTTTGAAAGTAGAGCTCTCGCCTGAATGAGAACGCGAGTTCACAGATGCCAT
This sequence comes from Wollemia nobilis, assembly GCA_028583015.1. Taxonomy (NCBI): domain Eukaryota; kingdom Viridiplantae; phylum Streptophyta; class Pinopsida; order Araucariales; family Araucariaceae; genus Wollemia; species Wollemia nobilis. The sequence continues at coordinate 768,123 of JAQPPZ010016997.1, forward strand.
GATAGAAGCAGAAATGAGAATGATGGTTATAGGAGGCTAGGAGTCATCGTTGGTGCCCTTATGTGGGGTTAGAGATGACACAGGGTTTATATGTGTAACAGTGGTTCTGTATATGATGCGGTGTGGATAGGTAGTAAGGAAGGTACTGAATTGTTTCCTGGAATAGAACTTTACAGAGATCCCTAGATTGCATGACTACGACACAAAATTATTGGGGCTGCAAATGAAATTGATCAAACAGACAAAGAACCATAGGATTTAAGTGGTACAATAAGGGAAATAGTACATGCAAGATTAAACTATAATACCAATCTGATACGAAATGATATTGCAATAATACAAAACTTTTTCTTGTGTATTACAAAGCTCTCATTTTATACTTATAGATAACATCATATTAATTAAGGGTTATGTAGAAACCATTTCGAATGTCAGAATCTCTCTGGAAAATTTGATATCTCACATGGATTGAGAGGACGGTGTCTAAAAAATAAATATTATGCACCTACAAATTAAATATTATATAAAAATTTACATGCTTGTCTACAAAATAAATATGCGCCTACGAATTAAATATTATGTAAAAATTTGAGTCAATGGCAAGATTATGCAAATATTTGATAATTGATTAAAGTTATAAGTTATAATAATTAACTTGATATTGTCAAAGTCTATTAATTAATATATACATAATCAAAAGATTATACAAATATTTGGTTTTGATAATTAGTTAATAATTTATCTTCTTATTTTTTATTCAAACTTAAAGTTATAATAATTTTTATTGGCATGTTTTCAAAGTGGCATGTTTTCAAGAACTTTAAAATATTATATTAATATAAAATAGAAAATATTATATTAATGTGAATAACAATTTAAATATGAATTTTTATTTCAAGGTAATATTAATATGAATAACAACTTTAAAATATAATATTAAAATAAAATATGAAATATTATATTAATATAACAATTTCAAATATGAATTTTGATTTATAATTTAGAATATAGATTTCTATTAGTAACTTAATGAAAGAAGAAAAACTCAAACAAATAGAACCTCACAATATTTTAAGAGAATTTTATTTAAAAAATTAGTTGGTTTAGAATCTATCATAAGCTCAAACAAATATAACCTCAATATTTTTAAAGATTTTTATTTAAAAAATTAGTTGGTTTAGAATCCATATTCTATGTATAAGAATCTATAACAATCATAACTTTTGATTCCAATAATTTTCCTTAAAAGTCAGAAGAGGCTTCTTAAGGACTCATTCCTTTGATTAAAGATCTAAATTTGATTACTTATTAGAATTAAAAAACAACATTCCTTTGATTAGAATAAAATATATTCTTATAAGAAAGTTTAAGACTCAAAATTCTTAAAATTCTTATATTATGAAAATATTAGACCATTTAATTTAAAAATATTAGACCATTTAATTATTCATTATTCCTTTGCTTATATCATTTTTAAAAGTTTAGAAAGAGAGGGTATTTTCTTATACTATTTTTTATAAGAAATTTTAAAAAAGAAAATATTATGAACGTGTGTCAAGAATATAAAAACATTAGACCCTTGATTCATTATTCCTTTGCTTATACCATTTAAAACTAAAATATATTAGACAAATCCTTTAACATGAAAAAGTTATAAATAATTAATTATTCTTTTGCTTATACCATTTAAAACTAAAATTTATTAGACATATTTTAATAAAAATTTGATGAATGGTTAATTATTTTGATGAATCTAAAACATTAAATAATTTATTTATTCATTATTAATTTGCTTATAACATAGTAAACAACTCCATTAACATAAAAAGTTGATGAATGGATAATTATTTTGATAAATATTCATTATTCCTTTGCTTATACCATTTAAAACTAAAATTCGAAAACAAAATTTTTATCATGAAGAGAAGATATTATGAATATATGTCATTGTGTCAAGAAGAATCTAAAAACATTAGACCATTATTCCTTTGTTTATACCATTTAAAAAAATATAAAAATATATTAGACAACTCCGTCAACTCCTTTGATGAATGGTTAATTATTTTAAAGCTAAAACACAATATAGAGAGGTTTGATCCTTATTATTTGAAAGAAAGGTGGTTAATTATTTTTATGAATGGTTAATTATTTTAAAGCTAAAGCATCATGTAGAGAGGTTTTATCCTTATTATTTGGAATAACAAAGAATTTATTATTTGGAATAAGAATTTATGGATGGAAATAATAAAATATTTTTGAAAATAATTTATATTTTTACAAATATATTTCATCATAGGAAGCCCCAAGTATGGAAAAAACATTCACAGATGAAAAATTCATCACTTGAGTTAATACAAATTGATCCATAATAAAATAGAAATTAATATGTTTAAAAATTAGAAATGGATATGTCTAAAAATTGAGTTTATCCAACTAAATTATCCACATTAATACCTCTAAAAAGTAAATTATTCACATTAATACCTCTACAAAAACAAGGATTTCCTTTGATCTATAGTAAAATGGATGTTTAAAATTTGAGTTTATCGACATTAATACCTCTACAAAGCAAATTAAAATTTGAGTTTATCCATGTTAATACCTCTACAAAGTAAATTATCCATACTTTGATCCATGGTAAAATGAATACATCTAGGAGAGATAGTAGTGGTGCAGCTTTTTTCATTTTCTCCTATTATAAGGGGAAGTAAACTTATAATTATATGGAGGCCCATGCTATTCATTTTGCTTTAAAAAAAGGTTATGCTCTAGGATGGTGGAAGATAATTTGTGAGTCGGACTCTCAAATTATTATTAATTTGTTGAAGACTCATAATATTTCTAATGTTCATTGGTAGCTGGCATTAGTGGCTCGATAGATCATTTTATCGGTATCTCTGGGGTTTATTTTCTTTGTTCATATTCCCAAGAAATGGAGTAGTATGGTTGATTGCTTGGCGAAATGGGATTTTGAGTTTTAGAAATACTAGGATGTTAGGGAATGGGATCAGATCGCATTGGATTGTTCTCGTCATCTTGCTAATTTGCTTGTTATGGATATACCTGGTTGAGGTTGTTGTTTTTTGGGTGTCTTTTGGTCAAGTGCTCGATGGTTTTGGGGGTATATTTCTTTTGTCCCTTGTAAGGGTTATTGTTTTGGAATTATGTGTTTCTTGTATGGTTTTATTGATTCAATAATTTTTTACCAACATAAAAAAAAATGGATACATCTAAAAAATGAGTTTATCCATATTAATTTAAAATTATTACTACAAAGAAAATTATCCATACATCTAAAAATTGAGTTTATCCATATTAATGTAAAATTGATACATATAAAAGTTATCTATAATAATTTCACTACAAAGCAAATTAGGAAATGTTGAGTTTTATCCATATTACATTAAAATGGATACTACAAAGCAAATTATCCATACTTTGATCCATGGTAAAATGATACATCTAAAATTTGAGTTTATCCATATTAATTTAAAATGGATACGTCCAAAAACAAGTTCACTAGAAAGCAAATTATCCACATTAATACCTCTACAAAGAAAATTAGGAAATGATGATGTATATGTTTTTTTTTTTTTTAAATAAAGATAAAATTATCCTCATGTATAGATGTCTAAAAATTAAGTTCACTACAAAGTAAATTATCCATGTTAATACCTCTACAAAGAAAATTAGGAAATGATACAATAAAGACAAAAATATCTTAATTTGAGCTAACATAAAGAATTTTATTTGATCCAAAATAAAATAAATAATAGTTATATCTAAAAATAAAGTTTATCCACATTAATTCCATATTAATACCTCTCTAAAAAAAATTCCAACTTTAAAAAATGTTGATAGAGGTAAAGATAAAATTCTCCTGATGTATATGAAATTTCAACTACAAAGTATTTAAAAGCTCATGTATATGAAACTTCAACTATGAAGTATTTAAAAGCTCATGTATATGAAACTTCAACTAAGAAGTATTTAAAAGCTTAGACGAGGGTCATCTCCCTTATTAATTTTAAGGTTAAGGGTTTCCATTTTTAAAATTTGAAAAGCAAGGCCAACCCCGTTCCATTTAAAAAGAGAGGGACCTTATGCATGAAACTTCAACTAATAACTATTTAAAGGATATAAACTATTTAAAGATATGTATGCATGTAAATTCAACTATTAACTATTTAAAGGCTACAAACTATTTAAAGGCTATGTATATGTAACAACCCATAATATAACTAAAGGGTTGTGTAGACACCAAAACAGCACCAATATGATTATGTGACGAAAAGCACTGATCTAATTGACATACATAGCCCCTAGGGCAACCCCCAAAGGTTAAACAGTGGTCCTAACCACTCCCACAGTAGTTTTGGAAGGTCAGAGGTCAATTTGGCACCTTTCAGGAACTTTGCTTCATATTCATTCCACCTTGGGATGATTACAAACTGGTATTCGTCCCACCCTAGGACGATTAGTAGTATTTGCTCCAGGGTGGGACGAATAGCAGGTTTTATGGGCAAAAGGTCAAACCTTGACAAATGGCAGCTCATATCCGCCACTCAACTCCACCTTCAATGCATGGGAGTGCGAGTGAGCATTTTTTAGCTCAAAGGGGTAGTCATAGAGGCAGTCATGGAGCCCTTGGTCAAGGAGGAATCTTTTATCCCTTGACAAGGCATGATGGCCAAGTGGTGCCTCTGCATGCTCATTCACAAGAGACCCTCAGGTCTATAAAATAGTGAGTCTTCTCACCCTAAAAAGAAAATAGAGCAGGAGCATTTGGAGAAATGGAGTGCTACCGAATTACATCCTCACCCCTCACTTCTTCTTCTTACATCCTTGATCTCTTTTTTGGAAGGGGAGTTATTGGGTGAACATTGGAAGCACAATCCGAACCTAAAACCTGAACATTTGGCCACAATATCCCACAAAATTTTTTGACACAAACCCCTATGAGGTTTTGGGCCCATCCCAAGTGGATTGGTTCCAAAACCAAGCCCCAAATGATGGGCGTCCTGCCCCCGGGTTCCCCTTGCACTACTGTAGTCCTAATCGCCCCACCCCGAAGCGATTAGAAATTTGTAGTATATTTATTGACTGTTTCTTTTGAATTTTATTTTATGTCTTTCATATATGTTGCCATTCAAATTTCATGCCATTCTGATGAGTTTTGACCTTGTTTTCATTGCTTTTTTCTTTCACTAACATTCAGGGAGTATTTTCAGATACAGGGCGACCGGGGAAAAATCTGCAAAATCCAATCTTCTGGGTTGTCTCAAAATTCCCCATTTTTTATAACACCAACTTTTTAAGTGTTTTAGAGACCTCTGGATGGGACATTTAGGAGGTTGCTTTCTGACATTTTATGACAGTCCTAATCGTCCCACCCCGAAGTGATTAGAAATATACAACATATTTCTTGACTATTCCTTTTGTAGTGTGTTCTTGGTAATATTTACATACCTCTATCAAAATTTCAGCTTATTCGGATATGTTTTGGTTATCATTTTAAATATTTCATGCATGCATTGACCAGAGGCCTTGGGGATCACATGTTTCCCTCCATCCGTAGGTGCTACTAATCATTTGTTGTTTCTTTGAACATAGGATCTTGACACCAAATGGGAAGCAAGGAACTATAGACATATTCATGCAAGCATCGGTGATGTTTGGCCCACCCTGTTAAAATGTGGGCATGCGGAAGATCCTGAAGGGGAGCACACCATCCGTTGGTTTGATAAAACTATATCTAACGCTCCTAGCCCATAAAAAGGTAGGAGACATATTGTAACCTGATCTCAAGCAAATTAATAAAAAGGGCCATACTTTACATTTGCTTTATATCTCATTTCAGTTCATTTGTTTTTCCCTCTTTTCATGCACTTTGGTCCTTTGTTCATTCGTAGGACTTAGCATTACATTTCCCTTTTGTTTGCTTTCGTATCCTCGTGATTTTAGTGGTGATCACGATGGGACTCTGTCCCCTAATTTTGGGATCAAAACTTTGTGTTTTTTCTTGTAGGTGTTAATCCTTCAAGCGCTAGACTACTACTCGTGCCACCCTATGACGAATACAAACTAGAATTCGTGCCACCCCGGGATGAATAAGGCATTCATACCACCCTGTGACGAATACAGATCTTCTATTCATCCCACATCGAGATGATTAACTCTCTATGCTATTTTTGAGTAGAAACTCAAAGGCATCTGGATTGGGCAGAGAAGAGGTAGGTTTTCTGAACACTATAATTTTCTTTCTCTATTTTTGTGATTTTTCTATTTTCTTTGCTTGCATAGAAAAGCTTACTGCATGTTTTTCTTTCTTTACGCAAGTAAAAAGAACACCACACACCACGAGATAATATAAACATCAAGGCGTTGATCATAAAACCCCAACACTTGATCAAGACCAATGGTGGATTTCATCACCACCTTGGCTTGAATTTTGCATACATAACCCTAATCGCTATTGTTGCTAGACGTAAATCCTAATGAAAGCTGACCAAGTGTAGCTGGGGTGATTCCCAATGCATGAGGATAAGTCTTCTATGGTAGGTTTCAAAAATAGGATGATTCCCCTTCCATATCGCCTATGTTCCATGTACTTTTTTGCTCTCGCATACCAATAGTTTCCCTCACATAAGGGTGGGTATATTGAGAGGTTCGGTATAACGGTATGGTAGTGGTATATTGAAGGGGCGACCATTTTGGGAGATATAAGAGCCCTCATATTGCATGTACACAAAAATTTCTTTACAAGGTTTTCGAAACAAAAATCAAAACACACTAAACCAGATTTAGGGCACACATTTAATCTATAAACGAGATAATCATTGCTTTGATTGTGTGGTCCCCTTTTGTTTAGTGTAGCATAAAAAATTGTAAAGAAGATAAAAACATACACATATTGTAGAGAGACACCACCATGGTGTACACCCGTAGCCAAGCCCAATCATGGGTAGAAGCTACAAAAAGTGTACAAGGGGGCACAAGTCACCTCCGCTATAGCCCCAAGGACTTGGTCATACCACCTTGGTGACCTTACCAAATGTTGCCTTCAAGACCTCCTAGACCTGAGCGGGAGACCACCCCTAGAGCCAATGATGGGCACCCTCCACGAGCACCCACCCATGTTTATAGGTCACGTCCAGGAACTCCTCAAGAAGCCTATGAGGAATTCGAGTAAGAAGAAGAGTAGGCTGAAATGCCCTACCAAGGCAAGGGGGGAAATATCTGGCTACCCCTCCATAGGCCTCAAGTTTTCCGTAATTCATGACGAGAACAAACCAAGGAGGAAGAGATCAAATCTTTTGATGCATACAAAGTGCTTCTAGAGCGCTTAGATTCTATGGAGACCAAGAATTTTGGGCCCCAAAAGCCCACTTTATGCCAGCTCCGTAGTCACCTGGTGCATCTATCAATGTCAGCACCCCCATACCCTGAACACTTTAAAATACCTCAATTGGTAATCTTTAGAGGGGATGAGTATGCCCAAGAACATGTGATAAGATTCCTGAGCCAATGCTTTGGTATTCAAGACAATTATGCTTTGCTTCTAAGGACATTTATAACCATGTTCGTAGGCCCTACCTCAGATTGGTTTACCCAGTTGCCGAAGCATAGCATCAGAAACTTGGACCAGCTAGTGGATGCATTCCTTGAGCATTTTGCCTTTAATACCAAAAATAAGGTATTGTTAAGCGACCTAGCTAGCCTTAGATAGTATGAGGAGGAGACCATGGCATCCTATGAGAATCGATGGAGAACGTTGCTTTCAAAGCTTCCTTACCTCCCTCCCATGGCCGATCTGACCCAAATGTTCTTGAAAAGTTGCCTAAGATCGATCTCTGTGCTATTGCAGCTACAAAAATAAGCCACTCTCAAGGAAGCTCTGGTGTAAGCTAGAATCATAGAGGAGATCAAGATACAGGATGGCGAGATTTCATGGGCCACTCTTTCTTGCATGGCTTGGCAATCTCGCCATCCTTATCTTCGAGGGATAGACTTACCCCCAGCTTCGAGGTCAATGCCAATTACATTGCCGATTACATTGCCCTTGTTCATCAAGCTGGGGGTAAGTCTATCCCTCGAAGAGCAAGCCGATTACATTGCCCTTCTCAAAGAGAAGAAGGAGGTTTTTGCATGGTCCTACAAAGACATGTCGAGGCTAGACCCGTAGCTAGTCACGCATAATCTAACACTTGATCCGATAGTCAAGTCAAGCAAAAACTATGTAAGATGCACCCAACAGTAGCCTTAATGGTCAAATATGAGCTACAAAAGTTGTTGGATGCATAGTTTGTCATCTACATGGATTACCCACCATGGTTGTCCAACATGGTACCCATCAAGAAGCTTGACGGGAGGATTTGCATATGCACCAATTTTTGAGATCTAAACAAAGCGAGTCCCAAGGATGATTTCCCCTTGCCTAGCATCGATGCATTGGTAGACGCTATAGCAGGCCATGAAATGCTTTCCCTCATGGATGGTTTCTCGGGATACAATCAGATTCGTATCAATCCCGATGATCAACTCAAAATGGCATTCACAATGCCTTGGGGGACATTTTGTTATAAGGTCATGCCCTTTGGCCTTAAAAACACTGGCGCCACCTACCAACACGCTATGACATACATCTTCCATGATCACATGCATAAAACTTTGGAAGATTATATGGATGATTTTTTGGCCAAATCTCTTTTGTGCCCAGATCATCTCGATGACTTAAGCAAGATCCTCGATCGCCTCATCAAACACAAAGTCAGACTAAACCCCAAGAAGTGCGTATTTGGCATCACATCTAGAAAACTCTTGGGTTTCATAGTCTCAAAATGAGGCATCGAGGTAGATCCACATAAAGTCAAGGCAATCCTTGAAATGCTTCCCAACCACCACAGACCGAAACCAAGGAAAGGCCGATCAAGCGCTTCATAGCGCAATTATCTGACAAGTGTCGACCCATGAATAAATTATTACACAAAGGGGTAGCATTTCACTGGGATGACGAGTGCCAGTCAGCCTTCGATGACATTAAACAATACTTGGCTTCATCGCCAGTATTGGCACCACCTAGACCAGGAGTGTCATTCTATTTATACATCTCAGCTACTGAGGTGGCATTGGGTGCCATGCTAGCCCAAAAAAATGAACTACACAAAGAACAGGCTACTTACTATCTTAGCCGCACCCTAGTCAGTTATGAACTTAACTATGCATACGTCGAGAAGCTATGCTTAGCAGTGGTATTTGCTACCAAAAAGCTATGCCACTACATGCTGAGCAATATGACGTATGTTGTGTCTAAGGAGAATCCATTGCGGTACATGATGAGTCGTACTTATCATAGTAGCCGCACGACGAAATGGATCATGTTGTTGATGGAGTTTGACATCAAATTCATTGGACAAAAGTCCATCAAAGGTCAAGTCATCACCGATCAACTAGCAGAGGCTCCTCTCAAAGATGATCAGCCTCTGACCATAGAGCTACCCGATGATGGGGTCTTCCATGTCTCAAAATCGCTAGATTCTGATGAGCCTGAGTCACAAGCCGACATAACCCTATTCTTCAATGGTTCTAAATGTGAGCAAGGGGGTGGCATGGGAATTGTATTCTTCACACCGCAAGGGGCTCCAATGCCTCTATCATTTAAACTAGATTTCCTGTGCACCAACAACAATGCCGAATACGAAGCCTTGCTCATAGGTCTTCAGACAACAATCACCATGAACATCAAATGCTTGAACATATTTGGTGATTCGCTATTAATTGTCAACCAAGTAAAAGGGGTATTCCAATGTAAATGCCCAGTTCTGTAGGCCTACAAAGCCCTTGTGGACAAATTCCTGGCAAATCTTGAATGGTAATCGAGGCACTCCCATGAAATCTCGAATCATTTTGTGGACACTATGGCCTCCTTGGGGTCACTAATCCCACAAGACCCTTCTGGTGAGATGACAACCATTCAAGTCAAAACATTATCGCAATCCATGATGGAGCATGCAAGCTCTGACCTAACGCCAAGAATCCACCTGATCCAGATTGAACCATCTCAGGATAAGTTCTCTCGAATCCGTGATAGTCTGAATCACGCCAACTGGGGGTCCTTGTTCTCCCCAACCCCTCTTAATAGCAACACAATGCTATTTTTATAAGTTCATTCCCGCTCAGCTTTTGCTAGGGACAAACTTCAAGAGGGATTGGCAGTTCATACCATCGAGGTTTCTGATCAGCAGGATTGGTACACACCCATAAGAGACTACCTCAAGCTAGGTAACCTCCCACTTGGATTGACGCACACCATGAAAAGATCATTCAAACAGAAAGTGGCAAAACATGTCTTTCTAGGAGACATTTTGTACCATCGAAGCTACGAAGGAATCCTCCTCCATTGCTTGGACCAGTAGGAGTCCGCTTGGGCGATCACCCAAGCGCACGATGGTACATGCGGTGGCCACTTCAACGGTATGGCCATCACAAAGCGCATTCTTTGCATGGGCTATTATTGGCCATATTTAGAGCGAGATTGTTGCACATATGTAAGGAAGTGCGTGAAATGTCAACACCATGCTAATTTGACACACGTACCTTCTCAGGCCTTGCAGCCGATCCAATCGGCTTGGCCATTTTTGCAGTGGGGCTTAGATCTAATCGAAAAGATCTCCCCTGCATCATTAGGTCGTCACACGTTTATCATAACGACCACAAAGTACTTCACCAAGTGGGTGGAAGCAATTCCACTTACCTCTACGACTGGACCCCGCATTGCGGAGTTTATTTTACATAACATCATATGTCATTTTGGTATTCCATCCAAGATCATCTCGGATAATGGGATGTCATTCAAGAACAAAGATGTGCATGCTTTGACAACAAAGTACAAAATTCAGCATAGTTTTTCGACACCTTATTATCCACAGGAAAATGGGCAAGCAGAGGCATCAAACAAAACGCTAGTTGCCATCCTTAAAAATACGGTCACAGATAGTCATAAGGATTGGCACATTCAAATCCCACTTGCTCTTTGGGCTTATCGCACTAGCATTCAGATGCCCACTGGGGCAACTCCATTTTTGCTGGTGTATGGCTCCGAGGCAGTCATGCCTCTCGAGTTGGAAATACCTTCCCTATGCATATCAATGCAAGAGTTCATCGATGATGACACTACGCGGCAGGCCCGGTTAGACCAGCTTACGTTGCTCGACGAACGATGCATCAATGCTCTCGAGCATTTACGTATCTATCAAGAGTGACTTAAGAAAGCATACAACATGAAAGTTCACCTGAGGGACTTTCAGGTTGGTGACTTGGTCTTAAAAGAGAACCAACAAAATTCTAACTTGCCACCCCATCTAAGGGACAAGTTCACGATAAACTGGTTAGGTCCCTATGTAATTGATAGTAAAATAGGACCTAGAACATACCGGCTCACCTCTCTTGAAGGAATCAAGGAACTAGAACCCTTGAACATCAGTCATTTGAGGCCATTCCACATTTAGAGAGCCATAGCCCACCCCAAAAGCTCCAAGGATTCCCACAATCGCTTGGTCAACCCAAAATGCCCCAAAGGTGCACATAATCCCTTTGGTCACAAAAAGCTCCAAGGTCCCATCCTTGTTACAAATCCAAAACTCCAAGGATTCCCACAATCGCTTGGTCAACCCCCAAAATGCCCCAAAGGTACCCATAATCCCTTTGGTCAAACCAAAAGCTCCAAGGATTCCCATAATCGCTTGGTCAACCTAAAAACGCCCCAAAGGTATCCATAAACTCTTTGGTCAAACCAAAAGCTCCAAGGGTTCCCACAATCGCTTGGTCAAAAACAAATATTCAAAAACAAACAAAAACAAAAGATAATAAAAATAAAAAAAAATTGCATCTCACTTCCATGCATACTCTTAAAAATCAAAATATAAAAATATAATAAACTGCATTAGGCATCGCATCCATACATGGCATATTTGTTGGTCATACACGTCAAAAGCACCATAGACTGTAATTACTCGGCAATTCCATCATTTTCCACATTCAATCCATTTTGTAAACACATCCATCCAGAATAACGCCATCCACATTTTTTATCATAGTCAGTTGTCTCCTAATGTACTTAGGGTTTTCGTCATTCAACTGTCTTTAGATTTCTAGCCAAAAATTGTACAAAGTCAGACAGATTTTACAAAGGTAGAGTTTTACTTGGATCACACCTCGTTACGTAGCATCCCCACACAAGTTAAAACACATAAAAATTCCCAAGTTGTGTGAATGCAAGAGAAACCTACAAAGAAGTCTAGGGTACCATAGGTGAAAGGTTAGCCTATTCATCCCCCTATGCGAATGGTTTGAGAATGCTGAGAATTGACAAAAGGACAAGCTCTTCCCCATCCAATTCCCCATAATAAATAGTGGTTTTCACCACTAACAAAAATCCCCAAACACCTTTGATCCCCAAAGTCGTAAGGATTCGTACTACACGCCCCTGACAAGGATGGGTAGTCATCCCCAAGGCCTAAAAGATCAATGCCATTACATAATCATATCCCCAATCACCTTTGGTCCCCAAAGTCGTAAGGATTCGTACTACACGCCCCTGACAAGGATGGGTAGTCATCCCCAAGGCCTAAAAGATCAATGCCATTACATAATAATATCCCCAATCACCTTTGGTCCCCAAAGTCATAAGGATTCGTACTACACGTCCCTAAACAGGATGGGTAGTCATCCCCAAAGCCAAAAGGGATCAATTCCATTCACAAGCCAAAAACCTACGAGCTCAACTTTGAAACCTAAAAATGCAAAATCAAATAACAGTGGTTATCACCACTATTCAAACCCCTTGCTCAAAAAGAAAAACAAAAGAGAAAAATAAACAGTGATTTTCATCACTATGTATGAGAGCAAGTATCCCAACAAGTTGAGCAACCGAAAGATGCCTGAGCTTGAATCCCTAGAATTCTCAGCATTCGAAAAACCATCTAGGTGATCCTCATTACGGGTTTGGTGGACAGCCTACCTGGCAATGGTGGTATCCTAAATGCATGACGATATGTCTATCACATTAGCTTTGCGTGTGAGCAGACCAATGTTTGCATGTGGATGAGCTAGCTTATGGTACCTTAGATTGTCCTGTGGATTAATCTTACTAAATACAACAAAGGAGTTAGTGGAGCTAATTAGGTGATCCTCAGTACAGGTTTGGTGGACATCCTACTTGGCACTGGCGGTATCCTGACAAATACCACATAAACAAATTCAATCGCACACACAGGGATGTGAAATAACTTGGTCAAACTCAAGTCTGATTCGTACCTTGTTCAAAAGTCTTGTAAGATAAATGTACAGTCTTGGCTAGTTAGTTAAAGCATCTGAGTCTCAGAAAAACCTTAACTACATTCTAAAACAAATGTTGTACATGTCCATTCTTGCATCACCATCAAAAAATACAAAACAAAAAAAATATTACACATGCAAAGTCATTCCACAAAGTCATCACATAGTACAGAAAGCCAGTGAATCCTGTACAGTCTATGGTGCCACCGACAAGTTATCAACAAATCATTCCATCCATTCCATATGCATACATCATATAATTAGAAACATCGCATTCATAATAACACATGCATACATCAACTAACTAAAATGTGCATAAAATAAACAATAAATCATGACAAGTGTATAACCAAAAAGAAAGTCATGTATATATATCACCAAAATGCCCGTAGGCTACAATAAGTCGGTCCTCTGACCTCACAAAAACATCAAAAACTCAAAAACCCCAAGCCTAGGGAGTCGGCCACCATGATCACGCAGGATCGGTGCGACTGGAACTACCCCCAGTGGTGTGGGTCCTATGGGACCTCTCAGGATGGCTACTGCCAGCCCCCGCATCACGCCCACTAGCGCTACCCTCACCCACCCACCTACGACGAGAGGAAGCAGACTGCTCAGTCTCATTGTCTCTCATTCGGCACGAAGATCCACCTCTAGTGAGCTCAGGTAACCGCCCACCGAGGCGGATAATCTCTGCCTCCAACTCCAACCGATGCTAGACCAAATCCACCTCCCATCGATGGTATGCAGCCAATGCGTCATCGCGTTGTGCCAACTGAGTCCGTAGGAGATCCCTCTCCCACGAAGCATCTGTGTCCCCATCCCATCAGTGGTACGCAGCCAATGCATTCTCCCGCTCTACCAACTGAGTCCGTAGGAGATCCCTCTCCTGTAGAACCTCCCCATGCTCCTCATCTCATCTCCATAGTAGATCCTCCAATCATGCTATCTCAGCACGATACCTAGCCTCCATGTCCCCTAGGACTACCTAAGGCATGGGCATCTCCGGGATGGTGGGCTGCTCCGACACCCACTACTCTGGAACGTCCTGTATATCCGGCTGCTCTGAAACCCCTAGGTCATCCCCAGTCAAGTCATCAACCTCCACCATATCCGCATCATCGAGCGGAGCTCCCCAACCCTCCCTCGATGCCTCCGCATCCTCACCACCTATTGCTGCCACATCCGGACCTCCTAGAGGCCCCTCACCCCACCATCACCGCATCGTCCACCACTGGTCGTACTCTGTAGTCGCCTCGACATTGTCCACGTCGGGGACATCGATCACTGCATCCGACTCCTCACCCAATGGCTCAATGATCGACCAAGCCAGAGTCCTCTCGTCGCCCCGACGTCGATAGATCAAAGGCTCACCAAGAAATCCCTGGTGCACCCCAAACTATCGAGTCACTCAAACATATGGGAAGTACTCCTGCTCGGTCCCATGCCGCCCGATCAGCCACCTCCCCCTGCATGCCCGCCAGAGCCACTCCCTAGCCTCAGGCCAGGCTGGACAGTCCCGATATGGATGCCAGAACACCTCCCCTAGAGCAAGACATGAGAAGGCATCGGCATAGTGCCCTACGACACCTGCCCACCATCGACTCTGCCCCTGCTCCTCTGACCTCCGCCATAGAGAAGCATAACCAATCTCCCTGTCCACCATCTCTGCCCGAGTGGTCCAAGGCAATCCTTGCGGCCGCTCCACAGCTATGTGCTGCCACCCCCAACACTGCAACAGGTAGCTACACCCAATCCCCTTCCACCTTCGATAGTGGACCTCGTACAACTCATCATAAAGCTATGCTAGTAAGGTCTGACCCCACCTCATAATCAGTGGCACTGAGGTCGGACACTCCACAAGTCTAAACACCACCTCAAGTAGGTTCCAAGGGAACCTCACACCTGAGGAGTTGGGAAGCAGCATGTTGGAGATGAGAGTCATGAGCAGTGCATGCCTCACCCCCAACACGCCCTTCTCCAGCCACCACCACACCAAAATCCTACCAATCAGGCAATCCCCATCTACCCTCTCCACCGCCTCATCCACCCCCATCTCCACCCCATGCCCAAAGCACCGTGTCAACACCGTCATCCGCTGATCACGAGGAGTAGTCCAAATGGGCAGCCCATCTATCAAAATCCATAGAATCCGATAAACATCCTCCAGAGTCACCGTCATCTCCCCTATTGGGAGATGAAAGGTGTTGGTGCGAGGATCCCACAAATTGATCAGGGCAGTCAGATATGCCCGATCCCCCACCACAGGCTCTAACCGAGTCACCTGCTTGAGCCCAAGGGCATCAAGCCACTCCTAGTCCACCATAGTCAGCGCCTCCCGCGCTTCAGAAAACACCGTCGACTGACGGTACCGACTCTTCACCACCTACAAAACAAAAAACACAAAAACATTAAAAACATGACAACAAAAAAAAATGTACAAGCAACATAACAAAATGTACAACAAAAACATTCTAAAATTCAAACATTTTTAACTCGTAAAACAAACAAATACAAAAAATAAAAAAATTTACACCTAGTTTTTAACCTAAAAAATAACCTAGGGTTTAAGTAGAAAAAAAAAAAGGGTAACAAAAAACTTTAAACCTAGGGTTTTACCTTAGTTTAAAAAAAAAATACAAAAAAAATTAACCTAGGGTTTTGATCTTAGTTTAAATGGAAAAACAAATAAAAGTAAATTACGTTTTGAAAATAAAAATAAGCAAAATAAAGAGGAGCACCTACCGGTCTTGCCTCGGCTCCGCCACTCGATGATCCAGTCCATGAACTCATGGTATCCATAAAATATTGATAGCGCTCTACTACGTAGACTCGAATCCTCCTCCTCACACCTCCAAATCGCCAAAACAACAAAGTGCAAATGAGCCCAAAACCTAGTTTTGGCCCTTATATAGGCTTTTAGGCCTGTAATCATTCCACCCTGGGATGAGCACTCTAGTTAGCGCTCATCCCACCCTAGGAAGATTACAAAACTGGTATTCATCCCACCCTGGGATGATTACAGAGCAAGAAAATCAAAAACAACCAAAACTGCATCCAAAATACACCAAAAATAACAATAAAACTGCCAAACAAAGGCACCTTTGCGCCTGCGATTCAAGGCATCCAAAACCAACATTGGGGTCACAAATCCTCACTATCCTAATCCCTAAGAAGGCTACCATAGCCGGACCGCTCCACGGGAGGAAGGATTTTCAAGAATTTCATCCCCAAAAGGCGTCACAAAAAGGGTCAAAACCCACCCAAAAATAGCAATAAAATTGCCGAACAAAGGCGCCTTTCCGCCTAACATTCTTGGCATACAAAACCGATGTCGGGGCCACAAATTATCAATATCCTACTCCCTAAGAAGGCTACCATAGCTGGACCACTCCACGGGAGGACGGATTTTTGACAATTTTAGCTCCAAAAAGCGTCACAAAAAGGGTTAAAACCCACCAAAAATAGGTCAGATTGTTGGGAAACTGCATAAGCATTCAATGAAAAACAACTGAAGGCACCCTTACAAAAGTCATCTTGGGTCAAGTGACTCGTCGCTTTTCTCATGTCGGTCATTCCCTCATCGATTCGTCGCTTGAGGGGGTAGTCACACTTAGTCACCAATCAACAAATACACACCCAATCAAGGAAATGGCATGCATTCAAAGAATCATTGACAAAGACAATCACGCTCCTGCTTGGGGCAGCAAACAAGCAATTATCACAAGCTGATCAAACACTTGGCATTCTAGAATCATGAACTCAAGGTTCCCACAGACAAAAGGTTGTACCCTTTGCCTATTCATGACTGAACAATGTCCAAGATCAAGTAACACCTCACCGAAAAAGGTTAACACTTGAATTAAGCTCCTTAGCTCATCAGAAGCAAGGATTCAAGAATGCGTGCCCTTTCCATACTTGGGGCATCAAAATTTGGTTAGGTTACTGAGAAACCCTAATCATTAGTGCTTTGGTTATCTATTTTTGCTCAGCACTACGCCACGCACAACGCATCCCAAAAAGGGGCATCTGTAGACACCAAAACAACACCAATCCGATTATGTGACGACAAGCACTGATCAAATTGACATACATAGCCCCTAGGGCAGCCCCCAGAGGTTAAACAGTGGTCCTAACCACTCCCACAATAGTTTTGGAAGGTCAGAGGTCAATTTGGCACCTTTCAGGCACTCTGCTCCCTACTCGTTCCACCCTGGGATGATTACAAACTGGTATTCGTCCCACCCTGGGACGATTAGCAGCATTCGCTCCAGGGTGGGGCGAATAGCAGGTTTGATGGGAAAAAGGTCAAACCTTGACAAATGGTAGCTCAGATCCGCCACTCAACTCCACCTTCAATGCATGGGAGTGCGAGTGAGCATTTTTGAGCTCAAAGAGGCAGTCATGGAGCCCTTAATCAAGGAGGAATCTTCTCTCCCTTGACAAGGCATGATGGCCAAGTGGCGCCTCTGCATGCTCATTCACAAGAGACCCTCAGGTCTATAAAATGGTGAGTCTTCTCACCCCAAAAGAAGAATAGAGCAGGAGCATTTGGAGCAACGGAGTGCTATCGAATTACATCCTCACCCCTCACTTGTGCTTCTTACATCCTTGATCTCTCTTTTGGAAGGGAGGTTATTGGGTGAACATTGGAAGCACAATCTAGACCCAAAACCTAAATATTTGGCCACAATATCCCACCCAATTTTCTGACACAACCCCCTAGGAGGTTTTGGACCCATCCCAAGTGGATTGGTGCCGAAACCAAGCCCCAAACGATGGGCGTCCTGCCCTCGGGTGCCCCCCACACTACTGTAGTCCTAATCGCCCCACCCCGGAGCGATTAGAAATCTGTAGCATATTTCCTTACTATTTCTTTTGCATTTTATTTTATGTCTTTCATATATGCTGCCATTCAAATTTCATGCCATTCTGATGAGTTTTGACTGTGTTTTCATTGCTTTTCGCTTTCACTAACATACAGGGAGCATCTTCAGATACAGGGTGATCGGGGCCGAATCTGCAAAATCCGACCTTCTGGGTCGTCTCAAAATGCCCCATTTTGCCTAACCCCAACTTTGTAGGTGTTTTGGAGGCCTCTGGATGGGACATTTAGGAGGTTACCTTCTGACGTTTTATGATAGTCCTAATCGTCCCACCCCGGAGCGATTAGAAATATACAGTAGATTTCTTGACTGTTCCTTTTGCAGTGTGTTCTTGGTAATATTTACATACCTCTGTCCAAATTTCAGCTTATTCTGATATGTTTTGATTATTGTTTTAATTATTTCATGCATGCATTAACCGGAGGCCTTGGGGATTGCATGTTTCCCTCCATCCGTAGGTGCTACTAATCATTTGATGTTTCTCTGAATGCAGGATCTCGACACCGGAGGGGCAGCAAGGAACTATAGATATATTCATGCAAGCGGCGGTGACGTTTGGCCCACCCATTTCAAATGTGGGCATGCGGAAGATCCCGAAGGGGAGCACACCATCCGTTGGTGTGACAAAACTATATCTAATGCTCCTAGCCCCTAAAAAGGGAGGAGACGTATTGTAACCTGATCTCAAGAAAATTAATAAAATAAAGGGCTGCACTTTACATTTGCTTTATATCTCGTTTCAGTTCGTTTGTTTTTCCCTCTTTTCATGCACTTTGGTCCTTTGTTCATTCGTAGGACTTAGCGTTACATTTCACTTTTGTTTGCTTCCATATCCTCGTGCTTTTAGGTTGTTATTTTTTTTAAACAAACATAAACAACAAAACACCAACACAACCTACTACAAATATATCTAAGTTTACCCTATGATTATGTAGTCTATTCTTCTCCTTATGACTAATCATTTATCTAACACATAATCAGGATACACTCTTCTCCATGCCATACTCAAATCTATCTGAGTAGGCATACTACGCATATTACGATAAGCTATTAACCGCATCCTTATTAGGGTTAGCTTATCTCCTTCAATCACTTGAATGGTATGCTCATCTCTTTACTCCACACAAACCAGTCTATGCAGGTATTTGCACGTACTACAAATAGACCACTTGTCTTATTATTATGATAGGTTAGATCAATCCTTTTATAGATAGACTATATCATTTTAAAACTAATAGGTTGCATGAGGTGAAAATTTTAGTTTCTCTAAGTAAGTTTTATCCTTATCTACCCTAAAGTATCCCATAATCCCTTAGGTTTTTCCTATTCTATCAAACACTTTGACACTCTAAGAATAATTAAACCATCCACATAGGAAATGAATACAATAATCAATTTAATTTCAAACATAAAACTGAATAAATAAGAGAAATATAAAAGAGATAATGTAAATATATAAATCTAACTAAAGCATACATAAGTAAAAGATAAATAGGTTAACAAATAAATGGCATCATAGACTACAATTAGGAGATACACTTCCATTTGTTAATACATCATTACATAGCTTGAGTATGGTAAAATAATCCATACTCTCAAAGAGTAACATTACATAGTTAGCTTAAATAAAGGGTGTACCAATAATTCTCCATTCATAATGTAGTAGTATCCATCTTGGATCCTGATGTTTTCTTGGTCCTTTAGCTTGATCATTTGTTCTTTGATAGTATTAAGGGATCAAGACAGCTCATGAAACTATGAATTATGCATCTACTAGATTATCATTTAATCTAGTGCATCTAAAATGCCCAAATTGTGACTATACAATCACCAAATATATCTTTACAATTCATTCACTCAATATATAAAACGGAGCATATTTATTTCCATCAAACTTCCTAAAATCAATCAAAGGATTCATGTTTAAACTAATTTTTTTCCCATTATATTTTATTACCAAGTAAACTCATTTGTTTCTTTAATTAAATAAAGGCCCCATAAACATTAACAATTAAGTACATATTACCCATCTCTATAACTAATTAAGTCCCAATAACCTTATTCAGTTAAATAGTTAACCTACCAAAGTAGTAAACAAACATCATCAATTCCTAACTAAACCATTTAATTATCTCCCCTTTCTTATCAACATTTACAATAGACATACTTTTATTTTTTTAAGAAAAACCTTTCTTTCTAGAGATTCATTTTTAACAGAGTTAAGAGAATGTAAATATTTTATTTGGATACATTTAATTCAACAAGAAAATAGAACCTCTCCTCTTATAAATTTCATTTCTCAAGGAATATAAAACCTTGCTTTATACAATTTCATCTAAATAAACATATAACTGTAAATCATATTTTTTTCATTAAAGCATGGTTTATCTATTTTATCATGGTTCAATTAACTAAATTTCCAAATATTTATTCATTTGAATATAATCTATTCATTAGTTCTACCATGATTTATTTATCTTAGCATTTAGATTACGACTATTTCTTTAAAGAATAATCTAATTATTTAATTTACTATAATTTATAACTTCCTCTTTCATTTCGATTAAAACCTAAGAGATATTCCATTTCCATAAGATATTCATTTCAAACATAGACGATGTTAAGCAAAGGGGGATTATTTAACTTAACCCAATTGAAATATAAAAGAAACTGATATTCCATTTTCATAAGATATTCATTTCAAACATAGCTGATGTTAAGCAAAGGGGGGTTATTTAAATTAACCCAATTGAAATTTAAAAGAAGCTTCTCAAACCTAGGCCACAAAGTGAGCAAATCATGAAGTCAAATCTTTGATGACAACCACATGGTAAGTGGAGGTGTGCTAGGACTCACAAACAACTATAGATAAACAACTTAGTAATAGGTAAACTTAACAATGTAAGAAGGGCCTAGCCAAGCACACTGGTGCTTCGCTAGAAGCCCATAGGTGTGGGATATTAGTTTAGAGAAAAATGATCGTCGAGTTCACCAAGCATGCACAGGTGACAAGGCAACTTGGGGAACAATGACAAAATTCATCAATCTGACAAAACCTAAGCAATTCCTCTCCAAATCTAATCAAGGCTTTAACAAGCAACTATGATATTAATGGGGATTAAATCTACCTATAAAACCAGAGTCAAACATAGAGGTCGATGTAGGTTAGTAGTCGTCAACTAGAGGTGCTTCACATAGGTGGAGAAGGTGGTAGAATTAACTAGGTTTTATTGTGCTCAAGCTGATGGGTTGGAATATATAACACAATATTGCCCAAGGAGGATGCCCAAATAAGATATCCCAACGATATCCATAGGTGCTCAATCAAACAACAAGCAAACTGAAATCAAGCATAGATTTTAGAGGAAATAACAAGAAATAAATATGCTTCCTACAACTCGTGAATGACCCATCATACTTAGTTAAAAAAAATAGGAAACTATAGGGGGAGTTTGTATTACAACTCAGATAGGCTGAACACATCATCACCAAACCAGTGTTTAACAATGGAGACATTAGGGAGACCATAGTTTAAGGAAGAAATATTTGAAGTAAGCATACATATTCATTTTCATTTAAAAAAATATCAAAACCAAACTAAGGAATCTCCAACCTAAATCGAATTACTCCTTTTTCTGTCTCCAAAGGCTTCAATCACTTCTTTTTTTTGTCTCCTTCCTCCTCCACTGATTTCCAACCCCTAAATATATGCATTTGGTCTTCTTATCAACCCAAATTGTCTTCCTCCCTCATTGTTTAAGTTATTTTTGAATTTTAATGCCACCCACAATATTAAAGGCGTCCTTATCCAACCATGGTGATTGATAACAATCGATCCTTTTTAATATAATTTACTATAATTTATAAAGGGAAGTAGGGGATGAACTTTCCCTTCATTTAAGTCTCATAAATTTTTAGTCATCCCTCTCCTATAAAATATAGTAAGAAATTTATTTTATTATTATATAAATGATATATTTACCAACTCATTTACAAACATAGATATCTTTTAAAAAAAAATTATTATTATTCTAAATTAAACATTGCCTTAAATAAAGACCTTTTAATTGAAAACTTTTTCCTCAAATAAAAACCTTTTATTATTTAAATCAAAATATTTATTTAAATAAAAACCTTTTATTATTTAAATCAAAACATTTCTTTAAATAAAAACCTTTTATTATTTAAATAAAAACATTTCTTTAAATAAAAATATTTTATTATTTAAATCAAAATATTTTTTTAAAATAAAAACCTTATATTATTTAAATTAAAAATATTTCTTTAAATAAAAATCTTTTACTATTTAAATTAAAACATTGAATAAAAACCTTTTTATTATAAAAACAACAAACAACCAAATAATACAATCAATCAAGTGCATCAAACAAGGCAGGAGTCTTTCCATCAACCAGTCACTCATCTCAGCGAGAGAATTTACGATAGCTTCTAGGCTACCAACTATGGCTCTAGATGGTTGGCTAGCTAGTGATTATACCTAAAGTAAATTTGCATGCCTATATGAGGGTAGTTATCCATGTTATCCTAAACTATCTTAAATCATCACTTCCCTTTTAAAGTACCCCATCCTTGGTGGTTGATTCTACCTCTTCCACCCACAGATGTGTCTGGTGTTGCATAATGAAAACCCCTTAGTAGTACCATATTCTCAAAGAATAATATTATAACTAGTGCAATAATATTTCAAGAATTTAAACTAAGCATCCATTATTCATTCATAAATAGATAATTTATTAGTCAAAATATCCTTCCAGGATGGGGTATGACATACTACTCCATTGGATTTGTAGACACCAAAACAGCACCAATCCGATTATGTGACTGCAAACACTGATCGCATTGACATACACAGCTTTCAGGGCAGCCCTCAGAGGTCAAACAGTGGTCCTAGCCACTTACATAGCAGTTCAGAAGGTCAAAAAATAAACAAAGCAATGCTGGTCGTTTTAACAAGCCTTTATCAAAACAAAGCCTTTATCAAAACAAAGCCTTTATCAAAACAAAGTCTTAAGCAAAACAAAGTCTTAAGCAAAAGAAAGTCTTAATCAAAAGAAGGCCTTGGCCGAAGTGTCGCGATATCGTGATGTCGCGATATCGTGACACTTCGGCGCCCAAGGCAAAGCCTTGGCCGAAGTGTCGCGATATCGCGACACTTCGGCGCCCAAGGCAAAGCCTTGGCCGAAGTGTCGCGATATCGCGACACTTTGGCCAAGGCAAAGCCTTGGCCGAAGTGTCGCGATATCGTGACACTTCGGCGCCCAAGGCAGAGCCTTGGCCGAAGTGTCGCGATATCGCGACACTTCGGCGCCCAAAGAAGGGCCTTGGCCGAAGTGTCGCGATATCACGACGTCGCGATATCGTGACACTTCAGCATTTGCGCCTGGGCAGATTTTAAGCATTCAAAGGCAGAATTCAACCCGTTAAAAGTAGACATTAAACAATTAAAAGTGCACGTTAACCAACAAAGGCGGACTTTAAACAAATACAGGCATTTTGACAAAGATACAAAAATGGGCATTAAACAACTGGTAGTGGAAGTCAGTCAGTTACGTGGGCCGTTGGAGGACTGTCACAGTGGCATTCATGAAAGCCCGAGTCATGGAGGACTTTCCTCTCTCGTGGAGACACGACCGCCACATGGCACCTATGACCAACACGTGGCGCTTATGCACGCCTATTCAAAGAGACCCCCTGGGTCTATAAAATGGTGGATTTTTCCACCCAAAGGACAGGTTGGCAGGCATTTTGAAAGCAACGAAGTGCTGTCAAACTAAACACCCGATTGCACTCCTTTTCGATTCATCCCTTCTACACCCGTAATCTCTTTCGTAGGAGAGGTTATTGGTGGCTGCTAGAAGGTGAATCCGAACCTTCAAACCCGACATTGGACCACAGTAATCCATCAATTCGTCGACACCACATTCTCTTAGATTTTGAGCCCATCCCTAGTGGATTGGCGTCAAAATCAAGTTTTAACGGGGCGGCCCGCTTGGGCACCCCACACTTTTTGTTAGTTGCATGATTAATCCATTCGGTCATTGCGTGTTGTTTTGCATTATGCTTTATGTTGTTTAAATAGTTCACGCTTTACGTTCGAATATATCATGCATTACGTTTTCTGTTCGAGTATATCTTGCATTACACTTTACGTCTAATCTAGATTTCAGAAGATTTTAGTGAATATATCATGCTTTTGTCATTTTTTGTCCCACTAACCTGCAGGTAACAACATTGATTCACGAATTACAGTCAAGAGCAAATCGGCCGACTGTTTTAATGGCAGCAGCTATCTGGTGATATTTTCCGATTTTTGTCAAAATTGTAGGTTGCTTAGAATCATTTTGTTTACCGATTTAATTAACCTTTTACATGCATATTTCATTAATTTCAAAGAACAAACTTTTCCCATTTGCAGCAGGTGCTACTAACAATGTCATTGTTTCTTTGATCGCAGGAGAAGCAGAACCAAGGATTCATTATCACAAGCGGCGGCAACATTCTGGCCCACCCATTTTAAATGTGGGCATGCGGAAGAGGGAAGACTAAGTCACGATTGTAATCCAAAAACTCATTTAAACGCTCCTAACCCCTAAAAAGGAAGGATGCACCTTTGTAACCGAGGTTAAAAGAATTCAATAAAAGGGCTGTGATTTCTCTAAATTCTTTATCTCCGTTCGAGTGGCTTCTTTCATTTCATGCTTTGCACTCCTTAAGACTTAGGCGTTTATCTGTATTTTGAATGTATCGCAAATAGTTTTTCTTTCAAAACTTCCGGAATCTCATGCTTTCAATGGCGATCACGGTGGGACCCTGTCCCCTATTTTTTTTTTAGATTCAGAAACTAATTAAAATTTATGTTTTTGTGCTTAAAGGTACCGGGCCGAATCAAAAATAGCCGATTTGGGCGGAAAAGACAGCCGACTTGAGCAGAAAAGAGGTAAGGTTCCAAAACTGTACCTGTCATTTTTTATTTTATTTTATTTTTATTATTATTTTCTGTTTTTATTTTTTTGTCAACTTTTACTTGCTTAGGGAAAGTTGTTTATGCTTGTTTCATTTTTATTAAATAAAATGAACCCCACACACATCACGTGGTAAAATTAAACCAAGGAGCTGGTCGTAAGACCCCAGCCCTTGAGCAAGACCAACGGTGGGTTCATCACCACCTTGGCTTAGCTTTGCATCCATTTCCCCGATTGTCACTGTTGTTAGGCGTAAATCCTGACGAAAGCCGACCGAGTGTCGCCGGGGTGATTCCCATGCGCGCGAGGATAAGTCTTCTATGGTAGGTGCCATTAACAGGACAATCCCCCTTCCGTACCGCCTACGTACCACGTACCATCTGCTCTCACGTACCTATAGTCTCCCTCTCGTAAGGGCGGGTATATAGAGAGGTTGGTATATCGGCCTGGTTGGTATATTGAAGGGGCGACCATTTTGGGAGTTATATGAGCCTTCATTATGCATTTAAACGTTCTTCAAAAACATTCAAAAACAAAAACAAAATCATCAAAATGCACTAAACCAGTTTAGGACACACCATTAATCCTTAAAAGAGATAATCACCGTTTGTGTATGTGTGTGTTCATTTCTGCTTAGTGTAACAAAAAAAAAAATCAAAAATCATAAACAAAAAGATAAAAATCTGCTTAGCTAGTAGAAAAGCACCACAATGGTGTACACCCGTAGCCAAGCCCAATCAAGGGCAGAAGCTCCGGAAGGTACACAAGAAGCAGGCACAAGTCGCCTTCGCTTTAGTCCTGAAGACTTGGTCATACCGCCTTGGCGGTCTGGGCCACAAGAGAATCCACATCATTCCATGTCTAGGTGGAATTATAGGGACACCCCTCTGGGGGATACGCCCATTCAGAACAGCCCCTTTCGGGAAGAAGCTTTACATGTAGCACTCAACGCAAATAGAAAACCGCCTTTTGAGGCTAGATATGAGTGGCCACAGCACGATGAAGCGCTAGAGAGGCACAGTGTCCATGAAGAGAGACAGCATGAATATGACATCTCTCCTTTGCCTCCCATTAGAACTGAAAGACAAAACCCAGAGCGTAGGGCCCTCCACACAGGACGAGCTAACTCTGCCCGCCCCTTTCACACCCATGAAAGGGAGAACGAGGAAGATCATCGCATTCCTCGAGAGCAACATACAGCGCGGGAGCCTTGCGCTTCCGCACCTGCTAGATATAATGATCACCCATTAAGGCCGGAGCCTCAAGTAAATGCCGCTAATCTCGACAGAGGGAAGCACCACATAGAAGTCCCGGATCCTCAAAACCAAGATAGATACATCGAAAAGGCGGCTAGGCCTCCTAGAATTAAAACAACAGAGCAAATTGACCTATCATTTGCTAGACATGCCGCCCGCCAAGCGCAGATCAAGCAGCTTGAGCAGGATCAGCAGCAGCTAGAACAATTATATCACCTTAATAAAGAGCGCATTCGGTGCCAAACAAATGAGCTGCTCCGCATCACTGTGCCTGAAAAGGTTCAGACCCCCAAACACAGAGGGCAGAAAGGTACGAGAGGCACAACCTCATAGTGCATGATAGGTCCCCAAGACCTCGCCAAGAGGTGCCTTTAAGACACCCGAGACATGAGCGGGAGGCCACTCCCAGGAATGACGATGGGCACCCTTCGCGGGCGCCCACTCCTGTTCATCGAGCTCGCCCAATAACTCCTCGAGAAGCTTATGAGGAGTATGAAGAAGAAGAACGGGCCGAAACGCCCTATCAAGGCAGAGGAGGTGCTATCCAGCCACCCCTCCATAGGCCCCCAGTTGCCCAACGGGAACGAG
Source organism: Wollemia nobilis (assembly GCA_028583015.1). NCBI lineage: Eukaryota > Viridiplantae > Streptophyta > Pinopsida > Araucariales > Araucariaceae > Wollemia > Wollemia nobilis. Next base: position 795,171 of record JAQPPZ010016997.1, read on the forward strand.
TTACAGAGGAAGAGATTAAATCTTTCGATGCATACAAAGCGCTATTAGAGCGTTTGGAGTCTGTGGAGACAAAAGCTTCTGGGCATCAAAAGCCCACGTTACGTCAACTCCGCAGTCATCCAGTGCATCCCTCAGTGCCCACACCTCTTTACCCCGAACATTTCAAGTTGCCTCAATTGGCAGTCTTTAAAGGTGAAGAGGACGCACAAGAACATGTCACAAGATTCCTAAGCCAATGCTTCGGCATCCAAGATAATGATGCATTGTTGCTTAGGACATTCATAACCACATTCGTAGGTCCTGCCTCGGATTGGTTCACACAGCTACCAAAACACAGTATAAATAACCTAGATCAATTAGTAGATGCGTTTCTTGAACGCTTTGCCTTCAACACAAAGAAGAAGGCATCACTGAGTGATCTGGCCAGCCTCAGGCAATATGAGGAAGAGACAATGGCAGCATACGGGAATCGATGGAGGGCTTTGCTTTCTAAGCTACCCTACCTTCCCCCTATGTCTGATCTCACACAGATGTTTGCAAAAAGTTGCTTGAAATCGATCTCTGGGCTATTGCAGCTGTAGCAATATGCCAGCCTAGAAGAAGCTTTGGCGCAAGCCAGAGTTATAGAAGAGATCAAAATAGGAGAGGGCGCAATCGCCAAGCCTAAAAAGAAAGAGTGGAACAAAAACACTAAGACAGGGACTACGCAACCAAAACCCGCTACAGTTAATCAAGTCACGATAAATGTCCCCAAGCCTGTGCAAGAAATACAGCCTCAAAAGGCTAATTATCAGGCAGTGCCTCCCAATTATGAAAGAGAAAATAAAATACAGGAGCAAAATCAGCAGCGTCGCCCTAGGCGACAATTCACCCCTTATACGGAGTCCAGGGACTCCCTATTTGACCGCTTGTCAGCGGCAAATCTAATCAACCTTCCTGAAATCCAAACCATAGATCCTAACGCTCCCAAGCCTAAGGGATACAGAGAGGATTTATATTGTAGGTTCCATAGGCGAAGGGGACATGACCTAAATGGATGTTGGAAATTCAAGGGACTGATACAAGATTTAATTGATAATCAAACATTGGCAGTGGACAACCCCATAGCACCAAATAATCAACAGATGGGGATATTCAAGGACCCTTTGCCTGCCCATGAGGCACAAGAAAAACCTCTTCAGGTTAATGAGGTGCGACAGAATCTCCCCATGCAAGGATATGTGGGAATGATCAGCATAGTAACGAGGAACAAAAAGTACCCAACAGCTGCCCCGGAGGCAGCTACAAGAGAAGTTCCTTCAACGTCGCAACCTCAACAACCCACTGTGCAATTGCCTCCGCCTAGACCCGAGGTCACGATACGGACCAAACTCACGCAGAGTTTGCGGACCACATCGGCTAGGCTTTCCATTTATGAGCTTATACAGCAGTCAGCGCCCCATCGAGAAGCTCTCATGGAAATTTTGAAAGCCATCGAATTACAGCCTCACGAAGCAAATTCCTTCAATAACTTTGTAGGACATGTAAAACGATGTACGGAGCCAGTCATTACCTTCAGAGAGGATGAAGTTAAAGCAGTATCGAATGACATGGCAGATCCACCCCTGCACGTTATCGCGCGGGTCAACGGGATCCCGTACAAGAGAGTGTTGGTAGATACTGGCTCATCCAGTAACATCATTACCACTGCAGCATTAAAACATCTGAAGCTGCCAGCCTCTCATATCATGGCTTCAACATACACACTGCGAGCATTCAATGATGCAATATGCTCAACAGTCGGCACAATTGTTCTACCCGTCCAGGTAGGACAAAAGACGATACCCACATTGTGCCACATTTTGGAAGGCGAGATGGCATACAACATACTGCTAGGGCGACCATGGATCAGGGACATGAAGTGTGTCCCTTCGATAGCTCACCAATGTCTAAAGTATGCATTTGAAGGAGAAATACATGTAGTCCCGATGGACTTAGAACCCTTCAAATATTGCAATGCAGTGCATTTGATGCCGCAATCGACCCTCCCATCGACGCACTTGGATTTCCAGTTAAATCCATCTAGACAGGGTCCGATACCGCAGACACCACGGATGACTAATCCATCGAAACCCCAGCCAGGTGCATCTACATCATCGGCTCCTTCATTACCAATGCCACCTGTCATGGCTAAACAGAAGGACAAAGGAAAAAAGATCTTGGAAGAGGCTCAACCCCTAGAAGAGGTGTTGCCAACGATATCAACTGTCTCAATAGAAGAAATACCTAGCACAATGGAAGCTGAGATTCCTAATCCACCCAACATGGAATGGACTCAGGAAGGCCTTCCATTTCCTCCCTCTCAATCATCAACAATTATTGTTGAAATGGCCAGTACGGGCCTGGGAGAATATCTGGTGCAAAATGTTGTAGCAACGCCCGTGCTAGAAACAGTGCAGGACATGGGGAGACCTCGCCTTCCCATAGGGACAATTGTTCCTTTAGGTTACCCACCAAACCAGACAAATTTTGTGTATGGGGGCCTTGATCATGGTGTTGAACCATGCAAGCAAAAGGACGAGGACGAAGAGCCTTTTGCCAAAAATATCAATTATTTGTCGAACCCGGACTTCGCTCTGAGATATCTAGGCCAATGCAATTGGCACGGATACGGGTTAGGTAGGTATGAGCAAGGGGTGCGTGTCCTTTGCCAACCAAGATATCAAATGCCTTATGATAAGTCGGGAGTAGGGTTCAACCACCCCCTGCCCTTAGACATCTTGGTAGAAAACATGCAAGGCCTAGAAATAGGCAACAAGGGTGGATTGGCATTAGATCCTTATGCCAACCCAAATACAGAATATACATTGGGAGATTACCTCCCATGGTCAACAAACACCCTTGGCAACATCAGTAATCCCCCTCTTTTGCTAGAGAGAGGTGAAAGTTCGGACACTAATCCCCAAAGAGAACATAAACGATGTCCGGACATCTTTTTGAAGCTGTTCCCCTTAGAGGTTCCAGTTGAGTCAATACAATGTCAAGAGAATCAGGTCCCTCCACCAAGAGTGGAACAACCGCAATGGGACCAGATTAACTTGCTGGAACAAGGAGAACCCTCAATGTCGCAAGTAACAGTTGCTAAAGAGAATGAACATTTTTGGATCTCCGAAAGTGATTCAGAAGATGAGACTGAGATGATCTATCTCAATCATGCGCGATGGCATAATCACCCTTTAACTCATGAAGATCTGATGGGACAGATGGGCATAAGGTTAGGGCATGAATGGTGGGTAGACCCAACGGGGTGGGACCAAGTGTTGGATCCATGGCTCCAAATTCAAGATGAGCACCGTCCACCCCGAGACCCTATCATGACATCAGTGCCGAGGGAAGACCCCGTCTTCCTATCAACACATAGGGCCGATCCGTTCATGCCCGTCCCTATAGAGCCAGATCCAGAGCATAGGGAGCATCCAGAATGTTCGAGTTATCACACCCATGGTAATGGAGACCAAATTCATTTCATCCACATGATCTCCATTGATTTGACCGCACCCATCCGCAATCCGGCCGATCCAGCATGGTCATTGCATCTAGACATAGATGCCATCGACTGGGATCGCGTCAATTCACCGCTCTCCCCATCAGAGTATTGGCCTTTCGGTGAAATGCCTCATTTTACCCCAGGGACAACTCAGGATATTTTTCAGGCTGAAGAGGGACCCGAGGTTCCAAACGTAGATCTAAACTCAGCTAATGATATCCATTTGATCCCGACTCCACATCAGTTGGAGGACGGATCCCACATGTCAGTCGAGGAAACGACTGACGTAGACATCGGCTTAGACCCAATGAATCCAAAGATTATCAAGCTGGGGGTAAGCTTATCCCCTGAAGAGCAAGCCGACTACATTGCCCTTCTCAAAGCGAAGAAGGAGGTTTTTGCATGGTCATACAGAGACATGCCGGGACTAGATCCGTAGCTAGTCACGCATAATCTAACGCTTGACCCGACAATCAAGCCAGTTAAGAAAAAACTATGAAAGATGCACCCAACAGTGGCCTTGATGGTCAAAGACGAATTGCAAAAGTTGTTGGATGCACAGTTTGTCATCTGCGTGGATTATCCGCCATGGCTGTCCAACATGGTGCCCATCAAAAAGCCCGACGGGAGGATTCGCATATGCACTGATTTTTGAGATCTAAACAAAGCGAGTCCTAAGGATGATTTCCCCTTGCCAAGCATCGACGCATTGGTAGATGCTACAGCAGGTCACGAAATGCTATCCCTCATGGATGGTTTCTCAGGATACAATCAGATTCGTATCAATCCTGAGGATCAACTCAAAACGGCGTTCACAATGCCTTGGGGGACATTTTGTTATAAGGTCATGCCTTTTGGCCTTAAAAATGTTGGCGCCACCTACCAACGTGCCATGACGTACATCTTCCATGATTACATGCATAAAACTTTGGAAGATTACATGGATGATTTGTTAGCCAAGTCTCTTTTGCGCTCAGATCATCTCGGTGACTTAAGCAAGATTCTCGATCGCCTCATAGAGCATAAGGTCAGACTCGAATCCCAAGAAGTGCGTATTCGGCGTCACATCTGGAAAACTCTTGGGTTTTATAGTCTCAAAGCGAGGCATCGAAGTGGACCCAAAGAAAGTCAAGGCAATCCTTGAAATGGCTCCCCCAACCACTATCAAGCAGCTCAGAAGTCTGCAAGGAAAGGTCGCGTCGATTAAGCGCTTCATAGCGCAGTTATCTGACAAGTGTCGACCCATGAACAAATTATTGCACAAAGGGGTTACATTTCACCTGGGATGACGAGTGCCAGTCACCTTTGATGAAATCAAACGATACTTGGCTTCGCCAGCAGTATTGGCACCACCTAGACCAGGAGTGTCATTCTACTTATACATCTCAGCTATCGAGGTGGCACTGGGCGCCATGCTGGCCCAAAAGAATGAACTTCACAAAGAACAGGCTACTTACTATCTTAGCCGCACCCTGGTCAGTTACGAACTTAACTATGCATACGTTGAAAAACTCTGCTTGGCAGTGGTGTTTGCTACCAAGAGGCTACGCCACTACATGTTGAGCAACACTACGTATGTTGTGTCTAAGGAGAATCCATTGCGATACATGATGAGTCGTACTTATCATAGTAGTCGCACGACGAAATGGATCATGTTGTTGACGGAATTTGACATAGAATTTATTGGACAAAAATCTATCAAAGGACAAGTCATAGCCGATCAACTAGCAGAGGCTCCTCTTGAAGACGATCAGCCTCTAGTCATAGAACTACCCGATGATGGGGTCTTCCATGTCTCAGAATCGCCAGATTCTGATGAGCCTGAGTCACAGGCCGACATAACCTTATTTTTTGATGGTTCTAAATGTGAGCAAGGTGGTGGCACGGGAATAGTATTCTTCACACCGCAGGGCGCTCCAATGCCCCTGTCATTTAAATTAAACTTCCCGTGCACCAACAATAATGCAGAGTATGAAGCCTTGCTCATAGGTCTTCAGACAACAATCGCCATGAACATCAAATGACTAAACATCTTTGGTGATTCGCTGTTAATCGTCAATCAAGTCAAAGGGGAATACAAATGCAAATGCCCAGTTTTGCAGGCTTATAAAGCCCTTGTGGACAAATTCTTGGCAAAACTTGAATGGTACGACATCGAGGCACTCCCTCGGTCATCGAATCATTTTGCGGACACAATGGCCTCCTTGGGGTCACTAATCCCGCAAGACCTTTCTGGTGATATGACAACCATTCAAGTCAAAACCTTATCGCAATCCATGATGGAGCGTGCAAGCTCGACTTGACATCGGGAATCCACATGATCCAGATTGAACCATCCTCGGATAAGTTCTCTCGAATCCGCGATCGTCTGAAACATGCCAATTGGGGGTCCTTGTTCTCCCCTACTCCCATTAATAGCAACACAACGCTGTTCTTACAAGTTCTATCCCGCTCAAGCATTTGTTAGGGAGGAACTTCAAAAGGGATTGGCTATTCATATTGTCGAGGTTTTCGATCAATAGGACTAGTATTTACCCATTAGAGACTACCTCAAGTTAGGTAATCTCCCACTTGGATTGACGCACGCCGCAAAACGAACATTCAAGCAGAAAGCGGCTAAGTATGTCTTGATAGGAGACATTTTGTATCGTCGCAGCTATGAAGGGATCCTCCTTCGTTGCTTGGACCAACAAGAGTCCACTTGGGCAGTCGCCCAAGCGCACGATGGTACATGTGGTGGCCACTTTAGTGGTATGGCCATTGCAAAGCGCATTCTTCGCATGGGCTATTATTGGCCATATTTAGAGCGAGATTGTTGCGCATATGTCAAGAAGTGCGTGAAGTGTCAACATCATGCCAATTTGATGCACGTACCTTCCTAGGCCTTGCAGACAGTCCAATCTGCTTGGCCATTTTTGTAGTGGGGCTTCGATCTAATTGGAAAGATCTCCCCTGCATCGTCAGGCCGTCACACGTTTATCATAACGGCCACAAAGTATTTTACCAAATGGGTGGAAGCAATTCCGCTGACCTCTACGACAGGACCCCGCATTGTGGAGTTCATTTTGCATAACATCATATGTCATTTTGGTATTCCATCCAAAATAATCTCGGATAATGGGCCATCATTCAAGAACAAAGACGTGCGTGCTTTGACCACAAAGTACAAAATTCAGCACAGTTTTTTGACACCCTATTATCCGCAGGCAAATGGGCAAGCAGAGGCGTCAAACAAAATGCTAGTTGCCATCCTTAAAAAGACGGTCATAGAAAGTCATAAGGATTGGCACATCCAAATCCCACTTGCCCTTTGGGCTTATCGCACTAGCATTCGGACGCCAACTGGGGCCACTCCGTTTTTGCTCGTGTATGGCTCAGAGGCAGTAATGCCTCTCGAGTTGGAAATTCCTTCCCTGCGCATATCAATGCAGGAGTTCATCGATGATGACGCTGCGTGGCAGGCCCGGTTAGACCAACTTACGTTGCTTGATGAACGACGCGTTAATGCTCTCGAGCACTTACGTATCTATCAAGAGCGGCTTAAGAAAGCTTACAACATGAAAGTTCACCTAAGGGACTTTCGGGTTGGTGATTTGGTTTTGAAGGAAAACCAACAGAACTCTAATTTGTCGTCCCACCTAAGGGACAAGTTCACGGCAAATTGGTTAGGTCCATATGTCATTGATAGCAAAATAGGACCCGGGACGTACCGACTAGCCTCTCTTGATGAAATCAAGGAAACAGAACCCTTGAATATCAGTCATTTGCGACCATTCTATATCTAAGAGAGCCATATCCCAAAAATGCTCCAAGGATTATCGCAATCGCTTGGTCAACCCCAAAATGCTCCAAGGATTCTAAAATCGCTTGGTCAATCCAAAAATGCTCCAAGGATTCTAGAATCGCTTGGTCATATCCCCAAAAGCTCCAAGGATTATCGCAATCGCTTGGTCACCCCAAAATGCTCCAAGGATTATCGCAATCGCTTGGTCACCCCAAATGCTCCAAGGATTATCCAATCGCTTGGTCACCCCAAAATGCTCCAAGGATTATCGCAATCGCTTGGTCACCCCAAATGCTCCAAGGATTATCACAATCGCTTGGTCAATCCCAAAAATGCTCCAAGGATTATCACAATCGCTTGGTCAATCCCAAAAATGCTCCAAGGATTCTTACAATCGCTTGGTCAATCCCAAAATGCTCCAAGGATTATCGCAATCGCTTGGTCAAAACCCAAAAATGCTCCAAGGATTCTATAATCGCTTGGTCAATCCCAAAATGCTCCAAGGATTCTATGCAATCGCTTGGTCAATTCCAAAAATGCTCCAAGGATTCTATCAATCGCTTGGTCAATCCCAAAATGCTCCAAGGATTCTTGAAATCGCTTGGTCAATCCAAAAATGCTCCAAGGATTTCCACAATCGCTTGGTCAAAAATCAAGAAAATTCAAAAACAACAAAAATCATCAAAAAAAACAACAAAAATTTGCATCTCATTTCTAGGCATACTCAAATTCATCAATAGAGAGCTCTTCTCGCACTTCATCTTCATATTCACAAAAATCAATCCATCAAAAATACAAAAATACATAGCTGCATTAAAGCATTGCATCCATACATTGCATATTTGTGGTCGTACGGGTCAAAGGCACCATAGGCTGTAATTGCTCTGCTAGTCCATCTTGTTCCACACTGTTCCATTTTACAAAAACAACAAAAACACCATGCATTGCTTTTTACCACACTAGAGTCAGTGGTCTTCTAATGTATCAAGAGTTTTCATGATTCAGTCATCATTTTGCTCTTTAGCCATGTAATGTATCAAGTCAGACAGATTTTACGAAGGTAGAGTTACACTTGAAATACACCTTGTTACGTAACATCCCAACACAAATTAAAACACATAAAAATTCCCAAGTTGTGTGAACGAAAGATGAAACCTGCACAAGTAATCCAGGTCACCATAAGTGAAACGGTTATCTTGCTCATCCCCCCGTGCGAATGGTTCTAGAATGCCGAGAATTGACAAAAGGACAAGCTCTTTCCTATCCATTCACCTCCATATACAGTGGTTTTCACCACTACCAAATCCCAATCATAGTTGGTTCCCAAAGTTGTAAGGATTTGTACTACACGTCCCTGCCAAGGATGGGTAGTCATCCCCAAGACCTAAAAGGATCAACACCATTCACAAACAAAATTCCAACAAATCATCATCCTAACACTTTCCATTCACCTTTGGTCTCCAAGTTGTAAGGATTCGTACTATCCGCCCCTAACTAGGATGGGTAGTCATCCCCAAGGCCTAAAAGATCAATGCCCTTGCTCCATAATCTCCATCACCCCCTTGGTTCCCAACGTCGTAAGGATTCGTACTACACGCCCCTAACCAGGATGGGTAGTCATCCCCAAGGCCACAAGGATCAAGGCCACTCACAAGCCCAAACTCACAATACTCAAAACACAAAATCAAATAACAGTGGTTATCACCACTATTCAAAATCCTTGCTCAAAAAGAATTAATAGAAAATAAACAGTGATTTTCATCACTATATAGACGAGCAACTTTCTAAATCATTCAGCCAACAAATATCCTGAACTTGAATCCCTGGAATTCTCAGCATTCGAAAACCATCTAGGTGATCCTCATTACAGGTTTGGTTGATAGCCTATCTCGGCAATGGTGGTATCCTACCCGCATGACGATATGTCTCGTCACATTCGCTTTGCGTATGTGTAGACCAATGTTTGCATAAGGATGAGCTAGCTTATGGTATCCTGGATAACACCGTAGATTAATCTAACTAAATACAACAAAGGAGTTAGTGGAGCTAATTAGGTGATCCTCAGTACAGGTTCGGTTGAAAGCCCATCTAGCACTGGCGGTATCCTGACAAATACCACATAAATGAACTCAATTGCACACACAGGGATGTGAAATAGCTTGGTCAAAAACAAGTCCGATTCATACCTTGTTCAAAAGTCTTGTAAGATAAAGTACAATCATGGCTAGTAAGTTAAAACCGTCTCGAGTCTCAGAAAACCTTAGCTACATTTCTAAACCAATTGCGCTACTTTTCATCCTTACAATACCATCAGAAAATACAAAAAAAAAAAAAAACCACATGTATACATACAAAGTCATGCATCACAACAATCGCCTAAAGACAAAATAATAGAGTTCTAAACAGTCTATGGTGCCATAGCCAAACATCACAAATTCTATCCATCCATTTCATTTCTGCATATCACATATAAATAAAAAACATTTGCATTCATCACAACATATGCATCCATCAAAATAAATCAACATACAACAATCGCATTTATCATACCATATGCATACATCAATATAAAGTAGCATGCATCCATCAACATCAATCATTGTGCATAACATAAAATCATGACATATACACAAAGCAAGAAAATCAAAACAACAAAAACATCACAAAAATGCAACACAAAAACATAGCAATAAGCATTGCCGGACACAAGTGCTCTTGCACTTAACCTCTTGGCATAGAAAAATCGATGTCGGGGCTCAAATTGTCACTCTCCTACTTCCCCAAGAAGGCTACCATAGCCGGACCGCTCCACGGGAAGACGGGTTTTTGATGATTTCACCCCATTATGGCATCACCAAAAGGGTTAACACCCACCAAAAATAGGTCCAAATGTCGGGAAATTGCACATGCTTAAATGGTAAAACATCTAAAGGCACCCTTGCACAAGTCATCTTGGGTCAAGCGACTCGTCGCTTTTCTCATGAAGGTCATTCCCTCATCGATTCGTCGCTTGAGGGGGTAGTCACACTTAGTCACCAATCAACAAGCACACACCCAATCAAAGCAATGACATGCATTCAAAGAATCATTGACAAAGACAATCACGCTCCTGCTTGGGGCAGTAAACAAGCAATCATCAAATTGATCAAACACTTGGCATTCCCGAAGCATGAACACAAGGTTCCCCCTGTGGACAAAAGGTTACGCCCTTTGCCTAATCATGACTGATCAATGTCCAAGCTCAAGTCACACCTCACCAAAATAGGTTAACACTTGAAATCAAATTCCTTAGCTCGTCAGAAGCAAGGATTCAAGAATGCATGCCCTTTCCATACTTGGGGCATCAAAAGTTGGTTAGGTTACCAAGAAACCCTAATCATTAGTGCTTTGGTTATCTATTTTTGCTCAACGATCGCATCACCCGTAGCGCTTCCCAAAAAGGGGCATCTCGTAGACACCAAAACAGCACCAATCCGATTATGTGACTGCAAACACTGATCGCATTGACATACACAGCTTTCAGGGCAGCCCTCAGAGGTCAAACAGTGGTCCTAGCCACTTACATAGCAGTTCAGAAGGTCGAAAAATAAACAAAGCAATGCTGGTCGTTTTAACAAGCCTTTATCAAAACAAAGTCTTAATCAAAACAAAGCCTTTATCAAAACAAAGTCTTAATCAAAACAAAGTCTTAAGCAAAAGAAAGTCTTAATCAAAAGAAGGCCTTGGCCGAAGTGTCGCGATATCGCGACACTTCGGCGCCCAAGGCAAAGCCTTGGCCGAAGTGTCGCGATATCGCGACACTTCGGCGCCCAAGGCAAAAGCCTTGGCCGAAGTGTCGCGATATCGCGACGTCGCGATATCGCGACACTTCGGCGCCCAAGGCAAAGCCTTGGCCGAAGTGTCGCGATATCGCGACGTCGCGATATCGCGACACTTCGGCGCCCAAGGCAAAGCCTTGGTCGAAGTGTCGCGATATCGTAATATTTATACGGATTTTGATTTTTCACCTTGATTTTAAAAAAAATTAAATTAGGACAACCCACCAACAAACATATGATTGCTACCAATCAACCCATATATTATTAAAATTCATTCATGTTTTATTAGTATACACTTAAATACATCATAGATGTATGGACAAGGTTTAATATATACACATAGACACAAGTCAAGTCATTCGTATTCACTCCTTATTTGAACCTAAGCTTATAAATACATGTCTCAATCGAACGAAGATAAAGAATTTAGAGAAATAACAGCCCTTTTATTGAATTCTTTTAACCTCGGTTACAAAGGTGCATCCTTCCTTTTTAGTGGTTAGAAGCGTTTAAATGATTTTTTGGATTACAATCGTGACTTAGTCTTCCCTCTTTCGCATGCCCACATTTAAAATGGGCAGGCCAAAATGTTGTCGTCGCTTGCGATAATGAATCCTTGGTTCTGCTTCTCCTGCGATCAAAGAAACAATGACATTGTTAGTAGCACCTGCTGCAAATGGGAAAAGTTTGTTCTTTGAAATTAATGAAATATGCATGTAAAAGGTTAATTAAATCGGTAAACAAAACGATTCTAAGCAACCTGCAATTTTGACAGAAATTTGAAAATATCAGCAGAGAGCCGCTGCCATTAAAACAGTCGGCCGATTTGCTCTTGACTGTAATTCGTGAATCAATGTTGTTACCTGCAGGTTAGTGGGACAAAAAATGACAAAAGCATGATATATTCACTAAAAATTTTCTGAAATCCAGATTATACGTAAAGTGTAATGCAAGATATACTTGAACAGAAAATGTAATGCATGATATATTCAGACGTAAAGCGTGAACTATTTAAACAACATAAAGCATAATGCAAAACAACACGCAATGACCGAATGGATTAATCATGCAACTAACAAAAAGTGTGGGGTGCCCAAGCGGGCCGCCCCGTTAAAACTTGATTTTGATGCCAATCCACTAGGGATGGGCTCAAAATCTCAGAGAATGTGGTGTCGACGAATCGATGGATTACTGTTGTCCAATGTTGGGTTTGAAGGTTCGGATTCACCTTCTAGCAGCCACGCCTAAGTCTTGAGTGCAAAGCATGAAATGAAAGAAGCCACTCGAACGGAGATAAAGAATTTAGAGAAATCACAGCCCTTTTATTGAATTCTTTTAACCTCGGTTACAAAGGTGCATCCTTCCTTTTTAGGGGTTGGGAGCGTTTAAATGAGTTTTTGGATTACAATAATGACTTAGTATTCCCTCTTCCGCATGCCCACATTTAAAATGGGTAGGCCAGAATGTTGCCATCGCTTGCGATAATGAATCCTTGGTTCTGCTTCTCCTGCGATCAAAGAAACAATGACATTGTTAGTAGCACCTGCTGCAAATGGGAAAAGTTTGTTCTTTGAAATTAATGAAATATGCATGTAAAAGGTTAATTAAATCGGTAAACAAAACGATTCTAAGCAACCTGCAATTTTGACAGAAATCAAAAAATATCACCAGATAGCCGCTACCATTAAAACAGTCGGCCGATTTGCTCTTGACTGTAATTCGCGAATCAATGTTGTTACCTGCAGGTTAATGGGACAGCAAACGACAAAAGCATGATATATTCACTAAAATATTCTGAAATCCAGATTAGACGTAAAGTGTAATGCAATATATACTCGAACAGAAAACGTAATGCATGATATATTCGGACGTAAAGCGTGAAATATTTAAACAACATAAAGCATAATGCAAAACAACACGCAATGATCGAATGGATTAATCATGCAACTAACAAAAAGTGTGGGGTGCCCAAGCGGGCCGCCTCGTTAAAACTTGATTTTGACGCCAATCCACTATGGATGGGCTCAAAATCTCAGAGAATGTGGTATCGGCGAATCGATGGATTACTGTGGTCCAATGTCGGGTTTGAAGGTTCGGATTCACCTTCTAGCAGCCACCAATAACCTCTCCTACGAAAGAGATTATGGGTGTAGAAGGGATGAATCAGAAAGGAGTGCAATCGGGTGTTTAGTTTGACAGCACTTCGTTGCTTTCAAATGCCAACAAAATTCCAAAAAATCATCCTAAAACTTTCCATTCACCTTTGATCTCCAAGTTGTAAGGATTCGTACTATCCGCCCCTAATCAGGATGGGTAGTCATCCCCAAGGCCTAATAGATCAATGCCCTTGCTCCATAATCTCCATCACCCCCTTGGTTCCCAACGTCGTAAGGATTCGTACTACACGCCCCTAACCAGGATGGGTAGTCGTCCCCAAGGCCACAAGGATCAAGGCCACTCACAAGCCCAAACTCACAATACTCAAAACACAAAATCAAATAACAGTGGTTATCACCACTATTCAAAATCCTTGCTCAAAAAGAATTAATAGAAAATAAATAGTGATTTTCATCACTATATAGACGAAAAACTTTCTAAATCATTCAGCCAACACATATCCTAAACTTGAATCCCTGGAATTCTCAGCATTCAAAAACCATCTAGGTGATCCTCATTACAGGTTTGGTTAATAGCCTATCTGGTAATGACGGTATCCTATCCGCATGACGATATGTCTGTCACATTCGCTTTGCATATGTGTAGACCAATGTTTGCATAAGGATTAGCTAGCTTATGGTATCCTGGATAACACCATAGATTAATCTAACTAAATACAACAAAGGAGTTAGTGGAGCTAATTAGGTGATCCTCAGTACAGGTTTGGTTGAAAGCCCACCTGGCACTGGTGGTATCCTGACAAATACCACATAAATGAACTCAATTGCACACACAGGGATGTGAAATAGCTTGGTCAAAAACAAGTCCGATTCATACCTTGTTCAAAAGTCTTGTAAGATAAAGTACAATCATGGCTAGTAAGTTAAAACCATCTGAGTCTCAGAAAACCTTAGCTACATTTCTAAACCAACTACGCTACTTTTCATCCTTACAATACCATCAAAAAAAAAAAAACAAAAACAAAAACAAAAACCACATGTATACATACAAAGTCATGCATCACAGCAATCGCCTAAAAAAACAAAATAACAGAGTTCTAAACAGTCTATGGTGCCATAACCAAACATCACAAATTCTATCAATCCATTTCATTTCTGCATATCACATATAAATCAAAAACATTTGCATTCATCACAACATATGCATCCATCAAAATAAATCAACATACAACAATCATATTTATCATACCATGTGCATACATCAATATAAAGTAGCATGCATCCATCAACATCAATCATTGTGCATAACATAAAATCATGACATATACACAAAGCAAAAAAAAAATCAAAACAACAAAAACATCACAAAATGCAACACAAAAACATAGCAATAAGCATTGCCGGACACAAGTGCTCTTGTACTTAACCTCTTGGCATAGAAAAACGATGTGGGGGCTCAAATTGTCACTCTCCTACTTCCCCAAGAAGGCTACCATAGCCGGACCGCTCCACGGGAAAATGGGTTTTTGATGAATTCACCCCATTATGGCATCACCAAAAGGGTTAACACCCACCAAAAATAGGTTCAAATGTCGAGAAATAGCACGTGCTTAAACAGTAAAACATCTAAAGGCACCCTTGTACAAGTCATCTTGGGTCAAGTGAGTCGTCGCTTTTCTCATGAATGTCATTCCCTCATCGATTCGTCGCTTGAGGGGGTAGTCACACTTAGTCACCAATCAACAAGCACACACCCAATCAAAGAAATGACATGCATTCAAAGAATCATTGACAAAGACAATTACAATCCTGCTTGGGGCAGTAAACAAGCAATCATTAAATTGATCAAACACTTGGTATTGTCGAAGCATGAACACAAGGTTCCCCCTGTGGATAAAAGGTTACGCCCTTTGCCTAATCATGACTGATCAATGTCCAAGCTCAAGTCACACCTCACCGAAACAAGTTAACACTTGAAATCAAATTCCTTAGCTCGTCAAAAGCAAGGATATAAGAATGCATGCCCTTTCCATACTTAGGGCATCAAAATTTGGTTAGGTTACCAAGAAACCCTAATCATTAGTGCTTTGGTTATCTATTTTTGCTCAGCACTGTGTCACCCGCAGTGCTTCCCAAAAAGGGGCATCTATAGAGACCAAAACAGCACCAATCTGATTATGTGACTGCAAACACTGATCGCATTGACATACACAGCTTTCAGGGTAGCCCTCAGAGGTCAAACAGTGGTCCTAGCCACTTACATAGCAGTTTAGAAGGTCAAAAAATAAACAAAGCAATGCTGGTCATTTTAACAAGTCTTTATCAAAACAAAGTCTTAAGTAAAACAAAGTCTTAAGTAAAACAAAGTCTTAAGCAAAATAAATTCTTAATCAAAAGAAGGCCTTGGTCGAAGTGTCACGATATTGCGACACTTCGATGCCCAAGGCAAAGGCCTTGGACGAAGTGTCGCGATATCGTGACACTTCGGCACCCAAGGCAGAGCCTTGGCCGAAGTGTCGCGATATCGCGACACTTCGATGCCCAAAGAAGGGCCTTGGCCGAAGTGTCGCGATATCGCGACGTCGCGATATCACGACACTTCGGCATTTGCGCCTGGGTAGATTTTAAGCATTCAAAGGCAGAATTCAACCCGTTAAAAGCAGACATTAAACAATTAAAAGTGCACGTTAACCAACAAAGGTAGACTTTAAACAAATATAGGCATTTTGACAAAGATACAAAAATGGGCATTAAACAACTGGTAGTGGAAGTCAGTCAGTTACGTGGGCCGTTGGAGGACTGTCACAGTAGCATTCATGAAAGCCTGAGTCGTGGACTTTCCTCTCTCATGGAGACACAACCGCCACATGGCACCTATGACCAACACGTGGCGCTTATGCACGCCTATTCAAAGAGACCCCCTGGGTCTATAAAATGGGGGATTTTTCCACCCAAAGGACAGGTTGGCAGGCATTTGAAAGCAACGAAGTGTTTTCAAACTAAACACCCGATTGCACTCCTTTCCGATTCATCCCTTCTACACCCGTAATCTCTTTCGTAGGAGAGGTTATTGGTGGCTGCTAGAAGGTGAATCCGAACCTTCAAACCCGACATTGGACCACAGTAATCCATCGATTCGCCGACACCACATTCTTCGAGATTTTGAGCCCATCCCTAGTGGATTGGCGTCAAAATCAAGTTTTAATGGGGCGGCCCGCTTGGGCACTCCACACTTTTTGTTAGTTGCATGATTAATCCATTCGGTCATTGCGTGTTGTTTTGCATTATGCTTTATGTTGTTTAAATATTTCACGCTTTACGTCCGAATATATCATGCATTACGTTTTCTGTTCAAGTATATCTTGCATTACACTTTACGTCTAATCTAGATTTCAAAATATTTTAGTGAATATATCAGGCTTTTGTTGTTTGCTGTCCCACTAACTTGCAGGTAACAACATTGATTCGCGAATTACAGTCAAGAGCAAATCGGCCGACTATTTTAATGGCAGCAGCTATCTGGTGATATTTTTTTATTTCTATCAAAATTGCAGGTTGCTTAGAATCGTTTTGTTTACCGATTTAATTAACCTTTTACATGCATATTTCATTAATTTCAAAGAACAAACTTTTCCCATTTGCAGCAGGTGCTACTAACAATGTCATTGTTTCTTTGATCGCAGGAGAAGCAAAACCAAGGATTCATTATCGCAAGCGGCGGCAACATTCTGGCCCGCCCATTTTAAATGTGGGCATGCGGAAGAGGGAAGACTAAGTCATGATTGTAATCCAAAAACTCATTTAAACGCTCCTAACCCCTAAAAGGGAAGCATGCACCTTTGTAACCGAGGTTAAAATAATTCAATAAAAGGGTTGTGATTTCTCTAAATTCTTTATCTCCGTTCAAGTGGCTTCTTTCATTTTGTGCTTTGCACTCCTTAAGACTTAGGCGTTTATCTGTATTTTGAATGTATCGCAAATAGTTTTTCTTTCAAAACTTTCGGAATCTCATGCTTTCAGGATTAAACCCAGTCCCATGGATCTCCTATCATGAAAATTTTACAAATATAAATTTATTACAAAATTTCAACAAAATCATTACAATTTTTCAAATAAAAAAGGAAAATGTTTCTTCATTTCATCCATTTTATCCCAAGTAGCGCTTCTTTTTAGATAACAGTCCCATTGGACCTTACATTGCTCTAGAATTCATTTCCTCGAGGATTTGGAACAAAATTCTAGGATCTTTATTGGCATCACTTCAATAGCCTCTAGATTTTCCATCCACAGTTTAGAAACATCCCACACATGGTCAACATCAACAACATATTTTCTAAGCAAGGATATGTGAAAGGTGTCATGGATTTTTGATAGATTAGGTGATAAGGCATATCAGTATGCAATTGGATTGATTTTATCAGTAATCTCAAAGGGTCCCACAAATCGACGATCCAAATTTATGGATTTAATTGCACTTTTTATAGGCTTAACCCTTAAAAACACCCTTTCCCAAGGTTATGCATAAAGGGTTGGACTCAAAATGTACTTGTAAAAAAATGGCAAATCCTAATCAAAATCAAGGTGAATCATGGAGAATCCTAAGCAAATAAAATAGAGCATCTTCATACCAAAATTTGGGGTATTTGAAGCCCTAAAATGTAAGGTCATATTTTGAGCTACTTTTTACCTATTAAATCATCTTATAACTTCATAAAAACACCACCATTATATCAGGTTTGAAAAGAGCTTTCCAATGAGTACAAATATGCCTATGTTTGGATATATATTATGGTGAATTGACCCTAATAAAAAATTGTTCCTAAAAATTTTAGGTGAATGGGCCAACATCGAGGGTCCTCATATTCGCCAATTTAAAATTTTAAAAATCCTAATATTCGCCTAATTGGTGAATGTTTACCACTATGCATAACCCTCTCCTTTCCCCCACTGAGTATTCCATTGGAGTCCTCTTTAGATTAGCATAACGTTTTTTATGGTCGATGACTTCTTGGAGCCTTTGCCTGATTGTTTTAAGTTGATTATCCATTTCTTTGACCATGTCTAGTCCAATTACCACTTGGTCCTCCAAATTATTCCATGACAATGGTGTTCTACATTGCATCACATACAATGCATTGAATGGGACCATCCCTAAAAAAGAGTGTTACCCATTGTTGTAGATGAACTCTACAAGATGTACGTAGTCTTACCATTTTAAATTTTAATCCATGTAGTACATGTGGAGCATATCTTCTAGTACTTGATATACCTTTTCAGTTTGTCCTTCAATATTAGGATGATAAGTGAAGCTTATATTCAGTTTTGTGTCCACAAATCTATGGAGGGCTTTTCAAAATTTAGAAGTGAATCTAGAATCTCTATCTAAAATTATCATTTCAAGGAACCCATGGAGTCTGAATATTTCCTTGGCAAACCTGTTAGCCATAACTTGAGTGTCATTCAAGATGTTTTCTAGTATGAAATATGCAACCTTAGTCAACCTATCGACTATTACAAGGATCGCATGATGACGGTACCTAATCTTGGGTAAACCTTCTATGAAGTCCATGGATATAACTTACCACTTTTGAGTGGGTATATCATGTGGGTATAATTATACAGTGGGATGTTTATGTTCGACCTTCACCTTCTAGCATTCCAAACGTTGATCAATAAAATTGGTGATGTCCTTCTCAATTCCTATCCAGAAGAAGGCCTTTTTCATATTTTATCTCATTTTTTCCTCCCTTGGATGGGTAGAATAAGGGGTTTTGTGTGCTTCTTACATGATTAGTCTCCTCAAGTCACCTAATTTTGTTATGATGAATCTATCTTTGAAGTAAAATAGACCATTTTGATGCTAAATTCTTTACTTTTATTAATGTTTTTATTCATTTTGATATGAATTTCATTGCAATACTCATCTTAAGATTGTCTTTCCTTGATTTGAATCAAGTAAAATTATGTGAATTTGGGTTAGGAATGCTATGTGCCTTCTTCTACTTAAGGCATCAACCACTTTTTTCTCCTTCCCCTTGATGTATTCAATCTCGAAGTCATACTTTGCTAAGAACTCAACCCACATCCTTTGTATTGCATTGAGAATAAGTTGTGTAAATATGTACATCAAGATTTGATAGTTGGTTCTTAGTTCAAAATATTTTCCTACCAAGTAGTGGCACCAACTATTTAGAGTGTGACCAACTACTACCAATTGTAAAATATGTGTTGCATATTTAACTCCATGCTTCTTTAATTTTCTTGATGTATATGCTACGACTGCATCATCCTACAATAACATCCCTCCTAGCCCTTTTAGTGATGCATCTATACATACTGAGAAAATTTCTTATGGATCTAGAATTTTGACTATAGGCATTATTGTGAGCTTTTTCTTGAGTATTGTAAAAGCAGCCTCACACTTATCAGTCCACTTAAACTCATTTTCCTTCTTTTGAAGGTTAGTTATTGCAATTACTATCTTAGAATAATTCTTAATGTACCATCTATAATAGTCTACCATACCCATGAATCTTCTTACCTCAGTTACATTGGTAGGTGGTTGCCAATCCAAAATGACCTTTATTTCTTTGGATCTACTGCAATTTCCTTAGTATATATGATATGTCCAATATATTTTACTTTTGAAACATAGAAATCACTTTTTCTAGGTTTTCGTAGAGCTGATTTTCCTTTACCATATATAGAATTATTATGAGGTGTTTTTCATGTTTTTCCTTATCCTTGAAATAAATTAAAATATCATCTAAGAATATGATGATAAATTGGTCTGTATGCCTTTATAATATGTTATTCATCAGATTCATAAATGCATCTGGGACATTAGTCAGTACAAAAGGTAACATAGTAAACTCATAGTGCCTGTACTTGGTTTTAAATGCAATATTATGAGTGTCATCCTCATGTATTCTTAGTTGATGATATCCTAACTTTAAAGCAATCTTCAAGAATATTGTAGAACCTCTTAACTGGTCAAACAAATAGTTGATTCTAGGTAAAGGATATCTATTTTTTATGGTTTCTTTGTTGAGCATTCTATAATAAATACATAGTCGTAGCAAACCATCCTTCTTCTTTATAAAGAGTATTGGTGTACCCCAAGGTGACAAACTAGGTTTTATTAACCCCTTATCCAATAACCCTTGAAGTTGTACTTTTAATTCTTGCATTTCTATAGGGTTCATCCTATATGGAGTTCTATGGAAAGGCTATGCTCCTGGAATTAAATCTATTATAAAGTCAAACTCACACATAGGAGGAAGTCTAGATAGATATTCAAGGAATAATTCCTTGAATTCTTATTGAATTGGGTGTTTCCAAAACACCTCCCTTTTATGTTCCTCTTCGACTTCAATGATTTTTACTACATAAACTATCCCTCCTTTTCTAAGGACCTTCTTTAGTTGCATAGCGGATAGTAGTTGATTTTTAAATGATCCTTGATCATTATGGATCCTTACTCTTCCTTTGCCTTCTCCTGTAAACTCTATCCACCTATCCTAAAAGTTTATTAAGTTTTGGTGAGCATGTAACCAATCCAACCCTAAGATGACATCAAAAGTGTGTAGCAGTGCTACATACAAGCATCCTTTGATTGAATCATTTTCTAAGGTGATATCTACCATAGGAAAACATTGACCCACTGAGTAGGTCTGACCAAAACCATACTCAACCTTCCACCCATGTACCAAATACCCTAGAATTTTTATCATATCCATGGCTATTCAAGAAGAAATGAAACTATCTAAAGCTCCACTATCAACTAAGAATTTTACTTCTTTATCAAAAATATTACCCTTCATAAGAAGTGGTGTAGCTTGTCCTTCAAGTTTCTAGCTTCCTATGGCTGCATAAATTTTATGAGCTCACTCTTTTCCCTTCGTATTGCATGAGCTTGGTCTAGGGTAGAGAGGATAGTTGCTAGCATAATTTGGTCCTCCACAATCGTAGCAATTAATTTTGGATCCTAGATAAGTTATATATTTTTTCTCCTGTTTTACCTATAAAAAACTAAACTAGGATGATTTTGTGATTGGGGTTTCTTTTTGGTAGCATTTTTTCCATTTATCTTTTGGTCATTCCTTTTGAACCTTGCTTGATTACTGTCATTCCTTCTTTAAGGATTTGGAAAATTTATATTCCTCTGATATCACTCCCTTTCCCACTTTAAGAAGTCTTGGTTATTCTTTTCCTTGAGTATTTGTTGCTCCTTTTTAGATAAAAGGGTATACTTGAACTGAAAGTGGTTTTCTACCTTTTTCGTGAGATCATAGGCCCTTTGAAGTGACTTGTATTCCAACATGTTTACATCATATCTTATTCTATTAGCCAAACCCAAGATAAAGTTATGAGTCCTAATTTTTCATCATATGCTGGTACATAAGTAATTTTATCAACTTTTTGTAATATATTTCTATAGGTTTCATTCCTTTTTGAAAGTTGGAAAACTCTTCAAATATTAATGCATAAAAGTGTTCAGTGAGAAATATCTTTAAAATTACGATAAATTCAATCCATTTTAGGTCAATAGATTGGAATTTTTGTTATGTTGAGTAAGTTTCCCACCAATATAGAGTAGCCCCTTCAAGATAAATGGTTTCCCAAGTTGTTCGAGTCCCTGAGGAGTAATTCTTCAATTTAAAATAAATCTCTAATTCTCTTAGCCAAGCCTCGACTGCATCTCCCTCCCCTTCTCCATTAAATTTGGAGATGTGGATGTGCTTTAAATATTTAGCTAATTTTTTAAAATAAGGTCCTAGCCTCATTAGTTAGTTCATTAGCCTTGCCAAATTTTGATATTTTAGCCAATGAATCTTGATTTCCAAAGGTTTCAATATATTGTTGCATGTAATTTTGAATGGTAGAAACCATTGTGGTGAGGTTCTCCACATCCTTATTTTGTTTTCTCAAGCTTTCTCCATGGTTTCCCTTGAAATTATTTTTCCAGGTTTACCAAGTTGAAGTATTAGGCCTCTTTTTTCGTAGTGTTGTTTATCCTAATTTCATCCAAAATAGAAGATTAGGTTACTACTTCACCATACTGCACTACTAACATAGAACTTTACTTATCAAACCACTTTTATTCCATGAGAGGTAGTACTTTAAATATAAAGGAACACCTTTCTAGAAGCCACACTTACTAATTGCAAAGTGTTTGTAGCCCAACAACTACTTTTGGGGATTGATTCCCCCTTCTTCCTTATCCTCTAGAAATTTAGAATTTTATGTCTTCCTGGTTGGTCACAAGAATGAAGCATGGCTTGCATAATAAGGTACCCAAATCCCTAGCACAACAAGAAGCTCTAGTCCCTCATACCTAGAGCTCTGATACCAAATGTAACAACCCAAAATATAACTAAAGGGTTGTTGATTTTTTTAAAACAAACACAAACAACAAAATACCAACACAACCTACTACAAATATATCTAAGTTAACCCTACAATTATGATGCTATCCTTTTTATCACCAACCATTTGTCTAAAACCTAATCAGGATACACCCACCTCCTTGCCATACTCAAATCTATCTGAGTAGGCATAGTATATGTATTGTGACAAGCTATTAACCACATCCCTATTAGGGTTAATTTATCTTATTCAATCACTCGAAGGGTACATTCATATATTTACTCCACACAAACCAATCTATGTGGGTATTGGCGAGAAACTGCAAATAGACCACTCATCTTATCATTATGATGGGGTAGTCCAATCCTTTCATAGATAGTTTATCTAACTTTAAAACTACTAGGTTGCATGAGGTGACAAGTCTAGTTTCTCTAATTTTTATTCATATATACCCTAAAGGATCCCATAATCCCTTAGGTTTGCTCTATTCTATCAAATACTTTAGCACTTTAAGAATAATTAAACCATCCACATAGAAAATGAATACAATAATCAATTTACTTTCAAACATGGAACATAATAAACAAAAGAAATATAGAAGAGATGTTGTAAATAGATGAATCTAACTAAATCATACATTAGTAAAAGATAAATAGGTTAACCAATAAAGTGAATCATAGACTACAATTAGGAGATACACTTCCATCTATTAATACATAATTACATAGCTTGAGTATGGTAAAAGAATCCATAATCTCAAAGAGTAACATTACATAGTTAGCTTAAACAAAGGGTGTACCTATAATGCTCCATTCATAATGTAGTAGTATCCGTATTAGATCCTAATATTTTCTTGGTCCTTTAGCTTGCTCATTTACTCTTTGATAGTAGGAAGAGATCAAGAAAACTCATGAAACTATGAATCATGCATATACTAGATGATCATTAGTGCATCTAAAATGCCCAAATTGCAACTATACAATCACCAAATATATCTTTACAATTCATTCACTCAACATATAAAAAGAAGCATTTTTATTTCCATCATAATTCCTAAAGTTTAAAGTAAAATTTTCCCCCTTAGATTTTATTAACAAGTAAACTCATTTGTTTCTTTAAATAAATCAAAGACCCATAAATCTTAATCAATTAAATACTCATATTACCCATTTCTCTAACTAATTAAGGCACCATTGTTGAGCAAGGTGCAGCAAAAGTATTGTCATTGTTGTCAACACAGATAGAAATTGATGCAGTTGAAGCAATGGACAAGAATTCAGAAGTCAGTCAGATCAAGTACAGTGAATTTCTAGGAAAACAGAAGTGACCCAGATTCAGAAATTTGCAGAAAAAGACAAGTAAGAAAACTGTCACGATATCGCGACATGTTTTCTGTCGCGATTTCGCGACAAAAAGGAGGAGAGAGAAAGCATAGCCGAAAATGTCACGATTTCATGACAAAAAGGAGGAGAGAGAAAGCACAGCCGAAAATGTCACGATTTCACGACAAAAAGGAGGAGAGAGAAAGCACAGCCAAAAATGTCATGATTTCGTGACAAAAAGGAGGAGAGAGAAAGCACAGCCAAAAATGTCATGATTTCACGACAAAAAGGAGGAGAGAGAAGGCACAGCCAAAAGTGTCATGATTTCGTGACATATCGGAGGAGAGAGAAAAATATGGAGAAACTGTCACGATTTCGTGACATGTTTTGGGTAAAGGCGCAGGCAATGAAAAGTGTCACGATTTCATGACAGGATCGGAGTGGAAGCAACAAGGCGAAAAGGTGTAGCGATTTCGCTACAAGTCAAAATGCTAAGTCAAGAAGGTGTAGCGATTTCGCTACAAGTCAAAATGCAAGGCAACAAAGGTGTAGCGATTTCGTTGCATGTCAAAATGCAAGGCAACAA
Organism: Wollemia nobilis; assembly: GCA_028583015.1. Lineage (NCBI taxonomy): Eukaryota > Viridiplantae > Streptophyta > Pinopsida > Araucariales > Araucariaceae > Wollemia > Wollemia nobilis. Next base: position 819,693 of record JAQPPZ010016997.1, read on the forward strand.
AGTTGTAGCGATTTCGCTACATGTCTTGATTTCGCTAGTGCATGAAGCAAGAAATGTACGGATGCGAAAGATGTCACGATTTCATGACATGTTGCATTTTCGTGGGCGAATAGCAAAGAACAGCGCTAAGGCAGAAAAGCGTCACGATTTCGTGACATGTTTCGATTTCGCTGAAGCTTGTGGAGAAAAGTGTACGGCAGCAAAAAGTGTCACGATTTCGTGACATGTTCCATTTTTGTGGGTGCAAGTGAAGGATAGTGCAAGAAAGCAAAAAGTGTCACGATTTCGTGACATGTCCCATTTTTGCGGGCAAGAAGCAGAAAAGAGCGAGAGGCTACGAATGTGTCACGATTTCGTGACATGTCTCGTTTTCACGGGTAGGAGACAGAAGAGAGCTGGAGGCAGCAAATGTGTCATGATTTTGTGACATGTTCTATTTTCATGAGTGCATGCCAAGATAAGGTAGAGGAGGCAAAAAACGTCATGATATCACGACAGGTCAGGTTTTCACGGTCAACAGTCCAAAAAAAGTCAAATGGGCAGAAATGTCATGATTTCATGATAGGTAATAGGTTGGTGGGTAAAAGCCGAAGGAGCATGCACGGTGACAGGTGTCAAAAAAGCATAAAGGAAAATCATGCAGCCAGTTACGTAAGAATTAACTGGAGTCAGATCTACAGTTACACAGTGACAGGTGTTGGAAATGCATTGGAACTGCTGTATATGCATGATTGGAAAAGCATTCGAACAGCCGTATATGCAGGATCGTAAAAGCATTCGAACATATTTTTATATAGATCTAAACCGTATTTGTAGGATTCGAACAGCCGCTTATGGAGAAGAGAAAAGGATTCGAACAACCGCTTATGGAGAAGAGAAAAGAATTCGAACAGCCGCTTATGGAGAAGAAAAAAAAATTGAACAGCCGCTTATGGAGAAGAGAAAAGAATTCGAACAGTTAGAGAATGTCATTCGACTGCATGCAGGATTAGAAAAGTGATAGAAGACGAGGAGTCTCGATGAGGAAAAGGGGTTATAAAAGGACAGTCATGCAGAGAATTAGGCTACTGCTGTTAGAGTGAAATTACAGTGAAAAGAGGGTTAGAAGAGGGCCAAGAGAGAAATAAGCAGAGCCGTGAGTGTGTGCAGAGTGTGTTTAATTGCAGACCAATCAAGGGGGTGCAAACAGTGAAGACATTTTTATGTCATTTTAAATTGCTCAGAATTGTAGTCCAAGTTGGTACTTGGTACTAGGGGTTGGTGCTCCTATCTGTTGCAGCAAAAAATTAAGGGGTTGGTGCTCCTTCCAGTAGATGCTGGTAAAGTGTTTGTAAAATTGGTATTTTGCAAAGACTGGATTTGGATTGGAGTCCAAGCAGTCATTTTTGAGGAGTAGCCAAATTGGTGAACCTCGGTATATTGTGTGTTGTGGTGTGCTCTCTTGTTCAATTTGCTTTTCTGGTTTTCAAGTTCTCTTTGCTTCAATTTTAAATGCTGTAGATTTGAATATTAATAGCTACACTGATTCACCCCCCCCTCTCAGTGTCATTGTGTGAATATCAATTGGTATCAGAGCCAAGTTTCTTGAACAAGCTTAATCAGCTAAGGTGATCTTGGAAGAAACACAATGGCAGGCGATGAAGGATTCTCATCCAACAAAGCTCCCTTGTTCGATGGAACTAATTACACTTTCTGGAAACTCAGGATGCAGACATATCTGAGTGCATTGGGATACGACATTTGGGATTCTGTAGATAGTGGATACACAACACCCACTACTCCTCCAACAGATACTATTGAGAAGAAAAAATTTGAGAACAACTCCAAAGCAAAGAATGCCATAATGTGTGGGCTTGTAGACAGTGAACTGATAAGAGTCATGAGCTGTAAATCGGCAAAAGACATGTGGGATAAACTGAAGAGCATCCATGAAGGAGACAACAAGATCAAGGAAGCCAAGCTGCAAACTCATCGAGCACAGTTCGAAGCACTACAAATGAATGAAGATGAGAACATAGAGGCTTATATGCTGAGAGTCAATGGAATCATTAATGCAATCAGAGGACTCGGTGAAGAAATTGATGATGCAGTTGTCATGAAAAAGGTTCTCAGAACACTTCACAAAAGATTTAACTCCAAAGTTTCTGCAATAGAAGAGGCGAAAGATCTAAACAATTTCAGCATGGATGAGATGCATGGTTCCCTGACTGCATACGAAATGAGAATAGGACAAACTAAGTCTATAGACAGAGAAGCTACTTTTAAAGCACACAAGAATATAAAAGCTGAACATGAATCTGAGGATGAAGAGACACTGGATGAAATAGAAGCTAATTTTGTTCGAAAACTCACAAAGGGAAAAGGAAAATATAGAGGAAAGCTACCTTTTAAGTGCTTCAATTGTGGAGGAGTCGGTCATTTTGCAGCCAAATGTCCAATGCATGAGAAAACCAAAAATGGTGAAGGGTCACACCAAGAAAAAGGTGACTGGAAGAAGAAACAAAATTTCAGAAAGAATAACTTCAAGAAGAAAAGCTTCATATCCAAGAATGTCAGCACTTCTGAAGAAAGCTCGGGTGAGGATTCTGAAGAAGAAACAGGTGAAGCTCTGTTCATGGCACTTGAAGAAGAAAGAACAGGAGGAAAATCAGGAAGGTGATGAAAACTTTAAGGATGAGGCTGAAGTGTATCTGGAAGGAGAATTGGTTGCTGCACTTGAAGAGTTGAGTGCAGAAAGGAAAAAGAATAAAAAAATTTCAAAGAAACTAGAGGATGCCACTGACATAATAAACAATCTGAAAATACAGACAGAGGAATTCAAGAAAATGTCTGAAGTTCTTGATGAACAATTAACTGTAAAGACAGTTGAATGCAACAAGCTCGAAGAAGACATTGTTAAGTTAAGGATGCAGCTAGAGGAGATGAATAGGAAATTGAGTTGTTTTCATAAGTTTGAAGAAAGTACTGTAAAGCTGGATAAAATGTTAAATAACCAAAGGCCTTTCGGCATCAAATTTGGTTTAGGCTTCGATGAAGGAGAATCATCAAAGGGTTCAAAGGCCTTAAATGTAGAATCCATAAAGAAAGAAGAAAAGATCAGGGTTGATCAAGAAAAAACAAATCATGCCAAAGAAAGCAATAATGCCAGACTCAAGAAGAGTATTGACAAAGATGGATTCACAAAAGTCACACATTCAAGAAGGAGAAGATTCATGGCTCCTACTTCAAACTGGCAAAGACCTGCACCCAGGTTTAATCATTCCTTTTTTGGTTATTGTTTTAAATGCAATGCTTATGGCCATAAGATTTCAGATTGCAGTCATAATGTACCTCAAAGGAATTTCACCAGTAGAAATATTTTTTCTCCTTTAATGAATTATGCAGTTGAATGTTATAATTGTCATAATTTTGGACATATTGCAAGAAACTGTAGAAGCACTTTTGCATCAAAGAATTATCAGGGTAGAAAATCTAAACCAAATGGGTTGAACCAAAACAAGAAATTTCCTGAAAAACAGGCACATGCTAATGAAAGGGCACAGGCAAAACAAGTAGCAAAATCTGCTATCAAACCAGAATGGAAAGAAAAGGAATCTTTGATTGTTCAGACTGCCTTTAAAGCACAGAACAAATCTGCACCTTGGATACTTGACAGTGGATGCTCCAGTCACATGACAGGTGACAAGCAAAAATTTGAGAAGTTACAGAATTATGAAGGTGGTTCTGTGAAATTTGGAAATAATGATGGAGCAAAGATAGTTGGAAAAGGATCAGTCAAGATCAGTGATGGAAAGATAAAATCAAAAGAAGTCTTGTTTGTGATTGGTCTAAAGCACAACTTGCTGAGTGTAAGTCAAATCTGTGACCGAGGTCATGAAGTCATTTTTAAGAAGGAGGGCTGTGAAGTGAGAAAAGCACACAGTGGGAAACTGATAGCTACTGGATCAAGGACTTCTGGTAATCTATATACTCTCTCAGAAACTGTAGAAGGAACATGCTTGATTGGATAGGAAGATGAAAATTGGCTATGGCACAAGAGGCTCGGTCATATTAGTTTTGACAATCTGGCAAAAATAAGTTCAAAAAGAGCAGTAAGAGATATACCAACCATTGGCAAACCAGTAAATAGCATATGTGCTTCATGTCAAAAAGGAAAGCAAACCAGATCCACATTTAAATCAAAGGAATACTTCACCAGCAAACCGTTGGAGATAATTCATACTGATTTGTGTGGACCCATGAGAACTCAAAGCATAAATGGTGACAAATACTTTATGTTGTTCATAGATGACTACTCCAGGATGACATGGGTATTATTTTTAAAGATTAAATCAGATGCCTTTGAGATGTTTAAGATTTTTAAAAAATAGGTTGAAAATCAAACTGGAAAGAGGATTAAATGCCTAAGATCAGACAGAGGGGGAGAGTTTATTTCAGAAGAATTTGCAGAATACTATCAAAAATATGGGATAAGAAGACAGTTTTCAGCAGCAAGGACACCTCAATAGAATGGTGTTGTAGAAAGGAAGAACAGGACAGTGCAGGAAATGGCACGGACAATGCTGGCTGAGAACAAAATAGCTGACAGATTTTGGAAAGAGGCAGTCCATACTGCAGTTTATATTCAAAACAGGTGCATGCTAAGACCGCATGAAAGCAAAACACCATATGAGCTGTGGTTCGGCAGAAAGGCAACTGCAAGATATTTCAAAGTATTTGGCAGCAAGTGCTACATCAAACGGACTGAAGATAATCTCGATAAATTTGAAGATAGAGCTGATGAAGGGATTTTTCTTGGTTACTCAACAAAAAGCAAAGCCTACACATGTTACAACAAGAGGCTAAAGAAAATTGTTGAGAGTGCTTATGTTAAAGTTGATGAAGGTAGAGAGCAAGAAATTTCTTATCAAGAAAAATACCCTATTTATGAAGAAGTCATTGAAGGAGATGATGAAAAGGAAATAGAAGAGAATCAGAAAATTGATCCAGATGTTTTAAAAACTGACTCAGAGGAAGAAGAAAACAAGAAATTTAAAACAGGCAGCTGGCAAAAAAATCATCCCAGTGAACAGATTATTGGGGACCCCACTGATGGTATTCAGACAAGAAGAGCGGTAGTGCGGAACTATTCTCTGTTATCTAGCATTGAACCTAAAAATGTTGCCGAAGCAAGCACAGATGAAAGTTGGATGAAGGCAATTAATGAAGAACTAGATCAGATTGAGAAAAACAAAACCTAGGAATTAGTACCTCGGCCAACAAATAAAAACATAATTGGCACTAAATGGATTTTTCGAAATAAATTAAATGAAGATGGACAGGTTGTCAGAAATAAGGCAAGATTGGTCCGTAAAGGCTATGCTCAGGTTGAAGGCATTGATTTTGAGGAAACCTTTGCACCGGTAGCCAGACTAGAGGCAATCAGAATGTTTATGGCTTTAGCAGTCCATAAAAACTTCAAAGTATATCAAATGGATGTAAAATCAGCATTTCTGAATGGAAAACTGGAAGAAGAGGTTTACATTGAACAGCCAGATGGCTTTCAACTTGGTGACAATCCAGATTTTGTTTGCAGGTTAAAGAAAGCATTATATGGTTTGAAACAGGCACCCAGAGCATGGTATGCAAGGCTGGATAACTATCTAATTAAACAAGGGTTCAAGAAAGGTTTGGTGGACAACAATTTATATGTCAAAACAGAGAAGGGCCATCTTATTGTTCTTGTTGTTTATGTAGATGATATAATATTTGGCAGCAACATGGATGAATATTGCAAAGACATATCAACTAAAATGAAGAAAGAATTTGAGATGTCTATGATTGGTGAACTTTCTTATTTCCTAGGACTGCAGGTCAATCAAAATGAAAAAGGCATTTTTATTTCTCAAGTTAAATATGTAAAAGAAATGCTGAAAAAGTTCACAATGGAAGACAGTAAACTTGTTAGCACTCCCATGACAACAGGCTGCAAGTTGAGCAAGGATGATAAATCTCCAGATGTAGATCAAACAATGTACAGGTCTATGATTGGAAGCCTGTTGTATTTAACAGCCACTAGACCAGATATATTACAGGCGGTATGCATGGTTGCAAGATTTCGAGGCTAGTCCCAAAGAAACTCATGTGACAGCTGTAAAGAGGATATTCAGGTACCTCAAGGGTACTATGGAATATGGGTTGTGGTACCCAAAAGGTAAAGACTTCACTTTGATTGCATATTCTGATGCAGATTGGGCGAGGATGTATTGATGAAAGAAAGAGTACCAGTGGAGGAGCATTTTATCTTGGAGACAGAGTTGGTAGCATGGCACAGCAAGAAACAAGAATCAGTCTCTCTATCCATAGCAGAGGCAGAATACATTGCAGCAACAACATGTTGTACACAGATATTATGGATGAGACAAACGTTGAAAGATCTTGGTATTCACTTCAAAGAGCCAATATCAATAAAATGTGATAACACTAGTGCTATCAACATATCCAAGAATCCGGTTATGCATTCTAGAACCAAACATATTGCGATCCGGTATCATTTCTTGAAGGATAAAGTTGCTGAAGGAGAGGTCAAATTGGACTTTGTTCCAACTACGGAGCGAGTAGATGATATATTCACAAAACCATTGCCCAAGGAAGTTTTTGAGTACCTTCGAAATAAGTTGGGAGTGGTCACAATTCCCAAGAACTGACTATCATTTGGGATCACATTCTCAGGGGGTGCATTTATGCCTATACTTATAGTTTTGCTTATATTTATGATTTTTGCTAACTATAACAACATTTGTCTGAGAGTGGTGTGCATAGACTCAGGGGGAGTCTGCAACGGCCCTTTGGTATTATTGTCAAAGGGGGAGAAGAATTACCAGGAGAGTGCATAAGTGTTGCCAACAATTCCAAAGGGGGAGATTGTTGAGCAAGGTGCAGCAAAAGTATTGTCATTGTTGTCAACACGGATAGAAATGGATGCAGTTGAAGCAATGGACAAGAATTCAGAAGTCAGTCAGATCAAGTACAGTGAATTTCCAAGAAAACAGAAGTGACCCAGATTCAAAAATTTGCAAAAAAAGACAAGTAAGAAAACTGTCGCGATATCGCGACATGTTTTCTGTCGCGATTTCACGACAAAAAGGAGGAGAGAGAAAGCACAACCGAAAATGTCATGATTTCGCGACAAAAAGGAGGAGAGAGAAAGCACAGCCGAAAATGTCACGATTTCACGACAAAAAGGAGGAGAGAGAAAGCACAGCCGAAAATGTCACGATTTCGTGACAAAAAGGAGGAGAGAGAAAGCACAGCCGAAAATGTCGTGATTTCATGACAAAAAGGAGGAGAGAGAAAGCGTAGCCAAAAATGTCATGATTTCATGACAAAAAGGAGGAGAGAGAAGGCACAGCCAAAAGTGTCACGATTTCGTGACATATCGGAGGAGAGAGAAAAAGATGGAGAAACTGTCGTGATTTCGTGACATGTTTCGGGTAAAGGCGTAGGCAATGAAAAGTGTCACGATTTCGCGACAGGATCGGAGTGGAAGCAACAAGGCGAAAAGGTGTAGCGATTTCGCTACAAGTCAAAATGCTAAGTCAAGAAGGTGTAGCGATTTCGCTACAAGTCAAAATGCAAGGCAACAAAGGTGTAGCGATTTCGTTGCATGTCAAAATGCAAGGCAACAAAGTTGTAGCGATTTCGCTACATGTCTTGATTTCGCTAGTGCATGAAGCAAGAAATGTACGGATGCGAAAGATGTCACGATTTCGTGACATGTTGCATTTTCACGGGCGAATAGCAAAGAACAGCGCTAAGGCAGAAAAGCGTCACGATTTCGTGACATGTTCCGATTTCGCTGAGCTTGCGGAGAAAAGTGTACGACAACAAAAAGTGTCACGATTTCGTGACATGTTCCATTTTCGCGGGTGCAAGTGAAGGATAGTGTAGGAAAGCAAAAAGTGTCACGATTTCGTGACATGTCCCATTTTCGTGGGCAAGAAGCAGAAAAGAGCGAGAGCGATTTCGTGACATGTCTCATTTTCGCGGGTAGGAGACAGAAGAGAGCTGGAGGCAGCAAATGTGTCACGATTTCGTGACATGTTCTATTTTCGTGAGTGCATGCCAAGATAAGGTAGAGGAGGCGAAAAACGTCGTGATATCGCGACAGGTCAGGTTTTCACGGTCAACAGTCCAAAAAAAGTCAAATGGGCAGAAATGTCACGATTTCGCGACAGGTAACAGTTTGGCGGGTAAAAGCCGAAGGAGCATGCACGGTGACAGGTGTCGAAAAAGCATAAAGGAAAATCATGCAGCCAGTTACGTAAGAATTAACTGGAGTCAGATCTGCAGTTACACAGTGACAGGTGTTGGAAAAACATTGGAACTGTTGTATATGCATGATTGGAAAAGCATTCGAACAGTCGTATATGCAGGATCGTAAAAGCATTCGAACAACCGTATTTGTAGGATTCGAACAACCGCTTATGGAGAAGAGAAAAGGATTCGAACAACCGCTTATGGAGAAGAGAAAAGAATTCGAACAGCCGCTTATGGAGAAGAAAAAAAAATTCGAACAGCCGCTTATGGAGAAGAGAAAAGAATTCGAACAGTTAGAGAATGTCATTCGATTGCATGCAGGATTAGAAAAGTGATAGAAGACGAGGAGTCTTGATGAGGAAAAGGGGTTATAAAAGGACAGTCATGCGAGAGAATTAGGTTCTTGTTGTTAGAGTGAAATTATAGTGAAAAGAAGGTTAGAAGAGGGCCAAGAGAGAAATAAGAAGAGCCGTGAGTGTGTGCAGAGTGTGTTTAATTGCAGACCAATCAAGGGGGTGCAAACAGTGAAGACATTTTTATGTCATTTTAAATTGCTCAGAATTGCAGTCCAAGTTGGTACTTGGTACTAGGGGTTGGTGCTCCTATCTGTTGCAGCAGAAAATTAAGGGGTTGGTGCTCCTTCCAGTAGATCTTTGGTAAAGTGTTTGTAAAATTGGTATTTTGCAAAGACTGGATTTGGATTGGAGTCCAAGCGATCATTTTTGAGGAGTAGCCAAATTGGTGAACCTCGGTATATTGTGTGTTGTGGTGTGCTCTCTTGTTCAATTTGCTTTTCTGGTTTTCAAGTTCTCTTTGCTTCAATTTTAAATGTTGTAGATTTGAATATTAATAGCTACACTGATTCACCCCCCCTCTCAGTGTCATTGTGTGAATATCAACCATAACCTTATTTAGTTAAATACTTAACCTACCAAAGCAATAAACAAACATCATCAATTCATAACTAAACCATTTAACTATTTCCCTTTTCTTATCAATCTTTGCAATAGACATACTTTTATGTTTTAAGAAAAATCTTTCTTTCTAGAGATTCCTTTTTAATAGAGTAGAAAGAATGTAAATATTTTATTTTAAATACATTTCATTCAAAAATAAAATAGAACCCTTCCTATAAATTTCATTTCCCAAGGAATATAAAACCTTGATTTATACAATTCCATATAAATAAACATCTAACTTTAAATCTTATTTTTTCATTAAAGCATAGTTTATCTATTTTATCATGATTCAATTAACTAAATTTCCAAATATTTATTCATTTGAATATAATCTATTCATTAGTTCTACCATGATTTATTTATCTTAGCATTTAGATTATGATAATTTCTTTGAAGAATAATCTAATTATTTAATCTACTATAATTTATAACTTCCTATTTCATTTTTATTAAAACCTAAGAGCTATTTCATTTCCATAAGATATTCATTTCAAACATAGTTGTCATTAAGAAAATTGAGGCTATTTGACTTAACCCAATTGAATTCTAAAATAAGCTTTGCAAATCTAGGCCACAGGGCAAACAAATCATGAAGTTTGGCCTTCGTTGACAACCACGTAGTGGTCAAAGGTGTGCTAGGACTCACAGACGACTATGGATAAACAACTTAGAAATAGGTGAGGCTTAACAATGTAAGAAGGGCCTAGCCAAGCACCCTGGTGATTGGATAGAATCCCATAGGCTCCCAACACCCTAAAAACTATCTTGATCCCACAACAAGATGTATGTGAGATATTAGTTTATATAAAAATGATCGTTGATTTTACTAGGTGTGCATAGGCAGCAAGGAAACTCAGGAAACAACTTAAAAACTCATTAGTTTGATGAAACCTAAGAAAATCCTCTTCAAACCCAGCTAAGGTTTTAGTAAGCAACTATGGTGTTTATGGGGATTAAATCTACCTTCAAAAACCAGAGTTGAATTTAGATGTTGGCACAGGTTAGTATTCACCAACCAGAGGTGCTTCACATAGGTAGAGAAGGTGATAGACTTCCCTAAAATTTACTATACTCAAGCTGATGGGTTGGGAGATATAACATAAGGTTACCCAAGGAGGACACCCAAACAAGATGTCCTAGTGACATCCACATGTGCTCAATCAAACAACAAGTAAACTAAATTCAAGCATAGGTTTTAGAGGACCTAAACAGGAAAGAAAGATGCTTCCTACAACTCATGAACAACCCAATAGACTTAGTTAAAGCAAAGAGAAAAATTTAGTGGGGAGTTCATCTTACAACTTGAATAGGCCGAACACATCATCACCAAACCAGTGACTAACAACAGATATGTTACGTCTCCACTAAAATTTTAGGGAGACCACAATTTAAGGAAGAAACATTTCAAGCAAGCATACATATTAACTTTTATTTTAAAAAATATTAAAACCAAACCAGAAATATCCAACCTGAATCAAATTGCTCCTTTTTTTATCTCCAAAGGCTTCAGTTGCTTCTTATTTTTTATCTCCTTCCTTCTCTATTGATTTCCAATCTCTAACTCTATGCATTCAGTATTCTTATCAACCCAATTTTTCTTCTTCCCTCTCCATCCAAGGTCTTTTAAAATTTAATACCACCCACAACATTGAAGGTGTCCTTATCTACCCATGGTGGTCGATGACAATCGATCCTTTTTAATATAATTTACTATATTTTTATAAAGGGAAGTAGGGGATGAACATTCCCTTCATTTAAGTCTCATAACTTTTAGCCATCCCTCTCCTATAAAATATAGTAAGAACATTCTTTTATAAATGAGATATTTTCCAACTCATTTACTACCATAGATATCTTTTTTAAAAAGTTATTATTTTTCTAAATAAAATATTTCTTTACATAAATAAATTTTAATTAAATAAAGACCTTTTAATTGAAAACATTTATTTAAATAAAACCTTTTATTATTTAAATAAAAACATTTCTTTAAATAAATAAATAAATTATTATTTAAATCAAAATATTTCTTTATATCAAAACCTTTTATTTTTTAAATAAAAAACATTTATTTAAATAAAAACCTTTTATTATTTAAATCAAAACATTTATTTCAATAAAAACCTTTTATTATTTAAATAAAAAAATTAAATAAAAACTTTTTATTATAAAACAGCAGAAAACCAAAAAATAAAAACAATCAAGTACATTAAACAAGGTGGGAGCATCTATCTCAGTCGAAGAATTTACAATGGCTTCTAGGCTACCAACTTTGGTTCTAAGTGGTTGTCTAGTTGATGAATATCCCTAAAGCAATTATGCATGCCTATACGAGGGTAGTTATGCATGTTACCCTGAAGTGTCTTAAATCATCACTTTCCTTTTCAAGTACCTCATACTTGGTGGTTTATTCTACCTCTTACACCCATGGATATACCTACTATTGCACAATGCAATTAAACTAAGCATCCATTAGTCATTCATAAATACATAGTTTATTAGTCAAAATATCCTTCCATGGCGGAGTATGACAGTATACATGAAACTTCAACTATCAATTATTTAAAGGCTATGTATGCATCAACTATTTAAAGGCTATCAACTATTTAAAGATATGTATGCATGAAAATTCAACTATCAACTATTATACTATTTAAAAAAGCTATAACTATAATATACTATTTAAATAAGTTCTAATAAATATAAGCTATAACTATTATACTACTAAAAACTATTATACTATTTTTTTTATTGGTGAAAAGGGGTTTTGAAAGGGTCCCGTAACCTTTTACAACAGCCAAGACATTACCAAAAGCTCCAAAGAGACAAAAAACCACAAGGAAGACAATCCTGGCTGGGACGCCTAGGAGAATCCTGCTATCACCCTAGAGAAACTACTACCAAGGCACAAAATCATCCTTGGGTCCCACACAAGGGAGGGCCTAAACGCCAGAAAGGGCCCGGATAGGGGCAACAACAACCAACTAGAAAACCGCCCATGCAGGGGCATGGCCTGAGGGCCAAAAAACAAAAAAAGCCCACATAGGGGTAGACCATGAAACCAAAGACACCCACACCAGAGCAAAAATAGCAAAACCACTAAGGGGAGACCCCCACGATCGAGAAACCACCTACAGATCAGATTAAACATTTGGTCCCTGACCATTACCCATAGGGCTCTCTCCAACCAAGCTTTTGAATTCCTCAAGGACTTCATACTGATCCTTGTATTCCTCGAGGAGGGAGTCCGCCTGAACCAGGAGGGAAGTGATGGTCTTGGCCACCCAACCAAGAGCTTTAAGGAGATCCTGGATCTCCTGGATGTGCCCATGATCAGAAAGGTTTAGATACTGCATCACTCGAGAAGCCATAAAGGGAGCCTGAGAAGAGGTCCCCTCATTGTGGATTGTTCTCCTCGTCGACTTGTCTTTCTTGGCCTGGAAGGACAGAGAATCATTTGAAACATCGTCGATGATGAGCGGGGCCTTCCATTTGCTACACCCCACCTTGGCCCGAAGGGGGTAACACTAGGGTTCATATTTTTGGGAACCTGGGGTGTCGTCCTCCTGGTAATTAGAGCTCGGAGTGCAATTGGGAGGAGGGGTGACTAGGACATCTCCCCCAACCTCACCTCCAATGTTAGCAGGTCCTCTGGCAATGAGAGCGGGCTCGGAAGGCATAATCGCCCTACGGTTCTGCTCCGCAACCACGAAGTTTAATAGAACAAGGTGGAGGTCCTAGTGGAGGGGGGAGGAGGAGATTCCCCTCTTCACATTCAGGATGGACCTCTCCATAGACCGAAACATATACTTGGGGATGTTAATTGACTTTTTTCCCCGAAGGTGGTTCAAGAATGTGAGATGAAAGTTGCGAAGAACAACGTTCGGGTTGTCAAGGGTGAAATACTGCAACACCATCACCATAACCGTGTCCCATGGTTTCAGCAAAGTTTCCCTCACTATGCCACATTTTTCTTTGTCGAGGGACTCCCCTTTGTCCCTGAATAGGGCCAATTCTCCTTGGAGGGAATGTTTTTCATGGTTGATGATTTCCTCATCATTGGGGAGGCCAATGACTTCTGCTAGTAAGTCCACCGTGATAGTGAAGCCCATCCCTCTAAGGATGACATGTCCTCCATTCCAAGAGCGAATGAAATCCATGGACAAATCCTGATATGATCTCGCTAAAAAGCTACAAAAAATTGAGGAGACCATGGTCTCTGAAAATATCTTCAACTAGGGGAGTAAGCTGAAGGGAAGCTGGTTCAATTTCGGCCATGGCAGGAAGAAATTTTAGAGGCAACAGATAGAAATCGAGGGGGTGGTGACAATGAGAAAATGGAAGGGTGATGGGGGTGGAAATAAAGCTACAGGAAGACTCCAAAAAAATCCACCACCCAAGGTGGCTCGTGCTCCATGTCAACCAAATCGAATGAAAACCAAGGGACACGGGTGAAATGGCACACCAAACAAGGGGGAGGGCCAGGTGGAGGGGAGTGGAGGTGGCACCAAGTCCGACTAAAAGGGCGGGCTAGTACAAGATAAGATGGAGGGGATGAACATCCTCGTTGGACAGGAAGACGTGGTAGAGGCACTTGATGGGGGTGACAAAAATGATAGCCAAGGGGATGCTAAAAACAAGGGGGAAAAACAAGAATGGAAACATGTGAGCAGGTCAAAGCTAAAAAAGCACCTTGCCCAAAAACCACTGAAGGGGCAGTGAAAAGTTAGCAAGGATCGATTGAAAATGAGGAAATGAATGGGACACCCATCGAGCATTGGGACTACGATGGTGACTAAAATGAGAACACGGGTGGGGGAGGCAAACATTCCCAAGGTTTGGGCACCCCTACCAAAGTTGGACAAAGGGGTGATGCGGTTCTCAAGGCTTACACTTCTGATGATGATGTCCTCCCGGTTCCATGTGAAAGAGGACTGATGAGTGTGCCACCAAGGGGTGGAATTGGTGGGCCATATTGATAGTTGGCTGGCCTTGAGAAGCCTTATGGTCTTCCAATGATTGGAGGGGTCCACCTAGGGGAGGCTGATTTGAAAAAATCCCAAACGTGAGAGATGACCAAAATCAGATCTCACGGTGCAAAGATGAAGACTTGCCACATTGGCTCTGGGCTGACCAATCAATATGCTCAGGTGGTGGTAGGCTTGAAACCGAAGGAGTTGGTTTCTGATCTTGGCCCACTTTGAATCATTGGACGATGACATCAGCAACATTGGCATCGATGAGCATCTGGGGGAAGGAATATTTCCACACAGTGAGGCCAGGCTCTGAGATTCCTATATTGGCTAAATGATCAGTTGCATGATTTCCTTCCCTGTAGGTATGGGTCAGCCTTATGCTTGAGAAGGAGAGCATCAGATGATTGACTTATGTGATCATATTGGAGATGTTCCACGAAGCGAGGGAAGTTTCGGAGGTAAGGCAGGTGATGATGTTTTTGGAATCACCTTCCACCACGACATTGGGAACCTACAAGATGTGAATAAGGATAACACCTTGGTAGAGAGCCCTAGCTTCGACAAAGTGACTGGAGTTGAGCCCCAGATTATTGGCATAGGCTAGGATGATATTTCCCTTATGATCCCAAATGATACCTCCCGCACCAACTGCTCCTGGATTTCCTTTGGTTGCACCATAAAAATTTAGTTTGAGGAAGTCATGGGGGAGGAGTCCACCTGACAAGGGAGCGATTAGCTTTGGGAGAGACCTGCTTGTGAATACCTTCGAGGATTATGAGAAAGGAAGCCATGAGATCTTCACAGCATGGTTCAGGATCACTCTTGCCCTGGGTGATGGACACATTTTTAGTGGTAGCAGCTAAAATTTTGGAGAGGACATACTTCTCATTGTGGGTAGAATCTTGGAAGGCACGGGCATTGCACTCATGCCAGACCTCCCATAGGAAGTGGGGGAGGTAGAAGGACCATAAAGTTTTCAAATGGTGGCCTCTGAATGGATTCGACCACTGAACACAAAGATCACTAAGCTAGAAGGGCGGGACCTAGGAGATACCAATCGAGGAGAACAGGGAAGAAAGAATGGATTGGGAGAAGGGGCAGGAAATGAAGATGTGTTGGGTAGACTCACAATCCGAGAGGCACAGGTAGCAATGGTTGGGGAGGGATAGGCCACGATGATGGAGGTTTGGGATGGTGAGGATCTTATCCTAGACAACAATCCAAAGGAAGAAGTTGACCTTAGGGATAAGGTGGGGCTTCCAGATGAGCTTGGAGGGAAACCAGGAAGGACCAGGGTTCTCAGAGAGGGCATAGGCTGATTTGACAGAGAAAAGGCCTGAAGAGGTGGGAGCCCAGAGGATGGAATCTTCCTTCAAGGAGGAGGGGATGACACAAAGGTAGAGAAGGTTGGAGAGTTCGATAGAGGTAAGCTTTTGCTCAGCAGAGAGGACATCAACCAGAAAGGGTTTCCAAGAGAGGCTCTCTAGGAGGAAGAAATTACACACCTTTGGCCCAAACAAGGCATCGATCACCGGTCTGAGACAAACAAGATTCTCACAGTTCTATAGTGGATAGTTGCCCAGCTAGAGGTCATCCCAAAAGTTAATCTTGGCACTATTTCCTAGCTTCCATCTGATGCCCTTCTAAAGGATATGCTTAGTCTTGAGGATTGAATTCCAAACCGTAGATCCACGAATGGGGCTAGGATCATCCAAAAAGTTTTGGTTGTGCCAGAGGTATTTTTCCTTGATGATGGAAACCCATAAAGAGTTTTCGTTGGTGAGGATCCACCAGCCTTGCTTGGCAATGAGAGCCAGGTTCATATTGCAGATCTTCCAGATCCTGATGCCACCATACTCCTTCCCAAAGCAGACCTGATTCCAAGCTACCAAGTGAATCCATTACTTGTTCTCTGATCCTGACCAAAGAAAATTTCTTTGTAGTTGCTCAATGTAATTGCAAATTTTAGTAGGGATTTGAAAGACAAAAAGGAAGAATATGGGGATGCTCTGAAGGGTAGCTTTGACTAAGGTGGCTTTGCTTGCTTGACTGAGGAGGCTTCCTTTCTAGTTGGCCAACTTTTTTATGGATGCGCTCAATGATAGGGTTCCATAAGGATTTTCTAGAATGGCCTTCGAAAAGAGGGAACCCCAGGTATGTGGTAGGGAAGGTGTCAATGGAGCATCCAAGGATGGCAGCAATGCGGGCTTGGCGCCTCGCCGGAGTATTGATGAAGTAGATCTTACTCTTGTTAAAATTCACCTTTTGACCCATCGTAGCCTTGAAGGAGTGGAGGATGGATTTGATGCACTGTGCTTGGGGAACCGAGGCACGAGTAGCCAGAATGGTGTCATCGACAAACTGCTGATGGGAGACGGCCTGGAGAGAGGAAGCAGGTTTGATGCCAGAGATGGACCCTTCAAGGTAAGCATGGGTAAGAGCCCTCCCAAGAGCTTCAACAACAATGATGAATAAGAAAGGGGAGATGGGGTCTCCTTGCCTGAGGCCTTTGAAGTTCTTGAAGTAACCTACTGGGGATCCATTGACCAAGATAAAAAAATTGGTCGAGGTAACATAGCCTTTGATCAGATCGATCCAGTCTGGATGGAAACCAAATATGTGGAGTACCACAAACAAGAAATCCTAGGAGACTCTATCGAAGGCTTTGTTCATATCGAGCTTTAGGAGGAAGCCCACTTGGCCACTCGAGGAGATGGAATGGATGAGCTCATGGATGATGATAATGTTGTCAGTGATCTGCCTACCGTGGATAGAGTTGCCTTGATTTGGGGTAATGATGCAAGGAAGGATGAGCTTGAGCCTAGTAGCTAGGGCCTTGGTGAGGATCTTATACAGGACATTGCATAGGCTTATGGGGCAGAAGTCGGAGAGGGTGTGGGCCTGGTTAACTTTGGGGATGAGAGCTAAGAAGGTGGAGTTGATGTCCCCTGGGATCTCCTTATCTTTTTGCATTTTTTGGATGGTCGAGACCACGTTTGGGCCTAGGATGTCCCAGAAGTGCTAGAAAAAAATGGGGGGAAGCCATCCAGAGCCTGGAGCTTTCCCTCCTTGCATAGAAAAATAGTAGACCTAATTTCTTCAATAGAGAGGGTTTTAAGTAAAATTTGGTTTTGGTCGACGGTGACTAACCTAGGGATGTTCCGGAGGAGGTCCTCAGAGGTTTGGTGGTCATAGCTAGGAGAGGGGCCGAGTAGCTCCTCAAAGAAGAGAACTGCCTTGGATCTGATTTCTTGAATGTCCAAGACTACCTGGCCATCCTGCTGAACTAGTTCCTTGATCTTGTTGCTTCCCCTGTGTCTCACTGCTGTGGCATGGAAAAACTTGGTGTTCGAATCACCTTCTTTGAGCCATGTTACCCTAGAATTTTGTTTCCAAAAGACTTCTTCGCTTCTGAGAATGTTGTGATAGTCAGAGAGGAGGATTATTTCAGAGTCTTGAAGAGCGGGGTCAGGATCACCATCCTGAAGAGTGATTTCGATATCTCAAAGCTGGGACTGGATTTGTTGTTTCTTATGAAAAATATTCTCAAAAACTTCTTTGTTCTAGCATTTCAGATTGTATTTTACATGACGTAGTTTGTTGCTCACCTGAGAAATTTTGGATCCATGGAAGGGGCGGGCCCACCATTGGGAGATTAAGGATCTGATATTTGGATCGTGGAGCCACATGGATTCGAATATGAAGGGAGATTTGAAAGAGGAGGCATGAGGATGACAATCCAGCAAGAGGGGGTTGTGGTCGGATCCAATCCTGGGTAGAGAGCGCATAGTTGCATCACCAAATTTTGGGATGGCATTGGTGAAAATGAGGACACGATCAAGGCGCATCTGGATCAGCTGGTCACCCTTCCTATGGTTGCTCCAAGTGAATTTTGGCCCTCTAAGACTGATATCCATCAGTTCATTGTTGTCTATGAAGTTTGTGAAGCGTTCATAGAATCTCTCGATTATTGGAGACCCTCCTTTCTTGTCAAAAGGGAAGAGGGGGGAGTTGAAGTCTCCAGCCAACATCCAAGCTTCTGAAGAAAATACGTCCCTTAACTGGCTAAGAGAGTTCCATAATAAGTTCCTCCGAGAAGGAGCATTCAGGGCATAAACATTTGATAGGACCCATCTAAACCCATCATCTTTGTTGAAGAACAAAATGTTAATATAGCTCTCAATCGTAGACAACACTGTCCCGTCGACCTTGGTTGGATCCCATAAACACAATAGGCCCCCTGAAGCTCCATTGGCTGAACTGAAGCAGGAGGCAGAGTCTTTCCAAATGTAATTTGAAATGCAAGAAACATCCTGAGAATCAAGCTTGGTTTCTTGGAGAAGAAGAATGGTGGGTCTATGTTCTCTCCTCATGGACTTTACTAAGCGTTGCTTATTTCATCCATTGAGGCCTCTCACGTTCCATGAGAGGATCTTCATTTGGAAACTCTTGACGATGTGCGCTTCCCTCTCCCGAGTGGGGGGAAGGTTGTTTCTATTCTATTCTTGGGTCTCTGAAAGTCGAGAGGACCCTCTAAGAGTGATTTGGGTGCCATTTGCGACTTCATCTGAGGCTTCCCTATTTCTAATGTCCTGCATCGAGGGGCGACCCCTCTTTTTAACTAAACCCACATCCGCCATTGGTTTCCTCAAGGAGCAGGAGGGGGGAGGACTGGGGGGAGGCATTAGGGGAGGGGGGACTTCTCGGGGATGTCGAGGCTCTTAGGGGGGAGGGAGGGGAGGGTGGCAGGTGTAGCGGGAAGTTGAAGGTCTAGTTCAGAGGGATCAGAGGGAGGGTCATCGGATGATAGGGGGAGAAGTGGTTAGACACCGAGATAGATGGGTTGTAGGGGGAAAGGGCCCGATTGGGGGGTTCCAAAGGATCCATCTCCCTACAGGGGTTTCAAGAGGGGAGATAGGAGGGTTGGGGTTGGGATCGGGGCTAGGGGGTGATCGATTTTGGGAAGACGATGATTCTTTCGGGAGGAGATGGTTGGGGGCTTGGAAGGGCACTAGGAGTTAAGATGACCTTGTTTGGAACACAGGCTGCAAAAAGTAGGTTTGTTTTCGTATTCAATAACTTGAGAAAAAGTACAGACCTTGGAGATGAGGTTGATAGAGGATGGAAGGTCTGCATCCAAGTTGGCATTGATGCACATGCGAGCCTGGGTCATCCGAGTCCTGGAGCGTGTTGGAGGATCGAAGGAGATCAGTTCCCCAATGCTTCTTGCTATGCCGTAGAGAATGTCTTCATGCCAAAATTGGACCAGAAGGCCAGGAAGGTGGATCCAAATCGGAGCAAAGTTAATGCTCTGGGTAGCAGGGTCGAAATCCACCCCCCACTTCTGAAGGAAAAGGCCTCTCCGACCAAAAAACTAGGGCCCGCTAGTGAGAATCCATCGAGAATCTGCAGGATTGTTTAGTCGGATTAGGAAAAATCCTCTAGGGAGGGCTACTAGCTCCATGGATCTGACCGGGTGCCAGGAGGTGTTGGCCCATTTGCGGATGGACTCCATGTTAGGTCGGGATCCAAGGAATTTTTCGATCAACGAGTTGGAGTTTTGATCGATCATGTTGGTCATGATTTCGTAGGGGATCTTGAGGTTGTCGTTGGAAGGGAGCAACTCGATCCTGGGCCCTATCTTCGGATTAGGGTTTTGGTTTACTATCTCTACAAAGGATCATGAGGGGTTTTGTAGTTCACCTACCACTCCCGAGGCTCCCTCTTCTAGACCAGAAGGTCCATAGGTCTGTGGTTCTAGATCAGATTTTAACCCCTAGAATTGAGATCCAGTGGTGGTCAAAATTATTGGTCTTGGATCCTTTGCTTGGACTGTGAAGATGTCTTCCCAGTTTATTTGAGTGGTATGAGCAGGATGGATTCCTCTCTACAATGTGGCATGACCTGTCCTTACCCAAATTATTCAATAAGACCCAACTTCTTCTTGTATTGTTATTGCCCTTGCTGATGTATTTAGGATTGTCTTTACTACCTCCTTTAGGTTCATTGGTGTTGGGGTTCTTATTTTTATCCGTTGTTGCTCCTGCTTTCTTTCCATTCGATGTTGCTCCTACTACCCTTTCATATGCTACACCTACTTTCTTTTCGCTCACTTGAACGAAATATTTTTCGCTCACTTGCTCCTCCATTTCGTTCATTATAATGTTGATCTAACTATTATACTATTTAAAAAATTATAAGAAACTTCTAGTTGGAAACTTAATAAAGGATAATTCACTAATATAATTTAACAAAAATGTCAATTAGATCTAAAAATAACATTATTGATAATGGGTAATGTTTCTTAACTATTAATGAGGTTATGTTTTGAATAGATCTAAAAATAACATTATTGGTAATTGGTAATGTTTATTAACTATAAATAAGGTCATATTTTGAAAATTTTGAAAATTATTATTGAGGCCATTCTTTAAATTTTTTGAAAATAACGTTAATACCTTTCCAAAAGAGAAGTAAATACAAATTTATCCAAGTTCAACTAAGAAGTATTTAAAGATAAAATTCTTCTCATGTATATAAAACTTCAAAGTATTTAGAGGGGCCTCTCCCCTCTCCATTTTATCATTTTTCCCTAATGCAAGATCCATTCTATTTTAAAAGAGAGAGGTATCAACTATTTAAAACTATGTATGCATGAAACTTCAACTATCAAGTATTTAAAGGCTATAATTATTTAAATATTTAAAGCTATGTATACATGAAACTTCAACTAATAATTATTATAATAAAGAAACTTGTTAGAAGCTATAACTATTATACTATATAAAAAAATTATAAAAAATAAGCATGAAACTTTAACTAAGCTATAAATATTATAGCTATTAAAAAGAAGCTATAACTATTATAGTATTTTAAAAAGTTATAAAAAATATAATTATAATAAATATGGATGAAACTTTAGTATTAACAACAATTATACTAGTTAATAGTTATAAGAAATTTCTAGTTGAAAAAATAGTTAATAGTTATAAGAAATTTCTAGTTGAAAAAATAGTTAATAGTTATAAGAAATTTCTAATTGAAAAAATATAGAAACTTAATATTTAATAGAGGATAATTCACAATTATAATTCAACAAAAATAATGATTGAATCCAAAAATAATATTATTGGTAATGTTTATTAACTATTAATAAGGCTATCTTAAATAATATTATTGGTAATGTTTATTAACTATTATTGAGATTATCTTAATGAGATAATCTTTTAAAAATTTTAAAAATTTGAAGATCTTTGTAGAGAGAAATCATTGTTGATAATCATCAACAATTTGAAAATTTAAAATTTTGAAAATATAAATAAGAGCATCTATGAAAGAGATAATTCAATTATTTATTATACAGAAAGAGACCATTATAGAAAAAAATATAATTCAATTATTTATTATAGAAAAAGAGACCATTATAGAAAAAAATCTAATGATGTAACTATCAATGAAAGGAAAATCATTATTAATTTTTATAGAGAAAGAGATCGTTATTGGTGATGTAATTATCAATGAAAGTATCTTTGGAAATTTTTGAAAATGTGATTATTTAAGTGTAAAGAAAGAAATCATTATTAATTATTATAGAGAAAGAGATCATTTTAGATAAAAAATCATTATAGGTGTTGTAATTATTAATGGCAGTATTTTTTAAAAATTTTAAAAATGAATGTGTTGAGTAGTAAATAGCCAATAACTATAACTATTTTAATATTCATATGACGAAACTCAAATTTGAGTAGTGAGTTGAGTGAGATTTAACTTTTTAATAAAAATAATGATTCTATTTTAATATTCATATGATGAAGCTCAAATTTAAGTAGTCAATTTAATAGAAATGATTATAAAGAATTGATTACGAAGAATATATTCAATTATAAAATATCTTTTAACCAATAAAACTCAAATAAAAATTCTCTAATCTATGTCCTCATCTTTTTCTCCACTATTTTATCTTACTATTGACTTAAAAATAAATCTTACTATTGACTTAAAAATAAATAAATATGTCAATCTTGTCTTATCTTTTCTCCCAGTATGTACTATTGACTTAAAAAAAAACTAAATAACAAAACTAAATAAGTCAATCTAAGTCAATCTTGTCTTATCTTTTCACTATTGACTTAAAGACAAAACTAAATAAATAACTCAATCTTGTCTTTGGTATTTTCTCTTGCTATTGCATCAGAAGACAATTATTTGGATAATATATAATATAATCCCATCCTCTTATATTTTCTCTTACTATTGACCTAAAAACAAATAAAAAATATATATATATATATATTTCCCTACTATTTTCTCTTCCTATTGAATTAAAAACAAACAAAACAAAAAAACTTTTTCTTAAATTTTCCCTTGTATTTTCTCTAGCTATTGGAACAAAAGGCAATTGTTTGGATAATATTTAATCCAAAATAAGTTTTTCCTACTAGATTCAACGAAGATTCCCTTCCTATCCAATCCTATAAGCTGAAAATGATTATTTGTCTGATTTTTTTATTTTATATTTATTGAATTTTAATTAATTAGTGTATAGATTAATGTTTTTCTCTACTACTTTATATCCAATAGAAGTTTCCACAATTTTCTTTAAATTCCATCCCTCAAAAAATTGTGGATAAAATGAATTAAAAGATAAGCCAAATTGTGTGGATAAAATGAATTAAAAGATAAGCCTTTTATGTAAGGAATTAAAAGCTAAGCCACATCATTTTTTAAGTCAATATGGTAAAAAAAATTATTATTCCCACCCCTACTGCGCCAACCTGTTTCACCTAGTTGTAAAAAAAACATATGATTCTTTTGAATTATAGATTGCATAGATGATATGACAACAGTCATGGAATGTTTCTCATCTTATTTGTTTTGATCTTATTTGTTTTAATTTAGAAGAGTCTTCCCATAAATGTTAAATGCATGCTTTATTCACAGTATCACTTCAGACAACAAAACAGTTTATAGTTTTCTGAAACTCTAAAAAACTGTGTAAAGAAAACTAAAGCAGTTTAAAGTTTTCTGAATAACGTTAACACGGTCTGTAGCAGTAGCACTTTCGATTGACAGAGTGGAGATCGTAGCTTCCAGTGGGAAATCCCTCCCTCTTACACACGCTTTTGCAGTTGGTATGACTAAAGGAATACCCCTTGAACATGTGGCTCTGGCTCTTGCACATTCTCACTTTACGTCCCTCCGCCATCTCTGTAAAAATGTCCATAACTATAGTTATTTGGAGTTTGATATCTTTAGATGTTAAATATTTAAATATATACTGAAAAGTATTATTAAAAAAATTAGAAAAGAATAAGGTAAAACTACCGTAGTTGATATAAACCAACAATATCACAAACAAGATACACAGACTTGCTCTCCTTCCTTTCTCGGCCATTATTTCTTTATGTAGAAAACCCTTACAGATAAACCAACCCTAACAGAAACCAGTAGAGGGTAGAGGAGCTGTAGATTACAGAGCAATTATAGTGCCCTGATTTTATAGAAATTCACAGGGTAGAGGACAATATTTTATTTTAGTTGTATTGGTTTAGTCTTTGCATGAATCCACGTGTAGAGAGAATACCTGCAATCAATGTAAAGGGATGGCACCTGCCATAGTAGAGATAAAGTTGAAGTGGGTGCAAATTACTCCAAAACACCTGTGTTGAGGAAATTTTATGGAAAATACATGTTTGGCATTTTAGGGAGGAGTGAGAACATATTTGGCGTTTGTATGACGTTGTTTGGGTAAGTTCTTTACAACTTTGAAGTATCAATAACACTGTAAGAGAATAAAGGGAAGACGTACATATTATGGAAAAAGAAATGAGAAGACATGGCAAAGTGGTTTTATTGGTGGTTTCTAGATGGCAGAGATGTTCCCTAATTTAAATTGATTCAATGGGATAGAAATGTTCATATATTATGCTATGATCAGAGAGTGATATATTAACAAACAATTTGATAGAATTTTAAGATTGGAACTCAAACATATTTTAAGATTGAAATTTTGGATTCCCGAAAAGTTAAAAAAATTAATCATTTAATTAACAATTAATGTTATTTATCATATTTGAATTTTAATTTATGTATTAGGTTTGAACTTTAGTTTAAGATGCAAAGTTCTCCACTTTCAACTAGTTCATCTAAACTGTTACATCATGATCCTAGTGATATAACAACTTGAAAAGTATATATAAAGCTAAGAATGAAACCTTTGTGTCTTCAAGGAATTTAAAACTCTTCACCTATCATATTTAAATGTCATAACTAGTAACTAATGTTGTTTGATATAAATGTTAAGTTCACCTATCATATTTAAATTTTGGTTTAAGGTTTAAAACTCTTCACTTTAAACCATTTCATATAAACCCACTAACAAAGAGGTTCATCTCTAGAATTTGAATCATGATCCATAGTTTGAAATTTAACATTTACAACTAAGTGTCCTAGACCCATGCACCTTTAAGAATATTATCTTATTATTATATATATATAGATGTAATTAACCGTGAGGGTTTTAAGAGGCTCCCACAACCAAGACTCTCTGAGGAGAGCAGAAAACTAGACGCCTCCAAGGACACAACGAAAACCAACAGAAACTATGGAGTGACAGACCACCCATAACCAAAAAAACTCAACTTACCAAAGCAATAAATAAAAATCACAAAATGTGATCTACCCCTTGGTGAATATGACCACACCAAAAAAGGACTTACAACACCAAAGAAAAATTATTCTTGGGCATTCAGATGAACAACTAAACTTTCCAAAAAGCCTTTCATCTTGATATTTACATCTTCCAGGAATTCGGTAGCCATTTTTAGCTTGCCCAGCACCCATTTTTAGCTTGCCCAGCACCGATACCTGTTTCTCCAAAATAAAATTGATTTGGACTGCCATAGAGGGGTTCAAGGACACATCCATCTTTCCCATAAACTCCTCCACCCATCGCTCCTCCTACACAACCTTAGTTGAAGCTAACAGAACAAATACACTCTGATCCAGTTTTACTGATGTTTTTGATATTCTCAAGGATCAGTGTCTCTTGCTTCCCCTTACTCCCCTTGAGGTAATAGATAGGCCCACAGAATTCTAGAGCTCCGTACAAGGAGTCAGACTTCTCGAGCTCCTAAACCCAATATAATTCACCAACTCCATCACCCACAGAAGAATCCGTGTGATCTCTTGCATTCTTCTTCACTCGAGACCCTGACCAAAACTCTAAAAGTAGACAGAACTTCAAACGCGAAGAGAGAGGAATTGGGGGTGGGATTATCCAGGGGAGCAAGGAATTGGACTCCACAAAATTGGTTCTCTGCCAACTCCATGCCAAATCTTGCTATAATATTTTAGGAAGATTTTTTATTTTTATTTTTAAAAGTGCTATGTGTTTTTGTTGAAAACCACTATCAAGGAAATATTAATAATATGTATTATTAAGTCTATTTAATTTTTTTTTACTTTTATTGTAATTTTTTATTTTTGTATAATTGATTATATAGTATTGAGACAAGTTTCACTAGAATTTAACTAGTTGAATTTATATCATTTAGTTTTATTTATATTTTTTTAATTAAAGATTTTTCAATCAAAACTATTTTTATTTTTAGTTATTTTCTAAAAGGTATTTATTTTCAATTAAAATCATTTTTATTAAGGTAGAAATTTTTGTCAACTACTCTAAACATCATGAGCTAATGTTAGGTTTGAATCAATCAATTCATCTAAACCCACTAGCAAAAACTTTGAGGTTCACCCCTAGAATTTGAATCTTTATCCATAGTTTAAAATTCAAAATTTACAACTAAATGTCTTAGACCAATGCACATATAACAACATTATATTGCTATAATATTTTAGCAAGAAACTATTTTTATTTTTTAACAAGTTCTATGTGTTTTTGTTGAAAACCACTATCATGGAAATATTAATAATATGTATTATTAAGTCCATTTTATTTTATTTAAATTTTTTATTGTCTTTTTTTATTTTTTATAATTGATTATATAGTATTTATGAGGGTGACACTCATGTGTTGTACTTCATACTCCCCACCCCCATTTATAAAAAATAAAAAAAGACACTAAAAAATTTAAATAAAATAAAATGGACTTAATAATACATATTATTAATAGTATTGATTATATAGTATTGATGAGGATGGCACTTGTGTGTTGTACTTCATACTCCCCACCCCCAAGTGTTGTACTTCACACTTGTGTGTTGTACTTCATACTCCCCACCCCCACCCTCAACTCCCCACCCCCAAGTGTTGTACTTCACACTTGTGTGTTGTACTTCATACTCCCCACCCCCACCCTCAAATGAGGGTGGCGCTTGTGTCTTTGTACTTCATACTCCCCACTCCCAAGTGTTGTACTTCATACTCCCCACCCCCACCCTCCTGCCTTACCGCTTGGCCACGCCCCATTCCATTTGATACTCATTCATCATAATAACCCCTTTTGATCATTATGTCAATCTATAGAGATTCCAGATTTGTTCTTTTGATCTTGCCCATTCGGTCTAGAAAAACTGGAGAGATCATTTGATATATATTCTTGAGAGAATCGGACATACACTATAGGATAGGGGGAACGGAAAAAGAAACAAGAATAACCATTCATTGGTCATTCTCTAGCAGATCGGGTAAAATATTGTATGAAGGAATGATCCTTTCTAACCCAAAGACTAAAAGTCTAATCTTGCCAAAAGCTTCGATTGATTGGCAAAAGACTTTTGGATGGGGCTTTACATCATTTTTATTCATTGGAGAATCAAAATGCCAGTTATGCTCAATATTTGTCTAGACGGTGCCGCCTTTCATTTGAATACTCCCTTTTTTGCTAAATTACCCGAAGCTTATGCAATTTTCGATCCAATTGTTGATGTAATGCCAGTTATCCCTGTGTTCTTTTTTCTCTTAGCCTTTGCTTGGCAAGCTGCTGTAAGTTTTCGATAATTAAAAAAAATTGTCTTGATTCCCTTTTTGTAAAAAAAAAAAATTCACTTGATCCAGAACCAATTATGTAATGGTGCAAGAGTTTTATTCTATTTTTATTCTATATATATCTATATATATCTATATAGATATATATAGAATAGTCCCTGTAATTAACCCAATTTTGTTTTGTATGACTCTTTTCCCTTGTTCTGCTTATTTTGTGGGGCATAAATTCCGTTCTGGGTTCCTCCGACAATACCAGATAAAAATGCCCCCAGGTTCCTTTTTAATTCATCTTAGTCAATTCCGACTCCATCACAGGTTGACTTCGGGCTATTAGGTATTGATACGAATGACATATTCCCATCAATAGAAGTTATATAAATATTCGTTAGATTTATATAAAGAACGAGTATAGGGGGTGGTAATTTTCTATGTATTCCATTTTATTTACCTCTTTCAAACACTTGGTATACATGTTTCTACTTTTTGTAGAAAATGCCAAATTGTTGATTGTGATGGTCCTAAACTTACTTGGAAACCTATTAGTTGAACTAGGATGGGGGGTTTGAGTCCCTATTTGAGGGTGGGGGTGCACTTGTGTGTTGTACTTCATACTCCCCACCCCCACCCTCAAATGAGGGTGGCACTTGTGTGCTGTACTTCATACTCCCCACCCCCACCCTCAGGGTGGGGGTGGGGAGTATGAAGTACAACACACAAGTGCCATCCTCATTTGAGGGTGGGGGTGGGGAGTATGAAGTACATCACATAAGTGCAACCCTCATTTGACGGTGTATGAAGTACAGCACACAAGTTCCACCCTCATTTGAGGGTGGGGGTGGGGATTATGAAGTACATCACATAAGTGCAACCCTCATTTGAGGGTGTATGAAGTACAGCACACAAGTGCTACCCTCATTTGAGGGTGGGGGTGGGGATTATGAAGTATAGCACACAAGTGCACCCTCAAATGAGGGTGGGGGTGGGGATTATGAAGTACAACACACAAGTGCCACCCTCATTTGAGGGTGGGGGTGGAGAGTATGAAGTAAATCACATGAGGGTGGGGGTGGGGAGTATGAAGTACATCACACAATTTCCACCCTCATTTGAGGGTGGGGGTGGGGAGTATGAAGTACAACACACAAGTGCCACCCACATTTGAGGGTGGAGGTGGGGAGTATGAAGTACGACACACAAGTGCACCCTCAAATGAGGGTGGGGATGGGGAGTATGAAGTACAGCACACAAGTGCCACCCTCATTTGAGGGTGGGGGTAGGGAGTACTTTGAGGGTGGGGGTGGGGAGTATGAAGTACATCACACAAGTTCCACCCTCATTTGAGGGTGGGGGTGGGGAGTATGAAGTACAGCACACAAGTGCAACACTCATTTGAGGGTGGGGGTGGGGAGTATGAAAAATTAGGGTGGGGGTGGGGAGTATGATGTACAACACACAAGTGTTGCACTTGTGTGTTGTACTTCATACTCCCCACCCCCACCCTCAAATGAGGGTGGCACTTGTGTGTTGTACTTCATACTCCCCACCCCCACCCTCAAATGAGGGTGGCACTTGTGTGCTGTACTTCATACTCCCCACCCCTTGCACTTGTGTGATGTACTTCATACTCCCCACCCCCACCCTCAAATGAGGGTGGCACTTGTGTGTTGTACTTCATACTCCCCACCCCCACCCTCAAATGAGGGTGGCACTTGTGTGTTGTACTTCATACTCCCCACCCCCACCCTCAAATGAGGGTGGCACTTGTGTTCTATACTTCATACTCCCCACACCCACCCTCAAATGAGGGTGGCACTTGTGTGTTGTACTTCATACTCCCCACCCCCACCCTCAAATGAGGGTGTCACTTGTGTGATGTACTTCATACTTCCCACCCTAAATGAGGGTGGGGGTGGGGAGTATGAAGTACAACACACAAGTGCAACACTTGTGTGTTGTACTTCATACTCCCCACCCTCATTAATGCAACACTTGTGTGTTGAATTAAAAAAGATAAATAAAACTAAATGATATAAATTCAACTAGTTAAATTTGAGTGAAACTTCCCACCCTCACCCTCAAATGAGGGTGGGAAGTTTCACTCAAATTTAACTAGTTGAATTTATATCATTTAGTTTTATTTATCTTTTTTAATTCAACACACAAGTGTTGCATTAATGAGGGTGGGGAGTATGAAGTACAATACACAAGTGTTGCACTTGTGTGTTGTACTTCATACTCCCCACCCCCACCCTCAAATGAGGGTGGCACTTGTGTGTTGTACTTCATACTCCCCACCCCCACCCTCAAATGAGGGTGGCACTTGTGTGTTGTACTTCATACTCCCCACCCCTTGCACTTGTGTGTTGTACTTCATACTCCTCACCCCCGTTGCACTTGTGTGTTGTACTTCATACTCCCCACCTCCACCCTCAAATGAGGGTGGCACTTGTGTGTTGTACTTCATACTCCCCACCCCCACCCTCAAATGAGGGTGGCACTTGTGTGTTGTACTTCATACTCCCCACCCCTTGCACTTGTGTGTTGTACTTCATACTCCCCACCCCCACCCTCAAATGAGGGTGGCACTTGTGTGTTGTACTTCATACTCCCCACCCCCACCCTCAAATGAGGGTGGCACTTGTGTGTTGTACTTCATACTCCCCACCCCCACCCTCAAATGAGGGTGGCACTTGTGTGCTATACTTCATACTACCCACCCCCACCCTCAAATGAGGGTGGCACTTGTGTGTTGTACTTCATACTCCCCACACCCACCCTCAAATGAGGGTGGCCCTTGTGTGTTGTACTTCATACTCCCCACCCCCACCCTCAAATGAGGGTGTCACTTGTGTGATGTACTTCATACTCCCCACCCTCACCCTCAAATGAGGGTGGGAAGTTTCACTCAAATTTAACTAGTTGAATTTATATCATTTAGTTTTATTTATCTTTTTTAATTCAATATTTTTTCAATAAATTTTTTTTTATTTTTAGTTATTTTATAAAAGGTATTTATTTTCAGTTAAAATCATTTTTGTTAAGATAGAAATTTTTGTCAACTATTTTCTAAATTTTGAATATAATATCATGAGATTTCTTTCATAAAGAAATAAAAAACAAGTAGAATTATGGGCTCTTGTTATTTGTTTCACAAACATCTAAAGCCTACAAATTTAGGATGGGTGGTGAGAATTCATATGCAAAATTAAAGGAAGGCATCATCATACTCTATGCTCTTAGAGGTAATTCTAATGAGTAATTTCAATGCAAGGGCAACAAGTAACCAAACCAAAATGTTAAATTTTAAGAAGAAAGTCGATAGAAATTCATTATGGCTAGTAAAATAAGAAAACTAGCAATAGACAAGGTGCTTAGAGGATAAAGGGGTTGCTACGTATTTTGATAAAGAACTATTGACCTTACATGACATAAAATATTTGT
This sequence comes from Wollemia nobilis, assembly GCA_028583015.1. Classification (NCBI taxonomy): domain Eukaryota; kingdom Viridiplantae; phylum Streptophyta; class Pinopsida; order Araucariales; family Araucariaceae; genus Wollemia; species Wollemia nobilis. Next base: position 850,316 of record JAQPPZ010016997.1, read on the forward strand.
CATCTATAATGGTTTGAGTAGGTGAAAAAATATAGAAAGTATACATGCAAACCATATAATGGGTAAACATTGTTGTCTATGTCATTTGCTCACAAAGTCTGTTAGATAAGATAATAGAAATAAACATCAAGGAAACTCCAACAAGATGAAAATATAGTCACATCCCAACATGTATATAAAATTATTATAATAGAAAAAAGTTCAACAAATTGAAAAGTGCAACCCAATCAACAATCATCAATGGAGTAAAGGTAAAGGTAAAGTAGATTTTAACATCCTCAAGGCCATAGTCCATATGAGACGATCCTTATGGATGATGTTGTTTACCCAATATATGGTTATCCAAACATACTTTGATGACTAAAGCCTGATGTCCAATCCTACATGCTCTATAATTCAAACATTGGACCTCCTCAAAGTTCCAAAGTCTTCATTGTTAGGCCCATTTAGGCTATAAAATAAACTTGTTTAATTTTCAAAGAAGCAGTAAATAATGATTGTAAAGAGAGGGGAAAAATAAGAGAGCAAAGAACCAAAATCCATGAGTTTAAAAATAAAATTTTAGAGGCATTAAAAGTGTACCAAAAGTCTAAAATTAAGAAGAACAAAAAAGGTAACTTTTTAGAAATTGCATGGTATGATAAATAATGTGAAGCATAAAAGAAAACTTTGAAGAAAATTGAGTAGAGAAATCAAAAACAAAAATTTATACTAACAAATATTAATAGTAAAAAGAGTATTATGTGAGTGTAATACTGTAAGAACTAATTTATTTAAGGAAGAATAACACAAAATTATTTAATAAGGAACCTCAATAGAAAATAATATTATAGGAATATGTAAAATAATTATATTATTGTAATAAATAAGAAGAGGTCCATCACTTAATTATTAAAAAAAAAAAAATTACCCTAAAGGAGTTCAAAGAATATATTCAAGAGCTAGGAATATGTAAGGCTTGTGACATGGATGGACTATAAGCAAAATACTTAAAATGGGGAGTAGAGGACTTAGCACCACACATCAAGAGGATATTCAATAGTATCATTCAACATAGATTTTGGAGGGATTAGATAATAAATCTAACAATACTTCTCTTTAGGAATGGATATTTATACAATCTCTCAAACTACCAAACCATTATTGTTAATACTCTTTGAAAAAATGTTTGGAAGTATGTCTAAGAGTCAAATCACCAAGTGGGTAGAATAAAAAGGAAAGATTGCAAAAATGCAAGTAGATTTTAGAACAAAACACTTGACAATAGACCACACAATTATGTAATGACCTAAACATATAGTCCCAAAATTTTGCTTTTCTCACGTGTTAGACATCTAGCATACGTGACTTGATCTGGTAAAGAGCTGACATCAGGTTGGCTTTAAGAAGGAATGATTCCCAAAGCTTGTATGACATATAACATTGGAACTCAATGAGTGTAATTTATCTTCATCTCATGGCTCCTTTGAAAAATTTCCCTATGTTTTAGTCCTTGTGCTAGATTGACATTGTTTTTCATGAGTCCTTATGCTCATGTGCATTGTTGCCTTAGAATGGAGCATAGAAAATTACTTTGGTGTCAATAAATATTTTGCTAGCTTCCCTAGATTGTTTTGACTCATTGAGCCTTAAAATTGACTATATATGGACTCTAGAATCTACTAAGTCCTCATATTTAGATGAATTACTATGTTGGGATTAATTGTGGAATATTGGTTCTCTATTAGATCCTCCTTACCTTCTCTCCAATTTTCTATCTATACCTTGGTATGCTTCAAAGCATTCTTAGACATATCATTGTTTTTCTCTTCATACTTTTTTAAGTGATAAGGACCCTCTTCCCTATGCAAGGGATCACCATGTGAATGAAATTTGGTGATATATAGCTCCCCATGTTAGCTATAATATCCGTTGACAAGCATAATCTAAATAGCGATGGCATATCTACCACTATCACCTCTTGAATTGCTAAAAAATTTGGCAACTTGTATAGCAATACCATAATATCTTTATAACTTCCATTATCCAAAGTGATATTTCATCTAGGTGTAATACATTAGGACTATTTCTAGTTTATTCTAAGCTCATAGCATCATAGAATACTTGAAGCATGATTGGCATAGCTTCTTCAAATCCTACCATACAACTATGAACTACCCAACCCTCCATACACAAAGATAAATAGAAGAGCAAAAGCTTAGTATTACCTATTCTTAGATATCATTGCTTATGTGCTAGCTTGAATTCTAGGAGGGTGATTTTGTGAGTTGATATTTTGAGAGATACTTGTACCAAGTTCATTTATCCAAAAATTAGCAAAGTCTCCTTTTTTTTCACTTCTTTCATAATGCTATATCCAACCTCCTTTAGTAGCTTCTCTTCCTTCTTGGATCATTGCTCAAAAATTCTTTAGCATTCATCAACAACTTCATATCTTTGTTTCTTGTTTACTAAATGGTACCATGACTTCCTAAAAAATTGATACTTATGTTGATCTACTTGTGGTGCTTCTAGATTCTAGTAAGCTACATGACTTTGGCTAGCTATCGGTGCTATAAGTCTAGCTTGTCCTTGAGATTCCTCTTCATCCTACTCTCTTTACATACTTATTTGAGAATGTAAGGCTATTTTTGAATTAAATGGCTTAGTGTATTCCTTGAGTTATTCCATCCTTTACTCTATAGTTTTTGGATATTTCATATTTTGGGTATATGATGGTAAAGGACTATTCCCAATATCTGATGAATATATTGATCAAACTAGTTGTGGAAGGCTCCTTAGCTACAAGATATTATTCTATATCCATCACTAGGGCTATAAGTTCTTTTGATTATTGAGCTATGATCGATTGATATTGAGGTTGATAAGCCTGGTAAGTGGTACCTTTGTGATCACTATCAAGTGTTGAAAACTAGTAGTTGTTTGGAGTTGTTGATGCTTGTTATTATTAACTCTCAATGATAGTTATTAGCTCCTTATTAGCTTCACTCATTGGCATAACTTGGTCCCTTGAGGCATAGGGATAATATTTGTGTTTGTATTATTTGAATCTCCCCTTAACATTTTTTTGCTTCAATATGTTAAGTTAATTTGTCATGTTTTGGACTACAACTCTTAGCTTTTGTAGATCCTTTAATTTTGGAGTAGGCATGGTGGGTACAAAACTTGTAATAATTTATTGAGGATATGATTTAGGCTAGGTGGTCAATGAAGATAAAGGTAGGGCTACAAAAGGATCTTGTGGGATTTATAATAGATTTGAGGTACATCTGACATAATAATCCTAGGGGAAATTTTTCCAACTAAGATGAGTATATTTTCTATTGTTATAGCAACTTGAAATATTTATGGGAACCTTCTCTCATTGGATTTCTAGATTTGAGGACTTTGGTCTAGGATGAAAGCATGAATATAATAGATGTAGTCTTGGTAATTTGATGGATTTATATCTTGAGGGGTTATTCTCTAGGACTTTCTAAACGATATACTAAAACTAGTGATACTTTCTTTGGGATACCTTAGAATAAATGAGAATTAAGTAAGCAATAAAAAGGATTCCCTATGTCATTGAACTCTAAGATAAAGGTTTTAGCAAGGTTAGCCCAAGTACTTATATTGTTATATTCCAATGAGTAGTACTATGCAAACACTTTGCCTTTAAAATAAAATGCAAGGAGTCTTACCATTACATCTTCATAGGCAATACTATAAATGATATCCAAGACAACAACATCCTAGCAGTGTGCATGCGTTGTCTTTCCACTACTATCATAAGAGGGAAATATTTTTAATGTGTCCTAAGGAATGTCATGGTGATTAGGGAGGTTAAGGGGTATAACATTGTTCTAGAATATATATATACATATTACCATGTATTTAGGTAGGATGTTTTAATCCGACTAGAAAATAATTAATCCTCAAAATTTCTTTGATCTTTTTTAGCCTCTAATATTGTCATGCAATTATAGAGCTTGTTTCTTTAATGAAGTTGTGAATCTCTTAGGTTTTTCAATAGTTGAGTTTCCAAGTGAATGGATTTTTTTATCTTGAATGTTAGAACTTCACCAAGGTTCTACTCCATTAGTATTTTAATCTTCTTAATCAAGAAGGTGAGATTTGATTCCATTAGGCATACCAAAAACTCTTGATTGTCAATCAACCTAATATGGATTATGCATCCTTAGACTGAAACCAAGATTGAATGACTCTAAATTCCTTCTAATTCAACCTATAGAGGAGGGTAATTTCTTGTATTGCTTTAACAAAACATTTGAAACTATTTATAAGCCTTGACCACTTGAGAATAAATGATCAAACTTCTTTATTTTATCCAATTTTTGGGCTTGGCTAGGTGCTTTTGGATTTTTGGCTACTTTTACAATCTTAAACCTTTTAAAATTCCCTAACCAATTTGAAATTTGGACTTGAGAAAATACATATAGATCTCCAACAACCTACTGATGCAAAAATGATAAAGTCTGACCATGTGTTCAAACTCTTACCTTAGAAAACAAATTAGAAAAAACCATAGTCTGACATGGCTTGCAAGGGCTTATGTATGTGGTCAACTACATTGACCTACAATACCATTGATATAGGTTGTGTTATTAATATATGAGTATTTTATATTAAATCTAGAGTGTAAATCCCTTCTATTCTCCCACTCCTAGGTATAGGTAAACAAAATAGGGTGGTGGTCCAAACAATTGAGGATCAAGATAGCTTAAACTAACAAGGAATTACATTTATTAAAAATTAAGGGATATTTGTAATAGAGAATAGCCCTATCTAGTTATTTGAAAAAGTACATATCACCTACCTTAAGGTTAGACTAGGTAGACCATATTTCTTTGAAGTATTACCTTCTATAGTTATTTAGGTTAGATAATTTACATACATTTTGGAAGAATGTCCAAGCTCAATGTTCCCTCTATTAGCCTCATTAGGATAAGATTTACTTTATCTTCTTGGATATTCACCATGTTAAAATCCCTATAAACCATCCATGGATTATTTAGAATATTTTCAAAAATCCATTTCAATAGCTAGACTCTCTCAACATCATTGGCAGTGTAAACATTGAGGACTTCCAGCAATAAGTTATCAATACAAATCTAAATGTAAATTATATTGTGGTTGGGGTTAGACCCCTAGTTGAACAACATCCTTATAAGATAGGGATGTACCATCATGGTTTCACCACCATGACCTTGTTAGAGTCTTTCCAAAGAGACCAAAGAAAAAAAATCAATTCACTATTTATAGTTTTTACTTCTTGAAAATAAATAATTGAAATAAATTATTTCTTACTATAAAAATACTTAACTATTTTTCCTTTATTTGGGTTAGATAAACCCCTAACATTCCATGATAGAACTTATATAGTTCAATGAAATTCTTCAAGGATGTTAGAAATTGTATCCATGTCCTTTCCTTTGTTGTTGACATCTTCAACTTCACTTTCACCCTAGAGTACCTCAAACCTGCTAAGTGAGGTAAGAGCACTACAATTGGATATATTCAGATATTCCCCTAGCAAAATTGGAGGTATTACTTTATTTCTATGGACACACATGAGCATGTTGAGGAATTCAATGACTCAATATAAGTGCACCTTTTTGCATTCATAGTAATATAAGTCTAGTATTTTCCAAGGGCTTACTGAAACAAGGATGCAAAATGTTTTACTAGACCCAAGGAACTAGCTACTTGAGTCCTAGTAACTACTTTTTTGGCTTGAGAAATAAAATAACTTTTAGGGCCAAATGGTTGATGGCTAGAATTAACAACTAGAGAAGTTAGCTTAGGATTTTGCTTTCTTGTGACTACTTGGGTCCAAGTATTAGTTTTTTTAGTTTAAAAATTATCCAAATCTTCTTGCACCATAGGACTCAATTTTGGTCAGTTCAAAAATAGTAGTCTTTGACTTGGTGCTTCATACTTTGGCACCAAATGTAGGTGTTTAGATGATTAATATATCAAACAACTTGACAATAAATTTTACCATCAAATCAAAAGCACACCACATGATGTAGCATAAGGGAGGGGTCCAATGAAAGACAACCTCTTTTAACATCCAAATATTCAAAACAAAATCACAAACCAAAAGTTGAGCCAAAAGAAATAAATGTCACTAAACGAATTGCTAGGGTTCTCTAGAAAAATATAGTAATACATCCTATTTATGCTTTTCCTTTCATGGAAAAGAAGATGGTATTCAAAAAGCTAAAAGTCATTTGCCTTTGTCTTCCAATTCTTCTCCAGAAAATTTTTATTTTTTATTTATTTTTCTTGTAACTTTATAACAATAACACTTTTATGGCACACTTGTACAACAACACTTATATGACATACTTGTACATCAACACTTATATTATGACACTTGTATGACAACAAAAACAATTGTACATTAGTAGCAGCAATTGACTGAATGCAACAATTGTATGGAAGTAACAATGATTGAACACCAACAACAATTTTATGATAACAACAACAATTGAATGACAACAACAATTGGACGATAACAACAATTGAATGGAAATAAAAATTGTATGATAATACTAATATGGCAACAACAATAATATTTTTATTATAATAATAATAATTATTATTATTATTATTATTATTATGTTTATATATATTTACCTGGATGCTTTTGCATCATACATGTCGGATAATAGAAATGCACCATGAGCTATAGCTCATGAATAGATCATGAAATCTATAATTGAAACTCCATACTTAACAACTTTAGATGCACTTATCCATGTTGCTTGATCCATTGTGTAGTTTTTTTTTTTAATTTGTGGAAAACATCCCAAAAGGGATGCCACTTTCGGGTAAGACCCAAGGAGGCAGGGGTATCCATTCCGCCAAAAATGCCCAGGACTCGGACCTGGCCTACCACCTTTGACATACTCAAGGAGCAAACAAACACACAAAACCAAATTAAAAATAAGTAAATAACAACAAAAATAATAAAATAAAATAAAAAACATGCTCCTTGAGTGTGTCAAAACCAAAAGCACAACCAAACACGCACAATAAGATAAAAGAAACCACAACACAAACCACATAGAAAAACACAAGAACCACATAACAAAACACAAACAAGACAAAAACAACAGAACACTACAAAGACATAACCCAAAAAAACATGAAAAATAAACACAACCAAAACCTAAAAAATAAAATAAAAATAAAAAACAACCAACAACAGACAATAAACAAAAACAAAAAACATAGAAAACACTCACACAAAAAAAAAATGAAATAACACAAACAAAGAGAAACCCAAGAACAAGAACGAAAAAAACACAAGAACAATAACAAAAAACATAAAAAAACAAAACAAAACAACAAAAACACAAGAACAACAAAAAACAACACAAAGAACACAAAAACAAAACAAAACAAAAGAACCCACCCACCTTAAAAAACTAAACAAAAAAACAAAGAAGAAAAAAGAAAAAAAAATGAACAAAACAATGACCTATCTAGACCAGAAGACTATTAAGGCAAGAATCAACAGAGGAAACAAAATAAAGAATAGAATGAGCTAGGGAACTAAAAAAAACTGAATGAACCAAAGAGAAGCAAAAAAAAAAAAACAAGAAGAAACTAGGTACCTTTAGCATTGGAGCCATCCAAAGAAATGATAGAAAGAAGAGCTTCCCTAATTTGAGAAGCCCACCATATAGGAGGGTGGCCATAACAAGTAAGATCACCTTTGTCCAAAGCCCAATTAGCTAAAGCATCAGCACTCTTGTTTTGATCTCCGACCACATGATTGTAATCAACTTTCAAAAATCCCATCTGGATTAACTGAATCTTCTCAATAATTCTTTTTATTCTCCAATCCACCTTATGATTCTTAGAAGGAGTCTTCAAGAGATTAATCATAAGTTGAGAGTCGGACTCAACTAACACCTTTTCCCATCCAACCTTAGTAGCCTCCTGAAGGCCTCTAAGGATACCATACCCCTCAACAAGGTTATTGGAAAGAATACCCAAATTCTCAGCAAAAGTAAAAACCAGGGAGCCATCTCCAAGTCTACCAATTCCTCCCACACTGGCTTTTCCGGGGTTCCCTCTAGAGGCTCCATCGGTATTGACTTTTCCAAAATCCTTAGGAGGAGGTTGCCAATTTCTAGTCCTATCCATCTTACTAATACTCACATTCCCTTTAAGTTGGTTGCCCTTAGAAGGTTTAATCTTCAATCTTTGCATCACTTGATCCCATCTTTGGTGGGAGTTTTGGGGGTGATTAAGGAGTTGATGGACTGATTCAACTAAGTTGGCTATGGTATTTTGCCAAATATAGTGAATATCCTTCCTATCTTGATTAAAAATTTGGTTGTTCCTTTCATTCCAAATATTCCAAAGAAGAATGGTAGAACCCATCCAAACTAACTGCCTAATAAAATGATCAACACCCTCTTGATTAGGCCAATCCCTCCAAAGCTGTTCAAAAGTGAAAAAATTGGACCACTTTAAGCCAAGTAAAGTTGCCATTCTCCTCCATAGCTCAGAGGCTAAAGTACACTCAATAAAAATATGGTTGATATTTTCTACATTCTCTTCACACATTTCACATCTAAAAGGGCCATGAAAACCACGCTTCATAAGTTGCTCACCGATAAGCACCCTACGATGCAATAAAAGCCAATTAAAGAACCTCACCTTAGGCCAGAGCTTTTGAGCCCACAATTGAGAAAATATGTCAGAAGAATGGTTGGGATTATTATGGCATAAGGTCAAATAACCTTGAGCAACTGAATACTCACCCTTAGTAGTGTTGTTCCATCCAAAACAATCTTTTTCATGGGACCAAGAGAGGGATCTCATATGAAGGATGCCTTGGATATCTTGTCTTTGCCTTTCTGGGATTTGAATAGGCCGAGTCCTCAATAGGGATCCAATATCTACCAACCTTTGAATTACCGGTATGGTGCAAGCGATAATTAGCCACCTTTATCCAATTAGCTCGGTGAAGCTCCTCCATCCAAGGCCTCCAATCGGGAAGCGAGTTATCAAAGGCTTGTGACCATCCCAAGAATCTGTCCAAAAATTTGCATGTTGACCATTATGAATGATCCAAAATAATTTTTTCTTTATCAAATCCTCACCGGTCTTAAGAACTGCTAAAATGGGAGAACCTTTGGTAGGAAGTTGATAGCGAACAAGGTCTTCGAGGACTTTTGTTCTCGAGCATATTTAGCACGGAGATTATTGGCCCAAAGAGCATTGGGGTTATGCAACATCCTCCAATATAATTTAGCAGCTAAAGCTTTGTTGTTATTAATTGAAGACCGGAATCCTAACCCCCTTCACTCTTAGGAAGACATAAAGTATCCCATTTCACCAAGGCCCATTTTCTTTTCTCCTTAGTACCACTCCAAAGGAAACGATGGCCGATTTGATCCAATTCTCGAAGAACAGCCTTTGGGATATTCAAAATGGAAGAAACATAAATAGGAATAGCTTGAAGGACTGATTTTACCAAGGTGATTCTACCCCCAGAAGAAAGCCACTTGTTGGTCCACTTTCCAATTTTCTTCTTGACTTTGTCCAACAACCAATTCCAATCTTTATTTTTTTGCCTTTGAATATTTATGGGAATACCTAAATAAGTGATTGGAAGAGAGGTCTTCTTATATCTTAATTTATCCAAGACCATGGATTCCTGTCTAGTAGAGCAGTGAAAGAAAATAACTTTAGATTTGTCTTCATTGATCAAGCGCCTAGTAGCCTTAGAAAAAAATCTAATGATTTGCTTAATAGTAGAAGCTTCCTTAAGCGTAGCTTTACCTAAAAGGGTAGAGTCATCCACAAATTGAAGATGAGAGATAGGTCTAGCTCCATGAGCAATGGTAACTCCCTCAAGGGTTTTGTTTTCCCTCTTTTTGGTTATAGTCCTACCCAAGCATTCAAGCAAGAATGATGAATAAATAAGGGGATAGCGGGTCACCTTGCCTAATACCTCTGGAAGCTAGGAAAGACTGAGAAGGCCTGCCATTGATAAGAACTAAGTAGGAAACTGAAGAGATACATCCCATAATCCAATCCATCCAATCCTTAGAGAAACCAAATTGCCTCAAAACTTTGATAAGGAAGTGCCAATCCACTCTGTCATAAGCTTTGGATAAGTCTAACCGGATGAACATAGAAGGAGAATTTTGCATATCCATGGAATGGATGGCTTCCTGAGCAAGAACTATCTCATCTACTATTTGACGTCCTTCCACATATCCCCCTTGCTCTGGGGAAATAATCTTATGCAAAAGAGGCTTCAACCTTTCTGCCATGATTTTAGTAATAATTTTGAGAAGAACATTACATAAAGCAATAGGTCTAAAAGCTGAGATATGATCAACCTCTTGAGCTTTTGGAACAAGAGTAATATAAGTTTTATTGATAACCTTCAAAATTTCTTTGGATTTCCTGGCTTCTTCCACCACCTCTAATAAATCAACATGAAGGATATCCCAGAACTCTTGGTAGAACTCAATAGGAAAACCATCGGGACCTGGGGTTTTCCCTTTTTGCATTTTAAAAACTACTTGTTGAAGCTCATTGATAGTAACAGGAGCAGTCAAAATAGAGTTCTCCTCAGAAGTGATAAGAGAAGGGATTGCTTGAAGAACATTTTGTTGTGAAGCTGAGTCAAGAGGAGTAGCGACAAAAATATTGGAAAAGTAATCAACAACAATAGAGTTCATGCCATCCCAAGTATAAACAACATCTCCAGAATCTGATTTTAAGGAAGAAATAAAGTTGTGAGATCTTCGAGCTAGAAGAGATTTGTGGAAGAAATTTGTGTTTCGATCTCCTTCTTTGAGCCATTGAATTCTAGATTTTTGCTTCCATAAGATTTCTTCTCTTTTTTCCCATTCCTCTAACCGAGTTGTGAGTTTAATTTCATCTGCACTTCTCTTCTCTGTGAGGCCATCTAAACGGATTTTCTTATTCAAATTTTCAAGATGAGCAATAACTTCATGTTTTTTTTTATGAACATCCCCAAACTCTTTCCAGTTCCAAGTCTTGATTTTGGATTTAATGTATTGCAGTATTTTGGCAAAATAGAACATCTTAGTCCCATGCCTAGGTTTACCTTCCTTCCACCATTGTTGCACATGAGGTCTGAAGGAAATGTCTCTAAGCCACATTAATTGAAAATGAAAAGGAGAGAAACTCACATTGGTTTTCCACATTTCCACCATGACTGGCCAATGATCCGAACCAACATTATTAAGAGTCTTCACTTTAGGAATGTGACCATGGATTAAGAAATTTTTAGAGAGCAAAAACCTATCCAATCTCTCCATTATACAAGCTAAGCCTTGCCTTCTGTTAGACCAAGTCATAAGGCCATTATCTGGTTGGATATCCACAAGATGGAGGTTTGCAATATATTCGCTCATGAGGTCAGTACTTTTGTCCAAATTTCTATTTCCCCCCTTTTTCTCATCTAGAGAGAGGATGGTATTGAAATCTCCTCAGATCAAGATCCAAGCTTTAGGAAAATGAGAGATAATATGAGTAATATCCTTCCACTGTCTTCTTTTTTCCTCCAAAGAAGTCGGGGCATAAACATTAATGCAGAGCATAATCTGGTTGGAATGTCTACTTTGAATAGCTATAGCCAACAAACCCCAAATGCCAACCATATGGTGAATAACTACCTCTTTTGGGTCCCAAAGACAAGCAATGCCACCCGAAGTCCCTTGGGAACTGAGGGAAACCACTTTTCTAGCTGGCCAAATTTTACTGGCAATTAAGTCCATATCCTCCATTGACATCTTTGTTTCTTGAAGGAAAACAAGATGTGGATGATTTATCCGAATCATTCTTCTAATTTCATTTTGTTTTGAAAGACTCCCTTTGAGTCCTCTAATATTCCAAGTGATGATCTTCATTAATACCAGGGCTAAAAATGTTGGGAAGGGCATTAATCTTACCTTCCTCTACAAGCTTTTCACCTTCTTTTACCATATGATATTGATTGGTCTTGCGACCTACTTTTTGATTAGAATCCATCTTCAATTTTTTTTCCCTGTTTCTTGACTTATTCCAATTGAATCTGAGATGGCTTCTAACCTTGAAGAATGCTCATACATAGCCAAAATTTTACTAGATGGTTCAATGGAGTCTATATTGGGACCTGCATTATTTGAAGTTTTGACATTTGAAATATTGTTTTTCTTGTGTAAATTTTCTCCTTTTTTTTCTGTTGAAAACCTTTGATTTGTTGGTTTGTCTCCGAGTTCTTTCCTTCATATTTAAATTGTGTTTCTAAGATTTTAGTTTCCATTATTTCCTCTTCCTCACTTGGGACATCATTTGTGGAAAGGATTTCAAACATATTAGCAAATGACTTTGATTGATCCTTCATTACTGGTTTTTTCAGAGTGTTCTTCTTCTTAGGTATTTGGAAACCTATCTGAGTTTATATCTTCTTTCTTTTGATCGGGAATTTTATTTGGGCAAGCACTGGCCAAATGACCATATTCATGGCAAATTCTACAATGAAAAGGAATGTTCTCATAGTCCACTACTTGCTCCCAAGTGTCTTCCCCAAATTGTAATGTGATCTTTTTAGGTAGGGGTTTGTCAAAATCCATTAAAACACAAATTTGAGCATAAATAATATGTTCAAAATTTTGAGTACAATCAGCAGTCATCATAAAAGTTCCTAAAGAGTTTCCAATTGAAGAAAAAATAGTAGGATTCCAAAATTCAATAGGGAGGCCAAAGAGTCTAACCCACACGGGAGCTATAGAAGGCATCTCTTCTTCGGCTTTAAATTTAGTATGCCAGGGCTTCATGAAAAGCCCTGCCCTTCCAAAAAACCAAGGACCCCCTTGAAAAGTTTTCTCTCTATCTTCATTATTAGCAAATAAAACAAGAAAATAACCATTTGGATAAATAGAGATTTGTAACTCACCTTTAGTTTTCTAGATTTTTGCAGCCCGGACTTTGAAAGCAGATAGACTCGGACGAAAACCCATGAACCGACAAATTAGTCCTCTTTTTTCCAAATCTTCAATGCCAGTCTGAATGTTACCCATATCAAGCTTAACAATAGGAGTTCCATCAGCTGCTTTAAGACATCCTGACTCTGTTTTCCTGGGATCAATCTTAGGCATTCTTAGAGGTTTATGAGAAGCCCTAATATTGATATTAGCATTGGGCTGAGGCTGTCCACCATGAAGGGCATCCCTAAAATTCATTTTTTGGGACTGGAGTCTTCAAAATTCTTACCCTTGACGAGGGGTTTTCACGAGTAGAATTATTTTGTGGGTGCACCTTAGCACCAGATTCACTTGAGATATGAGCCATTTTTTGATCAACTACTTGAAACTTATTTCGTGGTCTCTTTAATCCTTGCCCTAGACGCCGTGGAAAGGTATGGTTTTCACTTTTCTTTTGTGCAGCAAATTGGAAGTCGTTGTCACTCAAGTTCATAGTATGATCTGTTGAAAGACAAATTTCTAACCCATATTGTATCCCCTGCAACATTTCTTGCTAAAATATTGAGCATAAACCACAAAAATATTGGCCGCTAGGGCCCGAAGGCCCTAAAAACCAACCTCTGGAGCTGCTTGCACTCAACCCAGATGAAACCCTCGCATAGCCACTTGCCAAATATATCATTCACACATAGGGATGCGCTAGGATCTGTGTTGCTCCAAATGATATGAAAATTGGTGGAGACGTTCTAGGGTTTTTCAGGCATCTACCCTCAAAATTTTAGCTCAATCCGAGTTCGGATGAGTGAGATATGGCGAAACGAGTTCGGTAGTTTGGGCAGTCCTGCGAAAAACCTCTAATCCATTGTCTAGTTTTTCCACTTGACGAAATAGTCATAATAGTATTTGCCTCATCTTCTTGGCCACTCTAAAATATATCAATGCCTCAATATCATCTTGCTTTTTCTATGGAAATTACTATACCCACTCTTCCATAAAAAAATAAAAAGTGATATCTCCATTACTATTCATTTATCTATCATAATATGGATAAATATTAACCACATTAAAAATTAAAGATATGTCTACTCCTTCCAAAATTTCCATCTCATAGGCATTAGCTATAAATATCTTCAATATCTTACAAGGTCCAATATTTTTCCAATTTAGTTTGTTGTAAGTGCATTTCAAGAACCTTTACTCCCAAAAATATGCCAAAACCAAGTACCCAATCTAAAATCCATCTATCCTATGCTTGAGATTAGGATTTTGCTTATATCTCATAGCACTCTTCTCCAAATCATATTTCAACTCTCAATGTAAATCATGCATGTAATAAACAAAATGCTTTTCTATAGCACTTAGTCTTATCAAATTAGTTGTACTTTGCAACTCGTCCACTCATCTTGGATAGATTCATACAGAATTTGTAATGAGCTCTTGATTATACTTCTATTTACCAAATAGTTATATCCAAACTCGACTTGTGCCAAGATAATATCCCACAACTTCGACTTCATTCCAATTAAGCACCTCAACAAATTCCTAAGGATTTTTTTCACAACATTAGTTTGCCCATCCATTTTTGGATGATAATATGAACTAAAACTTAATTTTATGTCCAACTTCTTCCATGAAGTTTGCCAAAAGTGACCTATAAACTTAGTATCTCTATATGATACAATAATTTTTGGTAAACCATGCAATATTACAACTCTAAATAACAATTCAAAAACATGAGTAGCATCATTTTTTTTGGCAAGGTAGAAAGTGGGCCATCTTTGAAAATATTTCAACAAAAACACAAAATCAGCACCTCTTTGTGTTCATGGTAATCCAAGAACAAAGTCCATACTTATGTCTTCCCATGGCCTTTTTGGTATTGGTAATGGTTGATACAATCTAGTGTTTTAGCTTCTTCCCTTTTCATGTTGATAAACTTGACAACCTTGCATAAATATTCTTACATCCGCACTCATTCTTGGCCAATAATAACTTTCATAAATTTATCCCATGGTTTTATCTACTCTAAAATGTTCAAAAAGTACTTGTGGGTGAAATTTTGCATTTTTGCACCCACATCCTTTTGCAGGATGATGGTTTCAAAAATAGCTTACCAAGTTTTGAGAACATCAATGGATGGGTGAAATACAAGTAGCAGCAGCAGCAGTGATGGGCGAATACAAGTGTTAGGCAGATGGTGGGAGGTTTAAACAAGCAGAGAAAATAATGGAGTGGGTAGATGACTTACCCTTTGTCTTAGGGAGAATAATCGAAAAGACCCACCTACTTTTTGGATGAACTTTTCAAAAAATATCAAGGGTAGATATGTCGTACAACCCCACCCATAGCAAGAATATAAACTTTTGCCCATTTTCGGGTGGAATCTATAGGTGCAAATTGTGTAAAATCCTAAACAAGTAATCACTCTCCTTCCTGATGTATCCACAAGTAGAAATAAGGACAAAGCAAGCACCTTTTCAATATGCAAAGATCTCATCATCACCTAAAATTCAAACAGAAGGAGCATTCATTACTATAGTAGTCAAGTACCCAGCGGACATATGTAGAGGTGACTAATTTGAGGTGTGTTGCTCCCAAGGTGGTTAATGTCAGTCATTCACCACCTAACCAGGGGATATTCGACTGAGTAAAATAATGAGGTAGATGAAGATTAATTAATTGGGCAGAAATATCAGTGGATCCAAGGGCCTAGATCAAACTAGATACATATACCTCCTTCTAGAATATCTGTCAACTTCAAGTGTTGTCTTCCCACCTACTGTCATTAATGTTTGAATTTTGAATTTAATATAAAATACCTATAAATAGTGGAATTTTGGTCATTCCCAAGGGTGGATCTTTAGCCATTACAATTCATATGTAAGGTTTTTCACCACTGTGTAAATATAAGCTTAGCACTGTTTGGTCTCTAATTTTACCTTCATTTATTTTATTGAATGTATGAATGTTTATTTTTGCTTTGGTCATTTAAGTAGTCTCATATAAACCTGCAATCTGGATTTCGTACAATTCACTTAGTGGCTCTGGAATTCACATTTGTAACATGGGTTGTGGGTATATTTATGTTAAAGTCAAAAGGATGAGAGCACTCTAATTTTGCATTCTAGATTTCATGCAACCGTTCGTCGATTATAGAATTTTCTCTCCACCCTCTGTTCTAAAGTGTTCATTTAATGCACTATTGATTGATATTTTAGGTGTTAGGTATGTGTTTCTACCTGAGGTGTGACATTTGCATGTGTCTTGATGCGGCTATACCCATCCTTATGAGTTTTGGCTATGGTCATTTTCCCATTTCTTTCTCCCTTTTCCCTTTTCCTAGTTTTTAGCGTAGATAGCTGGAACCATCATAGAAGAATCAGCCTCTAAGATAGACTACCCCATCCCAACTCACTGGTTGTTAAATATTTGTGTTGGTCCTCCCCCACTCTCTACATGGTGTCGTATTGATGACCAATAGTTTTTGGTGATTCCATTGGGGAACTCATTGAGTTTCCATGTTTCAAGAAATTAGAGTTTGGTGATACTCTTATTTGCCCATATCCTCTCAAAATCACCTAGTGACTCTAACTATGTGACACTTCCATATCAAGATATTAGTCACATTCCCATGCTAAAATATCCAAACATCCCAAGGGAATCAAGGTTTGATGAATAGCCTTGACCTCACCAGTGAATATAGTATGTTCATCTGACAACTTCAACTTCGAATACAATAGAAGAATCAAGACCTCTGAATACTAGTGCCAAGATGGCCCAGTCATGTTACCTATAGTGGAATGACCTCATTCCACTGAACCTCCAATGTTGGCATAAAATTACCAAGGGTGCCCTCAAAACATTACCCAGATATAATGGCACATTGGGAATTTCTCAACAATATCTTGAAGATGTTGCTACACTAGCACCCCTCCATGGCATTACCCATGAAGATGTCATGATCAAGATTCTGATCATATCACTAGAAGGAAGGGCATTACTATGGTATTGATACCTTAGGGGGAATACTATCTGGTCACAGGTGAATTTTGTGGGAGCTCTCATTGATAAATTTGATGACTTTGTAAATCCCTATCAACTTTTGATGCACCTCTAATTCATCAAGAGAGCACATTTCAAATACATCATTGACTTCAATATTTGGTTTGAAAGGATTTGGAAAAGTATCCCCTATCAATACCAGTCATCCCCCTCCTGGGCTCACTTGTACTATATTTGAGCTCTTATCTCTTAGATCAGATATTAATGGGAATTCCACTCATAAAGAGGGAGTATTTTTACATCCTTTTTGTATCCAAGGACACAACGAGTAAGAAACAATTCATCTTCATGATGGTTTAGTTTATCAGCATCCAATTCTTGAGGAGATCTTGTCCATTACAGGCTCAATCAATGAATTCTATGAGAGGAAATGCATAAGGACCCTGAAGGCATGTGAAATTGGGATTTCACAGTAGGTGGATCCTAAGTACTGGAAACACTAAATATTATTGCCAAGTAAACCAGTATGAAAGGAGGGCTCCCACATGGTAAAATTCATTGTCACATTGATCGTTTATTGCATAAGTACCAGTATGCGTGATGATATGCCAATTTGTGAGTACTTCACAGCTTGGAAAAATGGCTGGTAATGTTAATTGAACTACAAAAGGTACCTCAATTTTAGTACAATATGGTTCTATTATAACAAATTCAATGGATAAGCTCTAGAATGAATCAATGGTTGTGGTGTACCACTCACACTGCAATTTTGTGTACATAAGTCGACTGGTAAATAAAGTTCTTAAGGCACATGGCAAAGTGGCATCATATTGTCCTTGGTGACTAGGAGAAGACCATAAAAATGCTTTGTTGTTGAAACACACTTGTGTTCCCTATGTTTTCCATTTATTTGTTGTTATGACCTCATACCGAATGGATCTAAGGCTCGTAATTTAGGCATATTTATGTGCAATCTCGTAAAATATATTCACTACTTTTTTGAAAGTAGTGCCCACTCCCCATATGATGGGAAAATTGGTTTATAAAAAAACACCTCAAATTGTAGAAGAAATATGAATTAAGTAACATGAAGCTAAGAATGGCACTAAATCTGAGGATTTCCTGGAAGAGTGGAGATGAGCAAATAATATTTTTATATGATTTCATTAAAGAGAGGTGTTGCATCAGAACTAGCAAATGTCATTAGCATTCTATCTATCCTTGAATCCACCATAGTACTAGATGGCATATGTTAATGGGAATATAGTCTGTGGGGGTGTCCCATGGATCACCTTCCCTTTTGTTTCTTTTATTTCTATGCATCCTTTGCTTCATTCTCTTTCTTTAGTTCTTTGTTGTTGTTGTTGGAATATTTTCAACATTGCCTCCTTAGTCCTAAGTATTAAGTCATAGTATTTAGTTTTAGTTTAATGTTTTGATTTACATATTTCTAGTTAATTTGATTAGCATACGTTGAGGTTTTGTCTTGGTTGGTCAATGTTTGACCATAGTCCAAAATTAGAATGTTGTTAGGATAAGAGCTAAATTTAAGTTAGTTTGTTGTAATAAGTTTGAGAGGATTTCTCTCAACCACCGTGTCTATTTTTAGTTCTTTCAAGAACTATAAAACTATGTAATGCATTTTTGATCAATAGAAAAATTTCACCATTTTTTCCCATTTGGTATCAGATCAGGTTTGCTCAGATGGATCAAAACCTATGGAGAGTGGCATGAAGATATCTAAAGCACGCACTTTGTCAGAGAAACTCAAGTGGCCAGCACTCAGCAGAGTTGCAAGGAAGATCTCGAGTAAATCATTAATATATCATGCATCCTGATGTATTTTATTATGAAATTTTTATGTTTGTTAGATAACTATATCAAAAGGATGCTGTCAAAATTTTAGGTGATTTGGAGCTAATTTGCGGATTTTATTAGCATTTTTAGTTTTTAAATAAAATGGTTGTATAAGGTGGAATACAAGGTATTTGCATCTCAAATCTTGGGAGAAATATTATTTAGATAAAATAATAATTTAGACAAAATTTCAGGTTATTTGGATCTATATTTATTTATTTTGTGAATATTTATTTTTTCTTCAAAAATCCTAGATCCAGAATTGTGATAAAAAGGGAAAAAGTAAATGATCACATCTTTTTCACCTTTGCAAATTTTCTTCAAAAATTTAGAGGGTTTTCATATTATTATCTCAGGAATACAGATTTTAATTTTCAAAAAATTTTGAATTGTATGGATTGATTTATGTTAATAACATTGAGGTTGTCTCAAAAACACTCTAAGATCTAGAAAGGGCAAAAGTAAATTGATCACATATTTCTCATTTGTGTTAATTTGCTTCTGAAATTTAGTGTATTTTTAGATAATTTTATCATAAGTCTATAGGAAAGGAGTTGTGGAGAGCTAGGTGTAATATTGATGAGTGGTGGATTGTAGAATGGCCACCATGTATAAAGAATTGGAAGTGCCCAAATTCAATGGAGATAATTATGCTATTTGGAGCATAATGATGAAGACCTTCTTGAAGGCTCAAGACTTATGGGATATAGTTCAAGAAGGCTATGAGGAACCCACTTGGAGCAAGCTACAAGGCAAGGAGAGAAAAGAGAATAAGGAGCAACAATATGCAAATTGCTTAGCTCTTATGGATTTGAGGAGAGGAATGAAAAAGAATGTGTTTCCTCTCATAGCCAATTGTAGATCAGCTACAATGGCATGGCAAGTGTTGAAGGATGCTTATGGGTTTGATGAGGATACCCATAAAGCCATGTGTGACAATCATGAAGATTTTTTAAGCAAGGAGGAGCCTTGCTTCCTTGAAGAAGTTTCTAAATTAGATCCTTTTGAAGGAGCTTTTGAAGAGTTTTGGGAAGACTCATATGAAGGTATGTATTTTGCAAAATACATACATTCTTGTAATGGAGAATTATTTATTAAATAGGAAGATATACTTGAAGAAGAGCCTTGTATGAAATATAGTAAAGAATCCCTTAATGGAGAAGAGGATAACAAAGAGGAAGAGACTTGTACAACTTTCCTTGGAGAGAGTCATTGTGAGACACAGATCATTGAAGACATGTCTTGTATAGGCGTGTAAAATTGTAATAAACAATTATTTATTTTAGGAAGAGAAAAATTTGAAAATAAAAATTGTACTAAAGAATTTTTTGTAGGAATGGTATGCTTTGAAAGCATTCACATTGATAGCAAAGAGGAAGAATAATTTGAAGATAAAGCAAGAGAAACACTCACATTGGAGTTTTTCTTGCTTGCAGATCACCAAGGTGAGATGTATGATGAAGAATGTCTCATGAAGAAGACATATGAAGAAGAGTGTCTTATGGAGAAGACACCAAATCAGCTATTTGTTGAAGAATACTTCATGGAGAATGCATCTACAATTCTCATGGAGGAGAATAAAGAATATGATGATGGAAAAGCAATGTTCATAGAAGACTATGGGCTTATTTTTGTTGAAGACCATTCAATTGGAATGGATTTGTGCTCTCTTGAAAAAACAAATAGAGTAATGTGGTATGATGATCCACAATAAAGGTTTTATGAAGAGGATATGGAAGTGATAGGCTTCTTGTTTGAATATCACTCATCAAGGGTGAAGGATGTGTTGTGTGAAGAAAATAACACACAAGAATATCTCATTTGGTATATGGAAAGTGAGAGGGCAAATAGGATAGAAACAAAAAATGGAAATGAGATTGCTGATTTTCTTATCATAATGGCAAAGGAAACATCACTCATGGATGAAGATCACTCACTTGGAGTGACTACATTGCAGAAAGAGAGTTGTCTTGAAAATGCAACTATGTATGATTGCTTAAATGAATGGTGTTTCAACACACCAACATGGATTGGACAAAGAAGGATAACTCTTAGTGAAGAGTTGATGGTTGATCTTGAAGCAACATACCCTAAAGGAGAACCTCTACAAAATAGCTTTATGGGCAGCACCAAATCTACTCATACTAAAGGTAATGTTTTTATGATTAATGATTTGTTTTTTGTGATCAGGAATGCAAAGAAAGGCGATTGTCTCATTGAGACAACTTTGATGAAGATTCTTCTTGGAGAGAATACAGTGATGGAGAACTTGGGTCACATGGATCAAAATGATGTGTTCAAAATTCCTTGGGATAAGGATTCTTGTATAGTCATTGTTGTGAGAGAATATTTGTGTGAGGAGCAACTTTATGTTGCATATGTATCTGGTCATTATATGGCCATATTTGTTGTGATATTTTGTGTGGAAATATGTGAAAGAGTTTTATGGTACAATCATCTATGTGATATGATTAATTGTAAATACTTATGTGGAGTATTGTTTAGTTTTGAAGATGTAAAATAAGATCAAAATGTGAGAGCATGGTTCATAATGATAAATATGTAAGAGAGCGGTTGCTAAAAACCACAAGAGGAGATACTTTTGTTAAAGGGGGGGCTAATCAAAAAAAGAAGGAACTCAAGCATTTGCAGAAAATTCCACATTAAGAGTGGAAGGAGTGCCACCATAAGTATTTTGGAAATTCTGATTTCTTGATTCAAGATTGGAGGAAACGTAAGAGAAAAATTTTCTTCCAACTCTGTGATGCTTAAAGAACTCTTGCATGAGTGTCTTTAGAATCAAGGGGGAGAATGTTGGAATATTTTCAGCATTGCCTCCTTAGTCCTAAGTATTAAGTCCTAGTATTTAGTTTTAGTTTAATGTTTTGATTTACATATTTCTAGTTAATTTTATTAGCATACGTTGAGGTTTTGTCTTGGTTGGTCAATTTTTGACCATAGTCCAAGAATAGAATGTTTTTAGGATAAGAGCTATCTTTAAGTTAGTTTTTTGTAATAATTTTGAGAGGATTTCTCTCAACCACCATGTCTATTTTTAGTTCTTTCAATAACTATAAAACTATGTAATGCATTGTTTATCAATACAACAATTTCACCATTTTTTCCCAGCTGTCAACCAATGAGGTTAGTAGCGGTTGTCTTCTTGCATCTACTACTTCCTGTGTCTCCCTCCCTCTCTCCTTCCCCTCTTGTTCTCTTTTCCAAGTTTTTTTGTTGTTTTTGCTTGTAGTATCCCTTCTTTTCTTCTCTTTTGCCTTCCTCCCCCTCATTTTCCATTCACCTTTGGCTTTCTTCCTCCATTGTTTTGCAGCCTTCCTCTACTGCTTTTGTTTGTGTCCTCACGGTACGCTTTCCTCATTTTTGTTTTGTGTGTTTCAAGTTGTAGCTTTTTGGGTCCTACTTTCTTGCAAGGGAAAATTCCCTATGAGTCACCAAGAGTGTGGGTGCAATTTTGCATTATTGCACCAACATAATTTTGTGGGATTATGGTTCCAAAAATATCTCATCAATTTTTAATAACATCAATGGACGGGTGGAACACAAGTATTGATGGTAGCAGTGATGGGTGGATACAAGTATCAGACGTATGGTGGGTGGTTTAAACAAGTGGGACAGATAATGGAGAGGATAGATGACTCACCCTTTGTCTTGAGTGGAATCATCTAGAATATCCACCCAGTCATTAGATGGACTTTTCAAACAATAAAAAGGATGGATATATCGTACAACCCCACCCACAGGAAGAACGCCCATAGGAAGAACAAAAACTTCCACCCATTCTCAGGTGAAAGTTGTAAGTGCAAATTAGGTGGAACCCTAAACAATTAATTGCCTTCCTTCCTGTTGTCTCCATAGGAAAAAATAAGGACAAAGCAAGCACCCACCCGATATGCAAAGCTCCTATCATCACCTGAAATTCAAGTAAAAGGAGTATTCATTACTACAATAGTCAAGTACCTGGTAGACGTATGTAGAGGTGATTTATTTGAGGTGTGTTGCTCCCAAGGTGGTTAATATCATTCATTCACCACCCACCTAACCAAGGGATCATTGATCGAGTAAAAGGATGAGGTAGATGAAGATTAATTAATTGACCGAGTAAAAGGATGAGGTAGATGAAGATTAATGAATTGGGTAAAAATATTAATGGATCCAAGGCCCAGATCAAATCGGATACATCTACCTCCTTCTAGAAGATCATTGTCACCTGAGGAGAAGTGTACAAGCTAAGTTCCTATCAATTTCAAGTGTTGTCTTCCTGCCTACCACCATGAACAAGGTTATGCATAAGGGATTGGACTCAAAATGTACTTGTAAAAAAATAGTGAATCCTAATTAAAGTCAAGGTGAATCATGGAGAATTTAAGAAAGTCAAATCGAGCATCTTCACATCAAAATTTGGGGTATTTGAAGTTGTAAAATTTAAGGTCATATTTGGGGCCACGTTTGACCTATTAAATCATCTTATAACTTCCTAAAAATACCACCATTAGATCATGATTGAAAATATCTTTCCAACGAGTACAAATATGCCTATGTTTGGATATATATTATGGTGAATTGACCCTAAGAAAACATTGGTCCTGAAAATTTTAGGCGAATGGGCCAACGTCGAGGGGCCTCATATTCGCCAATTTCCAATTTTGAAAATCCTAATATTCACCCATTTGGCGAATATTTGCCACTATGCATAACCTTGACCATGAATGTTTGAATTAATGTAAAATACCTATAAATAGTGGAATGTTGGTCATTCCCAAGGGTAGATATTTAGCCCTTACAATTAATATATAAGATTTTTCACCATTGTGTAAATATAAGCTTAGCACTATTTGGTCTCCAATTTTACCTTCATATATTTTATTGAATGTATGAATGTTAATTTTTGTTTTGGTCATTTAAGTAGTCTCATATAATTCTTCAGTCTGGATTTTGTGGGATTCACTTAGTGGTTCTGGAATTTGCATTCTTAACATGGGTTGTAGGTTACTTATATTAAATTCAAAAGGATGGGAGCACTCTAATTCTACATTCTGGATTTCATGCACTCGTTCATCGGTTCTAGAATTTGCTCTCTGCCCTTCACTCTGAAGTGTTTATTAAAGGCATCATTGGCTGATTTGTTAGATGTTAGGTCTATTTTTTTGCTTGAGGTGTGATGCCTGCATGTATCTTGATGCAACTATACCCATCCTTGTGATTTTTGGCTATAACTATTTTACCATTTCTTTCCCCTTTACTCTTTTCCCACTTTGTGGCATAGATAGATAGAACCGCCATAGAGGAATTGGCCTCCTTTGGAGATCAACCACACCATCCCAAATTGGTGGATGTTCGATTTATGCACTAGTCCGCCCCCACTCTCTACACAATGTCGAAATGACAACCAATAGTATCAACTATATTTTCTCTTATCAAGTTCTCTCGCATTTAGCTCCATGGTATGCATAATTTTTGACCCTTGAATATTAATCCCTTTTGGATAAAATAATCAATCCATGGTGTTATTTATTTTACAATAAGGTTATTGCATGTTGCATAGGCTTATTTTAAATCCAAATCATTGACACAAATCTTGTTTATAGCATCAAAACTAACAACTTTGACCCTCATTGCATTCATCAAAAAACTTCTTCTACTTAATATATTGAGTACCTAATTTGAACTACCACTTTTATACTTCAAAATAAATGAGTAACTTTGAAGATACTCTACCCATTTGATATCTTTGATTCAATTTGCCTTAGCTATTAATGAATTAAAAAGCATGATGATCCATAAACAACACAAACTCTTTTGGTAATAAGTAATACCTCCACTTCTTAAGTGCTTGCATAATAGCATAAAACTCTTGATCATAAACCAAATATTTTCTCTTTGCTTCATTTAATTTCTTACTAAAATAAGCAATGGGCTTACCTTCTTGGCTCAAAATTCCATCTATAGTTGTCATGTTCTCATTGCAATCTACTTGAAAAACCTTGTTGAAATTTGGTATAGCTAGAACTAGATACTCTATTATCTTCTCCTTCAATATATGAAGACTTGTTTCTACTAGAACTATCCATTTGAATATATACCCATTGCCCTTCATTGTTTCCATGTTTGGAGCACAAATCCCACTAATTTGTTTTATAAAATTCTATAAAAACTTGCCAAACCATGGAAACTTCTTACCTCAAACATACTTCTTGGTGATGGTAAATCCATAATATATTTTACCTTTTTTGGATCCATCCACAAGCCTTCTTGTGAAATAACAAAGCTCAAATACACTAACTCTTTCTTCATAAAGCTATGTTCTTTAAAATTTACTAGCAACTTTTCTTCTTTCAACCTTTTCAAAACCAATTTCAAGTGCACCAAATGATCTTATTTATATTTTCTAAATATAAAAATATCATCTAAATAAACAACAAATTACCAAGTAATGGTTTCAACACTTCATTCATCCATTGCATGAAAGTATTCGGTACATTAGTCAATCCAAATGGTATGACTAACCACTCATACAATCCATACTTTATCTTGAATATAGTCTTCCACTCATCCACTTCTCTATTATGGATTTGATGATAACCACTCTTCAAATCTACCTTTATGTATCTAACAGACTTAGAAAGGAAGTCATTACATACCAAAAGGTTTCTTTCCAAATAATTGACATCATAATATATGCTAATTTTTACCTTTGCACCTGTTTGATCAATTCACTTAGGTTTATCAAGTGATTGATGTGTATTTGTGAGCAATTCACTTGTGTTTAGTGAGCAAAATAGTCACCTTCATTGACCAAATTGCTTCCTTGAGCCAATTGGCACCTTTTGAGCAAGTGAATCTCTCCCTTAATACAATTAATAGAATCTTGTAAGTGAATCATATATTATCAAATTTTGCCATTTTTTTTATATTTTGGGTTGTTTTCTGCTATCTAACCTTTTCCCACTACATTTCTCTTCAAAAAAAATTAAATATTTTCAAAGGTAGTGTTGAGGTACTATAATTACAAAGTATACAATCTCTTCAAACATTTTATTGTAAGACATATCAAATCATAAACTCATTCTCTTGAGATGTGATTTACTCAATAATGGTCATCCAAATACATTTCAATTTTTTCCTTCAAATGGTCATGTTATAGTGGGATGAAGGAAAGTTTCAAAAATTATGTATGTACAATTTTCTTTAAAATATAAAATATTTGAAGGGGAAAATAAATATTTGGAATGTAAAATATTTTGGTAACATATTTAAGGAAAGGTGGAAATTAAATCCAATCTCAACAATTTATAAGATATAGTAGAAATCAATGGAATGAAGCAAGATACTTACAAGCAAGAAAAATAATTAGTATTGTATTATCATAATATATAAAAAGGAAGAGTAATATTGGTCCCAAAAATCTAGGATATGTGGATTAATAAAGGTAAATATAAATACCAAAACTTTTCATGTTATAGACAAAGAAGATTAGTCTTTTATGAAATAAAAAAATTTAAACTTGGGATTCAATAAATATTGAGGAAGAAGAAGATATCAAGGAGGAATTAATTAAATATTTCAAACATATTCTTTCAAACTTTAGGTAAGATAAGGAGGCTCGAGGTAATATCTTACAAAATATTCCATAAATTATTACATAGGGAAAAAATGATATATAGACAAGAATATCTCTATGAAGAAGTTACAAGAGAGAGGTTTCTCACTCCACCCTAACAAGGTACCTAGTCAATATTATCATGTTATGAGGAGGCTATTGGACAATAGTTTAATACTACAAAATCCATGATCCTTTTCATTAACACTACCAAATATTTACAATGGATTATTATGAATATTTTAGGGTTTAAAGTTGTAAAATTCTCGTCGATGTATTTGGGTATTCCTTTATTTGATAAAGAAAATGAGTCCTAGGACTCACTTTTGGATAGAATGAAACTTTGTTTGGAAGTTTGAAAAGGTAAGTTTTTAATTATGGTTGGAAGGCTACAACTCCTAAAGAGTACAATGTAACTTATCCCTATATATAATATCACTTCAAATATTGGCAATAGGTATAATAGCCAAACTTGTTAAAGTTCAAAAATATTTTATTTGGAAAGGATGTAGAGAAAAAAAATAGATTTACTCTTTGTAGGTGGTATAGGGTTTGCAAAGGAAATAATATTAAATAGGCTTGTAAATTTATATATTTATGAGTTTACATTAGGAGAAAACTTAGTTCTAGATTATTCAAATATCAAGAAAAGAGTGGGGTAAAAATATTTCTTTAAACATTTATAATATTCTATTGATGCAATAAAATTATTTGAGAAACAAACCCTATATAGAGGTTTGACAACATGGAACTTAAAATAAAATATTTTACAATTGATCAAGAAATATATTATATGGTCATCCAATGATGAGGATTCTATATATTTTTTATTTGATGATTGGTTGAAGCCTTATTATCTTATTTCTTATCTAAAACAATAATAACTAGCTATAACATATTTAGCTTGTAAAGGTTCAAAGGTACAAATAATATGAGAAGCAACTCTATAATATGGATCTCTATTAGAAACTTGGTTGAAAGAGAGGACCTTAAACAAATAATGGATAAGCTTAAAAAGTTTATTCAAGAGTTATACTTATTTATTTGTATATAAAATGATGGGTTGGTTTTGAATCTATCAAAATATCATGGATACTTGGTGAAGTTGGATTACAAGGATTTAGAAATTTAAAATTTCCTACCCCTAAATATTTCCCATGGAAAAATGTTTGGTCACTTGAGGCCCTTCCTAAGACCTCAACATTCATTTGGTTACCATTCCAAAGCAAAATTATTATAGGTGAGAGTTTTCAAATAAGATGATGGTATGTATATTTCAAGTATGCCTTGTATAAGAAGAGTCTAAAAACATCAAATCACTTACTCCTTCATTTTTAATTTACCTACATTATATAGGACTATTTTAAAAATATATAAAAATATATTTTATAGGTTTATCAATAATAAAGGATTTGATGAGATGTTATATTAATTATTTCAAATCTAAATCATTATGTATTCTATGGAGGATTGGTCCTACCATTATTTTTTTTAATTTATGGCTTGAAAGGAATAATTGATTAACAAATTTCAAAATCATGCCTAAGATTAGAATTGTATTATTTTCTCTCTTGAAAACAAGCATGGTACCCAATAGAAGAAGTATCAAGTGTGGAAAAATTGTTCTATCCTCTTGGTTACAGTATTTGAATATACATAGAAGGGTCATTTGTGGTAAACAAGTTACGATAGAGGACCTAATTCGATCCGTAGTAAAATGTAAATGTCCATGAGTTGATTTTATAAAAATGAATTTTGATGTTGCTTTCAAATGAAATATAATAAAATATGGTATATGTGGTGTTTTTTTAAATAATAAAGGTAAATTTCTTCTCACTTACTCAAGATCATATGGAACTTCAACTAACAACTATGTAGAGGCTAGGTCACTTTTTATAGAGATCAAAAGTGCTATTGAAAATGGATGGAAATATATTTCAATTATGGGGGATTCACAAATTATTATTAATTCTATAAAAAAATAGATGTGGAAATTGGATTAAAGAACAATATTTCTAATGTCCATCAACTATTGCTATAGGTAATATCTTGGAAATGGTATCATATTAATATATAAAGAAACTAGATAGCAAATAATATATCCAATTATGATATTTATCTCTATCTTGGATAAAATCAAATTTTAGAAGGAAATAGCCAAGTGAGATTTTATCTCTAAATGAACATAAGATCAAGGAGTTTATTGTGAAAACATAATAGTTTTAGGAAGATGAAGAATATATTTGATAGAAAGACAAGTAAATAATATCTTTTATAATAAAAACACAAGTTGGGTATGGTTTAATTGACATAAAAACAATGTAATATTTTGTTTTGTACATAATGTCTTAAAGCCACCTAGAATAAAACCAAAATGACTTTAGATGATAATTATTGACTAAATTACATCTCAATAGAATGGTCCTATGATCTAATCCTCCTCACAATAAAATGGCTAAAAAAATTGTATACTTTGTTTGCAACCATGTGTTGGGTAACAAACATTTACCCAATCCTTCTATTACACAAGTTTGCCCAATGAATTCATTATATCATGTATATTAAAAGCTCGAAGGAATAACATCTCAAAAGGTTAATAAATCAAAATCTTGTATTGAGAAATTATATTTATTACTATATAAATATTACACTAGTTTGATCAAATGGCTAGCTCAATTGTTAAAACTACTCAACTTTCAAGGAGACCTAGGTTCAAATCTTGGAAAGAAACACATGCATAATAGCCAAGCTATTGTAATACCACTATTTGGTGATGATGTAATATGAATGGTTCCCAATTCAATCCTATTGACATAAAAAAATTCATGTTATTTGCATATGTAGTAGTATAAAGAGAATGCAATATATATAGTGGGATGGCATATTAGAGAAGATTATGGCTTGGTACCTTGTTCAAGATTCTTATGTCAAAGTAACTTCACTGAGAAGGTTGCAACAACCATTAAATAATGGAATGTTTGTATGAAAGGAGTATAAAAAGAATATTGTGATAGGTATAGGTCATGATCAAAAGTAACAATAACTAGTAAAAGTTAACGCATCATTATCATGGTAAATTATATTTATCAAGTGTCTTTGTCACAAGGAGATATGTTGTAAATAATAAAATCTCTAGAAATCCAAGATAGTCAAAAGTACTTTTGGAAGTATTATGTAATTAAGGAAAAAGTTTAAAATGAAATTCAAAGGTACTTTTGAAAGTATTATGTAATTATAGAAAAAATTCAAAAGGAAAATCTCTAGGAATATGTGATATTTGGACTATCTTATGTAATTATAAAATATCATAGTAAAAGTAAAAAAGGGAAATATCTAAAAACATGTGATATTTGGACTATCTCACGTAATTTAAAATATCATAGGAAGAGTCCAAAAAATATATCTATAGAAAGTATTGCGATGTGTTCATCTGGAGTTATCCATGCATGTATTATCTAGCTTCCATGAGTCTATAAATAGGGGAGATAATCCTTATGTGAGCTAAATGAAGTAATAGAGATTCTATTGTTATATAGAGCTAGTAAGTCAAGCTAGCTAGTGTCTTTGTCTAAGGTGTGGCCAAGATTGAGCATGTGGAGCATGGTTGTTGGTCAAGTCCACAAGAGGCGGAGTCTTAACAAGAGGGCCACATTCACTCACAAGG
The DNA here is from genome assembly GCA_028583015.1 of Wollemia nobilis. Classification (NCBI taxonomy): domain Eukaryota; kingdom Viridiplantae; phylum Streptophyta; class Pinopsida; order Araucariales; family Araucariaceae; genus Wollemia; species Wollemia nobilis. Next base: position 880,431 of record JAQPPZ010016997.1, read on the forward strand.
AAATATAGTGAGCATCCATGTAATGTTGTAATTTATATTTATAATATAGTTTCTTCTATCGTCATTATGTCATCTAGAATGCTTCTATCAATTTCTATTTTCCCTAATGTTCTAATGTCTTCTTGTATCATAAAGTTTTAAGGTAGCATACCACCACTAGGTAAATATTGTTGGTATATCATAAATACCATGGTACAAGGAGGGCTTGGGGAAAATATTATGAGCATGCTATGTTTGATATTTTTGGTCTTATTGTTAGGAATGCTCCTCTTTGGTGGTGGTGTTGCCCTATAACTCATTTTTATCATGGTAACCCTAGATCTTATTGTGTGGTAAAGTCTATTTACTAGGTCAATACTAAGTGTTACCACTATTTTATCTTCTTCTTTAAGAATTTTTTTTTTGTACTCATAGGTGTACTTATATAGTGAAGTATGGTCAACAAGTGTATATTTTGGTGATCTTGTGGATAGTTTGTTATTAGTCTATCATAGTAGACCAACTATTTTATGTTGTTCTTATTTGTATTTCCATACTAGAGGTATAATACTTAGGATTTGATAAGTAGAATCTAGTAAAGTGGGTATTTATAGTACTCTATAGGTAGATTTCGCTTCTAGTTCATGAGCCCTTAGCTCTTTCACCAAGAAGAGTTATACTTGGGATTCCAAGGTCATAGTAAATATGGAAAAATTTCTTCTATTTTTTCCTCAATATTCTAAATATGCCAATAACTTCAATCAATAATATAAGAGAGCATGCATTTATAATGACTTAACATAGAGGTAGAAATAGATGGACTTACTTCCAACATCTCTAAATGGTGTTGCCTTTAAAAAGTATGATATGTAAGAGGAGCATATCAAGAATTCATGGGATGAGATTAGTGAAAAGGTGATCGAGGAGTACAATCGATGCCAAAAATATTATAACCTGACGATCCAAATAACAAATTTTGTTCAAGAACCTAAAGAGAAATATCATGACTACTATGCATGAGTGCAAGACCTTCAAAAAAATATGGAGGTCTAGTTACAAAAGGAGAATGTGCCTAATGGACTCATGAATATTGCAGATAACATGCTTTGTAAGTATTTTATTATAATATCAAGGCAAAAATTAGGTAGAGGATCAATTTTGAGCAATCTACCACTACCCAACATGGGTATGAGGTTGTGAAGTGGTAATATGAGAGTCTAGAGGAGGATTCGGTTCCACTAACACCAGTTTCTCTAAAAACTTCTAGCTAGGTTCTATAATCAATAGAATTATTAGAAAAAGTAAGTTAATATTCCTATACTTATATATCTAAAGTAGAAGATCTAATAAAAAATGGAACAACTGATAATCAATTTATTGTAAGAAAAGGAGATAGGAAATCAACAAGCCTAATTTGGAGATAAAGGTGTTAGGAAGAGTTTGTTTGAGACAGTATGCTATGAGTGTAAGGATAAAGGGTATTACAAGAAAAATTACCCTAATAAGGCATCTAATTCAAGAGAAAATAATAATGAGAAGGCAAAAAATCAATTTAACATTGATGATTTTGTTTAAGATAATAAAGAAGAAATTGATGTTATGGAAATGAAGTGAGCTTGTGATAGAATTTCCAATGAAGAAAGGAGACCAAAAAGAAGAAATAAGAGCATAAAAAGAGAGGAATATTGTGAGTTCAATATTTTCCAATATCAACAGTCTAGGCACCATACTCGAAGTCTAGGTACCATACTCAATCATGGAGAACTAGTTGAAGAAACTACCAAACTCACGTACAAGTAACTATTAACATTGTCATTATAAAAGTAAAGCAATTTGTATAGTAGACCTAGTTCTAGATAAAGGAGGAAGTTCAAAGTCACTATGTTTGACATAGAGGTTGACCCATATGCTCCATAATATAAAGTCTTATGCAAGGCCATTTTTATTTTTTATTTCATGATAGATGATGGAGTTGTTAACATAATGATATAATATATTTTGAATACATTATGACTAAAGATAGATAATAAATCTAACTTAAAGTTAAGATATTCAAGTAAAGAAAAAATAAATCCAATAGGAGTAGTGTCTGACGTAGCATTTTCACTCATGGAATTTACTTGTGTGGTAGATTTTCAAGTCATAAAAAAGTATTCAATAGCCTATCTAATGTTATTAGGAAGACCATGGTTAAGAAAATACTGCGCTCATAATGATTTTCATGAAGGGTATATGACCATTGGTTAGGGTTTCAAATGAGAAAATATAAATGTGATACCTCAACCTCATACGTTGAGAACAACAAAAATAAAGGAAAAAAGTGAGTGGACAATATTTTATTATGCTTGTATGAGCAATGTGGATACTAAATATGAAGAGTGATATGGTTGTGTAAATGGTTGACATATTTCCTGATGCTATCAGATCATGCACATTATTTTTTTTGAGAAAAATGCGTAGAAACAATTACAAAATCTAAAATTTGGCGGTGAAATAGACGAGGATAAAAATGAGGATTACTTTTGGCTCTTCTACAAGTATATTCATTTGTTTAAATTTGATCACAAATAGTTACAATTAGATTTGGTGAGGCATCAAATATAATTTATCCTATGATCCTAAACCTATGAAGCATATTCTATATCATATGAATCCAAATTTTTCCAAGTCTATCAAGGAAGAGAGAGACAAGTTATTGAATACAAGCTTCATTTTTTCAATTGAAAACTTAGAGTGGATGTTTCTAATCGTCATTGTGAGAAATAAAAATGGAAATCTATGGGTCTATATTGATTATCAAAAGTTGAATACATCTATAAATAAACACCATTATTTTCTTTCTTTTTTTAAGATCAAATTTGAGATGAATTTGTAGGACAAGAGTGCTAGAGCTTTGTATATGCATATAGTGGCTACAATCAAGTTTTCATTGTGTAACAAGACCAACTAAGCACAACCTTCACAAATATATGGTACACCTTTTCCTATCGAGTGATGTCTTTGGGTTGTGCAATGCACCTACTTTCCAGTGAGTGATGAATAAGGTATTTGAAGCTTCTATTGGAACTTTTATTAAAGTTATTTTAAATATTTTAATATTTTTGGAATAAAGGTAGACCATCTAGCTTCTCTTGAGAAGGCATTTCAATGATTTCAATAATTTAATACTAAAATAACATATTTGGATGCACCAAAGGTATCTTTTTGGGTTATGTGGTCTCCTAACAAGGGATTATAACTGATCCTACATAGGTTGTCAAGATTAAGGAGCTGCCATTTTAGCAACAAGAGTAAGTCATGATCATTCTTCAGCCAATGTGGGATATTATAGAAGGTTCATAAGGAGTTTTTGAAATGATTTATCTACCATTAACAAATTTTCTTAATAAGTATAGACCCTATGAACTACGAAAATAATCTAATGCTACATTTGAAGAATTAAATAAGGCCTTGAATACTATTCCAATGTTGAAGAATCCAAATAGGAGTAATCCATTTATTATCTACATTGATGCATCTAACATAGAACTTGAAAGAGCATTGAGTCAATGATATGATAATGGGTCATCCTATCTTCTTTGGAAGTAGAAAAATGAATAGTGTAGAGGAAAATTATATAATTACAAAGAAGAAAGCACTAGCTATCATCTTTGATCTCAAGATATTTAGAAACTATATTTTGGTGTAGAATTTCATTGTAGTTATAGACCACATTACCCTCAAGTATGTTGTCATAATTATAGTCCATCAGAAAGGATAGCTAGATGGATTATACTTTTGCAAGAATATGATTTTAACATTGTTGATCATTTAGGTAAGAAGCATATCAATGTAGATGATTTTTCAAGAGCATATGAGGGAGATGGATCTAAATGTGAATATGACAAGCTTCCTAATACAATTTTACCAATAATAGAATTCATTCTAAAGGAATATAGGCATCTTGTGATACTTAATCAAAGTTAGATTTCCAAATGGTGCAATACCAAGAATGAAGATGAATATTGCTTAGGCCAGTCGACCCTATTCAATAATGAAATGAGTTCTATATTAAGGTAAAATGAGATTTATCGATGAGTAGTTGGATGAGAACAAGTAAATACATTGATCATAGAGTCCCATGATGATGTGTGTGGAGGACACTTCTCTAGGAAGCTTATAGCAAGAAGAATTTTAGATGTAAGTTATCGTTGTCCAATACTCTTTAAAGGTTGTATGGAGTATTTTAAAACATGTAATATGTGCTAGTACTTTGGGAATCATAATACAACAACTGACATATTATGTCCTATATTTTATCTTAGTCCCATTAATAAGTGGGAAACTAATATTGTTGAACCCCTTCCTATAAAAACACAAAGAAATAGATACATCATTATTACAATATATTATCTAACTAAGTGGGTTGAATTTTTGCCAATGAAGCATGACATAGAGGAAGTTACATAATTCTTCTATGAATAAATTGTTAGTAGGTTTGGATAACCAATGAATATCATCTTTGATCAAGGTACAAATATTTTTGAACAAAGTGGTGGAACACTTAATGACTCGGTTTACAATAAAGCATAGAAATGTGATTGCATAAAAAAAAAGTACCAATGGGTAGGTGGAATGAACTAATCATGTGCTATGTCAAATCCTTACAAAAGATTCATATTTACAAGTTGACATATGGAACAAAAGAATCCATATGACATTGTCGACTTATAAGACCATAATCAAATCAACAATAGGGTATTCCTTATTCTAGTTAATGTATGACATTGATCCTATCAATCCCATAAAATTTGGCATACCCATAATATAGATGATGATATGGAGGAGGAATAATATAATTGAATTCATTAAGGGCTAAGTGGCTCAACTACACTGGTTGGATGAAATTATTCAAGTGACACAGGACCACATTGCAAAGAAGAAGGTAACAGAAAAATAATATTGGAACAAAAAATTTTAAGTGCCCCTCTTCAAACTCAATGACTTAATGATAGTGTGTGATTCTAGATACAAAAAGAGGAAGCATAGAAATTTGTTGCCAATGTATATGGGACTCTATTAGATAGTAGTCATGCATGACAATGAGACCTATAAGCTTGAGTAGTTAAATGGGAGATCTATCAAGAAATGGGTGAACCATAATAAACTCAAGATATTTCATCCTCCAAAATAGATTGTGCCCACTCCAAGGATGGAGTAGAAATTTGGAGGGGGATATATGTTGACATAAAAAAATTTATGTTATTTGTGTGTGTAATAATACAAGGAGCATGTAAAATATATAGTGGGATGGCTTGTTAGATAATATTACAACTTAGTAGATTGTGTAGGATGTTTGTCATAGAGTAGCTTCATCAAGAAGGTTGTAACAACTATTAGTTAAAACTTAATGGAATGTTTGTATAGGATTATAAAAAATATTTTGATAGGGATGGGTCACAGTAAAAAGTAACAGTAAATAGTAAAGGTAGAAGTGTCATTATCATGGTAAATTGTATTTATCAAGTGTCTTTGTCACAAGAAGATATGTTATAAATAATGAAATCTCTATAAATACAAGATAGTCAAAAGTACTTTTGGAAATATTATGTAATTATAGAAAAAGTACAAAAATAAAATCAAAAGCATATTTGAAGAATTATGTAATTCTAGGAAAATTTCAAAAAATAAAATCTTTAAAAACGTGTAATATTTGTACTATCTTATGTAATTATAAAATATAATAGGATACATACAAAATAAAATACCTAGAAACATGTATTTTGACTATCTCATGTAATTTTAAAATATCATAGGAAGAGTCCAAAAAGGAGATCTCTAGAAAGTGTTGTCATGTGTCCATCTAGAGTTCTCCATGCATGTAATATCTATCTCCCATGAGCCTATAAATAGGGAAGAGGCATCTTATGAGATGCAAGCTAAGTTAAGGAAGTGTGAGATCAAGGAAGTAATAGAGATTCCAATATGTGAGTGAGAGCTAGCGGGCCAATTTAGCTAGAAAAGAGAGTCTTTCCCAAGGTGTGGCCAAGAGTTAGGGTGTAGAGCATGATCATTGGGCAAGTACACAAGATATTAAGGTTTAACAGGATGGTTGTTAGGAATATTTATTTATTACATCATTTATAATAAATCTTCTAGATAATAGAATTTCACGTAGGATAAGTACTTAGGCAAATTTATTAAGTATTTAAAACTATATCCTTAGATTGCATTTGGTTGTTATGCTATTACACTTGCATTGAAAATTTGAGTGATTTGTTGTAACCATTATAACTAGCCATGTAATCATTAATATTAGATGTTATAAGCCATGTTATACTTTTTCTTCTAATATAGTATCAGAGAACCATCATTCCTTGCCTAATATTGTTTGGCATTGCCTTGATCACTATTTTGTTCTTCGTTGTAGAACCAACATCAATGTTGGAGAGCATTGGCTAGAGGAAAGGTATTATGAAGGTATTTATTCATCTTATACTTATTACTAAATAATTGGTAAGCATAGCGTAAACTATTCTTTTGCCTATGTCATATCACTATGCCAAAAATATCAATGCATGATATTAAAATGTTAGACATTAATGATTGTTGTATGTAGTCATCGAAGCTATGCTCTAGAAGCACATTTAGGAGCTACCACCATAGTTGATAGATCCATCATATTTATATAGGATAATACCAAACATAGTTTGCATGAATCCTTGGATCTATGCTTCTTACAATTTGCAAAAATATTTTGGATACCAAAACATTTTTGAAATCCTAAGCAAATTGACCATATCTCTAAAATTCTCATGCAATTTTTTTAGGACACCATGCTCATACTAGGATATTGTCAAGCAGGAAATCACAACAAACTCCACAAATTTGACATTATAGAATAATGCTCAAAGCAAACATAACAGAGCAACCAACAATGAGCTAGAGTGTTTAGGTGTTACAATTAGACTTGTGGTGGTGAATCATAATCAAGGTGGATAGGTGGGGTGAAGAAACCTAGTAGATCATATCTAAGCCAACCCAAGGAGGTCAACTAGTGGATGTGGATGCACAAATCCTTAATAATATGCCATTCTTAAAGTAAAAACATGATGGTGGTGTTGTTGAGGTCACAACCTACATTTGAGAGGTGTTCTAGAGGATTTTTTTAAGGTCACTTTAATCCCATATTGACTACACAATAGCATTATTAGCTAGTAAAAAGGATGTTCTCCCATTATTTGAAGTTTCATCCCTAGTGGGCTAGCATGGAGATTGTTTGTATGGAAATTTGTGATGAGTGGATATTGACTCATAGTTGAAGTGATTGTTCGCACGTGGAAGGAGGTCATGTAGTAAATGGGTTTAGAGGGGTTCAATTATGGACCACAATTGAGTAAAGACCTAAAAGTTTAAAATATAGTTTTTGATAAAAATATTTAATTAGCCAATCAATTTTTTGAATTAATTAATTAGTTAGTTTTTTTTAAGTAAGTAATTGATTTAATTAATTAATTAATTAATTAATTAGTTAAATGTTTAATTAAATTATTTCTTAAAGTTATTTTATTTAAATTATTTTCTCAAATATTCATCATAAATTATTGCAAAAGTGTATTTGATAATACCCCAATTTTTTACTCTATTTTTGTGTAATTTGCACAAGGCAACATTTGGTATTTATGATGCCTTTCACCCGCACTTAAGGTAATGTTGTCATGATTGGGATATTATATTTAATTCCTAATATAGCTACAACAACAACATCTAGAATCTTGTGGGATATCTTTTGAGGTTCAAACAAGAGCTAAGATTAGTAATTATAAATCAACAATGAGACTATTGTACTATGTTCATGGAACAATAGAATATGACTTGGAATACAATAAGAATGATAAGTTCTTGTAATGATACATAGACTCCAATTATGCAGGATCATTGCATGATAGGAATTTAATGTTTGAAAACATATTTCATCTAGGATCTGGATCTATCTTATGGCACAACAAGAAGTAGCAGGTAGTTGCACTATCATCCATAGAGGCAGAATATCACACCACATGAGGAGTTGTGTGAAATTATATGACTACATAATATTCTTTCAAGTTCGGGTATTCAAAAGAATCTACATACACTTGATAATCAAGGTGTTTTAAAATTATTCAAGAATCCATTGTTCTATTAAATAACCAAGCACATTGAATCTTAGTGTCTCTTTATTCAAGATAAAATTTAGAAATAAAAAATACAACTCGAGTACATTCCCACTAATAAATAGGTTGCAAATATTTTTACAAAGGCACTTGCACATGTTATATTTGAGTGGTTTTGCAACTCTCTATGTATTCCAAATAATGTAATAAGGTGCGATGTTAGAAAATAGTATTTATTATTATATCATTTTTAATAAAGTTTTTAGATAATAGAATCTCACATAGGATAAGTACTTGGGCATATTTGCTATTTAGTTAAAACTATATCCTTAGATTACATTAGGTTGTTATGTTGTTACACATGCATTGTGAATTTGAGTGGTTTATTGTAACCACTCTAACTAGCCATGATACTATAAATATTGGATGTAATGAATGCATGTTATGCTTTTTCACCAATAAGGACTTCATTCACTCATTAGGAAATATAGTGAGCATTCATGCAATGTTATAATTTGTATTTATAATATAGTTTCTTCTATTCTCATTGTGTTATATAGAGTGCTTATGTCAATTCCTATTTTTCATGATATTCTAATGTTTTCTTTTTCATGGGATTTTTATGGTAGCATACCATCACTAGATAAATACTATGTGTCCATCATAACTACCATAGTATAGGGAGGGATTAGGGAAACGTTATGAGCATGGTATGTTTGACAATTCCATATAACCAATTAAAAAAAAAAAACTACATTATTTTTTTTTTAAATTCAAATAATTTTATTTCAAATCCTTTACAATTTAACATCTTAACACAAGAAAAAAGTGAATGTAATCTCTCCACACAATTTTTTTTTTCTCAACCCTTGTATTTATATTAAAAAGAAAATTTTCTTATTTAAAATAATAAATTATGGGAAGCTAAGTTTGAAAAGGACAACTATACATAGACCAAAAATAGGATAAGCCAAAACCTAATAGCAAAAAAATTAGATAGATGCATACTCTTAGATCATTGGCTGGATGACTATACTTATGCTAAAATTAATACATTGACAAGGATGGTTTAAATCACTAGCTAATAAGAGTTAAAATTATGGGATCATAGTAGCTCATAGAGTAATGCATTCAGTAGCTTGTAAAAAAGAGAGCAATGATATTAAAACTTGATATAAATATATCCTATGATAGGTTTAAGTGGGACTTTATTTTTTTAGTATTATAAAAGTTTGGATTTAGGAAAAAATAGTTTAGATGGATTAAATCTTGTGTCTCTACAATATCATATTCAATGTTGGTCATTGGGCTAGTAAGAAAATCATTTAAATCCAAGAGGGATCTTAGAAAAGGAATCCTCTATCATAATTTTTATTTATTATTATGGCAGAGGTATTTATTAGTAAGGAGCTTAAAGAAGGCATACAAATATGGGCTAATAAGTAGACTTAAATCTAGTAATAACGTTGAAAACATCACCCATCAATAATTTCTAGATGATATTGTTGGAGATATTATATTATTTGGTAGATGTTAAAGTACCCCCATGGTACATTTGTACTATTGTAAATATTATACTAGGGTGTGTGTTATTAAATTAGAGAGTGGGATTTATATTTCCTCTAAAGTATGTGTCAAAGTGTGAGAAGAGTGCAAGTTTCATGTAATAAAGTATGCAAGTGTGTAGAGTGTAAGAGTTTGCAAAGTTTCATGTAATAAAGAGTGCAAGTGTATAATATGTGAGAGTGTGCAATGTGTCATATAGGTAAGTCAAGATTCATGTGTAGGTGTCAAGTATACAAGTGAAGAGTCACATAGTATGCGATAAGATGTAAATTCAAGAGATATGAGGAGTTTATCATATGTGTGGAATAGGAAAAGATGCATCCCCTAAATATGTGATAAAAAAAATAGTTAAGTTTTTAATAGTCATCTTCGAAGGTTATATTATGGAAAAAAAACTCCATGTATTTTATGATAATAAAGAAGCATCAAAGAATAGTAAGTTTAAACAAGATAATTTTAACAAAGATATTGTATATTTTATAAATAATATTGTGAGAATTATTAGTAAAATATTGTTATTATTTCATTAATGTGATTTATTTATATTGATCATAGAATTTTATGCTTCAATATTAAGTTACATTAGATCTTGGATATTGCAACCTATGATTTAATCTGGTTAAAATACCATCAGATTAACTTTTTTGGGGAGGGTAGATAAAAATGAGGCTATAACTTTGAATAACTTATTGAAATAACATCATAGGTAAAAGTTAATATGACAAAATCTAAAATTAAAATCTTAAATATTCCAACTAGAAATAAAGCAGGGATATGCAGACTACTTCAAACGGAGGAGGAAAAATTACTAGCAACATATCTAGGGATGCCCTTATTTGAGGGAAGAGTGAGTATAGAATTGTGAAATCTAGTTATAAGTAAAGTTTAAAATGAACTACCAACATGGAAAGGTATATTGTTATCATTCACAAGAAGAGTGTAGCTAATTAAATTATTTTTACAGGCTATTTCAATATTTTATATGTCCTTATATATTATGCCAAAAGTGGTAGAAAAATGTTTAATCTATACTATGTGATCATTTTTATAGCTAATATTACATGATAAAAGAAAATTTTCTTTGGTGAAATAGAGCAAGGTGTATGATGATAAAATTGGGGGAGGTATTAGATTAAGACTTCTTAAGGATGTAAACTTAGCTCTAAGGGGAAAAATAATTTGGAGTTTGTACAAAGAGAGTCAAATATAATAGGCAAGAATTCTTCTAAGCAAGTACATTGAGCCCAATGATCTAAATTTAATATTTATTGCATTCTCTCTCCAAATGATTTGCACTAGGAAAAAGTTTTAAAAATTCAATTGATCTAGTGATTAAAGGTCTAATATGAGTGGTGGAAACTAGAGAAAAAAATTCTATTTGAATGAATACTTGGTTGATAAAACACTCAATATAGATCCTATTTCGAAACCATGGATGATACTACTTCAAGATAAATATGGTGATAGAGTTTAAAATATAATGTACAAGGATTAGGAACAAAGATACAAATAGAAAGAACATTTTACATTGTTGCTTGGGGATACTTGAGTAGAAATATAATAATAGTGATTGTATTGAAAGGAGTCAATGATAAGTTGATTTGGGAGTTGAATAGCTCAGCAGAATACACAATAAGAAGAGCATATAATATAAAGCATGAACAAAATAGGAATACCATAATAATATCAAGAGATATTTAAGATAAACCAAATATTCCAAAATTCAAAATGTGTGTACATTTAGTAGGCCATAGAAAATTTTATCCTAGGAAAACCTAGTAAAAAGAGGTTTTCATGGCCCCTTATAATGTGTTCTATGTGAGGAGAGTAGAGGTCATCTCTTAAGACACTGTTCAATAGACTGAGAACTATGGCAATAGATTTTTAATATTTTTATAAATGCATGGTGATGAATTATTAAAGAAATGGTAGAGCACTTTTAAAAGTGAGGCATTACGAATAATATAGGATACAACACAAGATACAATACTTTGGATTATATGGCTAGAAAGGAATTGAAGAATATTTAAGGGGAGGGAAATTAGTTTAGAGGTAATTAAAAGGAATATCCATTTAGCCATTAAGGAGTCTAAACCAACCATATCAACCCACCCAATCCCTCATCTTGAAGAAAAGAAACTTGATAGATGGATATAAGTCATCAAATAGAATTATGACTTTGGGTAAAAGAGAAACAAAAGGAAGGAAAAGAATATAAAGTGGAGACCACTAGAATTAGAGTTGGTCGAATTGAATTTTTATGAAGTATTTAAAATAAATCTAGGACTAGTGGTAGCAGGATGAATAATTAGAAATAATAGAGGTGATATTTTGTCACATTATGATTTCAATAGTGGATTTATGATCAATAATGAAACTAAAGCTTAGGTAGCTTTGGAAGGGTAACAAATATGTATACAAATGGAATGGAATGTAGTATTGATTAAAGGTGATTCAATAATAGTAATAAACATAATTTTGAGGAAAGCAAAGGATCCATGGAACATACAAGAGATCATCGTGGAAATATAAGACCTTACTACATAGTTTAAAGAAATTAGGTTTACTCACATATTAAGGAAATAGAAAAAATGTGCAGATAAGCTAGCCAATAGAGGGGTTTTAATAGAGGATCATGAAGTTTAATTCTAGTTTACATAGTTAAAGGAAGCAGTAAGTATAGTAGAAGCTAACAAGAAAATGTTGATTGTTTAAACAAAATAATGATTAATATTTACTTTAATGTTTTCCATTGGTTGTATTTATTGTTTTTTATAACGTTAATATATTTTCTTATAAATAATTTATTATAATTCTTATGGTTGCACTAACGCTTTAGGAAGTAAAATAACAAACCAGATCTAGTAAAGCAAACTATGATAATACAAAGTATTAAAAATATTACTCTACTAAGATGCACTTTATAGATAATAGAGGTGGCATTTTGGTATTGTGAAGTTTGGTGCAAGAAAATATCAATAAGGATGCTAGATTTTGAAATATTTGTATTTGCTAAAAAATTAAAGAAAATCCAAAAAATGAAAATCAAGAATTTAGACTTACTATGAAAAAAGATATAGTTATTTATCTACAGCAACTCAATTAAGATGAGAGTTGAATTTTTTTGTAAACTATCACGCTCTAGAGGAGAAAGTTGTAATTTTTCAAAGGTGGGAGACTTGAGTACAACCCCTTTTTTTTAATATATATATATATGATATGAAAAATTATTAACAAATTAATTACCTTAAAAATACTAAAAAATATGAACTAATTGATATATACTAATTATATATATATATATATATATATATATATATATATATTGATAATATGGACAAAGGGGTTTTGAAATGTTCCCCAAAACTTTTACAAGAGTGGATCAACCAACCAGACTAGAAACAAGGAATAAATATATCAACATAGCAACCCAAAAAGGATCCACAAAACAGACAAACAACAAAGCTACATAATAGTTGAGCAGGACAAACAATAAATTTTCCCAAGGGATCCCTACTATCATAGATCAAAGCCATTTGAAAACAAAATTAATCTCCTTGAGATTTTATTTTCTATTTGATTTAATTCATCTGGGAAATCCTCCTACCAAATTGTGCATCTTTCCTACAAAAGTCCCAAGTTTGCTAAAAAAATTATTGATCTATATCCCTCCCTCTAAACATGCTTAATCACAACCACTTCAATGGTTAAAATATATCTTTAGGTTTTAGCAAGTTCATTTGTGATCATCCAAGAAGGTACCTGAACACCTTTGAGCATATTAATGATATTGAGGGAATCCCTTCAATAATTACCTTCCTATCATTCAAAATTTCTAGTTGATAAACCCCTTGAAAGAGAGCTCATGCCTCCACAAAATTACTAGTCTAATGATCTAAATTTTTAGTAAAATCCAACAAAATCCTCCCGTTAGAGTCTCTAACCAATCCCCCTACACCAGCTTGTCTCGGATTCCCTTTAGAGGCTCCATCAAAATTTAGCTTCAACTAGCCAGGAGGAGGAGTTTCTCAAATAGTAGTATGTCTAGAAGGAGATTTAGGGTGATTTTTGGGAGAATAATATCTAAATACAAGAGTCGAATCCACCGCAAACTCCCCAATGGAAGTGATATTATTTAAATAAATTGCATCCACATTCTCAACAATGGTAGTAACAACACAAAGTTCCATGAACTCAGTTGGATGGGAGATATTTTAAAGGCTCTAAAATTCCTCTCCTTCCAAATACGCCACCAAACATGAGGTAAACAAGATAGAGAGACAAACCTCCATTGAATGATCAAGTCAAATAACAACTTTTGGAAAACCGAAACCACACTAACGATCCTCAAGAACTAGGAGAAGACAGATTGAGAGAAGGGATAGTCATACAATAGGTGCATAGGTGATTCTTCAGCACTACCACATAGGTAGCATTTGTTCAAGATAATCAATCCCCTTTCTGCAAATTATCCAATGTGAGGAACTTCCCTTGAGTTGCAAACCAAAAGAAAATATTAACTTGGAGGGTAAGACCCTTCAACCAGATATTACTAACAGGAAACCAAGGATCAAAGGTAACATCTAACAATAAGTAAGTTGACTTAACAGAAAAGCAATTGTCCTTCTTAGCCCCCCACACAAATATATTTAGCCTATCCTTGTTAGGAAGAACCATCCACTTTAGGATGTCCATCAGATTTTTTAACACTTCTTCCTACGAAATCCCCCAAAAAAAATGGTTTCCAACATTTTCTATCATTAGCAGAGACAATAAAGTCACATACCTTTGATCAAAAAGCTTATATTGTGATTGGTTCCACCAGACTCAAGTGATGATATAATTCTAATGGTCTATCAATTTCCCATGTGTCTTTCCAAAAATAAATGCTTTACCTATTACCTAACACCCATCCTCCACCCTTTACGATATCAGATCGGTTGTTAACAATGTTGCACTAGAATGTTGAGCCAAGGGTAGGACTTGGGTCTATGAGGAAATAAATAGATACGGAGACATAGGATCCCCCTAATGAATACCTTTGCAATTTTTAAAGTAACCAGTCGATGATCCATTAACTAAGATTGAGAATTTTATTGATGATATACAAGCTCTAACCAATCTAATCCAGCAAGGCTTGAAACCAAATTTCTCCAAAACTCTAAGAAGAAAACTCCATGAGACTTGGTCATATGCTTTATGCTCCATCCAGAATTTTTTTGTCTACTACAAATCCACTTTGACGATGGTCAATAATTATTGGAAGGTATACTTTGAGCCTATTCACCTAATTTTTAGTGAGAATTTTAAAAAGTGTATTATAGAGGCTAATGGGCCTAAAATCAGATAAATCTCTAGCACCCATCAACTTCAGGATAAGAACTATGAATGTTGAGTTTACATCAGCCAAAATTTAATTTGATGCTTGAATTTCCCTCATAGCTAAATAGATATCACCACCTACAATGTGCTAGAACCTTTAAAATAAAATAGTAGGAAAGTCATCCAGCCTTGGAGCTTTTAGACCATCCATAGGGAATGCAGTGACCCTTATCTCCTCATCCTCAAATGGAGCATAAATATCTTCATTCAAATAATTTGAAACCAATATGGGGATGTGGTGAAATAGCCTCTCTTCAGCTTGAATATCCCTATCATCACTAGAGCAAAGGAGTGTTTTTAAAAACTCAACTACTTCTTCCCTGATTTCTATAATATCCTTTAAGATAACACCATTTTATTTCTTATTGTCTCTAACTCTATTATTGCTCCTATACCTTAAGGTGGACGTGTGAAAGAATTTTGTGTTCCTATCACCTTCACGGAGCTAGAGGGATTTTGATTTTTGGTACCATAAAATTTCTTCATCAGTTAGTACATTATGGAAATTTGCTAACAGTTTAATTTCCTTGTGTCTATCCCCTTTAGTCACCTCTCTTGACTCCAAATTTAATTCAACTTCATTTAACTATTTAGCCAACTCTTTTTTCCTCTAGAACACATTTCCAAAAATGTACTTGTTCCAAACCTTAAGATTAACTTTAACAAATTTGAGCTTTGAAGCCACTTGAGAAATAAGAGGGCCCAAAGAACCTTGAGACCACCATTCCAGAATTCTAGATTCTAAGCGTTGATGTTGCAACCACATTGCCTCAAACCTGAAGAGTCTGGGAAAAAAACTAGAGTTTGATACTTTTTCAAATACCAAAGTATTATGATCGGACCCCACTTCTAGGAGAGAGAAAAGGGATGCATCTCCAAACACTGGAAGACCTTCCTTGGAGACTAACACCCTATCTAGCCTAACCTAAATATTTTGATTGCCTAGATGCGTGTTACTCCAAGTGTATTTAGACCCCTTCAAATACACATCCATTGGCTCCTAATTATTAATAAATGCAGAAAAAATCTCCATACTTTAGAAACAAAATTACTACCACCCTTTTTATTTGAAGGGTATAGGGGGTATTGAAGTCCCCAGCAAGAATCCAAGCTTCCCTCTTAAAAATTTATCTCATAGAGCTTAGAGACTCCCACAAAATATTCCTATTAGGGGTTGTATTAGGGGCATAAATATTAGACATAATTCATATCTACCTAGAGTTATTACTACAAAACAGAATATTAATCACTCTATCATAAATAAATAGAATGTATCCATCCAATTTCTCAGGGTCCCATAGACAAAGAAGACCCCCAAAAGCTCCATTGGCAGAATTTGTTGCAAAACCTGCCTCCTTCTAAACTAATTTTTTAACTACCTCTACATTAGAACTATCCATATTAGTTTCTTGAATAAATATAACATTAGTTATTACCTCTTTCCTTAGTGTTTTCAAAATTTGTTGCTTGGAGGGCCCATTCAAGCCTATGATATTCTAAGATAACAACTTCATCTTTGAGATTTGGAGCCATTATTCCCACTTGAAGAATTGAGGGAGCTACAAAATGTGTCAAGTTTTAGTTGTTTACCTTTGCTATCCTTATCTTTCTCAAACTTCAATTGGTATTGGAGTCCATAAATAATTTTTTACTCTACCTCATGGATCCTTAACACTTTTTTAGAGGGTTTCCCTACCTTACAATTACCTATGAAATTCATTTGATATTTTTGGGTACTTCTAGTTTTGGGTCTAGAATTGGCTATGCTTGAAGAGCCCAACATGGGCACAATGATCGTTTCAACTCAAGCAGGTTTGGAAAATCCTGACTAGGAGCCTCACAAGGCTTCTAGGGGGAGCAAAGTTCTTCTATGACTGTATCCTTAGAGAGTAATATTTGATAGGATTTATGAATAAAATTTGAAGGGGTTAAAATCTCTATCACCAAGTCTTCTAGGAGAACCTAGTCTAGAATTTTCCTTCTAGATGGGTTCATATTCTGGACCACCGCTTTGCCAGACTCATTAACATCCACTACATGAACTTGGTCCATTTCCTCTGGTTCAGTCTCATCTAAAATTAATTCATGCTATACTATCTTAGAAGGGGCTTCTTGTTCTTAGGTTAAACTAATTGGCCTTTTGGTCTCATTCTTCCTTTGGGTACCCCCACTTGGGGCCTTATGAGAGCACAACCCACATGAGTGACCATACTTCTTACAGTTAAAACATCTCATGGGTCTATTCTCATAAATAATCGATTAAATCCAAGGATCCTATCTAGACACAAGCTCAATATGGCTAGGTAAATTAGCCTTCAGATCTGCCATGACACACATTCTGATAAAAATCATCCTAGTCTTAGATTTGATATCTAAGTCAATCAAGACTAGATCCCCAATAGCTTTAGTTATGCCTCATAAAATATCTTCATGTAAAATATGAAAAGGTAAATTTGGGAGTCACACCCAGATGGGGACCAAGTCACATTTTGCATATTGGAATTGAATTGCCCAACATCGAATAGAGTCAATATCTAGTTTGTCACCTTGGAACTTGTTGACCATGTTCCATGATCCTTCCTTTATAATCACATCCAAGAGTTCATCTGGTACCACCAACTTATTATAGACTAGAGAAATATCAAAGTGGGGTTTTAAGAGATGAGTTTGCAAGCCTTTAGCAGTAACTGCAGCAAAGCAGGACACCCCAAGGTTAGAGGTTGGTACTCTAAAGGACAACCCACTATGATCGACCACACATTTTTCCCTTTCCTTCCTGACCAGTCCCTAAAGGGTTGCACCTTTGTCCACTTGACCCTCCATATCCCTATAAAGTGCCAATGCATCCATCTTACTATCAACCACTAGGTATTTTAGATTCCTACTAACCATTAGTGTTTTCTTCCATTGCTACCCTAACACTGCTACACTTGCCTTCGCTGCTCTAGCACTGTTGTGGAATTGTTAAAATATTTTACTATTTTTCTTTCTACCTTTGTTTCTATAGCACTATAGATATTCAACTACCTTCATAGATCACATACATTCAACTGCCTCCATATATCATATATATTTAGCTACCTATACATATCACATATATTCCTCTATAGATCATAAATATTCAACTGCCTCCACAGATTACAGATATTCAACTGCCTTTATATATCATAGATATTTAGTTGCCTCCATACATCATAGATATTTAGTTGCCTCTATAGATCACAAATATTTAGTTGCCTCCATAAATCACAACTATTCAATTACCTCCACATATCATACATATTCAACTACCACCATAGATCATATATATTCAGATGCCTCCATAGATCATAGATATTCAAATCCCTCCAAATATCATAGATATTCAACTGCTATACATCATAATCCTTTATAGGGCAACATAGACCACAAATATTTAGCTGCCTCCATAGATCACAAATATTCAGCTACCTCCATAGATCACATATATTCAACCGCCTACACAGATCACATATATTCCTCCATAGATCATAGATATTTAGCTACCTCCATAGATCATAGATATTCCTCCATAGATCACATATATTCAGCTACCTCCACAAATCACAGATATTCCTCCACATATCATAGATATCCACATATCACAAATATTTAGCTACCTCCACATATCATAGATATCCATAGATCATAGATATTCAGCTACCTCTTAGATCACAGATATTCAACTCTCTCTACAGAACACAAATACTCCTCCAGAGATCATAGATATTTACCTACCTCCATAAATCACAGATATTCCTCCATAGATCACATATATCCATGGATCATAGATATTCAATTGCCTCCATATATTACAGATATTCAGCTGCCTCCATAGATCATAAATATTCAACTACCTCTATAGATCATAGATATTCCTCCACAGATCACAGATATTTAGTTGTCTCTACAGATCATAGATATTCCTCCATAGATCACATATATCCACATATCATAGATATTTAGCTATCTCCATAGATCACAGATATTCAGCTACCTCCATAGATCACATATATTCAGTTGCCTCCATAGATCACATATATTCAACTACCTCCACAGATCACAAATATTTAGCTACCTCCAAAGATCACATATTCAGGATTGAATATTATATATAGAAAATAATACAATATTAACTAATTCCATATAGACTAATTATATTAATCATAATATTTTTTAATATATTATCATTTATTTTGGATCTTATATACTTTAAATGTCTAATGACCTCCTATGACCTTGTTTATATGAATTATATAAAATTCGATTTAAAAAAAAAAAATAGTATTAATTTAATAAAAAAAAAACTCTTAAAAAATTACTTTTAAATTTTTCTAAAAAATAACCAAAATATTATAACACCATTAAATAATTTAATCCCATTTAACCAATTATATCTATAAATAAATAATATAAACCCACTTCAACTTGATTTACTGTGGCGGGTGCCAATCCTTTACACTGGTTGTCGTTATTATCTTTGCTTGTGCATTATATAATATAAAATAAAAGAATGGATTCTCACATGGAATATATATCTATACGTGGTCAAAAGTTTAAAATTATTTTAAATTTATTTTCTACATTTTCTTTTAACATTGATCATTTTTACTATATAAAATAATATATTATTATAAAATACTCCTAAGAGTTAGTGGATTGGTAAGTGTAAGTGTGGTTGGGAACTTATCAAGAAGAGATCTAGGTCCAAACCTTGGAAAAACCAATATTTTTCAAAGGTAGTAGTCTACTCTAAATCCTCTGAGTGCGCACCAAAACAATGATGATATGAATCTGTTGGTCCGAAAATCATTGATATGGCTATCATCTCTTCCTTGTGTTATTGCAGGTTTTTTAAATGTGAAGCCACCGTAAATTCAAGTAGACACCCACCATATTTATAATTAAACTACAATAATGTTTTATATATTCCATATACTTCCTCATTAGAAAGCATATCCGAAAGGTCATCACTTGCCAAAATTAGGCACACAACCTTCTCACTTCTCTTCTTGAAATTCACCTCTAGCTAAGTAGTCACAAATGGCTCCAAATACCTAACTCTTGCATATCATATACACAATGTCTCCATGTATTTTGTTTTAGGAACATAGAAATAAATAATGAGTGATAAAAATATAAGTCCTTTTTTCCCAAGTACTATTGCCTATGGACATGGACATTTAAATGATTCTAAATACATGATTTGTTCCTTTTGTAAGCACAACTCTTACACCCATGGTCTTTATGTGCACCTTTCCTTTGGGAAGGTTTAGCTGGAAAAATATTATTATTTCAACTATGAAATCATATTATTATTTTCTCTCTTGAATCAATAATAATGTCAAGTAATACATATGTGGGGATTTAGAAAATAATTTTAAAAATAAATAACATGAAGTCCATTTGGATTGTATGGTAGAATGAGTGGTAAGATTCATATTCAATTTAAATCTAGTTTAATGTATTTGAGTGATTGAATATGTTTGTATTATCCTTCATAGGATCCCAACATTCTAGAAGTAATTGTAATGCTAGATAATTCAATCTCATGAAATAATTTTAGAAAAATTAAACAAATATATGTTTATCACAAATATTGTGACAAGTGAAAAGTACAATGACCTTGATACATCTAATGAAGACTGCTTTGGAGTCCCATATTTGACCATCATAATTGACCTACTAGTTCCTAAGGCTACCACAACTACAACAGCCCATATCCATAAATTTAATTGGAACGCATAGTTTCTATTCCTTCTCCTAGGATCCTACATCTTGCTTTCCCATTGTATTAACAATGCTTTTAATTTTGTGGGCATCATCCTTAGGACCTTTATGTCCATATTTATTAATATGATGTGATGGAAATCGTCCACTACTCTATTTTGGGATGTATTGTAACAATTTCCTCATCTAAAATATTATGATGCCTTTACTTGTAATACCAAGATGCTTGTAAACCCAATAATAGTTGTTTTAGCAACTCTCCTATTACAAAATATCTTATCCTTCTACATTCAAAATGATCCCCACACATTTTAACTAGATTATATTCATAAATAAAAGTAATTGTATGGTTATAATTGTATCTACTTATTGAATCTTGTGGCTATCATAAATGCTAAAGGAATTAAAGACCTGGTATCCATAGTCTTGCAGCCAAGGAACTAGGGTTGAGACACTTTCCATTGGAGGTTGTCTACCATAAATGGATAACATCCCATGGTGAACACCCTTGATCTTCCTCTTTGATTCTATTTCTTGATGCAAAAATACATGGTGATATTAAATCTATTGTCTGCTAGTAGAGCATCCAAACATAAAGAGCATCTCAAACTCCTTTATTCTATATAGCTACTATAATTTCTTGTGTTTAAATATCCTCTTCCTAAAAATAAGCATGACAACTAGAGCATTCTTCCTTATCATGCTTTAACCTCTTATTGTTGTAATAGAGTTTACCCAAGAGTAATTTGAGGTATTGTATATCTATGAATGTTTGTAAAAATGCTATTATACTATAAAAACATTTTGTGCCATGTTTTATGGCTTTTGAAGCCTTAATATTAATATAAAACTCACAAGACAAATTTCACAGGATCAAATATAAAATATTTACAAAATATTAAGATTAAGATAATGATGTAAATAGAATACTATGTGCAAACTACTATGTATATCAAGGCTTATAATATATCAACTAGCATTCATTTATAAGAAACAATTATGAATGTAAATAACCTAAATCATACATGTACAAATAATGTAGCACAAATTACAATATTAATTGCTCATATATATGCAAACTATATTACTCCTCTTTCTATTACAAATATAGCACTTGACTCTCTACAATTTGATGTTCATTGATTGTTGATTGATTGATCACTATGGAGTACTATATAGCCATAGTAGAATGACTCTTTTTATACCTTACTATTCCTTTCCATATACCAAGTCTCATGGCTCTTGGCTTCTATACTTAACACTTGCATACACATGAATCTATCTTGTATGCATACCTAAACATGACTATTCACTTAGCATACTCTAATATAAAGACACTTGTGCACACTTACATATAATACATGTGTGCACATAGACTCACATTACACTTGCACACTTACTCACATAACACTTGTGCATTTCTTGCACATACACACATAACACTTGTGCATTTCCTGCACATTATTACATTACATAAAATATTACTCACACTCTAAACTAAGACTCAACCCTAATCTAATATTTATAATATGTACCATGAAGGTACCATGGGGGTACATTAGCATGTACCAAATAATGTAATATACTCCAACACCCCCCTGTATTCTTCAAGTGATCTGAGAACCTGTCTTTGCTTTGTTCTCTTTTGGTTTTTTTTGAATTTTTTTTAATCTTATTTTTTTGCTTATATAGTCTGTTCTTTTCAAACTTATCAATAGCATGTTGTCTTCCTATATCTTGATCAAATTAAGAGTTAGTATATTTAAAAATTTGTGAGATAAATTCATATTCATTGATTATCAGTTTTTATAAAAGGGCTTTGAATTCATTTTCTTTAGTAGTTTCTTCTAACTCTTGAATTTCATGAATTTCTTGAGCTATATTTCATTTTTTATTTCTCTCTTTATATTGTCATTAAGGTTGACTGTATTGATACTAAGAAGGATATTGACATTGAAATTGTTGTTGTCATTGTGGATTATATTGAGTTTGATATTTTCTTTGTTGTATTGACTTATTTTGACCACTTTGATTCATCTAATTTCCTTGAGACTAATTCCTCATATTGTATCTACATAAATTTGTGCTATGACCCATTTTCTTACATATTTGACAATATCTATTATTCCATTTAGATATGTCTCTTGGTGTTGAAGCAAGATTACCTTGTGAATTATCTTTTGAGACTAAGGCATTGTTAGTCATTTCATATTTGGAAAAATTTTCTACTTCATACTCTTGTAGAATGTTGACTAACTCATAAAATGAAGTATATTTGCTTAGAAATTGCAAATATGTAACTAGATGCTTATAATTTTCTGGAAGAGCTCTCAATGTCACTTGAGAGAATTTTGTCCTCTATTTTTTCTCCTAGAGTTAATAGTTTTGCTTTTATATTTGCTACCTTTCTAAGAAATAGTTCAATATTTTTAAGTAATACAATTGAGATTGAATATTCAATATAGTAGCTTTGTTTTTCCCTTCAAATATTTTAGATAAATTATGCAAAGATTTTGTAGAAGTTTTTTTTGTACTTAT
Source organism: Wollemia nobilis (assembly GCA_028583015.1). Classification (NCBI taxonomy): domain Eukaryota; kingdom Viridiplantae; phylum Streptophyta; class Pinopsida; order Araucariales; family Araucariaceae; genus Wollemia; species Wollemia nobilis. Next base: position 903,776 of record JAQPPZ010016997.1, read on the forward strand.
ATAAGGTTGTATTTCATGAGTTTTTGCAAAATTTATTATCATAAGTGTCTTTGCTTCACCATCTTCATATCTTTGAATTTCTCTAGCATCTTTAATAGTTTGATTTTTTGCTCCAATAACTATATCCCAAAGTTTTTCCACCATGAAAATTGATTTCACTTTATTTTTCCATGAAGCATAATTTGATCTTTTCAAAAATTGATATTTAGAGAGGAAACATTTTTTGCTAGACATAGTAGCACTCATTAAAATTTATAATGTAGACTACCTTATAACTCCCTATACTTTTAAGTAAATAAAGTTTCTAAATTAAAAAACATATGAAGTAAAAATCCTTCCCAAATATTAGAAACTAAGAAATATGAACTTTGCAAATTTAATTTTCCTAAGTTTGAAGTTGAAATCCTTTTGACTCCCAAAATAGTTAATTTGAAAAAATTCAATAATCTATTATTTCAAAAAATTTATAAAGCAAATCAATTTCAAATTTATATAATGATTTAAAACCTTATAACTTCAATCTTAAATTATCATCCTACTTATCCCTCCATTAACTTAATAAAATAACTAATGACAAAGTTATTATCAAAATAAAATACTTATCACTCCTTAATAATTAAAACCTAGAAAAATACTTATCACTCCAGTAATCAAACTTTAAAAAACCTAAATTTAATTTTACCTTTTGACTATGATCATGCCTATTCTTCCTACTTCATTGTATTTTCTTGAATGCCTCTCCAAACTCATGTGAACAGTATTTAGTTAACTTACTCGAATGCTACGTGTTGTATTTGGATGTTTCACTTTAGTAGGCAAAACTAAAATGTTAGGGTTTCTTAATGTTCCAAATTTGATTGCATTAGGAATGTTACATCTCTAGGTGGTTACGCAAGGAGCGTTTATCATTGGCACTTCTACCTTTCTCTACAAGTGTTACATTTCTCTTCCAATGATGTGTCTTCACCAATCTTACCAACATTTACTCATTTACTCTGACTTTGATATCGTGTAAATATGTTTGCTTGGCTCTAGATGTTACTATTGTAATTATTCTTCCTTTTTTCGTCCTTGGAAATCAACTATTATGTTTTCTCTTTCAATGTTGGCTCTTGGAGATCAACTGTTTCATCTTCCAGTGTTTGCTCTTGGAGATAAATTATATTTTAATTGAATTTAGCTTTGATGTGGATATACCTATGTTGAATTGAATGCCAATGTGGCTATTCCACCTCTATACACTATAATATGGCTATTCCACCTTTATACACTATATTTTCCTAGATCAAAATTTGTATATGATGCTTCTACTTTCTTTAATATGTTGCTCCTTTTTGCAGATCAGATAGTGCTCATCTTATTCATTTTGGTGGTGGTTGCTCTATGTTATTTTTCATTTAATATCTTGTAATAATTTTACACAACCTTTAATATTTTATGTAGGCTGAATAGTTTTTCTCTAGTTTGAGTTTGATAGCTACACCTTGAAACTCTTCCTTGGATATATTTTTGAATAGTTGCACCCTAAAACTCTTCCTTGGATGTCTCTTCTAAATATTTGCAACATAAAAATTTATCCTTTACACCTTGAGCATCTATTCTAAGCTTATACCTTGAGCTTATTCATTCATCTTCTAATGGTTGCTTGTTGATTGTGACTACACTAACTGTAGTATAAAGCCTCTTCTCTTAATCCTCTTAAAAAAAAATCTTTCTTTTTCCTTCTATCTATTGTTGCTTAGATCTTTAATTTGAATTTCTATTTGATGGCTACTCTTATCAAGCCTCTATGTTAAGGTCTATAACCTAAAAATTTCTAGAAATTTCTCTATGTCAAGGTCTATCTTCAAGACCTATATATTTTCATAGACCGCCTCTATTCTAAATAATATTTCAAAATAGGTAACCTCAATATTTTACTGTTGTTCTCTCTGTTTAGGTACCACTTCAAGACTTGAATATTCTTTATGTCAAGGACTCACTTCAAGACGTGAAATCCTTTTGCAACTTTTAATTAACTTTTTCTTGATGAAAGCTAACTATAAGATAGATATATCAATCCTTCATATATCCTTATTCTTTTCTACTTTCTCTTGTACTTTAAGATGAAATTATTCTCTATCTATTTTAGGAAGCTTCTTACACTTCTGATGAACAATTTTTAGGAATAATAAAATAAGAAATAATATAAACATGGAAATATAACACATAAGAACACAATATAAGAGAGACACAGATATACATGGTTCACCCAATATAGGCTACATCCACAAAGAAAATAATCAAGTCTTTGTTTTTTTTGTCCAGTAAAAAATAAGGGATACAACTTAGAATGCATTCGTTGTAACCTCCTCTTCATTCTATCATGGTCTATTACTTCCACACACGCCAATCACCATACATAGTCCTATTTAAAAAGAGAGTTACATTTTAGGGAAAAATACTAAAATAAAATCTTACCATTTTATTTGTGACATAATAATGAATGGTCCAAATTTACAAAGAAAAAATACATCTAATTTTTTTGGCTTCAAGGGTTCTACCCATGAACCCCTACTAGGGGATGGATCCATAACTGTTGTCACCCCCTTTAGATGCCCCTTATGATAGTAGTAGGGGGAGCAAGCCCCATACACCCCTATTCATGGAGTGGGTCCAAGTGTGACTGAAAAAAAAGACCTCCAAATTAGAGAGAGAATTAGGCTCCATAACTAACAATCTTCCACTTGAAGACTGATCACAGTAACTCCACCGCTACTGCACCTGTTGGACTATGCTTCAACTTTGGACCTATAAATTTTCTCACCTTTACTGTCATATTTGAATATCAACTAAAACTGATCAAGAACTCATTTTCTCCTTGGCTACTACCTTTGTTAACATATTTGTAGGATTCTGGCTAGTGTGTATCTTTTCCAGCTTCAATTGTCCATCTTCCAAAATTGATCATATGAAATAGTACCTAAGTTGTATATGTTTAGTCTTGGAATGAAAGGTTGAGTTCTTTGTAAGATGAATGGCACTCTGACTATAAATATATAACATACTATTCTCTTTCTTCTTTCCCAATTCCTCCATAAACCTTTGTAACTAAATCATCTCTTTACTAGCCTCTGTAGCAGCAACATACTCTGCTTTCATTGTTGAAAGTGCAACAATATTTTGTAATTTGAAATCCAATTTACTATAGTTCCACCTATAATAAAGACATACCATGTGGTGCTGCTTCTTCTATTTATATCACCTGCCATGTCTAAATCAACATATCCCTATAGAAAAGTGTTAGAACCTCCAAAACATAATGCCTGAGTGATAGTAGCTCTTAAATACTTGAGAATCCACTTCACTGCCTTCCAATACATTTTTCCTGTGTTGTTCATAAATTACTCACAACTCCCATAGCATGTGCTATATCTGACCTTGTGCACACCATCGCATACATAAAACTACCAATTATCGATGAATAAGGAACCTTGGACATGTATTTTATCTTCGTATGTGTCTTGGGAAACATCTCTTTAGTTAGTTTGATATGATTGGCCAAAGGTGTTCTAACAGGTTTTGCATCCTACATTTTAAATTTCCAAAACCTTCTCAATGTACTCACCCTAAGATAATATTAATTTATGATTTTTCCTATCTCTTGTTATTCTCATACCAAGGATTTGCTTTGCAACACCCAAATACTTCATTGCTAAAGAATTATTTTTAGAAAATTTATATCTTGCATGTTAGACCCTACAACAAGCATACATGCAATAACAAGATAATATAGTTACCATTATCTAATATCCTAAAATAAACACAATGGTCAGAATAACATATACTATAACCTTGTTTTGTCATAAACCTATCAAATTTCATATACCACTATCTTGGAGCTTGCTTTAGGCCATACAAGCTCTTTTTCAACCTACATACTAATTTCTCCTTCCCTTTGACCTCATACCCCTGTGGCTACTGCATATAAATATCTTCCTCCAAATCCCCATGGAGAAAAATTATTTTTACATATAACTGTTCAATATGCAAATATTCTACAACCACTAGGCTTAAAATTGTTCTAATTGAAGTCATTTTAACAATAGGAGAAAATATTTCATCAAAATTTATACCTTTCTTCTATGCAAAACCCTTTACAACAAGTCTAGTCTTATATTTTTTTTTTCCTTTGTTTTCTTCCTTCACCCAGTAAACCCTTTTATTTTGCAATGCTCTTTTTCCTTTAGGTAACTAAACCAAATCCTAAGTATGGTCATGTACCAAATATTCCATCTCCTCTCTCACGCCTTACTCCCACTTATTTCTAGTTTCTACCTACATTGCTTCTTCATATATTTTTGGTTCACTAAGATTAGTCAACAATACATAATACAATGAAGGAGAGTAACATTTAGGGGGTCTACTTAACCTGGTAGATCTTCTAACAACACTTGCAGGAGTTTGAGGTACTTGCTACTACTTTGTTGAATATTTTAATTTTCTAGCACCTTTGGAGTTTCATTTTCTATGATTTCATCAAGCATTGTGTATTCTGTGTTTACCTTTTATTGTTTTTATCTCTACAACTGATCTTTATACATGACCTCATTGAATACCACATCTCTACTCTTTATGGTTTTATGATTTTCATAATCCCAAAAGCGATAACCAAAATAATTAACTCCATATCCAATGAAAGTACACTTCTTGGAATTTGCTTCAAGTTTGTTTCTATTTTATTTATCAATATGAAAAAATGATTCATAATTTAAAGTCTTCATAAATGAGTAGTTAACAGGTTTACCTATCCATGCCTCTTTTGGAATACCACCATCCAGGGAACTTGAAGGTACTCTATTTATCAAGTAAACATCAGTATCCACAACATCTACCCAAAATTATAAGGGTAATACTACATGTAATATTATACACCTAGCATATTCCATGATTGTCATGTTCATCCTTTTTTACACATCATTTTCTTATGGTGTTCTAAGAACCGTCTTCATGCTACGAATCCTATGGTATGAATAGTAATTATCAAACTCCTTGCTATAGTATTCACCTCCATTATATGATCTGAGACACTTCAACTTATTTCTTGTCTCATTCTTAACCAAAGCTTTCCATTTCTTAAAATATCAAAGACATCATATTTTCTTCGAATACAATAAACCCAAGTTTTTCTAGTTGCATCATCAATAAAAGTAACATAATAATAAGAGCCACCAAGATATGATACCTGAGCTAGTCCCCATACATCTGTATGCACAAGCTCTAACTTTTCACTCTTATTTTCCTTCCTAACTTTGAAAATTTTGACTTTTTTTGTTTTCTATAAACATAGTGCTCACAAAATTCTAAATAAACCTACTTCAAACTTGGTAAAAAAATCCTTGAGTGGATAATTTGCATCCCCTTCTCACCCATGTGCCCAAGCCTATGATGCCACAAAGTTGTATTCATTCCTATAGAAGTTAGAGAAATAGAAATATTAGTATTACCAGGAAATACATACAACGTACCTACCTTCTTTCCTTTTACTAATATCAATGATCCTTCAGTAACCTTTCACAATTTTTTTGAGAATGTAACTATGCAGCCTTCACTGTCCAATTGCCCTGTTGAAATTAGATTTCTTATCAAATCAAGAATATGTCTTACCTATTTCAGAAACCATTGGTTTCCATTTGGTAATTTTATCTATATCTTACCCATTCCAAAAATTTTACATGGTCGATCATCACCCAAATAAACCTATCCAAAATCACCTTGAACATAGTCTAGAAAATATTTTCTATGGGATGTGGTATGATATGAAGCCCCTGAGTCTAGCACCCAACAATCAGTAATATTATTAAGAATTAAAGTATATTGCAACACATCACGTACTATATTTTTTCTTGATTATTATATTTTTTTGGTAGATAAGATACTATAGCATTAATATCGGGTTTTGCAGGTTGACCCAAAACCTTTTACAAAAATTATCCTAAGGCTGTTAATGAACATGCCCTTTCTAAGGATCCTATATATGTAAAATCTACATGTCGTCAAAGCCATTACATCCAGTAAGGCACACAACCTGTTATCACTAATACAAACAAAAAGAAACTTCCCATACAACATTCTGGGTATACCCCGAGAAAACACACTTGCATCATAATTACAAAAGATGAAACAGAAAAGGATCCCTTCCTTGAAACATAGAAGAAACAAAAATCTACAGACACACATAGTCGAGTACTAAAAAAAACCCCCACAAGCTCTACATTGACAGCAGCCACTGTAGAGCTTAGTCATCCTCATCATCATCCTCCATTGCCTCAGCTTCATCTTCCTCATCATCATTGTCATATTCCTCGCTCTCCTCAGGCACCTTCACATTCTGGTGTCCCTCATTAAAAAACACTTTGGTAAGGGCTTCATTCAATTCATGCATGAGCTGAGCAACAGTGTTGGAAGTGTTGAGCACAAAGCACTTAAGGGTTAGAAGTGAGGGGTCAGGTTCCTCATTTTCCTCAATCTTAATAATGTCCTTGCCCTTGTCTTGGGCTTGCTTGTTTTTGAGCCACATAGAAGACCTAACAGCCCCTTCCTCAATGCATAGCCTTTTCCTTGTAGGGCCTCCTCAAGATGAACTTCCCCCCCTTATGTTTGTCATTGTAAGGGGAATAATGACCATAGGTGGGACTGGCCCCCCCTCTCGAAAGTTCCTCAGGGTTGTTCAGGGTGGCCTGGGCCATGTCAATGGCAAGGGGCTAGACTGGTGGGTCTAAGGCAATAACCCACCTGTAAATAACCTTAAAAATCCCTTGGTGCATGGGCTTGATAGACCCCCTCTTATTACGATAGGATTTGATTGTATAGGTCATGGAATTGATGAGAAATTGGGGAATACTGATTGGGTTAACATCACAAAATAAATTAACAAAAGCATAATGGAAACTAAGCAGCACCTTACCAAGTTCCTCCGCTATAATGTATTCCATAACATTCTTCATGACGATATTCAAAGATGTTGGGAGATCAGTCCTGGTTAAACCATATTTTGCCTCCTTGAATATCTTTGGATTGTCCTTGAATTCCTTCAGTTCCACCTCCCAATGATGCTTCTGACGATAAATTGATCACCCTTTAACTGACTGCTTGGTAATGTTAGCCAAAAAAGTAGCATCTATGGTAATCGCCCTGCCACGAACAACTACTCGCCCTTCATCCCAGGTATCCATGACCTCCTAGGTGATCTCATCATCAACTCCAGATAACAGCTCAAATAACTGAGCAAAATGCCTCTCAGTTAATATGCCCTGGGCAACAGACTCCATAACCAGAATGGATGGCTCAATGAAAGTCATTGTTTCGTCAATATTACTCTGGTTCTCCTCTGAATTCATGTGCACGATGTTTTGAACCAACAGGAAACCCTTGAAATAAAAGCCTTGCCAAAGGTGGTGAATTATTTTTTCGATGTCAACACATGGGTGAAAGTCGATTTTCAAGGAATGTACCAAAAACTGCCTGATCCTCTCCACAAGATAAGTTTGCTCCTCATCCTTACGTGGCTGCCTTGAACTTAATTCAACTCATCTACCATATTCGATGTTAGGATTTTCTTGCATTGGAATCATGATTAGGGTTGGATAGCTCACCCGCTTGAAAAAGGAAGGAGTATTATTACTCTTAATAACTCTTTGGTAATTGCTTTCTTTTGCATATGACATGCTTTGGGACCACATCCCATCTTGACCAATCAGCCTTGGAGAAGTGAGCCTGTTGGCTAGATTTGTGGTAGTTGCTATCTGATGGTCCACGTGGTTATGGTTCGAGGTCTTATATTGTCATTTCTTCCCTTCCCTATGATTATCAACCAACCTCATATTACTGAGGTGATTAGGAGCCATTATATCTGACATGTGACTATCCCCATTAGTCTTTGTGGTATTTCCAAGCAACATACACGGAGGCTGATAGCTCGGATAATTTTTATTGTGAGTCCATTTCAAAAAAGAGGCGAGAATGCTCCAAGCCTTCAAACTTACAATGCCTTCCCTATTGGTAAATTCAACTATCATTTTTGGCATTCTTGTTGAATAAGCTCCTCTACTTCGCTCAAGACACCGTGGTCCCTTTTAAATAGTCCATCAACATCGACACCCAAATTGGCAAGCTTATCAATAATTTTGTTAGCTTCCTAAAAAACATTTTGGGCTTTTCTGTCCTGCCTTCCATGGAAAAGGATCCTATCCTCTCCAACAATTGTTTTAATCCTCCATGGAGGGGTTTTCCAGTTATTGAGGAGATTTATAACATGCATAGAGTCTCCTTTGACAATAAAATTGCCTTCTAAGTCTTTATTCATTTGAAGGCCTCTCCACATAGCTCTAGCTTTGGCTTCATTGTTTGTCCTTGTTCCCAAATATTCAGAGAATGCAAGCATCATATTCCCATTATGATCTCGCACAATACCACCAATGCCTGCTCTTCCAAGATCCTCCTTAGACACTCCATCAAAATTAAGCTTGAACTAGCCCATAGGAGGTGGGGACCTCTTGACGTTGGCTTTATGGTTGACTACCCTAGGCACAAACTCATCTAACAAGGTTAAGATTAAATATTGAGCAATCGTGATCTCTTGTGAGTGAGGTTTACAGCTATGAGGAGGGATAAGGTTCACATTCTCGTTGGCAAAGGATAGGATCCTAGAAATGATAGTTTGATGGTCATGGATAGACTCATTAAATACTCTATGATTCCTTTATAACCACACCTACCAAAGATAGTGATTGAGAAAAAAATTTCACATGTATCTAAGTCTTTGGCTTGAAAAGAGGCTAGGCCACTAGATGAACAAATCAAGAATGATGGCTGGTTTGATCCAGGAAATATTAAAGGCCTGAAAAACCCCACTTAGGACAATCAAGGAAAAATGGGATTCGAGAAAAATGTAATAAATGGTCTCCCAATTAGCCCTGCACAGATAACAGTGATTAGTGATACAAATACCTTTATGCATCATATTATCAATGGTTAGAATTATTCCTTGGATAACCAACCAAGAAAAGACTGTAATTTTTGGAATTAAATTTTTAATCCACACTAAGTCCTTTTGGAGGACAAAATCCTCATCATCAAGCAAAATCTTGTAAGCTGATTTAACAGTGAACTATCCATTTTTCGTAGGATCCTAGGTCACTTGATCTTCCTTGGGTCTCATGGGGATAAACTGTTGCCCGAGAATGTTACAGAGATCATTTGATTCTGCTTGAAATCCCTAAATCCTTATTTTATTCCACTTCATTCTACCTCTATCCTCAACCATATAATCGAATAATTTTATACTAATGAGCTCTTCCAGGATATCTCTAATTCGGGCTAAGTGGGGATATTGCATCAATGATTTGTCCTTAGCCCACCTATCATACCAGTAGTTTATTCGTTGGTTGTTGTCTAAAACCCATATTAAACCTTTTTTGATGATTTCCTTACTATTGAGAATTGATTTCCAAAAGGTAGAACCTCTGATCGGAACTGAGTCTCTTAGGAATTCCATATTTTGAAGATATTTTCATTTGATGATATTTTTCCATTCATTTTCTTTACCAAAAATGAGGTGCCACGCCTGCTTAGCTAGTAAATCTAAATTCATATGAGCAATTCTCCTCAGAACTAAGCCCCCATTTTCCTTGGGTCTGCACACTTTAGTCCATACTACAAGATAAATCTCTTTTTCTCCTCTGAGACAATCCATAAGAAATATTTTTGGAATTTCTCAATTTTCTGGAAAACCTTCACAGGGGCTTTGAAAATGGAGAGGAAATAGACTGGAATGCTTTGAAGAGAGGCCTTAGTGAGAGTTAGCTTTCTTGATTATTATCTTATTTTTCATCTCCATTTTTTATTTTCTAGACAAACATTCTCTTTTTAGGTGTCCTTTCTTCCCACAATGCCAACATTCCAGTTGCTTCCCTTTGGATTTGGATATACCTTTCTTTGACTTTCCATGATTCCTTTGGTTCTTTCCTCTTTCCCTTTGTCTCCCCCTATTCTCCATAGTCAAATAATTACCTGATGTCTCACCTATGCTTTTTCATCGCATTTCCTAACTAAGGATAACACCAATAACATCATCAAACTTTAAAATGTTTGAACCAAAGATAGAATTACTCACAGCCATGACCAATCCATTCCAAATTTTTTGAAATGAGCACAATACCAAAATATACCTAACCTCTTGATTATATTTTACTCTTACAGAACTTAACTTATTTTTGACCATGTTAAACTCATTTAAATGATCAGTAATAGATCCACCTTCTAACATATGCATATTAAATAAATGCTTCATAAGAAATACCTTATTGTAAGTTGAGGTTCTTTCATATATTTTAATCAATACCTTCATTAGAACCTCCATTATCCTTTCCTTTGATATTTTGAATGCCATCGATGCTACCAAGCATAGTCATATTGTTCCTAATGCTTTTCTATCAATAAATTCCCATTCTTCATCTAACATAGTCATCGGCTTCTTTGCTATTTCGCTTAATGGTAGGTAAAGATCCTTTTGATATAGATAGTCCTCAATTTGCATCTTCCATAGCTGGTAATTTTGGTTGTTAAATTTCTCAACCCTAAACTTACCTTCGTTTCCCATTGCTCCCACTTGAACTAGGAAACCCTCCTTTAAAGTGAGTTTATCAACCTCGCTTTGATATCAGTTGTTAGGAATAATAAAATTAACAATAATATAAACATAGAAATATAATGTAGAACACAATACAAGAGAGATACAAATATACGTGGTTCACCCAATATGGGCTACATACACAAATAAAATAACCAAGCCTTTGTTTATTTTATCCAAAAAAAATAAAAGGATACAACCTATAGCACATTCCCTGTAACCTCCTCTTCATTCTATCATGGTCTAATACTTCCACACACACCAGCCACCATAAATAGTCCTCTTTAAAAATAGAGTTATATTTAAGGACAAAAATACAAACACAAAATCCTACTATCTGATTTGTGACCTAATAATGAATGGTCCGAATTTATAAAGAAAAAATACATCTAATTTTTTTAGCTTTGGAGGTGCTTCCCTTGAACCCTCATAAGATAGGAGCTCCATAACTATCACTGCCCCCCTAGACCTCCCTAAAAATAGTAGTAGGGAGTAAAACCCCCTACACCCCTCCCATTTCATGGAGTGGTTCCAAGTGCGACTGGAAATAAGACCTCCAAATTAGAGAGAGAATCAGGATCCACAACCAACATAAATATCTACTATAAATGTCTTGGGTTGCACCTAAGAACTCAAATGATGTCAAGGTGACTTAGATTTCCTTAATGCCTCAATCAAAATCAAGATGACTTGATTGTATTAAATCCTTCAACTTCCTTCTAAGTTGATAGAAATTAGTGTCAAGGATTATCTATGTCCCTAAAATTCTTTTGATGTCAAGGGTTGGCTATTTCCCTATAATGATCAACTATCTCAAAGTTGATTCACCCTCTACTATATGATTCTTTGTCTTGACTAGCTATTATTCAACCAGGGAAAGACTTTATACCTGAGTCCTAGTCTTCACTAGTTGTTCCTGTAACTATGGAAAGACTCTAGCCTTCTTCTTACTTTGAACTTACAATAGAGTCCAAAACTATCCCCCTAAAAATTATACGTAATCTAAACCAATTTTATCAAACTAGACAAAATTAATTTTATATGCACCTAAATAGATTTAACCTATGCAAAAAACTACTTACTATAGCTCTGATACCACTGATGGATTTTGAATCATTAATATTAATGTAAATCTCACAAGATAAACTTCACAGGATCAAATACAAGATAGCCAAAAAATAATAATATCAAGATAATGATGCAAATAGAATAATATGAGAAAATTAATATGTATATCAAGGCTTATAATATATCCACAAAAATTCATTAATAAGAAAAAATTGTGAATCTAAATAGCCTTAATCATATATGTACAAAGCATGTAGCACAACTTACAATATTAGTTTCTCAAATGTATGAAAATTGTATTACTCCTCTTTCTCTTACAAATATAGCACTTGACTCTCTACACTTTGATGTTTGATGTTCATTGAGTGTTGATTGATGTATCATTATGGAGTACTATATAACCATTGTAGAATGACTCTTTGTATACCTGACTAGTCCTTTCCATATGCCAAGTCTCATGACTCTTGGCTTCTCTACTTGATTCATGCATACATATGACTCTATCTTGTATGCACACCTAGAGATGAATCTTCACTTAGCATACTCTAATATAAATACACTTGTGCATATAGACTCGCATTACACTTTCAAACTTACTCACATGACACTTGTGTATTTCCTGTACATACACACTTACATAACACTTGTTCATTTCCTACACATTATTAAATTAAATAAAATATCACTCACACTCTAAACTAGGACTCAACGATAGTCTAATATTTACAATATATACCATGAATGTAACATGGGGGTACATTAGCATGTACCAAATAATGTAATATAATCCAACAATGTTGTCATTCTTCATTTTGTATATTTTCTCTCAATGATGAATGTAACCTTCCAAGAAAGTAAGTGATGCGTACAAAGTTTAAAAAGGAAGCAATACATGCAATTTAGTAAATTAATATAGATTATTAGCATTTATAACATAGAAAAACCCTTTAGATTTTTTGATAGTATAAATTTAAAATAATGTATATAAATTGATAGAGATATATTTTGGTGGTAAAGAATAGGGATTATCTTTTATTTCTCATAGTAATATTTAGATAACATGTTCTAATAATTTTTAAAGTAATAATTGATATGGTAATTCACACCTACAATTCTATAATTAAATTTCATGGTCTTGGGTGGAATAGCTCTAGTAAGAGCCTAAAGCAAAATAATATTTTCATGTATTAAAGCTCATGTCACCTAAAGAGTACATCAAAATCATCATGTTTTATCACCAATATTATTTATATTAATTTATATATTATTTACAATTTTTTTATCGAAACATGTTCAAGTTTTCCTTTATCATAAATGTTAATAATATGGATTAATTTCCTAAATTGAATATATTGCTACCCTTTAAAAAAAAATTATGTTTCATGTGCTCTATTGGAAAGTAAGATTCAACACAAAAAGAAAAGATACAAAACAAAGGCTAACAAAGGTGGATAGGAGCCCAACATTGTATAGTAATGTTCCAATAGAATAGTAGCACATGTATGAAGGTTCAAGAATGTACAATACCTTCAATTATCTTAAATGAACCATGTGAAAACAAGAGGTTGAAGCAGAACAAGGAAGTATGATTTAAGGGTCATGTTCATGGCCATGAAGAGGACATTCAAAGAAAATAAATACTACCAGCTGCAATAAGAGAATAGGTCTAAGATGCTCTTCAACTCTGAATGTTCTACTGGCAAGATTATAGCAAGTAGTAGATTCACTATTGTCATGTGTTATTGCATCAAAAAATAGATGCAAATAAGAAGATCAAGGTTGTAAACCTCTAATGGAAAATTATTCAACCATAGTGCCCCTATTACAAGCCTATAGAGATAAGATCTTCCATTTCTTCAATGTTTATGATGTCCAAGATAGAGAGGTAGATTTAATAATTGCCATGAAAAATATATATTATTTTTTTAACATGATGTGATTAAAATGTGTGGGGATATCTTTGATTTTAATAGGGTAATATATTTGGTAATAAGTGAGTTATTAAAAATAGTGTTATTAGGTTTGTATGTGTCTTTGTATTACAAGAAAAGTCTTCACAATATTTTGGATAAGGATATTGTTGCAATACATATCATAACTAAGGAGTAGTAGATGATCATTGTCATTATTTTTTAATAAAGGTAGATATATAGGTTCAAATCAAGGAGAAATCAATGTGTAAAATCCTAGGAGGAGGGATCAAAATAATACATTCTACTGAAAGTGATGGACATGGGGTACCACATTTGTGGTGGCCTTGATGACTATAAAGCAAATAGTGATGGCCAACTATGGGAACTCCAAATTAGTCTTGTTTAGAGGTGGAAGGATCATTCAAATTTCTTGGGATCATAGTATATGGTATAAAATATATATTTGTTCAATTTATAAAAAAAAAATCATAAAATTTTGTGGTGTTATTATTACTCACAAAATATCAACAATCTTATGAAGGAACATATATATTCGATCAATCAAAAATATTAAACTGGATTTCATGCTTACCCCTTATTATACCATTAGTTCCAAATGAACTTCTTGTTATTTGTTTCCAGAGTTAGTTTCTAAATTATGGTAAATACATTAATCCACACTACTATTGATTAAAGGTATATCATAGTAAAATAGTTTTATCATTGATAAATAATAATATTTTATCAAGCATACATAGATGTCAGGGGTGGGAGAGTTGTGTTTACAAAGGGACAAACCATGTATTTGGAATCCTTGCAATGCTAACATCCATAGTTAACAATACCTATAAAGTGACACATTATTTTTTATTAATCATCCTTTACTTCTATATTCCTAGAACAAAATACATATACACATTGTCTAGTGTGTACAAAAAATAGTATTTGGAGTCATTTATGACTATGGAGCTGGAGGTGAGTTTCACAGAGACAAGAGAGGAGGCCAAATGCCTCATTTTTGCAAGAAATAACCTTTGGGATGTACTCTCTAATAAGAAATAATGTGGAATATGTGGGTAGTCATTCCATTCTAATTATAAGGATGATAGAAGTTTACATAAAGCCATAGTGGCTCCATATTTGGAAAGATCTATAATAGCATGAGAGAGGGATAACAACATGAGTGCGGTCATTTTTAATTTTAGCCATCATAGACGTGCTTTTTATTTCTTTGAGTCTAAACAATAATTCAAAAAGGAAAATTTATTAACCAAATTGAATTAAAAAATTTCTATGAATACTAATCTCCAATTAAAATTTGAAGAGGGGTCAATTTATTTCTAACTTTGAATATGCTCATTACTTATTATGAGTTTATATTAATTTTAATGGGACCTTTAAAGGATATGTTTTAAATTAGAAGAAAAATATAAATTTGTAACAAGGTCTTTCATAAAATCAAGCTACAATTGCCCTTATTTCTTATTAGAATATTTTTTTAGTTAGTAAAAGAAATATTTAATGTATCTTTTAAAGATATGGAATCTAGATTTTTTTTATAAAAATATAGTAGGGGTTTTCAAAGGGTCCCCAAACCTTTTACAAGCTAGACTAAGCAAAAAAAATAAATTGGCTAAGGATCAAAACAACCAACTCAGACAAGACACACAAATATCCACCCAAAAAAACCAAAGGATACCTCCAAACCTTGGCTCAGCCACCACTTAAGGAAGACATGCAAAAAAAAAGAATGCCCATCCTAAAAAAACAACACGGTAAAGAAGCACCCAAAAATCCTCCCACACAGGGGAAGCCAAAGAAATACCAAGCCAAAAAATAGAACCTCACAGAGCAAATACACCTTACTTGGATTTTTCATCTAAACTGTCATTGACCAACTTCACAAGGGAGTTAGGCTAGTCTTCATTAATTATGAATTTGATAGCTTTGGCACGTGAGATAGCCACCCTCAGGAGATCAAAAATAAAATTCTACATGTTTAACATCGATATTCTAAAAGGAGTGTAGGGGGCGCTTGCAAAATATTTACCTCTACCTCAAAATCTAGATTAGGATTGCATTTTGTTTCTTTCATAAATTTATCTTTCTTTGGAAATGAGGTTGGAATTTCCTTAGGATCACCTACATTGATAGGTTTCATAGAAGTCTATTTGGAAACTAGTCTCTTAGACCTATTTATATTAGAACCACTACCCCCTAATCCTAGCATAAGGGGTGACGTTCGACCTTTAGTCTGAGTCGAGGGGGGCCAGTACAAAAGGAGTTGTGGTTCCTAAATTATAGCATCTAACTGATCCAATCAGAGGAGAGGTCAAGTTTTTTGTATAATCTTGAGTATCACTAAAGATAGGACCAGTAGACAAAGTGGTACCAACCCCATATATGAAGTTGAATTATCCCTAGAATTAGAGTTCATCTCCTAGAATGATGAATCTAATTCCTCTAAATAATATGAGACAACCATAGTAATAGGATTAGCCGAAAGAGTGGCCAGAATGCCATCTCTTGAGAGGCATCTAGTTTCCACCATATAATAAAAAATAATCTTAATTAGACCTTTTTAGAGGGAATTTTTCAATTTATCTCTTTAGACCTTCCAATCCAAATGTTCTAGTGAATTAAACAAGAATGTCAAGACATTCATGGCTTTTTTCCTCTAAAATTGATTCAGGAACATTACGTGGGAGCTTATGATCATTTCTTGGTCTTTGTATAGGGTAAAGTAATTCATGAAAATTAGGGCGATCTGGTCCCATGGATCCTTAAGATAACCCCTTCTGAAGCCATTCTTATAATCTTCAAAGGATTCTCTAGCATCAATAAAAATCATGATCTCCTAGATAGAGATTGCTTATCCCTGCTATGATAGGCCCCATTAGTAGGGAGACCAGTGTATTTTGCAATTAGCTGAATGGAAATAGAGAATTCCAACTCCTCAAATTTAACCTTGCCATTCCTCCAAGAGTGGACCATATGCTTGGCTAGGATGAGGTGATATACATTTAACTTTTACAAATATTTGAGAATTTCCCTACATATTAGGATCTTTAAATCATCATCAACTTCTAGCCATTTGGGTTCCAAAAATATTGTGTCCTTATTTAATGGCCTCATGGTGATAAAATCTCTATACTCTAACCTCAAACACCTTATAATAATAATAAAATACCTAAACCTCTCAAATGAACCACCACGAGTCTCTCTCCTAGATACAATTACTTAACAAAATTTTGGTATGCTAGGGGGCCTCACAATGCTCAAAATTTGCTTTTCATCAAAGGAATATACTAATATTATTTTTTTAAGTGGTGGTTATCACACTCCAATGAGGGGCTTGATAGTGAGGACATGATCTAGGCCTTTCCTAGATCTTGAAAATATCATTGTTATGAAGGGGCCCAAGATCATTCCACAAAATCATGCTCCTAGCATCATGACAAGGGATAATATTCAATGCAGGTGACACATGCAATATCCAAGAGGGCCTAAGGCTCCATGATTCTACCTCATGTCTATGACCTAGTCTACACCACTTCCCATCTTCATCCTCGCAATGTTTTTTTATTCCAATAGCTTGAACTTTGATAGAAAAGGTGATGAAGAGTTCATGTGAGGGGCTTCTTTTCCTTGTGAGTTTATTTTTTCTTGTGCTAGCCAATCCCAAACTTTGGATTCTTATAAATTTTAATCCTAATTTGAGATAACCAAGAGATATGCATGTCCAACTTAGATCCTAAAACTCCTCTCGAGTTATATCGAAAGACACATATCAAAGAGGAAGAAAGTTGAAAATAAAGCATAAGAAACAAAATTTATCCCTACTCCACTTACCTAGAAGGGGGCCTAGCTTCCTCCAAACCTCTCAATCCCTGAGGTAAATTTCCCTTCTAGATGTGGAATCTAGATTGGTCCACACCTAAATTTTCCATGAAGACTGCAGACTTATTACCTTCTCAAAATATGTGTTGATAAATGACATCCTCGTAGAGAAGGGTGTATATTTTAACTTCAAGAATCATGTTCACCATAGAGATATTACTATGGGACTTCCCTTTCATATGATTAATTGTGATGAGGGAGTCCCCTTCCATGATGAATTTTGGATACCATAGGTAGCTTACCATATAGATGCATTGGTAAACGGCCCTAACTTCTATGAACTAGCTGGTGTTAATGCCTAAACTTTTAGCATAGGCTAAAAGGATTTCACCCCTATGGTTCCTAAGTATGCCCCCTGCATCGACTCTACCAAGATTACATTTTGAGGCACCATTGAAGTTTAACTTAATCCATTAAATAGATAGAATATTCCAAATAGTTGTTGATTGTGGATTAGATACAACAAGCAAAGCCAACTCAAAAAAAGGTTGAAATCCCAACAACCTTTCCAACTCCAAATTTGAGTCTTTGGATTTAGATTTTGGGCAACACAAGGTCACATTTTCCACAATTGCAGTAATAATATTGGAGCAAACAAATTCATCCAAATTAGAGATATTATTAAATGCTCACTAATTTTATTCCTTCCGGACTCCCCAAAGAAGATGGGCCAAGCTAAAAATATAAAACATGTGAAGGTGCTAGGAAGAGAAGGGGGAAGTCCATTGATCTAGGAGGTCAAAAAGGGTAAGAGATAAGACTCACAAGATGCCCAACAACCCAAAGAAGGAATAAAAGACCTCCCTAGAGAACTAGAAAATATTGAAAATATGAAGCATTTATTCCTCATTGACACCACACAAATAACAACAATTGGACATTCTCTAGCCCCTAGTTCAAAGGTTATCTAGGGTAAGGACCTTATGTTGCATTACCAAAAAAATAAAAATATTGATCTTAGGGATCATACCTTTGTACCAAACTAGGTTATAGAGGGTTTAAGGGGGACCTAGGTTATCAATCAGGTTGAAGGTAAATTTAACTGAAAAGGAACAAGAGGGATTCACCTTCTAGAAAAATGAATCGTCATTAGGCTCTAGCTTAAGTACATAAATATTTAATAGATCATGAATTATTTTGAGGGTACTATTTTTGTCTAGATACAAATCAAGGTGATTAAGATATCTCCACTTATTACAATCTAGGAGAACAACAATAAAATCTAATACTTTGGAACAAAACAGTCTTCTACAAGAGTCTTTAGCAATTGCTAGTTTCCTGGTAACTTGATGATCCCCTAGTTTTGGGGTCAAAACTAGGGGATCATCAAGTAACCAGGGATCATGCCATAAATAAACATTATGGCCACTCTTCACCAACCATTTCCCCCCTTTATAAATCATCTCTTTAGACTTAATTAAATTCATCCAAAATATTGAGCCTGCCGACAACGAAGGCAAAGTCAGAAATTTATTTTCCACTCCTAAATATTTAGTATTGATAATCTTGATCAATTTTACATCTTCATTCTAAACCAATATCCAACATTATTTGAGTACATTGGTATTTTTTCATAAGGTTTTTTTTCTTAATCCTAGGCCCCCACAATATTTTCTACTTCAAATTGGGTCTCAAGCCACCAGGTGGAACCTTATTTTTTCCTCAACACCAGACCATAAAAAGTCTCTCTGGATTTTCTTAATTCTTTGAATAATTTTACCAAGCATTTGAAACAAGAACATGAAATAGACCGGTATGCTCTAGAGGGAGTTTTTCACCAACATTACTTCCCATCCTGGCTGAGAACAATTCCTTTCGAGCTAGCCAGCCTATGTTGGATCCTTTCTACCACTAGTTCCAAGAGATCTGGTTTACAGTAACCTTTGAATAAATGTAGTTCAAGGTAAGTAGAGGGTAAATATTGTTGTAAATTTTTGAGTACATTGGTTTTAATTGATGTCAAAGGCAGTATTGGTTCTTGTCATTGATGTCAAAGGCAGTATTGGATCACAATGCACTCTTCATGGTTGTGTGAGCAATAAAAAGATAAGGTATTTTCCATGGTGGTTTTTGCAAATAAAATGTAAAGTTTTAATTATTTTTCCATGGTGGTATTTGAAAATATAAATAAAATTTTATTTAAGTCCTCCATGATGGCATTGATAAAAATACAAGACCTAATGAAATGGCCCAAAGTGAAAATGTTAAATAATAATATATTTAAATATTCAAGATTTAAAATATTATAACAAAAAAATTTAATGAAATGGCCCAAAGTGAAAATATTAAATTATAATATATTTAAATATTTTAAATATTTTTAAAAAAAGGAGCAGAAAATTTTTTATACACTCTTTCCATGCACCGACGTCATGTCAAAGCACCAAAGTATGAGGTTACCAAGCGTTGAAGTTATGTTTTGAGGAGCCAAAATATATATAAGGGATTATTAATTCTTGCAAAAGCTAAGGTTGAAGTTGATTAAATAATCCACTCGCTATTTCAAACATTGAAGGCAAAGAAGATAGAGGAAAATTAATTAATCCTCTCGTTGTTTCGATCTGCAAAGGCAGAATAGATAGAGTAAGGTGCACACTCATTCACTCTTTGTTTCATTCATCAGGGTAGAGAATATAGAGGACAATGCATATCTCAAGGCAATGATTTGGGTATAAAAACTACAGACAACAAAAGACATCCATCTGGGCGGTTATCCCAGATGGTAGGAACCTCTACACGAAGGTGTGGTAGCAAGGAGATCTCAGTTTCGAGACACAAGAAGGCAAAGTGATAGAATTTTTTGCATGGAATTTTATCACTGGAAAACAAGCTTAAGATAAATCACATGAGCTTGGAGTTCTACGTGGGTGGTTAGCCCACGTGATGGACTAGCCAACGCTAAGGCGCGGGCCAGCTAGTGATGCAGGTTTGAATCGCCATGATAGCAAAGTGGGTGCATTAATTTTTAAAATTAATTAAATTACCAAAGTCTAAGGTGTGCACTCTTATGGATTTAAAAGGGGTTCTTTTTGTTTTTATTTTACAAATAAAAAGGGACAACGTGGAGTTTTATTTGAGAGCTTGAGTGTTGCAAAAACAAAATTATGTTATAATGTATTTTGTTGGATTTTTATAATGGATTGAAATATTTTTATTTCAAGTAGGAGGAATAAGGTGTATATGGTAAATTTGATGTGTGTAATTTGTGCCTTATTGTGTTGATTAATATTTTGCAAGAATAGGAGCAATAAGGTGTAAAAGTGGCTTGATAATTTTATTGTAATTCTTGCATGGTGAAAAGAAAATATGAGAGTTATTGTTGAGTTTTAATGCTTCATATTTGAGAACAAAAGAAGGATTCTAGAACATCATTTTCAGATTTCATTGAGCATATTTTTGAAGGTGAAAGTTCTTGTGAATGTTTTGAGAAAGTATTTTGCAATCTAACCCTTGAAGTGGCACTAGAAATATCAGTTGGTTGTGAGACAGGTTTTTGAAGACATATCTCCATAAGAGAAAATTAAGAGGTATGGGCACATCATTCCTTGTTTAAGGTGTTTTTTTGAGTGAATATTTTTGGAACATAAGGTGGAGATAAAATTTTTGTTTGGTAAGCATTATTGAAAATATTTGAGTTAGGGTTTGTGCTTCATTGTTGAATGATTTGGGATAGAGTTTTGAGAACAAGATTGTGTTTCTATTGTTGAAAGAGATTGAGATATTTATGCTAGAGATTGTAAACTACTTGTGCTATGTTTTGCATCTTTGTGGAACCTTTTTGAGCATGTATTATGAGCAGTTATGAGCATTTATTAATGCAAAATTAAGCAGAGATAGAGATCATGTTTAAGACAGTATTGTGAGCAAATTGGATCAGACTTGTGAACAAGTTAGAGGTAGGCTTGTGAGTATATTGGATCAAAGTTGTGAGCAGGTTAGAGGTAGACTTGTGAGCAGGTTAATGCAGACTTGTGAGTAAGTTTAAGACAGTGTTTTAGAGAATATAGGATTAGAGTTGTGAGCATATTTGACCAAAATTGAGCATATCATAGGGGATAGAGTTATCTTGTGGAGAGAGTTCCACAAAATAGAGAAGTGGGATAGAGGTCTCCCTTGTATAGAGATCCATAAATCAGAGCATAGGGGATTGGTTTCTCCTTTGGACAGAGGTCCATAAACATTGTAATAGGGATTTGATTCCCAAAAGATTCATTAAGAAAATTTATAAGGAATATTTTCTCTATGGATGTAACCCAAATTGGGTGAACCACATTAAACCATGTCTCTCATGTGTGTGATGATGTATGCATTATTTACTGCTTTTATATTATTAATGTTATCATTTGGATTGAAAATTAAAAAGTTTTATCTTATACTATTCACCCTCCTCTCAGTATAATCTTATGTTCTTCAATTGGTATCAAAGTGGATTCCTTTGTAAAAAGCCTAACAACTTGAAGGAATATCCCACAAGAACATACATGACCTCAAAAATTTGAGAAGAAGCCATGATCAACATAAAAGAGGAATTTATTGCTGCTCTTAGAAACTTGAAAAAAGTTAGAAGGAAGAATTCAATTTTGAAGGGTCAAATCCAAGAGGATGAGGAAGCAAAGATGGAACTTCTACAAAATATCACAGAGCTCAAGGTAGAAGTTGAAGAGGGAAGAAAAATTGAATAGGATATGGTAGAACAGTTAAATTCAAAAGAGTTAGAGTGTGAAAATTTGGAATCTAAAATTTTCTTTCTAAGAAAGGAAGTTGAAAAGACTAAAGATAAGTTATAGCAAGATATAAAGTTAGGGAAACATAAAGAGGAGTCAAGCTTCCAAGGAACAAATATATCGAAAGAAGAAAATCCCATGACCTATGCTAATGCATTGAAATGCAAAAGCATCAAGGAAGAAAAAATAGAAGCTTCATGGACAAAAGTCAATTATAGAAACAACAAAGAAAGAAGCATGCGACCATATTATTCAAGGCAATCTAACAAGTTACAAAATTTCTTCCATGGCTGTTGTTTTTTATGTAACAAATATGGTCATAGAGTTGTACATTGCACTATTTGTGTGAGAAATAATGTTGATAGAAATTTTAATTCATTTGCACCTCTCATGAATGACAATATCATCTGTTACAAATGCAATAACTTTGAGCACAAGGCCAAATGGTGTAAAATAGTATTTCCTGAGTTAAGCAAAAAGAAGGAGGATTAGAAGGTTCAAAAGAATACAACCTCAAAAATTTTGGAAAGATAGAAAAGAGCAAAAAAAGTTGAATTCAATGTTGGTACAAACAGCTCTACATGTACAAGATAAGAGGAATCAGTGGTTTCTTGATAGTAGTTGTTCAATTCATATGACAGGTGACAAAAGTAAATTTCTTGCACTTAAAGAAACCAATGGAGGATCGGTAAAATTTTGTGATAATGGTTTAGAAAAAAATTGTAGGAAAGGGACTTTGAGTTTAAATAATAGAAAATCAAGGATAGAAAAGGTATTGTGTGTTAAAGTGTTGAGGCACAATTTACTAAGTGTAAGTCAACTTTGTGATCAAGAGCACACGGTCACTTTTCATCCAAATAGATGTGAAATCAGAAAATATAAAACAAGAAAGCTCATTGCAGATGCCAGTAGAACTACAAAAAATATCTACATGCTAAATGAAATTAAGGGAGAAAAATATTTCTTATCACAAGAGGATGAGATTTGGTTATGGAATAGAAGAATGGGTCATCTGAAATTTGACAACATAGTGAAAATAAGTAACAAATAGGCAGTCAAAGATTTACCCAAGATAAAAATACCACAAAGCACAATTTGTGCACACTTTCAACATGGAAAGAAAATGAGAACAAGTTTCAAGTCGAAAGAACTTACTTCATCTGAACCATTAAAACTAGTTCACACTGATTTATGTGGTCCTACAAGGACAAAGAGTTTACAAGGTGAAAGTTACTTCATGTTATTTATAGATGATTTCTCCAGAATGACTTGGGTAGCTTTCTTAAAGGAAAAGTCAGAAGCTTTTAAGAATTTCAAGGCTTTTAAAGAGTTAGTAGAAAATAAAATAGGTAAAAGGATAACGTGTCTAAAATAATATAGAGGAGGAGAATTTACTTTAGGTAAATTCATAGAATTTTGTGAACAACATGGGATCAAAAGAGAATATTCGGTAGCAAGAACTCCACAACAAAATGGAGTAGTTGAAAGAAATAATAGAACTATCGATAATATGGTTGGAGATATGCTAAATGAGGCTAATATTTTATATGGTTTTTAGAGAGGTAATTCATACAGCGGTGTATATCATAAATAGATCTCAAGTAAAAGTAAATCATCACAAAAATCTATATGAGCTTTGGAAAGGAAGACCAACTACTATAAAGTACTTCAAAAATTTTGGAAGCAAATGTTACATTAGATAAGAAGAGAAAAACTTGGGCAAGTTTTATTCAATATGAGATGAGGGTATCTTCCTTGGTTATTCCACAAAGAGCAAAGCTTATAAATGCTATAATAAGAGGACACATACAATAATGGAAAGTATAAATGTGATAGTTGATGAACAGACAAGGTCAAAAGAACCAGCTCAAGAAATTGTATATCAAGAAGAAGAAAGTTGCCAAGAAGAAGTAGGTGAAGAATCAGAAGAAGATGAAATGCAAATAATACCACATAATACTCCATCCAAGTATGTGCAAAAGAACCATCCAAAATATCTGATTATTGGAAATCTATATGAAAGACAAATAAGGAGGAAGATAATAGGAACAAGTGAACATGCAAATATTTCTTTGTTGTTTAAAATTGAGGCCAAGGATTTCAATGAGGCAAGAGAAGATAAATTTTGGTTTAAGGCAATGGATGAGGAATTGGATCAAATAGAAAAAAGTGAGACTTTGGAACTTGTACCACTACCAAAATATAAGAATGTAATTGGCACTAAATGGGTCTTCATAAATAATTTAAATGAATATGGTTAGGTAGTCATAAATAAAGCAAGACTGGTATGCAAAGGTTATAAAAGAAATGTTGAAGAAATTCAAATTCAAAAGAAATGCTGAAGAAATTCAAATTGGAGGATTGTAAACCAGTAAGTACCCCCATGGTTATAGGATGCAAGTTGAGAAAATATGATGAATCTCTAAAGTTAAATCAGACATTGTATAGATCTATGATTGGTATCTTACTATATGTCACAACTACAAGATCAGATATAATGCAGATATGTCACAACTACAAGATCAGATATAATGCAGGCAGTGGGATTAGTGGTAATATTTCAAGCAGTGGCAAAGGAAACACATGTACTGGCAGTAAAGAGAATTCTAAGGTATTTAAAAGGAACTATGGATTTTAGAATCTGGTATCCCATAAGTGACAATTTCATTCTCATAGCATATATAGATGTAGATTGGGCAGGCAGTACTAACGATATAAAAAGCACAAGTAGAGGAGAATTCTTTCTTGGAGATTATTTAGTCTATTGACTAAGCAAGAAATAAGAATCAGTATCCTTATCCACAGTAGAGGTAGAGTACATTGCAATGGTTGTTTGTTGTACACAAGTGTTATGGATGAAGTAAACTTTAAAGAACTTCAAGATAGAGCATGATCATCCCATCTCCATACTATGTGATAATACGAGTGCCATAAATATTTCAAAGAATCCAGTAATACACTCAAGGGCCAAGCATATTCTGATCAAATATTATTTTATGAGATAACAAGTGATGGATAAGCAAGTCAAATTGGAGTATGTTACTACAAAGGAACAACTTGCAGACATATTTACTAATCCATTGCCAAAGGAAACCTTTGAGTGTCTTAGAAGGAAATTGGGAGTATTCTTACTCCCACCCCAATATTAATCACCTCAAGGAGAGGAGGTGGGGAGGGGGTTGAGATAAGAGTCTTATCTTTAGCCCCAAAGGAGTCCCTTTGCCATTTATGTCAAAGGGGGAGATATTTCTAATGGGGAGACCATTCAGTCAGGGGGACCAGTTTCTCAGGGGAAGCAGATTTGGAATCCAGTGATAGAAAAAGGAATTTTTAGAAAGGGTTACCATCAATGACAAAGGGGGAGATTGTTGAAAATTTTGAGTACATTGGTTATCATTGATGTCAAAGGTAGTATTGGTTCTTGTCATTGATGTCAAAGGCAGTATTGGTTCATAATGCACTCTTCATGGTTGTGTGAGCAAGAAAAATATAAGGCATTCTCCATGGTGGTTTTTGCAAATAAAATGGAAAGGTTTAATTATTTTTCCATGGTGGTATTTGCAAATAAAAATAAAAGTTTATTTAATTCCTCCATGATGGCATTAATAAAAATACAAGACCTAATGAAATGGCCCAAAGTGAAAAGGTTAAATTATAATATATTTAAATATTTCAAGATTTAAAATACTATAACAAAAGGTTTAATGAAATGGCCCAAAGTGAAAAGATTAAATTATAATATATTTAAATATTTTTAAGATTTAAAATATTATAATAAAAAGGTTTTTAAACAAAGGAGTGGAAAAAGTTTTATACACTCTTTCCATGCATCGATGTCATGTCAAAGCACCAAAGCATGAGGTTACCAAGCATCAATGTTATGTTTTGAGGAGCCAAAACATATATATATATATATAAGGGATGATTAATTATTGCAAAAACTAAGGTTGAAGTCGATGAAATAATCCACTCACTATTTTAAATGTTGAAGGCAGAGAATATAGAGGAAAATGAATTAATTTGCTCACTATTTTGATCGACAAAGGCAAAGAAAATAGAAGGTGCACATTCATCCACACTGTTTTGATGGACGAAGGCATAAAAGAGAGAGGAAGTTGCACACTCATTCGCTCGTTATTTCGTTCATAAGGGCAGAGAATATATAGGATGGTGCATGTCTCAAGGTAGTGATTCAAGTATAAAAACTATAGACATCAAAATATATATCCATCCAAACGATTAGCCCAGATGGCAGAACCCTCTACACAAAGGTGTGGTAGCAAGGAGGTCTTGGGTTCGAGACATAGGAAGGTAGAGAGATAGAAGTTTTTGCATAGAATTTTAGCACTGGAAAACAAGTTTAAGATAAAGCACATGATCTTGGAGTTCTATGTGGGTGGTTAGCCCACGCGATGGACTAGCCAGCGCTAAGGCGCGGGCCAGCTAGCGATGTAGGTTTGAATCGTGATAGTAGCAAAGTGGGCACATTAATTTTTAAAATTAATTAAATTGCCAAATTCTAAGGTATGCACTCTTAGGGAGTTATAAGGGGTTCTTTTTGTTTTGATTTTTCAAATAAAAAGGGACAACATGGAGTTTTATTTGAGAGGTTGAGTGTTGCAAAAAACAAAATTATGTTATAATATATTTTGTTGGATTTTTAAAATGGATTGAAGTATTTCTATTTCAAGTAGGATGAATAAGGTGTATATGGAAAATTGTATGTGTGTAATTTGTGTCTTATTGTATTGATTAATATTTTGCAAGAATAGGGACAACAAGGTGTAAAAGTGGCTTGATAATTTTATTGTAATTTCTTGCATGGTGAAAAGAAAATATGAGATTTTTTGTTGAGTTTTAATGCTTCATCTTTGAGAACAAAAGAAGGATTCTAGAACATCATTTTCAGATTTTATTGAGCACATTTTTTAAGGTGAAAGTTCTTGTGAATGTTTTGAGAAATTATTTTGCAATCTAACCCTTGAAGTGGCACTAGAAAGATCAGTTGGTTGTGAGACAGGTTTTTGAAGACATATATCCATAAGAGTAAATTAAGATGTATGGGCTCATCATTCCTTGTTTAAAGTGTTTTTTTGAGTGAATTTTTTTGGAACATAAGGTGGAGATAAAAGGGTTGTTTGGTAAGAATTTTTTAAAATATTTGAGTTAGGATTTGTGCTTCATTTTTGAATTATTTGGGATAGATTTTTGAGAATAATATTGTGTTTCTATTGTTGAAAGAGATTGAGACATTTGTGCTATAGATTGTAAACTACTTATGCTATTTTTTGCATCTTTGTGGAACCTTTTTGAGCATGTGTTATGAGAAGTTATGGGTATTTATTAGAGCAGAATTGAGCAGAGACAAAAAGTAGGTTTAAGACAATATTGTGAGCAAATCGGATCAGACTTATAAGCAGGTTAGAGGTAAAATTATGAGCATATTGGATTAGACTTGTGAGCATGTTAGAGGTAGACTTGTGATAAATTTAACGTAGACTTGTGAGAATGTTTATGACAATTTTTTAGAGCATATTGGATCAAATTTGTGAGCAAATTTTATCATATTTGAGAATATCAGAGGGGATAGAGTTCTCCTATGGAGAGAGATCCACAAACTAGAGCAATGGGGATAAAGGTATCCTATGGATGGAGATCCATAAATCTGAGCATAGGGGATTGGTGTCTCCTTTGGAGAGGTCCATAAATATTGTAATAGGGATTTGATTCCCAAAAGATTCATCAAGAAAATTTATAAGTAATATTTTCTCCATGGATGTAACCCACATTGGGTGAACCACATTAAACCATGTCTCTCATGTGTGTGATGATGTATGCATTGTTTACTAATTTTATATTATTGATGTTATCATTTGGATTGAAAAGTAAGAAGTTTTATCTTATACTATTCACCTCCCCCTCTCAGTATAAGCTTATGTTCTTCAAATATGTCACTTCACACCCAAGAATATTGGTAATATTTCTTTGTCTAATAGCCAAAGTATTGAGAAAAAAATATTTTGCTTTTCAGATAACTAACCTGCTAACTTGTTGCCTTTTCAAAGGAGTGAAGAATAAACTTAATGGATCGATCCTAAGGAATAGAAGCCAAAAATGAGAGTAGAGTGTCATCCATGAATTTATGATGTGATATGGGGTTGGGCCTCATATCTAGTTTAATACCCACAATACCATATTTGGTAGCAATGGATCAACCCAAGGCATCCACAATCAAAAAAAAGAGGAAGGGAGGTAGGGGATCTCCTTATTGAATGCCCCTACAACTGTTAAATTAACCAATTGGGGAACCACTTATCAAGACTAAAAATTTGACTGAGGAAATACACATATTGATAAGGACCATTCATTGTTCATTAAAACTAAACTTCCTCTGAACCTTCAATAAAAAATCCCATGAGACTCTATCATAGGCTTTATTGATGTCTAACTTGAAAAATGTCCCTACTCTATTACCTTTACCCATTGAGTGGATGAGTTCATGAACAACAATAATCCCATCAATAATCTATCAACTAGGCACAAAACCACTCTAGGTAGAATCAATAAGATGAGGGAGGAGTGGCTTGAGCCTATTATCCAATACCTTGGTTAAGATCTTGAGGACTGTATTACAAAGGCTAATGGACTGAAACTTAGAGAACTTATTGACCCCTACTAATTTAGGTATGAGAATCAAAAATGTGAAATCGAAATCCCTAGGAAGAATCGTAGAAGATTGGACACTTATAAATAAGTAAATACACAACTTCTATAGTGTAATATAGTTATTTCATTGATATCATTGCATTATATGGAAATTATATTTATATAATAAATAATAAATTTTTAAAATATAATATAAATACAACCAAAGGAGAGAAATTTTTGCATATTAAATTTTATGATTTATTGCTCTCACTATGTTATATAGGCATTAATATTTCTCTACAAAGTAATATACTTTGAAATAACAATACAAATGTAATTAAAAGTAGGGTAGATTTTTCACATTAAATTTTGCTAGCATAAAATTTTATCATAAGGAAAAACTTAAAAATCAATATTAATGGTAACAAAATCATTTTGATGTAATTTTTTGAAGTGTTTAAAATTATTTTAACTTCATTATTTTTTGAAAATAAATATTAGTGTCATAGTCCACCCTAGTAGGACTTTTAAAA
This sequence comes from Wollemia nobilis, assembly GCA_028583015.1. Lineage (NCBI taxonomy): Eukaryota > Viridiplantae > Streptophyta > Pinopsida > Araucariales > Araucariaceae > Wollemia > Wollemia nobilis. Next base: position 933,231 of record JAQPPZ010016997.1, read on the forward strand.
ATATTAATTGATTTGAGGGAGAAATTAATACCTAACTAAAAGGTTGTAGACCCTAATCCTTCCTACAAAACCCTTAATTAAACTAATTGCACTCTACAAAACTAATTTGGAGAGTTTTGGAGGGCAATTAGGGGATTTTGAGTAGTGTGAAGAAGCTAAATAGGGCTTTTGAGAAGGATTAATTTGAAGATTTTTATTTTGCAAAAAGAAATTAAATTTAACATATTCACTTAGTCCAACTACAACTAATTAAAAAGGTAGTTAGGTGCATATGCCCTTATCACACCTATCCAATTTTAATTGGACCCAAAATAGCAATATTGTTATTTAATAATTAAAAATAATTAAAAATAAATAAAAATAATATTTTATTAGTGGATGAACTATTCTTCCTTCCACATGGTTGCTCCATGATGGTTAAAATTGGGAAGATATTCTCTTCCTTATCTTAAATAGCTCTAGTTTTGTATTCACAATAATTCCTAATACTACTAAGTTTAGAAGGTTTGGAAGGTTTTGAGTCATCCACCTTATCCCCTATTGTCTTTTTTCTAATTTTTAAATAATAAAAGGATTCCTCTTCACATGGGTTGACTTAAAAAATTCATCTTTTAATAATTTAATAATAAGCCCACATTCTTGCTCAGGAAGGAAAAGCAAGTTGGGAAGAACTATAAAAGAGAAGGCTTGAATCTGGAGAGGGGCAGAAATCTTGGAGCTTAGGGAGTATGTTCTCCACTTTGGTGGATCAGAAACCAAAAATATTTGGGAGAGTACTAAGTTTTAATTAAAGGCATTTGGCCAATATGAGTACTTTTAGGAAGCAATTTGGCCAAGATGAGTGATTTTAGGAATCAATATTGGAGAATATTGGAAGGGCATCTTCGGATGATAGCTCGAGGAGATTGGAAGAACAGCATAGGTAAACAAGTGGAGAGGATTTTAAGGATAGATGCTTCATGGAGATAATATTGGACATTATGTTTCAAGTTGGTTCTTTAATCATTATGTTCTTCACCTATACAGTTAAAAGTATCTACCACCATTTTAATTTTGATAGCCCTATTGAAATCATAGATGTCTAATCCATATGTTTTTATTTGGATTTGATTTTTTTATTGTTGAGAATATTTTATTTGATTATGAATGTCAATATCTTTAAGGTAGATGTTATCATTATTCAATAACTTTAATATTGATGGTGTTATCATTATTTGAACGATGACTTTAATATTGATGGTGTTAGCATTATTCAATAACTTTAAGATTTATGTTGTGCCTAAGAATTTTGCTTCACAAAAATGAAGGGGACCAATAACCACCAGTCTGCCACCAACCTAAAACTTTCATCAGTGGTGCCCCCACGACCACCACTTGGTGGTTACCATATGTATGCGTTGGAGTACCTTTAATGTGTTTTTTCCCCACAATATTGAACATGTGGGATTTATATACCCATAGTAGGTTTTAGAACTAATTAGCAAAATGGATTTGTATCGATAATTACAGAGTTCATTTAGACTATTAGTCTCGGTCTCGATTGAAGGATCCAATTGCAAGTGAATAAAACCTTGTATCCATGTCTTTGGAAGGTAATAGAACATTTAGAAGACTAGTCTTCTTGTTTTAACTATTGAACTGCTCATTATAAATTATCTCTATTAGAAATTACAGACCCTACCCTGTTATACCATACTAGAAGTAGGTTCCAAAATACATCTTACCAAACTACTTCCTAGGATATCATTTTTGTAGAAGATAAATGATATTTATGGTAGATTTGGAAGTCTCCCAGAAAGGTCTGATGTTCTATCTATCAATATATAGATCTCCCTTTCAATCAATGACTTAAAGCTACATATAATCGATCGATTTATTTTGATAGTTCCTATTTTTCCTAGCTAAGGTCTTGAGAGGTTAATAAATGGATGGAAAACTTGTTTGAGAGACCCAAGGCTTCTCTGTGATGACCCTAAGTATATCAAAGTGCCATGGTTAGTGTACAACCTACTCATACTAAAGTCTCTATAAAATATTCTATTAGTGTAATTCCACATGAGACATACCAAGGATTTTTGGGTCTTTAAATAAAACATGGCTTCCTAAGAGTAATTGACCACCAAGTGGTGGTCTATAGTTGCACCAATTGGTGGTCGGTAGGGTTTCATATGAAGGCACATGTGGCGGAATATAATTACCATTTGACAGGATAATTATGGGATTCATACTTTGTTGACACATGTCTATGTGGATTATCATGACTGTCTATTTTGCCATGTAAAATATCAATATTTTCCATACACCCTTAAGGCTGAGCAAAATAATTTTATCGTTTGTTGAGGGAGGAGATATCCCACATCGAACGTGTAGAGCACCTTGAAGATTTTTTAGAGAATATGGCTTCTCTAAATAAAATGACCACTGGGTGGTTGAACCAAACATGAAGGTTAATCAATTTAACCCTAGTGGTTAGGATGTTAGTTGTTGGGCGCATTTGACTCGATCGATGAAAGTTATTTGTTGTATATGTATGATTTGAAACATGTCTAGTTATGACTGGATGTTGGACGATGGATGACCATCACCTACAATTTCTCGTCAATTGCATAGTACAGTGCCTTGGAATGTCAACACTTTTAAAGTGATTATGGGACTATCACATTAATATGTAATAGTATAGAAGTTAAAAATGGCCTTGTTAGAATGAATGTCATTCAATTGTATCGGTTATTTAGAATCACAATCAGAATTTAGTCTTCAAACTAAGGAAAATAAATGACTAACCTTAGTTATATATATTCAAAATTCTATAATAAAAATAAACACTAATTAGACCTTTGAAAATCATTCTTTATTAATAGAGCCCCTTTGGAGTTTTAGGTAAATTATAACAACCCAAATTACCAACCCAATCGAGATAGAATTTTTTTTTTTGAAACATAACATGTCTACAATTCATATTCAAGTATGTTTGAATCATCAGTCAGGATAGCAAGTAACCGAGATAATTACGATATGGTCAATGTCAATTCTCATGATAGGAGTGACCAAAACCTATCCAACCTCACATTCCATCATGACATTTATTATTTCATTTGTTTAATTATTTCTATCTCTCTTTTCATTAGGAAATTTAGTTACTTAGCTAATTGAATGTAATCTCAATCTTACTTCCTAATTTATTTTGCAGTGGAATACCATGCATATATTATTAAGCAATACATAAAGATTTTTTTCCTCCCTTCAAGATTATTTGCTTGAGATAAAACAATACCATTGCATCATAATAAAAGAGCCATTCACTAGAAAAGCAAAAGACACCATTCATTATTAGATCTAATAACCTTAAGTGAAATTATAAACCATTCTCACTTATAAAACATTGTTTGTTAACAAAAATCATGCATCATATAACACTTTATTGATCATCTTATGAAAGTGTAAGTGCATCATCTCATTTGAAGGTAAATCATATTCAATTTCCAACTCATGCATCATCCACATTCTATCATATTAGAGAGCAAGTATAAAATCCATGCATAGAAAAAATTGCAAACTACAACATATATCTTAGGAACCCTCATGGGGAATAAACCCAACCTCCAAAATATATTTCTCCTATCATTTCATAAACTTGAGATGTCATAAATACAAATATAGAAAGGCATCCCACATATCCTTTTCTAAATCAAATATACAATTAAAGAAATCAATTTGTTCCTTTTTCAAATCATGATACAACTAAGGAAACTCCACATTTTCTTTCTCTAAGCCATCAATACATAAGAATATCACAAAATATTATATCTACATGTTTATGGATGATCATCGGATTCATATTGAGGATAAATCTCATCATTTATTAAAGAGGTAACCCCATAATTTTCTCAAGAATGAATCCGCATTCATTTTCCAAGAATGATACACATTCAATCCTTTATAAGTAGATTTAACTAGGTAACCACACTAAGCATATGAAGAGGAAACCTTATAATTTCCTCAAGAATGGATTTTCCATCCATTATTATTACAACAACATTAAGATCCTTAATAAAATTAAGGTGGTATCTACTCCATATAATCTATACATATATTCTAAACCAAGAATAAAACTTGGTCTATTCTTTCTTTAATAATTCTAGGTTTCATAACTTGAGAAGAACCAAAATCTCCATAAGAATAGATCATTTATTCTATTCCTACAACATCATAATCATATTAACTTCACCAGCCCATAAACCCTAAAAATCATATCTATAAAAGGGTTCTAGAGGATCATTAATTGTATGAGCGATGCATAGTGAATAAACCCCATAATTTCCTCAAAGAATGAGCTTCACACTCATTCTTTCCTTAACTAAAAATTAGAGATCATATTTTTAAATTAATCTTCCCAACATATGATTCTTATTCATCTTCACTATATGCAATAACCCTTAACATAAAGGATTTATTATTTAATTTTCAACAATTGATATTGAGATTATCTCAATCTAAGAATGCATTAATTTAATCAATGGAAGCATTATTTTATTTTATAAAGGTAATTGATTTATCCACCAAATTGATATTTATAATAACTTTAATACAGAACCTCTATCAATTTCCACAATTGCTTATAATCTTCATCAATTTGGTTACAATTCTTTATCCAAAAGGAAATATAGATCTCCTTTAATTTGAAGTGCTAGCCAAATAAGTTTGGATCCTATTTGTAATATTTTTCTTTGTAAGGAGCCTAATAATACTTGATATTTGATTTCCTTACCCTCATGTTCTATTCATCATAAACCAAAATTATTTGATGATTTGGAATTAAAAACTTCTCCCATATGGCTTCGTAGACTCATCAAAGGTGAATTCAAACTTGGTGTAACATCATAGAAGACCACATGTCAATTCTATCACACTTTCAACTAGTGTGTGACCACCATTGGGTGGTCACCATGACCATTGTATGGTATTCACTTCTATAAGGGGATTGCACCTCCTTATAAAGTTCCCCCTTGCTCCCACAGGAGCAATGTGGGACATACTTGTTTCTGCACACAAAAAAAAAATTATTACTTAACATCTGCATGACTCACCAAATTAAAAACCAACATGAGAAACACACATGGCATACATTAGTAACCATCCAAACATAAAGCATTCAAACATCGGACCACACGTGTCATAAGGGTAAAGCATGCCAACCACAAGCAAGAGCACTACCACACCCACCAAGGTTGGATATTTCATTAAGGAATGTATCTTCCTTTCAAACACCTCCCCACACTCCCACATATCCCATGTGAGATATTGTAATGGAGGGTTTAGGATACCTCACCTTTCTATCCACACTTATCGAGTGCAAATGTGTCACGCAGCAACGACGACAAGGCGAATATCCAAACTAAAATATTTATCCTAATGATTAAATTTTAGAAAAACCAATATTTTAGGGCATTGCAAAATTTGGAAGGGACCGCGGGTTTACAATGGTGTAAACATAGGTCAAATTTTCCTTACACTAAAGTCTTATAGAAGCCCTATAATCAATATTTATCTCTCTACAACCTGTCGGTAATAGAACAGTGATAAGCATAGATGCTTGTATTAATCATCCTTTGCTAGGTCTATGTCGAGACCAGAAACCATGATTAACTCATATTGAGTGTGGTTTACCCTAATATAGTGGAAATGGAGTTTAATAATGGTAGATTTTCAAGCTCTCCAATTTACACCAGTGTATGATTCAATTACCTTGATATGTGTATGCTACTACTGGGCGTTTAGCATACTAAGATGGGGTTTCAAATTGAATCAATATATTTTGCCTCAAGGGGAATAGCCTCACAGTTAAGACCCAATCGAGGCTTCTAAATCAAGGTCTTCCATTTCCATAGTTTACAAAACAATTGAGATCGACTCGCAATCCACAAGTTCAAGGGCCATCGTATAGTCAAAATAAAATCCACTTAATTGAAATCTTGCTCACAAATAGGGAGACATATCCCATACATATCATGTGGTATATGTATCACAAATTAAAAATTCTCTCATGCACTAAAGGAAATAATGACCATTGATTAACCCAAGGTAAGCAATTAACTTACATGTTTGAATACAATTTTCATTACAAATGTTAAAGACCATTCAATATTTGTCTTAGTCATAGCACATGTTTAATTCAAACTCAACAAATTTTATCCCACATTTTCTATATGGTAAATGGAGTGCACAATATAAGTGCTCTCGTGTTAAGGAAGTAGTAACCACCTGTCTATGGTCATGGAGGCACCACCGACGGTGGTGAAGGCTTGACCACTTAGGAGTTCGCATCGGGTCTAATAGAACTTAGGCCAAAGCATACACATTTTCAATGGTCATTAGGCCAGAGTATTTGACACGAGTCTCAATCGAGGCCAATCTAAAATTTAATATTAAAAATTATAGTTATATATATATTGATTGGTATAAATTCACTATAATAAAAGCATATCCTTAATAAAAGACTACAATTTAATAAAAACACACCCCTAAAATATTACATAGACTTGCATAATCATATTAAGAGAATACACACGCTTTAGGGGATAATTTAATGGTATGAAGAAATATAGATAAAATAAATTTCTTGCCTAGCCTTCAAACTGGTCTCCTACTTCCTTTCTATGCTCCCTTCCATGCTTTTCTCCAAATTTACCTCCTAAGTTCACTCATATTGGCCAAATGCCTTAAATTAGAACTTAGTACTCTCCCAAAGCCTTTTGGTTTCTAATCTACCAAGGTAGAGAGCATACTCCCTAAGCCCAATATTTCCTCCCATTTCCCATTGTTTGTCTCCCCTTTTATAATTTTTTCCAACTTCTTTTTCCCTCATGAGGAAGAAAGTGGCTCATTATTAAAATATTAAAGGGTACCTTTTGAAGTCAACCCAAAATAGTGACATCCCTTTTATTATTTAAAAATTAGGGGAAAAGACAAGAGGAGATAAGGTGGGAGTACCTTGTTCATTTTGGGCCTTCCCTTTTTCCTAGGGCAACTTACAAGGTCAATCTTGGAACTATTTTGAAGGAGTCATGTGGAATGGAGAATAGTTCATCCACTAATAAAATATATACATTTTTATTATTAAATCATGACCTTGCTCTTTTTGGGTCCATTTAAAATTGGATAAATTTTGTGGACACCTTATTGTAATAAATTAGGTTTATTATACTAAATCACTTTTTGTAAAAGATAAATTCCCAAATTAATATTTCACAAAAGCCTTATTTAATTTCTCCAAAACCTTATAAAATCCCAATTGTATTCCAAAACTTTCCAAATTAACTTGGTAGAGTGTAATTAGTTTTTAATTAGGGATTTTATAGGATAATTAGGATTTACCATACTCTAGATTTATCAATTAGACCCTCTTATTAATGCTAGGTAGCATTAGTAAGGTTAGGTAAATATTAAAATTTGAGTATTAATTGATCCTTTGAATCAATTAATATCTTTTAGAAATTCCTGTGTTTCTCGTCAGCTTCTAGCTTAGTTAATGCATAAAAAACAAGAAATATAGCATCAGTTCATTACAAAATAGTTAGAAACATCATCCATATTTTCTTATTTTTAGTGTCTCGTTTCTTATGGTAAGCAACATCTTCCATCCACAAGAGTACCTAGACCTACAAGAATATAAACGATCAGCAATACCATGTTCTTAAATCAATAAAACATCCATATTTCATCAACATTAAGTATTGAAAACATCATCAATACACAATTTTCATCATAAAATCAAAGCATCAAAACATCTATCACTACATAGTCAATGATAATAGAGTACTACAATGACAGAACTGTAGAATATTTTCATAGAGATGACATGAAATTATGTTTTTATAATAAGTTAGACATAATTTGTCTAATTAGATTCATCAAAAACTCTCATAAAGGAGTATCACACTATACTTTGATAATCCTTTTTATGAGTTATAAATAGGTGTCATCAAAGACAAAGATATAATTTCATAAATATCACTTCAAGATACCCATATATATTGAAATCATCTTGGCAAACTCATTTACCACCACCAGTGAATCATTGTTCATGTCCACTAGTAAACATATTTAATCATCCTATTGCAATATTTATATCTCAAGAGACACAAATATCAAGTACCATACTCAAAATATCCTAAGGTACACCGCTTAAGACCCACCGAATATGGAGGGTTCACTTAGCTCTTACACTTTGATTCATTAGTGGCTCAATAGTGGGAGAAGAAGAACTTGAACACATGTAGTCTTTGAGTATCAAAATACATTAGCAATAGGAATGTTCATCTTTACTATACTTACAATGTCATACTGATATCCATGGTCATACTTACCCCCTATAAGGTGTCATTCAAAAGTTTTATCATTCTTTAATTACAATAGTCACACTTACTTTCTATAAGGCACCATTTTTTTACATATTATTGTCATCTACTGATAATATCCATGACTTTACTTACTTCATGTAAGGTGTCATTCTAATCATACTATCATCCACTGATAGTAACTATGACCACACTTACTCCATGTAAGGTGTCATACCAGACATATTATCATCCACTAATAATACCTATGACCACACTTACTCCATGTAAGGTGTCATACCAGACATATTATCATCCACTGATAATACCTATGACCACACTTACTCCATGTAAGGGATCATATCGGGCATATTATCATCCACTGATAATAACTATGACCACACTTACTCTGTGTAAATGGTCATACCAGATATATTATCATCCACAAATAATACCTATGACCACACTTACTCTATGTAAGGGGTCATACCAGGCATTGGAACATGATCTCTTCAATTTTAAGAGAGGATCCCACACTCTTATTTAAGGATAGATTCCCTATCTATACCTCCTAAGAGTGTTCCAATATTAACTAAAAATTTCATGTCTAATCTTGCTCATTTAAGTTAATTTTAAATATTAACTAGAACAAGATTTTCTTTTATTAAGTTCATTGGACTTACACATAGATGCATCCGAAATACTCCTTCTTACCCTCCAAGGCATTCCTCACTTGATATCTAGTCGCTGCAAATGACACTCAAGCGATCAACATGCTGGATGGGATATTTAGTCCAAGCTTACCTACTTAGTACCTTCCAAAAGCTACATGCTATTAGAAACCTTTTGAGCCACTACTCAAAACAAGAAGGCTCAAGTATTGGGATCATCCTATTCAACTCTTAATGAAATTTAATCCGAATAAATTTCTATTTTTCCAATAATCCAAAACACCCATTGTGTAAACATTGCTTTATATTACACATAAAGAATAAATACATGTTTGTGGCCTTCATGAGTGTAGCCTGGTAGATTATATAACATGTATCCTTATAATACAGAAGGATTGGTTTTTTAAACCATAAAATATGGTAGGCTTTATGGATGGCATCTTTCTATCCTTTCATAATTCAGAGGTAGACCTATTTATTGTAATGAAGTGGTTTGAGGTCTAACTCACCTAGTAATACTTCTATACCCATGTGGAATTGTTGGTTGTGAGCATACCAGGACTTACTAATGCATTGAGGTAGGATGCTAAGTAGGCAAATCTATACTCATCCTTTGCTTGCCAAAGTTATGAGTTCTCATCTTGGATGCCTATTATGGATTCTCCATAATTCCTTTGAGTTAGCTCCTATTCGAGTACATCTCGTTCGGCTCTAGCAACATCTATTTATACTTCCAACTATCAAATTTATTGCTTCAAGGACTCTATCTCAAGTGGTCCACCTATCTCAAAAATTCTCACTATCATTTCCTCAATAGTTGGAAGGACCTACTTCAGCCTCTGGTTGATGGTGTACTTGAACCCTAGGAAGTTCTCCTACTTCCCTTGGACTTTCCTCATCTTGTCCTTGTTGGGTAGACCACCAATGATCATATTCTGGGGTTGTACCCACATCATCTACATATGGAACCCATATTTCCTCATCTATTTCTAAGTTTAATGGTTACATTTATGAGGGCACAACTTCTTTCCTCTCTTTCCTTGTGTAAATCATAGGAGAGTCTGATATCCCTTGCCTTATACCGAACTATCGTAATACTTGACTATATTGAAAATACTTGTAATGCATATGCTTACTTACCCAATCATCCATCTAGATCTTTGCACATGAGCTAGATGATATATATATTTTGACCATATTGGACCTATCCTCCATGGTCTCCAGATCACATCTTGGGGCTTCAAATTTTCCCATATGGAGCGATAGAGCTCCCAATTACCCTCTTATGGCCTCTTTAGCCATGACTCTTTCACATTTTTCCATATTAATGCATAAGGGGCTTTTGGGTTTACCAAGTTGTGTACATCATAGGGTAACCCTTGGGGTCTCCTTATAGCCACATGCTCCCAAGCCCATATCTGCAACAAAAGGCCACAATTCATCCTTATCTGCTTTGTTATTTGAAACTCGGACAACTCTCTATAGGCTTAAGCCAGTAAGGTTGGTACCCAAGTAAATAGAATTGAATACTCCACTAGATCCTGTAGACACCAAAACAGCACCAATCCGATTATGTGACTGCAAACACTGATCGCTTTGACAAACACAGCCCCCAGGGCAGCCCTCAGAGGTTAAACAGTGGTCTTAACCACTTTCATAGCAATTTTGTAAGGTCAAGAAGCAATTTGGCACACTTGGACACGTTGCCCAGTATTCATCTCACCCAGGGATGAATTCAAAATAGAATCCGTCCCACCCGGGGACGAATTCTGAATCCGTCCCTGGGTGGGACGAATTCTAAGCTAACGGGCAAAAAGACAAATGGCGCCAAGTGGCAGCCCAGAACGGTCAGTTGATGACTCTGCCTTGCACGCGTGTGTAGGTGGACAGAGGGGCCGTTAGAAGACTGTCACAAAAGGCATTTATCAAAGCCCAAGTCAACGGAGGACTCCCCTCCCTCATGGGAAGACAAGAGTGCCACATGGCGCCTATGACCAACACATGGCATTTGTGCTTCCCTCCCAAAAGAGACCCCATGGGTCTATAAAAGGTGGGACTTTTCTCACCCAAAATATACGGGTTGAAGGAGTTTTCAAGCAACGAAGTGCTTTCGAGTTGAAGACCCACTTGCATCCCTTTTGGTTCACCTTCCCACATCCACCAATCTCTTTTGCAAGGGAGGTTGTTGGGTGGCTTTTGGAAGCTTGAACCTGACCCAAATCCAACACATGGACACATGAACCAACCAATTCGCCGACCCCCCAATCCTAAGAGGTTTTGGGCCCATCCCTAGTGGATTGGCGCCGGAATCAAGTGCCAACGGTGGGAGGCCCACTTGGGCACCCCCGCACTTTCTAGGTTTTAGAGCATTCTAGATTACTTTTTCAGGTTGCATTTTGTGTTATTATGTTTGGTTAACTCACGGCTGCAATTTCGTAACTTTTGGTCAGATTCTAGTATGTTTTGTGTCGCTTTGTTGTTTCATTGACTTGCAGGTGGCGAGATCAAATTCCCGAGGGTAGAGGCCAAATTGGGAGAATCCGACCATGCGGGTCGTCCCAAAATGGCCCCAATTACATAACCCCCTTGTTTGCGGGCATTTTGCGGGTCTCGGGAATCGACATTGGAGCGGCGAGCGGGTCGGCTTCTTCAACACAGAAGAATTCGTCCCACCCAGGGACGAATTGCAGTCAGAGATCGTCCCACCCAGGGACGAATTCCAGAATTCATCCCACCCAGGGACGAATTGCAGTCAGAAATCATCCCACCCAGGGACGAATTCCAATTGAAGGCAGATTGGCCAGCTGTCTCAGTGGCAATGGCCTTACGGTAACATTTTCTATCTTTTATCAAGTTTTTAGGCTGTTTAGAATCATTTTGTTTATTATTTTAGATAAATGTTTGCATGCATATTTTGATAATTTTAGAAGAACAAACACTTTTCACTTGCGGCAGGTGCTACGACATATTCGTTGTTTCTTTGTTCGCGGGAGGAGCAGCCAGAGGTAAGGACTCATCAGCGTAAGCGGCGGCATCGTCTTGGCCCGTCCATTCAAACGTGGGCACGCGAAAGAGGAAGACTAAGTCACATATTGTAACAAATACGAATTTAACGCTCCTAGCCCCCAAAAAGGGAGGAGACGTCTATGTAACAGAGGATAAGATATTTGAATAAAGAGGGCTGTGATTTCTTTACATCTTTTCTTTCATTTTCAAATTGTCTCCTTTCTTCATTTTTGTGCATAGGATTAAAGCGTTACATTTCGTCTTATGTTGCATAATTAGTGCTCCCTCTACCCGGAATCTCGTGCTTTCAGTGGCGATCACGGTGGGACCCTGTTCCCTGTTTTTAAAATCACAGAAACTGATTAAATTTTTGTGTTTTGTGCTTGACAGGTACATTTTTTTGTTGCGACTGCTATTCGTCTTTGGCAGGGACGAATTCTATTCTGAAATTCGTCTGACCCTGGGACGAATTCAAATTCGTCTCTAGGAGGGACGAATTCTGTTATGCAATTCGTCTCCCAGAGGGACGAATTCCTGCCTGCGGATTTTTAGAGCAGAAATTCAGAAGCAACTGGAGCAGCGAGAGAAGAGGTAGGGATTTTTATAATCTCTGTTAAAATTTTTGTTTCTGTTTCTGTTTCTTTGACTGTTTTCATTTTTATCCTGCATTGCATAGGAAAAGTCATTCATGCTTGTTTCATTTTCGTTAAATAAAATGAATCCCACACACTCCACGCAACAATTTTAAACCAAGGAGCTGGTCGTAAGACCCCAGCCCTTGAGCAAGACCAACGGTGGGTTCATCACCACCTTGGCTTAGATTTGCATCCATTTCCCGATTGTCAACTGTTGTTAGGCGTAAATCCTGACGAAGACAGACCGAGTGTCGTTGGGGTGATTCCCATGCGCGCGAGGATAAGTTTTCTATGGTAGGTGCCATTAACGGGACAATCCCCCTTTCGTACCGCCTACGTACCACGTACCTTATGCTCTCACGTACCTATAGTCTCCCTCTCGTAAGGGCGGGTATATAGAGAGGTTGGTATATCGGCTCTGGTTGGTATATTGAAGGGGCTACCATTTTGGGAGTTATATGAGCCGTCATAATGCATTTAAACGATCTTCAAAACCTACAAAAACAAAACAAAACACCAAAATGCACTAAACCAGTTTAGGGCACACCAATAATCCTTAAAAGAGATAATCACGGTTTTGTGAATGTGTGTGCTTAATTCCGCTTAGTGTAGACAAAAAAAAAATCATAAACGAGATAAAAACTTATTTAGATAGCATAGAAGCACCGCAATGGTGTACACCCGTAGTCAAGCCCAATCAAGGGCAGAAGCTCCGGAAGGTACACAAAAAGCAGGCACAAGTCGCCTTCACTTCAGTCCTGAGGATTTGGTCATACCGCCTTATAGGTCTAACCTACAAAAGAATCCAATTCAGAATCCTCGGTGGGGTATGCCTATTCAAAGCAGCCCCTTTCGGGAAGATGCCTTACATGTAGACCTTGACATAAATAGAGAATCACCTCTTGAAGTTAGGCATGAGTGGCCACCGCGCGATGAAGCGCTAGACGAGCACACCGTCCATTTGGAGGGGCAACGTGGATATGGCGTCCCTTCTTTACCTATCATCGAACGAGAGAGACCAAATTCGGAGCGCAGGGCTCCTTACATAGGGCGACCTAACTCCGCCCACCCCCTTTACACCCGTGAAAGGGAGTACGAGGAAAGCCATCGCATTCCTCGAGGGCAACAAACAACGTGGGAACCTTGCATTTCCGCACCGGCAGGATATCATGATCACCCCTTGAGGCCGGAACCTCGAGCACATACCGCTTACCTCGACAGGAGGAAGCGACCCATTGAAACCTTAGACCAGCAAACTCGAGGTAAACACATAGGAGAAACATTCGAACCTCCTGAGCAAAATAGGGTAGACCAAATTGACCCAGTTGTCGCCAGATATACCGCCCGTCAAGCCCAAATCATGCGGCTTAAACAAAGTCATCAGGAGATAGAGTATCGACACCGCTTGGATAGAGAGCGCATGCAACGCGAAGCGGATGAGTTACGCTATGAAATACCTGAGAGGGGGCCAACCCCTCGCATCCAAAGAGCTGAACAAGTATGAGAGGCGTAATCCGTTGGTGCGGGACGGGTCTCCACGACCTCGTCAAGCTCCACCTCCAAGACCTCATAGATTCGAGAGGGAGGCAACTCCCCGAAACAATGATGGGTACCTTCGGCAAGAGCTTGATCGGGGTCATAGGTTTCGCCCGAGAGACTCCTCAAGAATTTTACGAGGAGTATGAACCGGAAGAGGAATATGTTGAAACTCCCCATCAAGGCGGGGAAGGATGCCATTCGGCCACCCCTCCATAGGCCTCCGGTTTACCGTAACTTGCAACAAGAGCGAACAAGAGAGGAAGAAATAAAATCTTTCGATGCATACCAAGCGCTATTGGAGCGTTTGGAGTCTGTGGAGACAAAAGCTGTTGGGCATCAAAAACCCACATTACGTCTACTCCGCAGTAATCCGGTGCATCCCTCAGTGCCTACACCTCTTTACCCCGAACACTTCAAGTTGCCTCAATTGGCAGTTTTTAAAGGTGAAGAGGACGCACAGGAACACGTTACACGATTTCTAAGCCAATGCTTCGGCATCCAAGATAATGACGCATTGTTGCTTAGAACATTCATAACCACATTCACAGGCCCTACCTCGGATTGGTTCACACAGCTGCCCAAACACAGCATAAGCAATTTAGATCAATTAGTAGACGCGTTTCTTGAACGCTTTGCCTTCAACACAAGGAAGAAGGCATCACTAAGTGATTTAGCGAGCCTCAAGCAATTTGAAGAGGAAACAATGGCAGCGTACGGGAATCGATGGAGAGCTTTGCTTTCTAGGTTACCCTACCGTCCTCCTATGTATGATCTCACGCAGATGTTCGCAAAAAGTTGCTTAAAATCAATCTCCGGTCTATTGTTACTGCGACAATACGACAGCTTAGAAGAAGCTTTGGCGCAAGCCGAGTCATAGAAGAGATTAAGATAGGCGAAGGCGCAATTGCCAAGCCTAAGAAGAAAGAGTGGAATAAAACCACTAAAGCTGGGACAACGCAACCACAACACGCTGCAGTCAACCAAGTTGCGATAAATGTTCCCGCGCATGTGCAAGAAACGCAGCCTCAAAAGGCTAACTACCGGGGCGAGTGCCTCACTGCTTATGAAAGAGATAATAGAAGACGGGAGCAAAATTACCCGCGTCGCCCTAGGCAAAATTTCACCCCATATGCGGAGTCTAGGGACTCCTTATTTGACCGCTTGTCAGCGGCAAATCTAGTCACTCTGCCGAAAATCCAAATTATAGACCCTAACATTCCCAAGCCTAGGGGAGTACGAGAGAGGAATTGTATTGTAGATTCCATAGGCGCGGAGGACATGACTTGAATGGGTGCTGGAAATTCAAAGACCTAGTCCGAGGATTTGATCGACAACGGAACATTGGTTGTGGACAACCCCATCGCACCAAACAACCAACAAATGGGGGTATTCAAGGACCCCTTGCCAGCCCACGAGGCACAAACAAAACCACTCCAGATTAACGAGGTGCGACAAGATCTTCCCACACGGGGATTTGTGGGAATGATTAGCATAGTAACAAGGAACAGAAGGTACCCGACAGCTGCCCCTGAGGTAGCTACGAGGGAAGTTCCGGCAACATCGCATCCTCAACAACGCCCAACGCAGTTACCTCCGCCTAGACCTGAGGTCACGATACGAACCAAACTCACGCAGAGTTTGCGGACCACGTCGGCTAGGCTGTCCATCTACGAGCTTATTCAACAATCAGCTCCCCATAGAGAAGCTCTTATGGACATTTTAAAAGCCATTGAATTACAACCCCATGAGGCAAATTCTTTCAACGCCTTCGTGGGACATGTGAAACAATGTACGGAGCCGGTCATCACATTCGGAGAAGATGAGGTCAAAACGATATCAAATGACATGGCAGATCCACCCCTGCACGTTATCGCGCGGGTCAACGGGATTCCGTACAAGAGAGTGCTTGATAGATGCTGGCTCGTCCGGTAACATCATAACCACTTGCAGCCTTAAAGCATTTGAAGTTGCCGGCCTCTCACATCACAGGCCTCCACGTACACACTTTGCGAGCTTTTAATGATGCAATATGCTCGACGGTCGGCACGGTCGTTACGCCGATCCGGGTAGGACAAAAGTCAATACCTACAACTGTGCCATGTCTTTGGAAGGTGAAATGGCTTATAATATCTTGCTAGGGCGGCCTTGGATCGGGGGATATGAAATGTGTCCCTTCGATCGCCCACCGGTGCTTGAAGTATGCTTATGAAGGAGAAATACATGTAGTCCCAATGGACTTAGAGCCCTTCAAGTATTGCAATGCGGTACAATTCATACCTCAATCGACCCTCCCTTCAACGCATTTGGATTTCCAATTAAATCCATCTAAACAAGGTCCAATACCGTGAGGCACCAGTGGTGGCCAACAAGGCAAAATCCCGACCGGGTGAGACTTCATCATCGGCTCCTTCATCATCAACGCCACCTATCATGGCCCAACGGAAGGACAAGGGAAAACAAATCATGGAAGAGGTTAAGCCCTTAGAAGAAAGGTTGCCCACAATTTCAACAATAACAACGGAGGAAGCGCCCAACGCAACGGAAACCAAGATTCCTGAACCACCAAACATGGAATGGACTCGGGAAGGACTACCGTTTCCTCCCACCCAATCATCAACAATCACTTGTTGAAATGGCCGGTACGGGCACTGGGGGAATACTTAGTGCAAAATGTTGTGGCAACCCCCACACTTGGAGTCGAGTACAAGACATGGGAAGACCTCGCCTTCCCATTGGAACAATCGTCCCTCTAGGCTACCCACCGAACCAGGACAAATTTTGTGTATGGAGGCTTTGATCATGGTCTTGAACCATGCCAACAAAAGGAAGCAGGACGAAGAGCCTTTTGTTGAAAACATCAATTATCTATCAAACCTAGAATTTGCCCTAAAATATCTTGGCCAATGCAATTGGCATGGATATGGGCTCGACAGATATGAGCAAGGGATGCGGATCCTTTACCAACCAAGATATCAGATGCCATATGACAAGTCGGGGGTAGGGTTCAACCATCCCCTGCCATTAGACATCTTGGTTGAAAATATGCAAGGCCTAGAAATAGGCAACACGGGGGGATTGGCATTGGGTCCTTATGCCAATACGAATACAGAATACACATTGGGAGACTACCTCCCATGGTCAACAAACACCCACAGCAGCAACGAGTAATCCCTCTCCTTTGCTAGAGAGAGGCGAAAGTTCAGAGATTAATCCTCAAAGAGAACATCAACGGCTGCCAGGACATCTTTACGAAACTGTTCCCCTTAGAGGTTCCAGATGAAATAACACGGTCTCAAAGAGAATCGGGTCCCTCCACTAAGAGTGGAACAACCGCAATGGGACCAGATTAATTCATTGGAACAGGAAGAGTCCTCAACGTCGCAAGCAACAGATGCTGAAGAGAATGAACAATTTTGGATCTATGAAAGTGATTCGGAAGATGAGACTGAGATGATCTATCTCAGACATGCGTGACAAAATCACCGTGCTCTAACTCATGAAGATCTAATGGGACAAGATGGGTATACTTTGTTAGGACATGAATGGCACGTAGACCCGGTGAGGTGGGACCAAGTGTTAGACCTATGGCTCCAAATTCAAGATGAGCATCGTCCACCTCGAGATCCCATCATGACATCAGTGCCGAGGGAAGACCCCGCCTTCCTTTTCACACATAGAGATGAATTTGCACCTAGAGAGGATCCATTCATGCCCGTTCCCGTAGAGCCAGATCCAGAGTATAGGGAGCATCTAAAAGAAACAAGTTATCACACCCGCGGTTCTGGAGACCAAATTCATTCCATCCACATGATCTCCATTGATTTGACCGCACCCATCCGCAATCCGACCGATCCATCATGGTCATTGCATCTAGACATGGATGCCATCGAGCGGGATCGCGTCAATTCACCATTGTCACCATCGAGTATCGGCCTTTCGGTGAAATGCTTCATTTTACCCCAAGGACAACTCAGGATATTTTTCAAGCTGAAGAGGGACCCGAGGTTCCAAACGTAGATCTTAACTCAGGTGATGATATCCATTTAATCCCAACTCCACATCAGTTGGAGGACGGATCCCACATGTCAGTCGAGGAGACGACTGACGTAGACATCGGCACAGATCCAATGAATCCACGGATTCTCAAGTTGGGGGTAAGCCTTTCCCCCGAAGAGCAAGCCGAATATATTGCCCTTCTCAAAGAGAAGAAGGAAGTTTTTGCATGGTCGTACAAAGATATGCCAGGGCTAGACCCGTGGCTAGTCATGCACAATTTAACGCTTGATCCGAAAATCAAGCTTGTAAAGAAAAAACTAAGAAAGATGCACCCAAAAGTGGCCTTGATGGTCAAAGACGAATTGCAAAAGCTGTTGGATGCACAATTTGTCATCTGCGTGGATTATCCGCCATGGTTGTCCAACATGGTTCCCGTCAAGAAGCCCGACGGGAGGATTCGCATATGCACCGACTTTCGAGACCTAAACAAAGCGAGTCCTAAGGATGATTTCCCCTTGCCAAGCATCGACGCATTGGTAGACGCTACGACGGGTCACGAAATGCTCTCCCTAATGGACGGTTTCTCAGGATACAATCAAATTCGTATCAATCCTGAAGACCAACTCAAAACGGCATTCACAACGCCTTGGGGGACATTTTGCTATAAGGTCATGCCTTTTGGCCTTAAAAATGTTGGCGCTACATACCAACGTGCTATGACGTATATCTTCCATGATTACATGCACAAAACTTTGGAAGATTACATGGATGATTTGTTAGCCAAGTCTCTCTTGCGCTCAGATCATCTCGGTGACTTAAGCAAGATTCTCGATCGCCTCATAGAGCATAAGGTCAGACTGAATCCCAAGAAGTGCGTGTTCGGCGTCACATCCGAAAAACTCTTGGGTTTTATAGTCTCAAAGAGAGGCATCGAAGTGGACCCAAACAAAGTCAAGGCAATCCTTGAAATGGCTCCCCCAACCACTATCAAGCGGCTCGGAAGTCCGCAAGGAAAGGTCGCGTCGATTAAACGCTTCATAGCGCAATTATATGACAAATGCCGACCCATGAACAAATTATTGCACAAGGGGGTCACATTTCATTGGGATGACGAGTGCCGGTCAGCCTTTGACGAAATCAAACAGTACTTGGCTTCGTCGCCAGTATTGGCACCACCTAGACCAGGTGTGCCGTTCTACTTATACATCTCGGCTAGCGAGGTGGCACTGGGCGCAATGCTAGCCCAGAAGAATGAACTTCACAAAGAACAGGGCTACTTACTATCTTAGCCGCACCCTGGTCAGTTACGAACTTAACTATGCATACGTTGAGAAACTCTGCTTGGCAGTGGTGTTTGCTACCAAGAGGCTACGCCACTACATGCTGAGCAACACTACGTATGTTGTGTCTAAGGAGAATCCATTGCGATACATGATGAGTCGTACTTATCATAGTAGTCGCACGGCGAAATGGATCATGTTGTTGACGGAATTTGACATTGAGTTTATTGGGCAAAAATCTATAAAAGGACAAGTCATAGCCGATCAACTAGCAGAGGCTCCTCTTGAAGACGATCAGCCTCTGGTCATAGAACTACCCGATGATGGGGTCTTCCATGTCTCAGAATCGCCCGATTCGATGAGCTCGAGTCTCAGGCAGACATAACCCTATTTTTTGATGGTTCTAAATGCGAGCAAGGTGGTGGCGCGGGAATTGTATTCTTCACACTGCAGGGCGCTCCAATGCCCCTGTCATTTAAATTAAACTTCCGAGTGCACCAACAACAATGCAGAATATGAAGCCTTGCTCCTAGGTCTTCAGACAACAATCGCCATGAACATCAAAAGATTGAACATCTTTGGCGATTCGCTGTTAATCGTCAATCAAGTCAAAGGGGTATATCAATGCAAATGCCCAGTTCTAAAGGCCTATAAAGCCCTCGTGGACAAATTCCTGGCAAAACTTGAGTGGTATGACATCGAGGCACTCCCTCGATCATCGAATCATTTTGCGGACACAATGGCCTCCTTGGGGTCACTAATCCCGCAAGACCTTTCCGGTGATATAACAACCATTCGGGTCAAAACCTTATCGCAACCCGCGATGGAGCGCGCAAGCTCAGACTTGACGCCAGGAGTCCACATGATCCAGATCGAACCATCTTCGGATAAGTTCTTTCGAATCCGAGACTGTTTGAAACGTGCCAAGCTGGGGTCTTTGTTTTCCCCCACTCCCATTAATAGCAACACAACGCTATTCTTACAAGTTCTATCCCAATCAGCATTTGTTAGGGAAGAACTTCAAAAGGGATTGGTTGTTCATACTGTCGAGGTTTCTGATAAACAGGACTGGTATTTACCCATAAGAGACTACCTCAAGTTAGGTAATCTTCCCTTTGGATTGACGCACGCCGCAAAATGAACATTCAAGAGAAAGCGGCAAAATATGTCTTGATAGGAGACATTTTGTATCGTCGAAGCTATGATGAAATTCTTCTTCGTTGTTTGGACCAGCAAGAGTCCACTTGGGCAGTCGCCCAAGCGCATGACGGTACATGTGGTGGCCACTTTAGCGGTATGGCCATCGCAAAGCGCATTCTTCGCATGGGCTATTATTGGCCATCTTTAGAGCGAGATTGTTGCGAGTATGTCAAGAGGTGCGTGAAATGTCAACATCATGCCAATTTAATGCACGCACCTTCCCAGGCCCTACAGACAGTCCAGTCTGCTTGGCCATTTTTGCAGTGGGGCCTCGATCTAATCGGAAAGATCTCCCTTGCATCGTCAGGCCATCACACGTTTATCATAACGGCCACGAGAATATTTTACCAAATGGGTGGAAGCAATTCCGTTAACCTCTACGACAGGACCCCGCATTGCGGAGTTCATTTTGCATTACATCATATGTCATTTTGGTATTCCATCCAAAATAATCTCGGATAATGGGCCATCATTCAAGAACAAAGACGTGCGTGCTTTAACCACAAAGTACAAAATTCAGCATAACTTTTCAACACCCTATTATCCGCAAGCAAATGGGCAAGCAGAGGCGTCAAACAAAATGCTAGTCGCCATCCTTAAAAAGACCGTCGCAGACAGTCATAAGGATTGGCACATACAAATCCCACTTGCCCTTTGGGCTTATCGCACTAGCATTCGGACGCCCATTGGGGCAACTCCGTTTTCACTAGTGTATGGCTCAGAGGCAGTAATGCCTCTCGAGTTGGAAATTCCTTCCCTGCGCATATCAATGCAGGAGTTCATCGATGATAACACTGCGCGGCAGGCCCGATTAGACCAACTTACGTTGCTTGATGAACGACGCGTTAATGCTCTCGAGCACTTACGTATCTATCAAGAGCGGCTTAAGAAAGCTTACAACATGAAAGTTCACCTAAGAGACTTTCGGGTTGGTGATTTGGTTCTGAAGGAAAACCAACAAAACTCTAATTTGCCGTCCCATATGAGGGACAAATTCATGGCAAATTGGTTAGGTCCTTATGTCATTGATAGTAAAATAGGACCCGGGACGTACCGGCTAGCTTCTCTTGACGGTATCAAGGAAACAGAACCCTTGAATATCAGTCATTTGCGACCATTTCATATCTAAGAAAGCCATATCCCAAAAAAAAAAAAAACTCCAAGGATTATCGCAATCTCTTGGTCACACCAAAAAGCTCCAAGGATTATCGCAATCTCTTGGTCACCAAAAAGCTCCAAGGATTATCGCAATCTCTTGGTCAATCCAAAAAGCTCCAAGGATTATCGCAATCTCTTGGTCAACCCAAAAAGCTCCAAGGATTATCGCAATCTCTTGGTCACCCAAAAAGCTCCAAGGATTATCGCAATCTCTTGGTCACCCAAAAAGCTCCAAGGATTATCGCAATCTCTTGGTCACCCAAAAAGCTCCAAGGATTATCGCAATCTCTTGGTCAACCCAAAAAGCTCCAAGGATTATCGCAATCTCTTGGTCACCAAAAAGCTCCAAGGATTATCGCAATCTCTTGGTCATACCAAAAAGCTCCAAGGATTATCGCAATCTCTTGGTCAACCCAAAAAGCTCCAACGATTATCGCAATCGCTTGGTCAAAAAAATCAAGAAATTCAAAAAAACAAAACAACAAAAATCATCAAAAACAACAAAGATTTGCATCTCAATTCTAGGCATACTCAAATTCATCAAAAAATTCATATTCTAGCACCTCATCTTCACCTTCACCAAAAACAATCCATCAAAATTACAAAAATACATAGTTGCATTAAGCATTGCATCCATACATTGCATATTTGTAGTCATACAGGTCAAAGGCACCATAAGCTGCAATAGCTCTGATAGTCCACCTTGTTCCGCATTGTCTCATGTTACAAAAACAACAAAAACACCAAGCATAACTTTTACCACACTACAGTCAGTGGTGCGGGAATGTACCAAGAGTTTCAGTGATTCGGTCATCATTTTCCTCTTTAGCCATGTAGTGTATCAAGTCGAACAGATTTTACGAAGGTAGAGTCATACTTGAAATACACCTTGTTACGTAACATCCCAACACAAATCAAAACACTAAAATTCCCAAATTGTGTGAACGAAAGATGAAACCTGCAAAATAATCTAGGTCACCACAAGCGAAACGGTTATCTTGCTCATCCCCCTATGCGAATGACCCCTAGAATGCTGAGAGTTGGCAAAAGGACAAGCATCCTCCCTACCCAATTCCCTAAGAATCCCTAAAGTTCTCAACAGTTGCAAAACACAAAAAATTTGCAAAATGTCAAAACTCCAAAATTTGACAAACTACAGTGCACACATCAAAAGGCACAAACAACAGTGATTTTCATCACTCCATATCCCCAATCCCTTGCTCGAAAGAAAAACAAATCAAAATAAACAGTGATCTCATCACTACAATGAGCAAGTATCCCAATACAATTGAAGAAAAGAAGGGAGTTGACCTTGAATCCCTGGAACTCTCAACATTCTATAGGTCATAAGGCAAGCTTCAGTACCAATTTGGTTGATAGCCAATGGGTAACAGAAGTAAACCTCCCGCATGACGATATATCTGTCACATTAACTTGCGTACAGATCAATATTTGCATGTGGATGAGCTAGCTTATGGCATCCTGGATTACACCATGGATTAATCTTAGTACATACAACAAAGGAATTCGTGGAGCTAATTAGGTGATCCTCAGTACAGGTTCGGTTGAAAGCCCATCTGGCACTGGCGGTATCCTAACAAATACCACTAAATGAACTCAATTGCACACACGAGGGATATGAAATAAGCTGGGTCAAAAACAAGTCCGATTCATACCTTGGTCAAAAAGTCTTGTAAGATAAAGTACAGTCATGGATGGTGAGTTAAAACTGACTGAATCTCAGAAAACCTTACATTCATTCCAAAACCATCTGCGCTACTTATCATCCTTATGATACCATCAAAAAATACAAAAAAAAAAAAAACCATGTAAATAAAGAGCTTCTTAAACAACCTATAGTGCAATCATCACAAATGTCATTCATCCATTTCACCTCGCATATCACATAGACATCAAAAACATTTACATTCATCATAACATCTGCATTCATCAAAATAAATATAAACATGCATAACAAAAATCACATCATCACATGTACAAAACCAAAAATAAAACCGGTTATATATATATATATATCGTCAAAAAGATGCCCGCAGGCTACAAAACCGGTCCTCAGACCCCGCAATCATATCCAAAAACCCAACCTAAGGCGTCGACCACCATGATCACGCAGGATCGGTGCGACGGGAACTACCCCCGTGGTGTGGGTCCTACGGGACCCTGTAGGGCGGCTACTACTAGCCCCCGCATCATGCCTGCTACCACCCCCCTCATCTAACCGCCTGCGACGAGATGATGCTGACTGCTCAGTCAGACTATCCCTTGTCCACCGTGAAGATCCACCGACCGAAGGCTCAGGTAGCCGCCCACCAAGGCGGATGACCTCCCTCTCCAAGTCTATCCGATACAGACACCACTCTGCCTCTCATCGATGATAGATAGACAATGCATCATCGCGCTGCGCCAAAACTCTATCCCGCTCTGCCAACTGAGCCCGTAGAAGATCCCTCTCCTACCGTGCATCCCCCAGCTCCCGCCTCGCATCCCCCAACTCCAGATCCCGCATCCGTAGCAGCTCTGTCAGTCACGCAATCTCAACGCCTACATCCGACCCCACCTCCTCTGTATCTGTCGGACGCATAGGACTCGCGGGGACAGTAGCCTGCTCAGGCTCCCACTGCTCCTCCACATCCTGCATGTCCGGCTGCTCCGGAACACCCAAGTCCACATCCTCATCTCCCACATCCACCATGTCCGCATCATCCAACGGACCCCCCAATCACCCCCTGCTGCCTCAGCATCCTCCACTGCCGCCTCCGCGCCTCCCAGTGGCCCCTCTCCTCTCCAACGCCGCAGTACCCACCACGAGTCATACTCAGTGGTAGTCCCGATGTCATCCACATCCGGGACCTCAATCACCGCATCGGACTCCTCGCCCAATGGCGCGGTGACCGGTGGCTCCAGATCCCTCTCATCTCCCCGACGTCGATAGACCACGGGCTCACCAGGCAACCCCTGGCGCACCCCAAACTATCGTGTAACCCGACGGTACGGAAAGAACTCATGCTCCGTCCCGTGCCGCCCAGTCAACCACCGCTCCCTGCGTACCGGACGGAGCCACTCTCCAGCCTCAGGCCAGGTTGGACAGTCCCGATAGGGATGCCAAAACACCTCCCCTGGAGTGAGCCGAGAAAAGGCATCAGTGTAGTGCTCAACGGCACCTGCCCATCGCCGACTCTGCCCCTGCTCCACAGACCGCCGCCACAAAACTGCATAACCAATCTCCTCATCCTCCATCGCCGCCCGAGTCATCCACGGTAACCCGGTAGGCCTCTCAATGACTATGTGCTGCCAACCCCAACATCGCAACAAAAAACTACAAGCGACACCCTTCCGTTGTCGACAGCGGACCCCATATGACTCCCCGTAGAGCTGTGCCAACAAAGTCTATCCCCATCTCAGAATCAACGGTGCCTCTATCGGGCACTCTGCCAACTGCCACACCAAATCCAGTAGGTTCCACGGGAACCTCGTGCCTGACGAATCAGGGAGAAGAATGTTAGAAATGAGGCCCATCAAGAATGCGTGCCTCACTCCTAACACCCCCCTCTCCTGCCACCAGCTAACCAAAATCCCGCCAACCTGGCAATCCACCTCGGCTGTCTCCACTGGGTTTGCTACACCCAGCTGCCCCCCATGCCCAAAACATCTCGTAAGTATAGCAGTCCACTGATCAAACGGCGATGTCCTAATAGGGAGACCATCTATCGGAATCCGAAGCAACCGATAGACGTCCTCAAGAGTCACAGTCATCTCCCCTATCGGGAGATGGAAAGTATTGGTCCGCGGATCCCAAAGCTTGATCAGGGCCGTCAGATAGGCCTGATCCGAAACCACGAGGCTCCAGTCGAGCCACCTGCTTGAGCCCAAGGGCATCAAGCCATTCCCAGTCATCATCGGTCAATGCCAACCGTGCCTCAGTAAATGCAGCGGGTACACGGTACCGGCTCCTAACAACCTGCAAAGCAAAAAAAAAATCAACACAAACACAAAAAAAATATATATAACAGATCAAATTTTCAGTTCTAGGGTTTCTAACCTTAACTGTTAAACAAAAACATCACAAAAAATCTTAAAGTTTTGAAAAGCGTCAACACAAAAACAATGCATTAAATAAAAGCAAAATAAACTCTAGGGACACTTACAGGTTTCGCCTCGGCTCCGCCGCTCGAACCAGTGTGTGCACTCATGATAGAAGAGAGAATTCCAGCAGCGCTTCGCTTCGCAGAATTACCTCCTCCTCCAGAGCTCCAAAATCGCAAGAAAAAAATGACACAAATGAGCCCAAAATCAAGTTTTGGCCATTAAATAGGCCTTTTGCATTGGAATTCATCCTTGACTGGGACGAGCGCTCTGATTAGCGCTCGTCCCACCCAGGGACGAATTCTCCAGCTAAATTCGTCCCACCCGGGGACGAATTCGAGCCAGCACTAAAAAAAAATCAAAAAATGACTAAAAATGCACTAAAAACGAGACAATAAAATTGCCCGACGGGATTGCTCTGCACAACAACAAGGGCATACAAAATAGACATTGGAGTCACAAATTGTCACTATCATACTCCCTAAGAAGGCTACCATAGCCGGACCGCTCCACGAAGGACGGATTTTTGGCAATTTAATCCCCAAACGACATCACAAAAGGCAAACCCAAAAACGAGTACAAAATTCAACAAAAACAAACAAACACCCTTTCACCAGCAAAGAAAATCGATGGCGAGGTTCAAATTATCTCTCTCCTACTTCCCCAAGAAGGCTAACATAGCCGGACCGCTCCACGGGAAGTTAGGTTTTCGATGATTTCACCTCATTACGACATCACCAAAAGGGTTAACACCCACCAAAAATAGGTCCAAATGTTGGAAAAATTGCACACGCTTAACGGTAAACCCTTTAAAGGCACCCTTGCACAAGTCATCTTGGGTCAAGCGACTCGTCGCTTCTCTCACGAAGGTCATTCCCTCATCGATTCGTCGCTTGAGGGGGTAGTCACACTTAGTCACCAACCAACAATCACACACCCAATTAAGGAAAATGACATGCATTCAAAGAATCATTGACAAAGACAATCACGCTCCTGCTTGGGGCGGTAAACAAGCAACAATCAAATCAATCAAACACTTGGCATTTCGTGAATCATGAACACAAGGTTCCCCATGAGGATAAAAATGCCCTTTGCTCGTTCATGTTGATCAATGTCTAAGTTCAAGTCACACCTCAACAAAACAGGTTAATACTTGAAATCAAATTCCTTAGCTCGTCAGAAGCAAGGATTCAAGAATGCATGCCCTTTCCATACTTGGGGCATCAAAAGTTGGTTAGGTTACCAAGAAACCCTAATCATTAGTGCTTTGGTTATCTATTTTTGCTCAGCACTGCGTCACCCACAGCGCTTCCCAAAAAGGGGCATCTGTAGACACCAAAATAGCACCAATCCGATTATGTGAGTGCAAACACTGATCGCTTTGACAAACACAGCCCCGGGGCAGCCCTCGAGAGGTTAAACAGTGGTCTTAACCACTTTCATAGCAATTTTGTAAGGTCAAGAAGCAATTTGGCACACTTGGACACTTTGCCCGGTATTCGTCTCACCCGGGGACGAATTCAAAATAGAATCCGTCCCACCCCGGGACGAATTCTGAATCCGTCCCTGGGTGGGACGAATTCTAAGCAACGGGCAAAAAGACAAATGGCGCCAAGTGGCAGCCCGGAACGGTCGGTTGATGACTCCTGCCTTGCACGCGTGTGTAGGTGGACGAGAGGGGCCGTTAGAAGGCTGTCACAAAAGGCATTTATCAAAGCCCAAGTCAACGGAGGACTCCCCTCCCTCATGGGAAGACAAGGCGCCACATGGCGCCTATGACCAACACATGGCATTTGTGCTTCCCTCCCAAAAGAGACCCCATGGGTCTATAAAAGGTGGGACTTTTCTCACCCAAAATATACAGAGTTGAAGGAGTTTTCAAGCAACGAAGTGCTTGCCGAGTTGAAGACCCACTTGCATCCCTTTTGGTTCACCTTCCCACATCCACCAATCTCTTTTGCAAGGGAGGTTGTTGGGTGGCTTTTGGAAGCTTGAACCGGACCCAAATCCAACACATGGACACCTGAACCAACCAATTCGCCGACCCCCCAATCCTAAGAGGTTTTGGGCCCATCCCTAGTGGATTGGCGCCGGAATCAAGTGCCAACGGTGGGAGGCCCACTTGGGCACCCCCGCACTTTCTAGGTTTTAGAGCATTCTAGATTACTTTTTCAGGTTGCATTTTGTGTTATTATGTTTGGTTAACTCACGGCTGCAATTTCGTAACTTTTGGTCAGATTCTAGTATGTTTTGTGTCGCTTTGTTGTTTCAGTGACTTGCAGGTGGCGAGATCAAATTCCCGAGGGTAGAGGCCAAATTGGGAGAATCCGACCATGCGGGTCGTCCCAAAATGGCCCCAATTACATAACCCCCTTGTTTGCGGGCATTTTGCGGGTCTCGGGAATCGACATTGGAGCAGCGAGCGGGTCGGCTTCTTCAACACGGAAGAATTCGTCCCACCCGGGGACGAATTGCAGTCAGAGATCGTCCCACCCGGGGACGAATTCCAAAATTCGTCCCACCCGGGGACGAATTGCAGTCAGAAATTGTCCCACACAGGGACGAATTCCAGTTGAAGGTAGATTGGCCAGCTGTCTCAGTGGCAATGGCCTTCTGGTAACATTTTATGTCTTCCGTCAAGTTTTAGGTTGTTTAGAATCATTTTGTTTACTGTTTTAGATAAATGTTTGCATGCATATTTTGATGATTTTAGAAGAACGAACACTTTTCACTTGCGGCGAGTGCTACGACATATTCGTTGTTTCTTTGTTCGCAGGAGAAGCAGCGGAGGTAAGGACTCATCAGCGTAAGCGGCGGCATCGTCTTGGCCCGTCCATTCAAACGTGGGCACGCGAAAAGAGGAAGACTAAGTCACATATTGTAACAAATACGAATTTAACGCTCCTAGCCCCCAAAAAGGGAGGAGACGTCTATGTAACCGAGGATAAGATATTTGAATAAAGAGGGCTGTGATTTCTTTACATCTTTTCTTTCATTTTCAAATTGTCTCCTTTCTTCGTTTTTGTGCATAGGATTAAAGCGTTACATTTCGTCTTATGTTGCATAATTAGTGCTCCCTCTGCCCGAAATCTCGTGCTTTTAGATCCTACACAATCTCTAACATGTTCCAAGGGAATCATGCACCTAGTGCGTCAGGTAGAATGATGTTCTCTATGAGCATCATTA
This sequence comes from Wollemia nobilis, assembly GCA_028583015.1. Lineage (NCBI taxonomy): Eukaryota > Viridiplantae > Streptophyta > Pinopsida > Araucariales > Araucariaceae > Wollemia > Wollemia nobilis. The sequence continues at coordinate 962,342 of JAQPPZ010016997.1, forward strand.
CCAAAGCTTGTCTAGGTGACAATTTACCAAATGTGAAAAGTGGTTCATACAATATACCACTCTTATTGGTATTAACATTTTTCCACCTAGATTTAAACACTCTCTCTAAAACCAATCCTTTTTTTTCTTCATTTGTGACTATTATTGTACAACTTTCAGCTCGTAATTTCTATATCTAGTACACATCCTCCAAGGTAATAGTCATTTCTCTAGTAGGTAACTAGAAAATTCCTCGATCAATATCCCACCTTTCCATTAGTGCTGATAGGTATCCCTTATCAATCAGTACTAGTTCCAAGTAAGCAACTCCTACTAAACCTATCTCGCTTAACCATTTCCAATCATTGACATCCAACACACTCCTAGATCCTTGAAAAATTGGCCTAGGAGCAGCGTGGGCTTTAATAACCTTTAATGGCTCTGTTTCTACTGATCCAACTTCATGGCACACTCTGACATTTCTAGAGGCCATCTTATTACAGAGTGTGTACTAGTATATCAGCTAGTTAAAATATCAGAAGCAAGAAGCACACTATGGGGTTTGTCCTGAGTAATATTACTATGAGTACTACAAACCCTAAAACTAATATAACTATGTTGAAGTCCATAGGTTGATTTTCCTTGCTAAAAAAAGTTATCCAAGCTTATTTGTTTTTGAAACTTTATGATATGTTCAATAATTGGTTGTATTCAACCGTCAAATCGAACATCCTTTAAGAATCATGTTTTGGTTAACTCTTAAATCAATCTTTTAGGGATTCATTGTGCCTTTTGTACTTGAAAACTCTTTTATCCCTTTATGTGTCTAACACATTATCCACTTAGTGTCTTGTCAGTGCCTTTTTTGATGATTCACCACATTCTTAGGCATCATTTATGATTCCAACCATTATTTTTTATTGGCAATGATGTTGGCTTTGAGACAAGTACCATCCCTTCTTTACACTTGTCACTTCTAAAAGGCGTGCATTGGGATTCTCTTAACTTAGGTTTTCTTCTTAAAAAATTGTTTTACTATGAGTTTGAGATAATATCGAAGACTCCTATGCATGTATTAATACCACATTCATAATGTAGTGGGTCCATATCATATTTAAGTAGTGCATAATGCTCTTTTAAACTCAACCACCACCCAGGTGTTTGGGTGGCATACCTGGGTGTAATTCTCCACCAAAATGTTATTTTAGGAAGTGTTTTAGGTGGAGTTGGTATGGTGATTCTATATCCATCCTGGTGATATTCCATTGGCTATGCCCTTGCCTTCTATGGCCATTGTTGGGATATTTAGCTCCTTGCTCTAGCCAAAGACCATGCTTGCATTATAACATTAATAAAAAATATAAATAAATAAAACATTCTTTTATTGTTTGCAAGGTATTCTTTCTAATGTGATTTCAAATAGGATCTATCTTCCTACTTTCCAAAATTTATCCTATGGACTATTTTTCCATATATCAATAGCACATGTTCGTAGAGAATTTTATAACTCACATAGTTATGTTTTTTATCAAGGGGCTACTTTAGAAAACGTTTCCATGTGGTTCTCTTAAAGATGAATACTCAAGTAAGTCCAAGGCTGCACTTCACAGAAATCAATGTGGTTAGTGGAACTCTATGAATCTAAAAGTCTAATTTATTGTTTCTTTTCTATTATTTAGTTGAAATTTGACATGCTAAAGTTATTTAAAGACTCCAATAGGCAGGTGCCCCTCCTCCCATCAATCTAGGATTTTATCTCTAATCTCCTCCTTTTCTAGCTAGAAATTCTCAAACTAAAATGGTTTAGAGAAATATTTATGGTCCATATCCCATTTAAAGAGAATTGAAAAGTGGTATGGTTTTGTACAATTGAGAATTTCTAGCCTAAGTGACCATCACAGAAAATCCTCTTTGAACACTAAGAATATATCCAACTTTACCTTCCTATTTTCCAGCCCTACTTATTTTTTTTCCAAGTATGAGGAGGCCCTACACATTGGACATTAATCAAATTGAGTTGATTTACTCTAGATATCATAAATATATCCCTCTGATCTAAATATTGGATGAACCCTTCCTAACCCCTAGATAAAATCTTAGAATTGAAGTCACCGACAACTATCCAATTCACCTCTTCTTTTTTTATCCTACTTTCTTGTAAAATTTTCCATTGGAGGTGTTGCTCCCAAAAAAATTTTGAACCATACAAATTTAAAATCAACAAAAGTTCTCCTAAACTCTTACTCTTAAATATAGATGTGAGAACCCCCCTTCCGACAACATGATAAATTGTTGTCCAGTTTAGAGGATTCAATAAATTCACTATACCCCCTAAAGCACCATGGGACACTACAACCATATTCGCTACCTAACTCTAAATTTTATTGGCCATTCTATCCATCACCTGTATTGAATATTTTATCTCTTGAAGGAGAATAAAACCTGAATGATGACTTTCAATTAACTTGTGAACAACAATTTGATGAGACCTACTATTTAAACCTTTAATATTTCATGATTGTATAATCATTGGGAATTTGGAACCCAATAAGTATCCATCTGCCTTACTCTTCCATGGTTTACTAGTTGGTCACCCTCTATTGCCAATTACTCTTAGTTTGATTTGTGTCACACACTTTTGGCTTAGGATTTTTTTTATCATTTTTTGCTTGCAAAATTCCAAGAGTAGGCTTATATTTGTCCTTATCTTTATCTTTCATTGAGACATCCCTATCAGCCAAGACCATGGTAAGGTTAAGGTTCTTTGAAGCTATTATGGCAATATGGTTTGAAATGGGTTGGATATTGATTTCCAACACTGGTTGAATTCTACTACATTTTTAGAGGGTAGATTTTCCCCTTGTGGTTCCCCCATTACAGTTTTCTCATTCTCCATGTACATTAGGGTATTAAGAATTTTACACCTGTTTAGGTTTCTCTCTTATGTCAAGTTTGATTATGTCACCTTCTTTTGATTTTTCTCTATTAGGTGCTTCAAAACCCTCTTCTGGTATATTTAGGTTTGAGGTTGTGAGATAAGATTTTACCTTCTTCTCAAGCATCTTATTGTCATCGTCATTAGCCTTCCATGGATGGGTTCCTTTTGGATAGTCTTGGTTCATAACTAGGTAAGATTTTCATGCTTATGAAAAATCCAACATTGAAAGAGAATCACTTCATAGTCTATTTTTTGGACCCAGGTTAAATCCCCCTTATTTATTTCTATTTCAGTTGGCAGTGGATGATTAAGATCCATCTCAACATAGATACAAGCATAAATGGATGAAGCTCCCATATTTGTATCTCTGGCCACTCCCAAATAGCATCCCAATAAATTACCCAATATCTCAAAATTTGGTTTGCACCAATATTCCATTAGTAGAGCATATAGTCAAACGAAAACAACCACTATAGTTGGTTCCATTCTTGGATTAAATCCTAGCTTCCAAGATTGCACAAAAAGATTGGTTGTTTTGTAGCTTCTCTTACCTAATACAAAAATTTTGTCCTTCTCTACTTGTAAAGAGAAACTCACTAAAAAATATTCACTATTAATGAAGAATATTGAAATATTTCCTAAAGGCTCTTAGTTTTTTTGAATCCATGAGGTCATAAACCCTAAATATGGTCTCATGTCAATAAACTTACATATTAGATCATGGTTACTCTTGTACAAAATATTTTTAGCCACCAAACTTTGTTCAATAACAAGTTTGGAATAGTGGGCAACTTGGGGAAGACCACCATTGGATTAGAAGCCTTTGTCCATTTTCTTCTTGGTTGTATTAGAGAAGATGGATTTTAAAGCATGATTGCTCAAAGATCCATCCTAGCTACTTGTGTCTCCTTCATTGTGTTTGCAAAGGACTGCTTAAGAAAAGAGGGTAGAGAAAGGGTCATGGATAGAAAAAAATCAATCTTAAGCTATAATGATTATGTGACAAGATACAAAAAAAAAAAAATTACCTAGAACATTTAGAACATTTTTAGTAGTGTTGGATATGAAAAAAAACAAACCTAAGCCCTGCAATCCACATCCATTCTACCTTACTAAGACTTTGCATACAGTGGTGGCCACAAACCTTAACAAAACTCTATTCTTGAAATCTGTTATTTTAACATATATATAATTGTTAAGTTGTTATAATACCACAATATATTCATCATATAATATTAATAAAACCATTTAAATTTAGTATAATAAAAAAAAAATCATTGCATTCTATTAAAGTAATTGCTTGCCAAAACACTGGGTATGGCAAACAATATGTATAACCTGGTAGGCATAACAGCTGGGAAAGAAAATAGAACCGTGATATTGTTTTTTTTATAACCTGTCAGACATAATATTTGGAGATATATGTTGAATGAAGTTTTAGCATTTTATTATCACCGTCAGCTGGGAAAGAAAATAGAACCGTGATGTTGTTTTTTTTTATAACCTGTCAGACATAATATTTGGAGATATATATTGAATGAAGTTTTAGCATTTTATTATCACCGTTAGCCTTCCCTCATCTTATTTGATAGTAATACTTTGAACCCAGGCTTTTCTAGATTCCCTTTAATATATTTAAAAATATAAATATAAATATAATGATTAGTTTGAGGTTATTTATTTGAAATATTAAAATAAAAAATAGTAAACATTTTAAAATGTTTTCGCCATTAGTAAACAAAAAACTGACATCTTTACTTTATCTTGGGACAAGAACAAGCACACTCTGCAATAGATTCTCTTGCATATAAAATCATCTACCTTTTCTTGCAGGTGATCACGGGTTCTTGCAGGTAGGTGATCACGGGTTCTTGCAGTTTTATCAAATCCCAAGGCACAGCTTTATCTCTTTGCTGGCAATTTGCAAGTGGGACTAAACAATCCAGAATTCGCTTCCAGAACATTGAAAACCGATACATAATATAATATTCGCTGAGGAATTCCTATATAAAGAGCCAATTTGGTTAGTGTAGTATGCCTTGCTAAGTGCTTCGCTGGTTCAATTAGGGTTTTTCTGTGAGTAAAGAAGAAAGAAATAATGGCCGGAACAACAAGGAGAGCAAGTGTTTGCGTTGTGTTTCTACTCCTCCTGCTGTTTGTTAGCCTCGGTATGCAAATCTTGATTCCTTTATTGTCTTTCTTTTTTAATACAAACTTATACCTCGTCACAGTTTTAAAGTTCTAGATCTTCTTTGGTTTTATCTTTATCGTTTTGTTTTCTTTTTTTTTATTAAAAAAAAAATGAGTGTAAAGGTTTTGTTTGCATGTATGCAGAGATAGGGCAGGCGAAAGGAGCGAGAATGTGCAAGTCGCAGAGCCATAAGTTCAAAGGGTATTGCGTGAGCGACACCAACTGCAGAAACGTGTGTAGGACTGAGAGCTTCCCCACCGGCAGCTGCGATCTCCACGCCGTCAGCCGAAAGTGCTTCTGCTATAAACCCTGTCCTTGATATTGAGCTGAACTGAAGTGAATACGATCTAGTGTGAGCAAAAATAAATAAAATATGGTCTCTGTAGGGATGTTTATTTCGTTATGTCTGTCTCTGTGTTGTGTGGATGTTCTTAGCAGTTTAACGTAAAGGGTGAATGTTGTTATTGAAATTTTCTGGTTTTGTTATGCTCGCACATAAAACCTGAGACCATCAAAGACATAATGTAGTACGAGCATTAAAATATATGATGGATATCTGAAAGGATGTTTATTTTGTTAGATGTTCTTAACAGTTTAAAGTAAATGGTGAATGATGTTATTGAAATAAGATCTATTTGCTTTATGATATGCTGTCAATATGAGCGCTGGCTTTGTGATAGGGGTTGATAGAGAGCTGTGTGATAGGAGTTTACATAGAGCAAAGCAAAGCAATTCTATCATTTTAAATAATAATATTACAATGACGGAGTTTCAGATTAAATATATATTATTTAAAATTTAATAAATTAAAAGAAAAAGTTAAATACTAAAATTAATTATTAATTTAATTTTTGATTATACAATATAAATTTAATTTTTTTTTATTTTTACATAAATTTTATTAATATATAATTATTAAATTATTATAATATTATTATATATTTATAATATAATATTAATAAAACTTATTTAAATTTTAAATAATCAATTAAAAACATAACATTAAACTCAACAACATTAATTGCCAAAACACTACGTATGACAAACACTATGTATAACATACTTCTGTTTATACTTCTGTTATATAGCCTGGTAGGCATAATATCTGGGAAGAAAATTAGAGCTACGATATTGTTTATATAACCTGGCAGCCATAATATTTGGCAATCCATGTTGATTTATGTTTTCAGTATTTTTTTTTAAATGTTGGTTGTTATATGGTTTGGTAGGCATAATATCTGGGAAGAAAATTAGATCTATGATATTGTTTTATATAACCTGGCAGCCATAATATTTGGCAATTCAGGTTGATTTATGTTTTTAGTATTTTTTTAAAATGTTGGTCGTTTCATTATTAAAGTATATGTACATGATTACATTAAGTGGGTGGATAAACACACCTCTAGTAGGGTCTCTAATAACTTTTAGATAGCATATCCGCAATATATGAGAGGGTCCCTAATAACTATTGCATAGCATATCTGCAATATATGAGAGGGTCCCTAATAACTATTGCATGGCATATCCGCAATATATGAGAGGGTCCCTAATAACTATTACATAGCATATCCGCAATATATGAGAGGGTCCCTAATAACTATCACATAGCATAGTATATCACACCTCTAGTAGGGTCTCTAATAACTTTTAGATAGCATATCCGCAATATATGAGAGGGTCCCTAATAACTATTACATAGCATATCGGCAATATATGAGAGGGTCCCTAATAACTATTACATAGCATATCGGCAATATAATATATGAGAGGGAGAGATTTGAACCAGGGACCTCCCCAACACGAGAGTTTCAACTACCCACTTCTTTCCAACTCCCCCACAGGAGAAGGTATTGTTTTTCACATTTTATTATCACTATTATATTTATAGATTCCCTTTAAAATATTTTATAATATAATGGTTAGTCTGAAGTTATTTATTTTAAAAATTAAAATTAAAATAATAAAGTTTTTTAAACATTATCAACATTAGTTGAAAAAAAAACTGACAGCTTTATTTTATCTTGCCAAAAAACCATCGCACTTTCCCATATATTATGTTGCATATAAAATAATCTAAAATAGCTTTTTCTTGCAGGTAATCACAGGTTCTTGCCAAGGCACGGCTTTGTCTCTATGTTGGAAATTTGCAAGTGAGACTGAACAATCTAAAATAGCTTTTTCTTGCAGGTAATCACAGGTTCTTGCCAAGGCACGGCTTTGTCTCTATGTTGGCAATTTGCAAGTGAGACTGAACCATCGAGAATTCATGAGGGTTCAAGGTTTAAGGTGGAGAAAATGGGAATCAATTAGAAGAAGAATCAATATAGAAAATATAGTTTTTCATTAAAAAAAAATTAATAAATCAAATACTAAATGGCAAGTAATATAAGTTTAAAAGTTAAAGCTTTTAAATCCATATATTTTAAATAAAAAAAAATTAATAAAATTAAAATTTAAATATTTTTTTGTTTTGTTTATAATATTTAAATTTTAATAGGCCAGATGATGGCGTGTGGAGGAATTGTTTGATTTAGCGTACACTAGATGGCTTTTTCCCTTTTTCTTTTTGGAAATGGTTTTTTTTTTTTGGGTGAAAGTAGAGGAATGCCTGCGTTTCTTTTGTTCGAGCCCTGGTATTTTGTGTAACCACAAAGTTTATAAAAAATAAAAATAATAAAAATAAAAATAAAAAATACTTTTCTGAACTTTTTAGTGAAGAGTAGAAATAGGAATGAAATGAAATCAAAGATTTTAATTACGTCCACGAGACTCAAATATGGTCTATGGAACCTCAAATATGGAAGTACAATTACTCAAATCATATCATATGATCTTTAATATCTTTGAAAAGGTTGTTCCTTCTCTTGCTGATTTGTGTTAGCAATTCTCCAACTTTTTTTATTTTACTGTCTTCAAATAAATCTGTAATAAACTCGTTTCCAAGTGTTTCTTTGTATTTGTCACGGATATCTGAAAAACTCGGGCATTTATAGATGAAGTGTTCCTCTGTCTCTACTGCCCCTGTGTTGCATAGAGTACATATCCTTTCTTCCCATTGTTCTTTGGGCGTTGTCAATCTCCCTGTTTCACATCTAAGCCTATGAGAACTAGTCATTATCTGAGCAATGAGTATTTTTTCCTTCCACTTGATTTCAGCGCCTATATACGTTTTTTTCCTTGTGGTCATACGTTGGGTTAAAATTTGCAATATAATATTGCCTTTTCTTGCTTGCATTTTTCCACATTCCACTTCTGAACTTTTCATTCACATAATTTTTTATGTCTTTGTTGACATTTGGGCATTCATTTATGTTGATTTCCCAATGTTTCATCCATTTCTGATTTTTTATGTCTTTGTTGACATTTGGGCATTCATTTATTCTTTCGCCTATGCAACTCTTCGTCCCTAGCTACTCTAGGCCATCTATCATTTGTCATGTTTTCTATTTTTTTCAAGTAACATAACAGCTTGGTCATAGCAATTGCTTCTAAAGGGAACATTCCAATTTCAGCTAGAATAATTTCATAAGGGGTTGTGGTCTTAATTTTGAGAAAGTTTGTGATTAGATATTTTTGAATCCTTTCTATTTGCCTCCATTTTGCATTTGTTGTGCCACTAGCCCACACCTCGCAACCATACAACAGAACCGGTGTAACAAGTAGGCCAAATAAGACCTTGGTGGTCTTCCAGTTCCACAACTTGACATTCCTACACCTGTTTTGAAGTGCATATAGTGCTCTCCATCCACTTTGAGTTCTTTTCATCCTACATGTATTCCAATTAAGTTTGGCATGAAATTCTATGCCCAGGTATTTATATTCTACTACTACATCAAGCGGTTCTCCTGCAAACTAAAATTTGAGTTGTTGCTTCTTCTTTTTTGCTGAAAAAATCATAATTTTTGTTTTGCTCGTGTTCACCTACATCCCAACTTCTTTACAAAAGAGTTCTAGAGCTTGAAGGTGATCTTCTATATCTTTGGTTATTTTTGCCACAATAATTACATCATTTGCATACATGAGGAGTTTTACCACATATTTGGCTAAATGCACACCCTCTCCCCCAAATTTGTTTATCCATTCTTCTAACTTGTCAATGTACATCCCAAATAAGGTCGGAGATAGAGGGCAACCTTGTTTGACACCTATGTCACTACCAAAACATTCAGATAACCCTTCTTGTGTTCTTATTCTAGCCTTTACATGCTCATATAGTCTGTGAACTGCTGCCTTGTAGTGGATTGGAACCTCTAGCTCTTCCATTCTGCTCCATAATTTTTTTCTTGGCACTGTGTCAAATGCCTTTTTGAAGTCTACAAAACAGCAAAAAGCCTCCTCTTTTTTGTTCCATATTTTTTCCACTATGTGTCTGAGCGTGATACAGTGATCAATAATTGAGTGCTTGGGCCTAAAACCTGCTTGCCCCTTTGCTCTCTTTCCCTTTTCTTCTGACCATATGCTGATCTTACACTCTATCATACTCCAAAACAACTTTGCAAAGAGAGGGTTGATTATGATAGTTCGATAGTTTGAGGGATTATTTACATCTCCACTTTTAAACAAAGGAATGGTCAAGCTAGTTGTCCACTCAGTAGGGAAGCCATTTTGTATGACCTCATTGAAAATTTCTTTGATTTGCGATGCCAAGATATCTACCCCCCATTTTATATGCTCTGCTTGAAGATTGTCTATGTCACGGGCTTTACCAGCTGCTAACTTTTTTATCCCTTGAATAATGTCTTCAATTGTGAAAAGTTCTTTCTTGACAATGATAGTAGGAGGTGTCTCCTGCTGGTTACTACGCTGATACAGTTGTTTTGAATACTCCAACCACTGATTAACTATTATGTTATTTTTAGTTTGCATCCTTTTCATGTTTAGTTCCTTCCAAAATTTCTTTGGTTCATGCTTCCCTAAATAAATCAATTCTTCCCACCTTGTTTTAGTGTATTCTTCTTTTTTTGCCCTTACCAGTTTCTCATATGCTTTTTTGTTTGCTCTTGTTTTACCCGTTGGTTTCTTTAGTAATCTTCGCATTTTTTTGCAATCTTCATTGAACCATGGGTTGGTTGGGAAGCTATTCCTTTCTTTATTTTTAGGTTTAGCTCTCTTGCATTTGTTTAGAGCTTATTGAATAACTTGCATTAGCCATTCACTCTTACTATAATCTCTACTACTGTGATGTAGTTCTTCCCTTTCCTGTAACTTATTATTTAATACTGCTCTAAAATTTTGCCGATTTTCATCTGTTAAGAGAATGTTTCTCTTGTGAGGATATTTATTTTGATTGCCTTGCAAGTTTTTTTCCCTTGGTTTGTCTCCATGCATTCGAAGTTTCATAACAATTGGGTTGTGATCTGACCGAAGTTCCACTGGAGAATCTTCCACTTTTAGCTCCTCTATTTTTGGTATGTAATTTTGTGAGCATATTACATAGTCTATTACACTTTATCCCTTATATGTTTTTCATGTATACTTTCCTGAATTTTTCCATTTGTTCATCCCATTGCAAATAATCAAATTGTATATGCTGCAAAGACCTAACAACTCTTCTCCATATTGCGTGATAGCCCCATGCTCATCTTCTGAAGTCCTGGTCCATCGTTGATTTTCCTCTTATGGCATCCAAAGAGGATTAATCTCAATGTCTTCGTTACCTTCTAGAATGTTAGCTTGCTTATTTGTTGTCCTTGCATTGAAATCTCCAATTAATATAATATCCCCCAACTTACTGTATATTGAAATGTCTCTTTTTAGGGAGGAGTATGGGTCTTCTCTTTAAGGTCATTTTTCTTATAGAATTTAGAATTCTTGGGAGCAAAATAACATGCTTCTATGCTAATAACTAACTTATTTTCTAGGATCTTTATCCAGATGTACTGTTTGTTTTCATCTTGTTTTTCAATTTTAATGACCCTATCCCATTCCTCTTTTATTAAAACCATAATACCCCCATGTCCTTTGCCATTTTCTGCTGCTTTATTCCATATTGCTATTTTTTTGTATCCCACAAATTCTGGAGTCCTACATCCATCGTGTTCATGTGTTTCTGTCAATATGATTATATCTTTGTCTCTAGCAATGGGCCCTAACCCGGGTCCTCTTCTCTAAGGGAAACCTCTACAGTTCCAACTTACCATTGTAAGATGTTCCCGGGTGGTCCATACTCCCTATTTATTTTGGATTTGTTTAGATGTGATGTATGCCTTTCCATTTCTTAAATATGCTTGTTTCCCTTCATTCCTTGCTGCCCTCACCTTTTGCCATTCCTTATTGCTTTCTTCTTGCTGTAAAAATGTTAGGTCATCATCTAAATAAAATTGTGACCCTCTCAGCATGCCTCTTTTTTTAAGTAACCTTATTTTATCCTCGTAGCTCATCAATGTGACCCGAATATGTCTATCTCTACCTCCTTCTCTCAGTCTGCCAATTTTGCTTACTTTTTTTATTTGACCCTTCCATTGTAATCGATCTAACAAGAAGTCCCTGGTTAAACGATTTGTGTCTTCCCTGTCCCCATAATCTTTCAACCCTTTGATGATTATATTTTTTAAATTATCATGTCTTTCTTTCTCTTCTGTTATTTGAATTTTTACTTGCTTCTCTATCAACTCTTTTTTTTGATTGACTGGTTCTTTTACTACTTGATACCATGTCTTTACCTTTGCTAATTCATTTCGTAGCTCATTTTCTCTTGTTTCAATGTTTTGGAGTGTTTTTGTACCTCTTTTATTTGATTTACATTTGTTTTTTCCACCTCTATTGCATAATTGATTGGGGGATGGATGGCTTGTTTGAGGACATGCCATTCACGTTGACCCATGTTTGCAAGGTTTTGTAGCTTTGACACTTGCTCCTTGAGTTGGTTGTTTTCTTTTTCCAACCTCCGAATGGTGTTTATAACCTCATCTGATTTAGTTTCTCTTAATTTCTCCCTCCTTTCCATGCTTTCAAGTTTCTCTTTCATCTTCATTAGCTCTTGCACATAAAGTCTTGGTTCCCACATGAGTGGTGTAGTTGTGGGACTGTAAGTTTCTTCCTCATATGAAAACTCATTTTGGTGATTTGCCTTTGATTGTTCCTTATTCTCCACCTGTTTATGTGGTAGAATATTTTTTAAGCATGTCTTTCTTGGCCTTTTGGATAGCTTGAAGTTGATCGATATCAAATAGTGTGCAGTGTGGAGTTCTATAAAAATGGCTTTAGATTCTGCAGAGAACTTTCTGTTCTCGTCTCTGATTTTCCTTGATGTTTTTTTATGTGCCTCTTTGTTTCTTTAGTTGCTTTTTATGGTTTGCTTTTCAGGACCTTTGTAGTAGGGTAATGGTTGTGGGGTCCCTTTCAAAACCCTCTTTTTCTTAAAAATACAAAAAAAAAAAAAATTGTTTTGTTTATAATATAAAAAATATATAAATTATAAAATGTGTCATGAATTATCATAAATACAATGTTTTAAGATGTTTGAATGTCTTTTATTTTTTGTTTTAACCAGTCGGAGTCAAGGGGATGGGAGCCCCTTTACATGGTTAAAGGGTTAGTACTCCTTGTGGGGTTGAGGGGCAATGCCCTTTGTGCATATCTATTAAGATAAGTCAAGGGGCAGCATCTTGTAGGGTTCACGATAGTGCTTGAAACCTCAATGAAAAAACCATTAACACCTTCATTGTTTGAACTAAATTTTTCTCCTTGTTTGAAAAAATATGCTACAATTACTAATTTAGAAATTCAACGACTCTTTTTTGTGTTTAATAAAATTCTATTTATTCAAATCAACAAACTATACATCTTTATATTTTTGTAATAGATATACATTTTAGTCAGTTGTTAAAAATACAGAGGTGATATTTCCTTCCACTATGAGATCTACTCCTATACATACAACATTGTATTATCTCTTAGAGAAAATCATCTAAGATAATGACCAAAAGTGATTCTTCACTTTGCTGCCACTACCACCTGGGGGAACTCCGTAGCATATGATATCACCCTTACCTAGAGCCCAATTAACCAATGCATCTCCTACCCTATTTTGTTATCAAGGAATATGTGTCAATTTCACTATCTAAAATTTGTTAACTATGATCTTATGGTATATATCACTCTATCAAGTTTCTAATCCTTCATTTTCTTAGTCTCTAGATTCTTTAGTTTGTTGATCAACATTTGTGAGTTCAATTCTATTTATACTTTAGTCTAGCCTGCCTTGAGGACTTTTTAGATTTCTTTAATCAATGCAAGTCCTTCAATTACGTTATTAGGAAGGATTCATAATTTTTTTACAAAAATAAAGGCATAAGTGCTATCAAATAATATTCCTATCCCCCTACACTTGCTTTTCCTAGATTCCCTTTTGATGCTCCATTAGTATTAACCTTAATTTGGTTATGTCGTTGTTGATTACTTTTAATTGCATTTATCTTTAATCTGGTAAGGATTTTTTTGTAGTTGTCACTTGGAAACTAAGGAGTCTTGAGTGTGTGCTATATGGAATCTGCTAGATTAGTTATAATTTTGTTCCAGATAAGGTAGTTGCCTCGATAGTTTTAATTATTTTTTTTGTTTCTCTCTTTCTAGAAGTTCCAAAAAGAGAAGTTCTTGTCCACACCAACTATATATAGTCTAGCCTTCCTCCTATTTGATTCATCCATTATCTCCAAATATATTCAAGAGATCTCAATCTCTTCCATCTAATTTCTAAGAGTAACACCATCATTTTTTTAAAATTTACCACTAGAGGGTGATATATGAAGATGTGATCTATGGTTTCCATATCACATCTAAATGGTTCATGTATACCCCTATTTATGATTTCATCTCGTGTAAGGACCCTTTTGTGTAATAATAACCAAACAAAGAATTGCACCTTAGGCCATAGGTTCTGTTTCTAAATCTGCTTAAAAATGTCCTTGAGGTGACTATTGTGGGGCTGAGTAAGTGTTTGATAACCTAAAGCAACTATGTATTCCCCTTGGTTAAATCTACCCCATCCCAAAGAGTCATCTTCTTAAGAACAAGAACAAGACCTTCTACTTAAAATACTCTAAATTTCCACTCTTTGGGATTCCTGTAGTTGTATTGGCCATTGTAGGATAGGAATCCATTGCTTCCCCACTTCTCAGCTTCTATCAGTCGATCTACTATAATTTTCCAGTGTCAACCTGTTGGATCTATGTAATTCTTCTATAATGGATCCCCATTCTAGAAATTGTGTTATCAGTGGGGGAGAACCATCCTAAGATTCCAACCAAAACCTAGATTTTTCTCCATTTTGTATAATCTAGAAGAGTATTTTTTTATCATCTCCTCTCTATCTTAAATATTGATAAGATAGGGTAACCTTTCAATGATAGTTTTTATCGAACTATATCCTTCAGTTCCTTGTTTTTTACATAATTTACTTTGAGGATTTTTTCCTAGAGCTCATTCGAGTTCTTTAGCAGTCTCCAATATAGTTTTGTTGCTAGTGCTTTATTATTTTTAACTATAGTCCTAAGACCTAGTCCCCCTTCTTCCTTATGCCAACATATTTTCTCCCAATTGAGAAGGGCCCACTTTTTAGTTTCCTTTACACCTAGTCAATCGAAGCAATGATAAATCTTATCAAATTCTCTCAATACAATTATGGGGACACTCAACACTGATGAAACATAGATGGGTATGGATTGGAGTACAACTTTAACCAAGGTTATTCTTCCTCTTGATGAGAGCCATCTATTTGTCCACTTGCCTAATTTGTTCTTCACCCTATATGTTAGCCATACCTAGTCTTTTTTTTTGCCTACCCAAATTGAGTGGAATTCCCAAATAGGGTATTGGAAGAGAAGTTTTTTAGAATATGAGCTTATCTAATAACATAACCTCTTATCTAGGAGAGCAATGAAAAAATAAGACCTTTGATTTATCTTTGTTGATCAGTTGACCCGTTGTTGTTGTGAAGGCTCTAAGTATCATTTTAAATTTGGATGTCTCTTTTATTGTTGCCTTATTGACCAAGGTAGAATCATCAACAAATTGTAGATGAGTAATAGAGAACACCCATTGCCACTATTATTCCTTCCAAGTCCCTTATGTTTCTGTTGGTGGCTAATGTTCTCCCTGGCATTTTCATCAATATGATGAACATATAGTGAGATAGAGGATATCCTTGTCAAATTCCTCTTGAAGCCCTAAAATGGTGAAATGGGCAACCATTTATATCATCGAATATGAAACTAATGATATGCACCCTACAGTCCATTGAACCCACTCCTAGAAAAATCCAAATTACATTAACACTTTTTGGAAAATTGACAATCCAGTATGTCATATGCTTTAGATAAATCTAATCTAATGAACATGGAGGGATTATTTTGCATATGCATGGAATGAAGCACCTCTTGAGCCAATACAATTTCATCAATTATTTGTCAACCTTCTACAAAGCCCCCTTGTTCTAGAGAGATTATCTTATGGAGTAAGGGCTTCAATATTTTAATCATTATTTTCATGATGATCTTATAGAGGACATTGCAAAAGGCTATTGGTTTGAATACAATTTCATCAATTATTTGTCAACCTTCTACAAAGCCCCCTTGTTCTAGAGAGATTATCTTATGGAGTAAGGGCTTCAATATTTTCATCATTATTTTCATGATGATCTTATAGAGGACATTGCATAAGGCTATTGGTTTGAAGTTGGATATTGTGTTTACCTTTTGAGCTTTTGGTATTAGTGCTATATAAGTTTTATTAACTTCCTTTAGCACCACCTTTGCAATTTTGACTTCTTCCACTACCTCCAATAAGTCTTCTTAGATGATATTCCAAAAATTTTGGTAGAACTTTAACAACTCATAGGCTGAATAAAACACAACAAATTAACTTAAATGATTATTGCAATTGATTTTAATTTAAATGGTGTTTTTGATATCAGGCTTCCAAATTTACCTTTCACAAGGTGTTTTAGGCTTTGTGTTGTTTCATTCTACCCATTAGTTTCAATATTTGCAACACCATTTTTTTTTGTTTGCAACATCGATTATTTCTTTACAGGATAACAAAAATTGAATAGTAAGTTTGGACTCTTTGAATAGTAAGTTTGGATTGAGAGTTCAGCATTTTCTTTTTGGAAAATTTCAATAATATATAGCATTATTGTTCATGAATACCTACAAAAAAATCAATTGTTAGGATGCACTAACATGTTTTGTTTGGTATGGTAGAAAGTGAAGTGCGTGGTGGAAACACGGAAGTCTCGGATCTGTGATGACCTCGGAGTAGTAACAATACTTTCCAAAAACTTACACCAATCCACGACATCTCAGGAGAAATAAGGAGATTTTCCAGAAATTGATGCGGATCCCCAACCTGTGGTTTGCAGACAATATCGCTACAGAATTTTGTTGGCACACTTTACGATATGGGAAGGGAGAGGAGTCTTAACGGGCGGATTTAACACAAATTCACTGGTCAATAGGTTGACACATTTCAAAGCAAAAGGGCCAGCAAAATTGTGATGACGAGATTCTGTGAGGGATAGGCTTACGAACTGTTTTGGGAGCACGTATTATCGTGGATCCAAGACTTTGAGCAAAGTCATAAACTTTGCTCAACCAGCAGAATTTAAACACGGGCAAGGGAAAAGCTAAATACTGAATGTAACCTTGCTCGGTTATTTAACAAAAAATACATGCAGAGGTAAGTGCTCATAAATGACATGAGATAATGCACAGATACACAAATATATTTCATTTATTGACTGAAAAAATAAAAACTATGTTGTAGTATTACAATGGCAGTAAGAACTTTTACAACTAACGCTTCTTACATAGGAAGCGTTTTAGACACATCTGCAACATGATCTCCATAGTTGTAGTTTAAATCTACCCAAAAGTATTCAGAAGGGCTGTAGTTTCCACTTCTCGCTTCTCTTCGCAATGTCTTGCTTCTGTCTGTCTCTCTCTATGTCTTTGTTGTTAGAAAAATTAACCCAGATTTCACGCCTGTGCCTAACTGCGCTCCGAACCTTGGGCAAAACTGGATTGCGCTCCAGACATGGGCGAAGTCGGACTACGCTACCGCAGTCTGGGATTTCGACAAAAGTGTGACATGACGTCACACCTACCTTCTGACAGATGTGACACCTGACAGATCCCATTGCCGCAGAAGTTAATGCCAGTTCAACGTTTGGTCAGGCGAGTTAATGCCAAGTCGATGATTAGTCAGAAACCCTAGTTGAGGGCCTGTCAGAGGATAACCCTTATCCGAACCTATCAGAGGATAAACCTTATCCTCCTCTCCCCACGACTATAAAAGGGCAGTTCGTGTATTCAGATAAAAAAAAAAAGAGTGCGTGTGTGAGAGAAGTTCGTGAAAGAAGAAGCAAAGATTAGAGCATAGAAAGGAGGGTGAGCGATTCAGTGAGCAGTGTGGCTCAGCTTATTAATGTTCGAGCAGTAGACTCAACATTTCTCCTTTTAGTTTATCCTGCATAAGTTGTTATTTCCTCGGTTGAGGAATACTGTAACCCTAGTTTCATATAAATAAACTTTGTTGTTCTTTGTGGCATCTTTAGGGTTTGCAGTAGCTTATTTGCTAATGTTTGTTGTTCTCTGTTCTGACGTTTCTCTCCTCTCATACGGGTCTTGCCAAGCCAGGCAAACCTAGCGACAGCCGCAAAAGATGAAGAAGTCGAAGGCCAAAGTTGGCCAAGTCTGAAGCTTGTCAGTCTATGCTGAGCGAAGTTCGTCAGCTAGCGGAGTTTGCACTTCGCTGCCGACTTCCCTCCTACATTCGGTGAAGTTCATGATCCAGCGAATTTCATACTTCGCATGAAGTCCGCACTTCGCTAGTTTTTCTAGCATAGTCCGCACTGCATGGAAGTCCGCACTTTGCCAATTTTTCAAGCACAATCCGCACTGCGCACGATGTTCGCACTTCGCCAATTTTTCTAGCGCAGTATGCACTGCACGCAACGTCCGTGAGAAATAGAAATTTGAAATATTTCTTCAAATTTGTATCAAAGCTGATAGTGCCGTGACACGGAGATAGAAGATGGATTCCGAAAAGAATTCCCTGCAGTTGTAGATCCTGCAATTTAATGGCAAGAACTACGATTACTGGAGCATCCAGATGAAGATCCTATTTGGATCTTAGGAGCTATGGGAGTTAGTCGAGAATGACTACCCATAACCGGTAGATGCAGCAGCACTGGCTGCCCTCTCTCAAGTAGACAAGGATCTGTTGAAAGAGCACAAGAAGAAGGACTAGAAGGCCCTCTTCTACATCATGCAAGCGGTTTAGGAGACCATATTTCTGTGGATTGCATCAGCCACCAAGGCCAAGCAGGCCTGGGAAACCCTAGCAAGTTCATATCATGGCACCGACAAAGTGAAGTTGGTGAAGCTGTAGATGCTTAGGAGGGAGTTTGAAAATCTGTAGATAAGCGAGTCTGAGTCGATGAGTGACTTCTTCACTCGGACAACAAATATCATCAACCAGATGCGGTTGAATGGTGAAATCGTGCAGAGCCAGAGAATCGTGGATAAGATTCTCAGAATTCTGCCTGCCAAGTTCAACTCGGTTGTGATAGCAATCGAAGAGTTGAGGGATTTGACAACCCTCTCGACAGACGAACTCATGGGTTCCATGCAGACCCATGAATAGAGGCTGAGCCGCTCAACTCAGTCTTCTTTGGAGCAAGCCTTCAAAGTGCAAGTCTCAGTCCGAGATAGCGGCAGATAAGACTCCCACCACGGCGCTTCTAGTTCTCAAGGAGGAAGTGGCAGAAGCAGGCATGGGAGAAGTAACAAACAAGGAGGGAGATCAAACCCTCAGGAAGCTGAGCCAAGTTGCAACTTTCATCAGCAAGGAGGAAGAGGCACTGGCAGAAATCAACAAGGAAGCTCTCAGCAGAAGGACATGTCAAAGGTCCTATGCTACTACTACAGCAAGTTTGGCCATTATGCCACACAGTGCAGAAAGAAGATGGCGAACGAGAATCAGCAGCAAGCCCATTATACGAAGGAACCCAAAAATGCGATAGGAGGAAATGTGCTACTGACTTGCAGTATTGAAGAGGAGAGCAAGAAAAACATCTGGTATCTTGATAGTGGTTGCAGCAACCATATGACTAGGAACAGGGAGATGTTCTCACAACTGGATGAAACAATCCAGTCCGAAGTCAAGATGGGGAACAACATCAAAGTTCCTATGATGGGGAAAGGAAAGATCCTCATCCACACCCGGCACGGTGATAGAAAAACAATTCAAGATGTTTTTTATGTGCCTAGGTTGAAGCACAATCTGCTAAGTGTTGGACAACTTGTGCAGAAGGGCACACTGTATCTTGTTCAAAGACGAGTGTACTGTTCCATCAGAGACAAAGTACATGGATAAATTGCAACAGTGTCCATGACGAAAAACAAAATGTTTTCACTGTAGATTCAGAATGAATCTTTGATGTCTCTGAGTGCAGTTGAGAAGGATGCTACCTGGCTGTGGCATCTTAGATTTGGTCACCTAAGTTTTAGCGGCCTGAATCTGCTGCACAAGAAGCAGATGGTGAAGGGTTTACCCCTTATAGAGCAACCAAATCAAGTTTATGAAGGTTGTCTGGTCGGCAAGCAACACAAGGATGCATTCCCTATAGGAAAGTCTTAGAGAGCATCACGGCCTTTGGAGCTAGTGCACTCAGACATCTGTGGTCCCATGCAGACCACCTCATATGCCGACAATAAGTATTTCTTGACCTTCATTGATGACTTTAGCTGGAAGACATGGATTTATCCAATCAAGTTGAAGTCAGAGGCATTTGCAAGATTTAAGGAGTTCAAGGCTCTGGTTGATAAACAGAGCGGTTGTTATGTGAAGACTCTTAGAACTGATGGAGGTGGAGAGTACATCTCCAACGAGTTCCACAACTTCTGTAAGCAGCATGGAATTCGAAGGTAGTTCACTGCCAGATACACACCGCAGTAGAATGGTGTAGCTGAGAGGAAGAATAGAACAATCATGGAGATGGCACGGAGCATGCTGAAGGCAAAAAGTTTGCCACATGAGTTCTGGGCAGAAGCTATAAGTTGTGTAGTTTATCTATTGAACCGGTGTCCCACCAAGAGTGTGAGGGACAAAATTCCAGAGGAAGCTTGGAGCAAGTTGAAGCCAAGTGTGGCTCATTTGCAAGTTTTTAGGTGCATAGGATATGCACATGTTCCAGATGAGAAAAGGCAGAAGTTGGATGACAAAGCTAAAAAGTGCATCTTCACAGGATACAGCAAACCAGCAAAGGCATACAGGCTGTACAATCCTGTGACAAAGAAACTTGTCATCAGCCAAGATGTGAAGTTCCTGGAGGATGAAGCCTAGAACGAGAAGTCAAATACTGGTCAGTCTGAACCAGCAACTATTGAATCTATAGACTTGGAGGAAGACAATGTCCAACCACCTGTGCCTTCAAGCAGCAACAGTGGTGCCAGCAGTAATACAGCCTCATCATCCCGGTAACCTCCACTTCCAAGCAGACAAAACTTGAGGACTCCTGCGAAGACTCGGAGCTTGCAAGACATTTATGAGGTAACCCAAAATCAGTTAGATGAAGATTATTCTGATTTTTCTCTCTTTACTGAATGTGATCCAGTGGAGTTTGAAGAGGCAAGTCAGAATCGCAAATGGGTGAATGCGATGGATGAGGAGATAGTAGCCATTGAGAAGAATGAGACATGGTAGCTAACAGATCTTCCAGCATAGAAGAAGACCATTGGAGTCAAGTGGGTATATAAAACAAAGTTTAATGCCCAGGGAGAAGTTGACAGGCATAAGGCCAGATTAGTGGCGAAAGGCTACAAGCAGAAGTCAGGAGTTGACTATCATGAAGTGTATGCACCTGTAGCCAGACTTGACACAGTCAGAATGATTCTGGCACTGGCAGCTTAGAAAGGATGGAGTGTGTACCAGATGGATTTTAAGTCTACTTTCCTCAACGGAGTGTTGGAAGAAGAGGTCTACATAGACCAGCCGCCCGGTTATGAAATACAAGGGCAAGAAGGCAAAGTCCTGAAACTACAAAAGGCCCTGTATGGGTTGAAGCAAGCACCCAGGGCATGGTACAGCCATATTGACGACTATTTTTAGGAGAATGGGTTTCAGAAATGCCCATATGAGCACTCCCTATACATAAAGACAAATGCAACAGGTGAGCTCATCATCGTCTGCCTGTACGTGGACGATATGATATATACTGGCAATAGTAGCAGCCTATTTGTGCAGTTTAGAACAGCCATGAAGTTTGAATTTGAAATGACAGAAATGGGGCTGATGAAATATTTTCTCAGCATTGAAGTTGACCAATCAGCAGATGGCATCTTCATTTCTTAGGGCAAGTATGCGAAGGATGTCTTGAAGTGCTTCAAGATGGAGGACAACAAACCTGCCATCACACCTGTAGCCACAGGTTTGAAGCTAAGCAAGTTGGATACATGGAGGAATGTAGATCCAACCTTGTTCAAGAGGCTAGTTGGCAATCTGATGTATTTGATTGCAACTCGGCCAGATCTGATGTTCAGAGTCAATCTGATTAGTCATTTCATTGAGACTCCAAAGGACATGCACTGGCAAGCAGGCAAGAGGATCTTGTGCTATGTCAGTGGGACGCAAAACCATGGCCTATTTTACGCCAGATGGGACCAGTTGGAACTGGTCGGCTTCACAGATAGTGACTGGGCTAGAAGTATCGACGATCGAAAGAGCACCTCCGGGTATGCTTTCCATCTCGGATCAAGGGCAGTCTCATGGGCGTCCAAGAAGCAACCCATCGTTGCATTGTCCATAGCCGAAGCAGAATATGTTGCCGCCATGACAGCCGCATGCCAGGCAGTATGGCTATGAAGAGTTCTAAGTGAACT
The DNA here is from genome assembly GCA_028583015.1 of Wollemia nobilis. Lineage (NCBI taxonomy): Eukaryota > Viridiplantae > Streptophyta > Pinopsida > Araucariales > Araucariaceae > Wollemia > Wollemia nobilis. The sequence goes on from JAQPPZ010016997.1 coordinate 984,330, forward strand.
ACACAATCCTCCAGAAGGCGCGACAACAATTTTCTGTGATAACAATTTGGCCATTGCACTCTCAAAGGATCTCGTGTTCCATGGCCGGACGAAGCACATTGATATTCATTATCACTTCATTAGAGAGTTGGTGAAGTCCGGAGAAATTCATTTGTAGTTTTGCAGATCCAAAGAGCAGTTGGCAGATATTTTCACAAAGCCTTTGAAGGAGGAAGACTTCAGCAGATTGCGAGAGCAGCTTGGAGTCAAAGCGATTGTGAAATCAAGGTTTAAAGGAGGGTTTTAGAAAAATTAACCTAGATTTCACGCCTGTGCCCAACTACGCTCCGAACCTTGGGCGAAACCAGATTGCGCTCCATACATGGACAAAGTCCGACTGTGCTACCGCAGTTCGGGATCTCGACAAAAGTGTGACATGACGTCACACCTACCTTTTGACAGATGTGACACCTGACAGATCCCATCGCCGTAGAAGTTAATGCCAGTTCGACGTTTGGTCAGGCGAGTTAATGCCAAGTCGACGATTAGTCAGAAACCCTAGTTGAGGGCCTGTCAGAGGATAACCCTTATCCGAACCTGTCAGAGGATAAACCTTATCCTCCTCTCCCCATGGCTATAAAAGGGCAGTTCGTGTCTTCAGACAAAAAGAAAAAAGAGTGCGTGTGTGAGAGAAGTTCATGAAAGAGGAAGCGAAGATTAGAGCAGAGAAAGGAGGGCGAGCGATTTAGTGAGCAGTGTGGCTCAGCTGATTAATGTCCGAGCAGTAGACTCGACATTTCCCCTTTTAGTTTATCCTGCAGCTTAGCCTGCAGAAGTTGTTATTTCCTCTGTTGAGGAATACTATAACCCTAGTTTCATATAAATAAACTTTGATGTTCTTTGTGGCATCTTTAGGGTTTGTAGTAGCTTATTTGCTAACGTTTGTTGTTCTCTGTTCCGGCGTTTCTCTCCTCTCATACGGGTCTTGCCAAGCCAGGCAAACCCAGCGGCAGCCGTGGAAGATGAAGAAGTCGAAGGCCAAAGTTGGCCAAGTCTGAAGCTTGTCAGTCTGCGCTGAGCGAAGTTCGTCAGCCAGCGAAGTTCGCACTTCACTGCCGACTTCCCTCCTGTGTTCGGCGAAGTTCGTGATCCGGCGAAGTTCGTACTTCGCGCGAAGTCCGCACTTCGCCAGTTTTTCCAGCGCAGTCCGCACTGCGCGCGAAGTCCGCACTTCGCCAGTTTTTCCAGCGCAGTCTGCACTGCGCGCGAAGTTCGCACTTCGCCAGTTTTTCCAGCGCAGTCCGCACTGCGCGCGACGTCTGCGAGAAATAAAAATTTGAAATATTTCTTCATTTGTCTCTGTTCAATAATACCAGATTCAAAAAATATAGCTAGGGACGGAGGGAAAAGGCTCACCAACATGTATTAAATGCAAAGCATGGTGCCAGATGATTTGTCGAATAATTTCAATCTAATAGTCGTCGAACATACATCAAAAATCTGACAATATTTACAATGTCAAATCTGGTTTAATTTCTCCCTACATTTTCAATGAAAGAGGAAAAAAAAGAACAAATGAAAATGAAAAACAAATTTATAAGGCCACTAAGTTTAATTGGGTTTGGGATCTTTTGGATTTTTTAGTTGTTCTTCTGTTCTTACCTTCCCTTCTTTGTTTTGTTTTTGAAAGGTTGACTGCTCTTCTTTTGTAAAAGGTATAGGGTCCTATTTAAAACCCCATCATCCATTAAAAAAAAAAAAAACGAATTTATAACACCTCCCATGGTGCTGTGGATATTTTTTTGCCATGAAAATCAAAATAAATGGATATTCCTAATTTTCGTAAAAAAAAAACGCAAATCTTTTTAAAAAATACGATTTCAGAAAATCATAGTAACCCAGCACCATTTTATGTGCATTTCTCAAAGGTCAATTGGAGGGCCGTTATAAACAAGAGCTTCTTGACGCTGCTATTGTTAATTGCATTTTCTTGCACAGAAACCCATATAAAGTATTCCAAGTTGAACAAATCATTACCAGCAATTTATTTGGAAGGCCCCGGAAAATTGAATTGGCTATCGATTACGAAAACATGGCAAAAAAATTAAAATTAATAAAATTAATTTAAAATTAAAAAAAATACAACATGAGACATTTTTTCCCTTTTAAAATATATATGTTCTTTTCTGGGCTATTGTTTTCTCTTAAAAATTTGCACCCAGTTTTCCTTTTCCTTTGATAGTTTTCTCTATTTTTTTATATTTTTTTAGGTTTTTTTTTCCAATTCTTAAAATAAAAAATCGCGATTTAATAGCGATTTTCGTAATCACACATCATATTTGCACGTATAGTTATCCAGCACATTGGAAATATATACACGATATAATATTCGCTGAGGAATTCCTATATAAAGAGGCAATTTGGTTACTTTCTCAATGCAGTATGCCTTGCTAAGTGCTTCTCTACAAGTTATAGGATTCGCTGGTTGATTAGTGTTTGTTGTGAGTTAAGAAACAAAGAAATAATGGCAGGAACAGCAAGGAGAGGAAACGTTTGCGTTGTGTTTCTGTTCTTTTTGTTGTTTGTTAGCTGCGATTTCCACGCCGTCAGCTGAAAGTGCTTCTGCTATAAACCCTGTCGTTGATATCGAGCTAAAATGAAGTGAAGACGATCTAGTGTGAGCAAAAATAATAAATTGAGGTCTCTGTGGGGATGTTTATTTCGTTGTCTGTGTCTGTGTCGTGTGGATGTTCTTAGCAGTTTAACGTAAAGGGTGGATGTTGATAGTGAAAATTTATGGTTTTGTTCTTCTCGCACATAAAACCTGAGACCATCAAAGACACAATGTAGTACTAGCAATAAAATAAATCATGAATATCTGAAAGGATGTTTATGTTTTTATGTCTGTGTGTCTGTATTGTGTGGATGTTCTTAGCAGTTTGAGTTAAATGGTGAATGATGCTATTGAAATGAGATCTGTTTGCTTTTCGATATGTTTTCAATGTGAGCGTTGGCTTTGTGATAGGGGTTGATGCAGCGCTGGGTGATAGGAATTTACATACAGCAAAGCAAAGCAAAGCAGTTCTATCATTTTAAATAATAATATTACAAACAAGGTTAATCAACAAGTAATCAAATTTCAAATCTTTGCAGTCCTTGAACTGATGTATTCAACTTGGACTCTCAAAACGGAAGATTCAAATCTATATGAAATTGACGATAGTAAAGGTATATGATATTGATGATAATAAGATGATGGAGTTCAGAACGTTAAAAGAAAAGTATTTTAAATATTAATATAAATATTTAAACACATTTTATCAATTTTGGATGGTTACCTATATGTAATAGGTATGGGTTATTTTTAAAGGTTCACAGCAAAGTTAAATTTTAAAAAAATTGTTTTTTATTTTAAATTTTCTTTTTCCAAAAAAATAGGTGGTCGGTATTGTCTCACCAACTAAAAAATTTAAAATAAGAGGTTTAAAGTTTCATTTTAAGGAGAATAAGATTTATATTGTTTTAATAATGAGAATCAAAATTTAATTGGATGCGTGAGGGGTGGGTGTGTGGTGACTGTCTGGTAAATTCTCTATTAATAATAAGAGGTTTAAAGTTTCATTCTAAAGAGAAATAAGAAGTATTAAAGGAAATAAGATTTATATTGTTTTAATAATGAGAATCAAAATTTAATTGGATAGGCTCCTGGGCCAATGTGTGAGGGGGTGGATGTGTGCTGGCTCTCTGGACTTTACAAGGGGTTATGGTTGGGAGGAGACTGCTTAACCTGTGTGTTGGTCTCATAGGGATTTCTCACACTAACTAAATAAAAATAATAATAATAATAATTGAATAAATATGAAATAAATATGTTATTTTATTTTATTTTATTTTTATTTTATTTTATAAGTAAATATTAATATTTTAATGAACTAAATTCAATAGAATTTTTAAGGAGAAGATTAAATTATGTGAAGCTAGAATAACTAATATGTATAATAGTTAAAGTAAGTTGTTAGAGATGTAATAAATATGGGTTTTTTTAATCTCATTTAACCAATTTTGAAGATAAAATATTTTCATAGGGTTACACTAACTTTTCTAAAGGTAAACAGTATTTATGAGGATCATTTAATATTTAATTGTATTATTTAATTTATTGATCTAATCTATTGTATTTGGATTGCTTATTTTTAAAATGTACTTAGATCATACTTTATAGAATAAAAAAATATAATTTTTATGGGCAATTTGATACCATCATGAAAATTGATAGCCTTATGGACTGCACTCTAAATATATTATTTTATAAGGAATTTGATACCATTTTTGAAAATTGATAGTCCTATCTACATAGGATTGATATTTTTTAATTAAACATCATCTTTGAAAAATTGGCTTATCTTTATCACAAGATTGCTATGCCATTTAATGAGACTAATATTTATTAAAAGAAGTGAACATATTTCTTCTTTGTTAACTTATTAGAATATTTATCTAAATATTTTATAATCATTGGGTTATATTCATGGATAATATATGGAAAAATGAGAGATAATACCTTATTGTTGTATATACATGTTGATTTTGATGATGTTCCTTTTAAAATGTTATAGTCTTGGAATGTGTTTGTTTATTATTCATAATTTGAGTAGACCCTTTGATTTGTTGGTTAAGAAAGAGTTTTTTTTTTCCAAAAGAAAAAACCCTAATTTCAATTTCAAGAGAAAATGCAATTACAAGGTGTAGAAGGGTGTGTCATTCATACAATATTTGATAAGTCCTCACGGGTCTTATAATTTTCAAGAAATAACATTCTCTAAGATATATCTAGAGATTTTCAAAATTAATTTTTTCTTTAATTATCCTTCCCTTTATTTTTGACAAGGTGCAATGAATTTCTGTAATGTTTTTGAAACAAAGTTATATTTTGATTTCTTAGTTGTGCATAAGATTCTGGTTAAGAGTTATGAATATACCTAGTCATAACCACCAAAGAAGTTTCATCCCTTATCTCCTATAATATCCATCTTCCCTATTTTACCTTATGGTCTTCTTTGGATAAAGAATCTCCTATTGTATGTAGTTCTCTATTTGAGATTGAGTTAAGCAAAACCTTTGCACTTTTTAATTGTTCATAAATGTTAGAGAATATTACATTTTTGGTACCTTGTATATACTTTATAAATATCTTGTCAATATTTGGTTTTATGTAATCATTAATTTTTTCATTATTAGAAGATTAATAAAATTTTAACCTATGAGAAATACGAAGAGTCATATATCCCATGAGACTTTATGTAAAGCCTATATGTAGAAATATGAGATTTTTTTATTATTAGAGGAGATGAAGAAACAGAATATGAGATGTCAAGAGACTTTATGTAAAACCTATATGTAGGGATGGTAAGTGAGATTGCAATTTATTGATTTGCATTGCATCATTTAGTATTTTAATGTATTGTAGGTTCATATCATTGAGTTGAATATAAAGTGTTTATTCATTTGGGTCATTGCATGAATATGTGAGTTGCATACTTGAATAAAATATTGTTTGTAATCATGTGAGAGAATTTTATTGTTTAATCTGAGTTCTTGTCTAATATATGATAGAATTATTTAACCTTACATGGATATTTTATCATTGAATACTAGACCATTTTCCTTCAATAAATCTATCCAATGAGTGTCCATCCAATTTATGATTATTCTTGAGTCAATTTTTTATATTTACAAGTTGGCAAGTTTTTTCATCCCACAATTAAACTCCTTAACCTTCCTTCTACATCCACAAAAATGAATTCCCAATCCTTCATGAATTTGTGTAGATCTTCTTTGACTTTTTGACCTTCCCCCATTGTTTCTTGTAACATTAGTATATCTAGTTTTGTACCTATAATAACCTATTTAAGTCATCTAAATCTCCTAAAATTGAGAGAGATTTTTAATATTATTTAAACTTCCTAGGGCTTTGTCTTGCTCTAAGAACCTCAAATATAGTTTTTTGTTTTTTATTTTGTATTTATCTTAATGCTTTATCTTTAAAAATGTTTAGGTAAGCTTTATTATTGTTATCTTTTAAAGTGATAAACTTAAAGGAAATGTAACCACGAGTAATGAAATAAGTATGGAATATTATAACTAATGATAATGGTTAACTAATAAGCATGTAAATGTCATGATAAACTTCTAAAAATAATCATGCAATAGCCATTAATGAAACCTCATAAAAATTGAACTTGTTACAATATGTGAAGATCTCAATGCTCCATACTCTATCTCTTAACTCCTCTACTACTCTACTATGCATTACTCTTTTCTCTACAACAAAGGTAAATATATATAATTGAGTATGACTCTTGACCTTCCATATTTCTATGACTCACTAAATACCTATTTTAGACTCATGTACATGTGGACTAAATACATATTTACATAATTACACATTATTTATTACAATACATGAAGTAATTACTCAAACCTTAATCTAAGATAAACTTCTAATCTAGACGTGTACCCAAGGTGGTACATTGGTATGTACCAAATATTACAATATTCCAACACCCCCCTGTATTACATTATTTGGTTATTGAAGACTTTAGTCTTCAATATGGATATTCATATTTGTTTTCATTCTTCAAGTGACCTTGCATTTGATCTTTTGCTTGAGCTTCATATTTTTGCTTGACTTTGTATTCTAACTTTGGCACTATTACTATTTTCCTTCTAATTATATTGTCGAAGAAGTTCATACCTTTCTTGTGCCCATATTTATACCTTGAGAAATATATTTGAGAAAATTTATTAATGAATTTTCTTGTCATTATGTATATCCAATCAAAAAAATGATTTTCTTTGGACCAACAATATATTTAAAAATTATTGATTCCCACAAATTTTATAACTTTGGAGATTTCAACATATTTATATATTATGCTCATATCTGCTATAATAACTACATCTATTTTTTGTTACCAAATCCTTTTGACCATTCTATCCTTAACAACAATTGTTCCTATCAATCTTTGTTACTATTTTTATGTCACTCTTCTCTATTACAAACTTAGTTCCTTGCTTAATATTGCTAGTCTGACCTATATATTCAAGACCTTCATATTTAGATCTTATTTTTTGTATAATTGACTCTTTTATTCTCTATTCATGTTTTTATAAAATTTTATATTCATATCTCATCAACTTTGAACAAAACCTGTTAGTATTACCAATACAATCATTAGAATGATCTTTATCAATATCAGTATGATTATGTGCATCACTATATCTATCATCTATTCCTTCATCAAATTTTAACAGCATATATTTTTCCTGCACAATCATAAACTATATTCAAATAACTTGTATCGCATATAGAATCAATATTTGCAACAAGTTATTCTATATTTTTTGTGGAATCTAAATCACTAGTGTCATTGCTTGCATTACAATATTTCCTTTCATTTTGACTAGAATCATAATTTGCATCTTTTTCCTTTTGAGGAAGATCACTAGTATCACAACATGCATCAATCATCAATGGTTTTGATTCTATAGTATTGCAACATGAATCTACCATCATGGGCCTTAAATCATTTGTATCATTAGAAGCATATTTCATCACTATTTCATTCCCTACTTCTTCAACATTTTCTTGTTTTTTCATCTTAGAAATATTAAGAGTGATAATTCCTTTGTAGATTATTCTCCATAGATTAATAGGTATAGTGATAAAATATTCATAACAATCATTGGCATCATTAAGAACACTTTGCATGTATTTTTGAAGTATTGAATATTCTCCTTTTTCTGCTTCACTAGTAATATCAACAAGCCCACTATTCAAAGCGTTTGTTTCATCATATACTTGTTCTTCAAATATTTAATTATGTTCTCTTATCTTTGTCATATATATTACTTTTCCTATATCATTAGGTAAAGTGAAAAAATATTTTGAGTTTATTTTTACTTCACTAATTTCTGAATTTAAGTAGTCTTTTCATATTGAAAAACTTTCATTTTTGGCCTCTCTCATGATTGATTGCAAAACCTTCTTTTTCTTTATTGATGTATTCTCTTGACTTTCAATTTTTTTGTCATATTTTGTGTACAACCTTTTAATATTTGCAACAGTTTCTTAGTCTCTTCTAGTGAGTCATCTTGAATGTATATCTCTTCTTGAAAATACAAGTCTTCTTCAATGTATATTGGTTCTTCTTGCAGATATAGGTTTTCTTCTTCAAATAATTTTGACAACTCATGAAGTTCTAGTTTTTGTGTTTCTATTTTTGGATCACTTGTTTTCTTTTTCATTTGCTTTTTCTTTGCCATGTCCCTTTGAAGTAGACTACCTTATGGCTCCCTAGTGTTTTGAGTATATGATTAAATACTATCTTTCAAATATTTAGTAAAAGATCAAGTTTGATAAGATATTTTTAATTTTTTAAGTTTTGTAAAATACTTGAATCTTCCAATTTTTTTAAGTACAATGTGTTTTGAAAGTATGCTTAGTTTTCTTAGTTTGATTTGAATCCCTTTTATCTCCTTAATGTTCAACTTCAATTTTTCTTCCTTTATTTCAACCTATGAATTAATAAGTAGAGATCTAAATATAATTTGATGCACCTTCAAGACCTTTTAATTGAATTTCTAATGTCTCATAAATTAGAGCAAGAGATAAATTTTAAATGCAATTTCTAACTTTATATCAATGCTATAAAAGCTTCCTTTAATTTTCAAAAGTTTAATTTTCTAAATTTTAATGGTCTAAATTTGATGTAGAACTCCTTATATCTCCTTAATTTGGAAATTTAGAAACAAAGGTATTTGCAAATAAAGTATATCTAAGTTTGTGTAGTAATCCTTATACCTCCAAGTTTAATTATTTGTAAATTTATATCAATGCAATTGAATGAGGTAATTTCAAAAACCTTTATAAATACTTCCTTCCTTCAATAACTTCTAACTTAAATAATAAAACTATTAAGGTTTTAAAACTATTCCTTATTTCTCCTTGCAATAATTAACTTGTGCTCATGAAATACCTTGTATCATTTGCTAAAGGCTGAAGGTTAAACTAATTTTTATTACTTTTCAAATGTAGCACTTCAAATGTTGTGCGGCCTATGGTCAACGAACAATCCAGCAACACATTCCAATGACACTACAATAGGGCCTCTAAGTGATTGTGCACCACTAAATGTGACCACCTAGGTTTGTATCGGCTCCTTTAGTGGTGAGTCTAAAAATTTTACATTACTATCCCAAATTTGTAATGGTTATATGTTGGAAGTTTCATGAACGACTACCTCGTTGATGAATTCACCCTAAGGTAATGTCTGCTTACTAATTGCTCCATATAGGTCACTGCTTCCTACAAGTGTGTGGTCTTTGATACTCCTTTATACAATATTTAGTAGCTCTTAGATTTTAAGGGCTTTGAGGCACTCCAAACTAATAGTTATCCTGGTTGATTTCCATCACAGCTTGAGATGATGGCTATTTTAGTAACAACTAACAACTCCTTGAGAAATTCTACACGTGAAACAAGGTAATTTCAATAACGACTATAGCATCATTCTATTTGTCAAATGATGTACTATATTTCTAGTCAAAATTATTTGATATTCTCCTAAGAAGATGCTCATATGAGTATTGCTTATGCATCGAATTTGTAACGGCTCAAACTTGCAGTGATTATTTTAATGATTCAAATGACGCATCATAACAATCGCATGCTTGATGATTGAAAGGGTCACATAACACACAAAATTTATAAATCATTCACACTTTCTTGTTTTTATGTGGTACATCATGCTTGAGGAATATAATGTAATGACTCTTAGACAAGATTTTCAAGATGTTGGTGAAGTGGTCTCATGCAATGGCCATACATTGCTCAAATGTTTAATATTCTTACCACCTCTTGCTGCTCTCTCTTATTCAATACAACCTCTCATTGTTATATTTTAAAGTTGAATATAGCTAATCCATCTTCACCTTCCTCTTGTGCTATTTCAAGCTAAATATAGTGCTATCTCTTAATCAATATGCTTACCTCCTCTCGTTGATCTATCAACCACACCCTTGGTGCATGATGACAACCACTCGAGTCCCTTGGCACTACTTATAATGGCTAATATATTGAGATCCACTCTTTCCTTTTGATACGACTAAAAAACCACTGCTCTGCTTGCTAATGGTATTTTTTTGTAGCTTAATGAAATGCTTGCTAGCTTCTATACATAGTTTGATGAAATTCTTTCCCCCTATGCTTTCAAACCTCACCTTTGCTTTTATAATATATTGGTTTCTCCTATTCAATGTGGTGGTGGCACCTCTCCTCCTTGCACGTATTCTACTCAATATCCTTGCTGGATCAACACTTGGTGTTCTTTACTATGGTGATTCCAACCTTTCAAATCATGCTAATTTTTCCTTTTGGATGGTTATGCTTTGCACTATAGTATATGCAATCTATGCTTTACAATATTGTCTTATTTACTTTCAATAGATAGTAGGAATTTGATATTATTATTTTCCTTTAAAAATATCTAACTCCTCTTTCTTATGTGTAGGTATTACTCCTTATAAAAATTATCTTCTATACTTCCTTGAAGACTTAAATTAGGAATATTTCTCTTGTAACTTTTAAACCTCAAATTTGGTACTTAATAAAACTTAATAATAAGCCAAATATGAATGTTCAAATAATGAACCTTTTACACCAAAGTTGCATACCTTTTTAACTCCGGTTGTTGAAGGATTTCTTGGTGATTTGGATCACCTAATTTTTTTTGGGACTAAAATTGAAGGGATTATTTTATTGATAGAAATGGTTACAATATATAGGCATAAGCCTATATTCAACACATGACACTTGTCAAGAGAAACTGACAAGTGTCAAGGTGAAGGCATAGTGCACTTTAACTCTAACATTCCCCCTTAAAGTGCACTATCCTAACTAAAGAAAAAACAAAGCAAGTCAACATTAGGTAACATTCCCCCTTAATGTTGACTTCTCGAAAACAACCTATCATCCTCGCTTATTGCTGATTTGGTCTAGGCTTGTGCTTTGTGCTCTTGGATCTCCAACTGTGAATAATGCTAGATTCACTGTGTATACATATCGGTCTTTTGCCTTAGGGTCAGCCACTTCCATGGGTCTGTTGCCACTGGGTCAACCATCTAAGTGCCTCAGGGTCATCATGGGTGCCCCAGGGTCAGCCACTTCTGGGTCTGTTGCCTCTGCAGGTCATCCTCAGAGGATGTTGCCTCTCATAGGTCACTGACTAGATTCACCATGAGTATGAAATCCCTCCTCATGGTGAACTCAATCTAGAAGGTGTGGGTATCTATCAAAAATGCACCTAATACAAAGAAAAAATGAGCCATATAAGAGTGTCGGTCTTTGTCGAAAATGAACTCAATACAATAAAATGAGCCATAGATCAAAATAGGAGGAGAGAAGAAGAAAATAAGAGAATATTCTGAAGTGTCTTCGTCTGTAGTCTTCAGAAGTAGATCCAGAAAAACCTCGGATAGAGTCTAGGGTGTCTTTGTCTGTAGTCCCTAGTATAAGTGTCCTTATGGTGACCATGTCATCCCATCGAAATGCATGGGTAACCAGCCGCTGCATTCACCAAGTGTATAGAAAAGATCACTAGGTACAAGGATCACATATAAAATTACCTTGGGAGTGTCGGGTACAACCGAGAGTGCACTCCAAGGTATAATAACTTTGAGGCTAAAAAACTCAACTAAAATAGCCTAAAAATTTTAATATGACACCACCATTGTGTCCATCACGGAAAAACATTTCCAACGACTATAAATACCCCTATACTCCACCATCAAAGGGGCCTTCATCATGTGGAAAAACCATAATGCCTATCTAAGGTGGTAAAATAAACCTCAGGAATATCATATTCCTGGCATCGCACTATGGCGGAAAAAAAAAAAAGTCTTAAAATTTCCCTCGCAGGGGAATTACATGGGCCATGTGGGCCTATTATTCTTCATGTTGGCTTTACAATCCCACTTACTCTCCATGTGGGAAAAAAAAATATATATATATATATATTTTTTATAAAGTGGTACCCCACTTTGCAATAGATGCCCCACTATATTATGCATGCCTTTTTTATTTTTAAAGACATTTGGGCCCACATCATTAAATAACTCCCCACATTAAAATAATAATATGCCATCCTCCATGGCCAAACACAGGTCGTCTATGCAAACAAAGCCACTTGGAGGTAAAAAATAATACCCACGCGTCCTGGCTACAGAAGGGGAAATAGCAAAATTTAAATTTGAACCATGACTATGAATATGAAACATCGACATTGTGTACAGTGGTACATGGCCTTCGTTAACTTCCTTCTAGGTGGCCTGCTGCCTGCAACAGGTGGCATGATAGCATGTTTCATATATTTTTTAAAAAAACATTGAAGTTGATTGAAAATGATCCCCTCTCTTAACGGCATTCACTGCACATTCCTTCAACTTTGACTCCAACTCCAAGTGCAGTTCCTCCCTCAGCTCTATCTCCAACGAACTTGTACAGCCTAAAATTGTAGGTGGTGACTGAGCCGCCACAATTCAGAGATATCGCCGTGATGCTCTCCAACGTCGAATTCCATGAATCGCAACACCCCAAAATAGGAAAAAGGCTGGAACCTCTTCGTGTCTCCACTAAACTCGATTTTCATCACCAGATTCTTCTTGGCGATCACAATGAGTTGCATAGGCACCAGGTAGAAATTCACAATGCAATGATCGTTGGGTGTGCAGAGAGCAGCGATGTAGAGAAGGCCGAGAAGATCTTTCGAGAAATACGCTAGCAAAATATTGTGTCATGGACTGCGATGATTGCGAGCTACGCTAGGCATAGATGCTATGAGGAGGCATTGAGGCTGTTTGGGCAAATGTAGTATATACGATTCACCAAATAGTATATGGAGAATACAAAGTGCAACACATCTTCACGGCACGTCTTTGAGCTTGGCATCAGACTTTTAATAGGTTCTCCATCGCCTTCACTCAGGTTCGTAGCGCACATCGGCAATTATGGGATCCACAATGGACACGGTCATGAACTTGGTTACAGCATGGAACCCCCTAAAATTTTGCAATTGGAGCCCGCGGATCGAGCGCCAGCTGAGCGTTTGCCTGTGCGGCTGCACCTCCAGCTTCTCCATGTTATACCAAAATTTTATCGTCGACAGATGCATGTCCATCCAGTCATCTGTCAAAAATCCACCACTCCACAACAGTCGTTCCTCGCATTATCTCGGGATCCAGATTCATTCCCGGATACATTACAGCAAATAGCCTCCGGGATGAAAAAAATCATGAACAAAAAAAAATTTGACGCAGCAATCTTTCTGGACACAGCAATTGTGCATGGAGAGAGGGGGCAAAAAAATAGCCCGAATCTCATCCGGATGCCAAGACACAACAACAAGAAAAAAAATTTCCTCCGTTCGCCAGAGAAAAAAAAAATGAGGGCGCTGCTATAAAAAATAAACACTGCTTCTCCACCTTTTCAAGATCCGCAGCCCCATCAAGACCATGATAACTTTGACATCTTTCAAATGCTATGAACAAATGCTTGATAATGCCCACACCGCATGGCTACCTCCATGGATCTGCAAACCCTTCTCATGGTGGGTCTCTCGTCGCTGCGTAGTGCCATCACCATGCCATGCGACGCTCCCGTAGATTGCTGCGGATGAGCTTGCACATCTTGGACTCCTCTCCATGTCATAGCAAAACCTCGACAGACGATCATTCTCTGTAAAACACAGCCCTCGCCTCCATATTTCATCGAATCCAACCGCCTAAAATACCAAAATCCAGCCAACACCTTGCTCAAATCGACAGCCGAACAAAAATTTCCCGAAATTAAAAATTCTTACCATCTGGTTTTTGATCCATCAAATGATGGAGAGCATACTCCCTCGGTAAAAAATTTAAAAAAAAAAAAATAGGGAAATAAAAAAAACAGGGGGGAGGGAGGATTTTCATGAGGGAAATCCCCCCTCAAGGGGTTTCACAGGGTAGGGAAAGCCTGCTCTGATACCAAATGTTGGGACTGAAACTGAAGGGATTATTTTATTGATAGAAATGGTTACAATATATAAGCATAAACCTATATTCAACACATGACACTTGTCAAGAGAAACTGACAAGTGTCAAGGTGAAGGCATAGTGCACTTTAACTCTAACAATTTTTGCCCTATGTTTGATGAATTTGTAGATCTAAAATTTCCATAACTTACTACTCGAAAATGCAGTTTGGTGGCTTCAACTCCCTCTGATATGCTCTCTAAAATGTTGAAAATTAGAAACTATTAACTCTGCCCAAATTACTAATTTCTTGTTGTCCTCAAATCTGAAATTTTTAGATTATAACTTAGTCAATTTATTCTCCGATATGATGTCCCTGAATCTCCCAAATTTTCTTGAAAACTCCTCAAATTTCTAACTCAATATTACCTTCTAGAGACCTGCAATTTTCTATTGTAAAAATCAGCAATCTCCTTCTTTCAAATCAGCCTTCAAACCCTTCAAAGGTAGTCTTCAAACCTCTCAAATTTGGTGGCCTCTTCTAGCTCTTTTATCCTTCAATATCCTTGCCAAAATTTAACTTCAAATTTGGCCTCCTTCTCAAGAATATGAATGTCTTGAGGTCTTCAATAATCTTCTCCAAAATTTGGTAAACTTCTTGCCAAATCATTCTTTCTTTTGGTCTTGTTTTCGAATGGTGATAATTATCCTAAATTATTCTCTATCAGGAACTTCTTCTTGCTAGTAATATTCTCCCTTGAGTTCTCCTTAAATATCCTCCAATGGTCTCTCTATTTCCTATCAATCAACCTTGTGCTTTGATATCATTGTTAGCTTTTGAAGCTATAAACTTAAAGAAAATGCAACTATATGTAATGAAATAAGCATTCAATTTTATATTATAATGGCTAACTAATAAACATATAAATATAATGATAAACTATTGAAAATACTCATGAAATAAACATTAATGAAAGCTCAAAAAAATTGAACTTGTTACAATATGTGAATATCTCAATGCTCCATACTCTATCTCTCTACTCCTCTACTACTCTACTATGCATTACTCTTTTCTCTATAACAAATACCAATATATATAATGGATTATGACTCTTGGTCTTCCATATTCCTATGACTCACTATATTCCTATTCTAGACTCATGTACTGTGGACTACATGCACATATACATCATCGCATATTCTAATACTTGTGCATTTATTACATTGTATGAAGTAATTACTCAAACCTTAATCTAAGATAAAATCCTAATATACAGGTGTACCCAAGGTGGTACATTGGCATGTACCAACTAATTTAATTTATTCTAGCAACTACCCCATGCTGAGGTTTTCCCACCACTTGTAAAATTTGAAGCTATACCTCCTTCCATTTTTGCACCTTCTTTTGATCCATATTTTTTGTGTGATCTTAGAAAATAGTGATTCTTCCCATTAATCATTGAGTCATCCTCTAAGGTGGAAGAGGATTGAGATAAGGATAAATCATTTGGATTCTTTTGGAATATTAAGACTATATCCCTGATGGATATTGTGTCCTCCTTGGTCATCTTATCTTCCATTTTTTTTGTGTTCTTTTACCTCCTACTCCTGACCCTAAAAATCTATGTGTTCTTATAATATTCTTCCAAAGTGGACCAAAAATCCTAGGTAAGATTGTTTGAGCTTACTAGTTCAAATGTGGTTTGTGTTTGTGTCACCTTATCTTTTTTACCTTGGTTAAGAAACTTTAGTGTTAATCTCTCCTCCACATACTCTATTCTAAGCATGCATCCTCTCTTTCCTTCCTCCTAAATATGTTCCACCTGCTTGCCACCTTCCCTCTCTTGTCCTCCCTTCTATTTGTCCCTTCCTTTATCATAAGGTATTTCTTCTTCTTCTTTGGCTCTGAAGCAAGTATTTTGACCTTATTCTGATACTTCCTATGGATTCCCTCTTGCCTTCCCATAATTTGTTTAATTTGAACTTGGGATCATGGAATCTTTCTTCCTCCATATTCCTCTAGTGAAATTTAGAGAACATTCACTAGCCACATGTTCATATTGCATCGAGCACACCTAAAGGGGACATTTACATAGTCAAATTTCTAATTATATTTTAATTTTCCTACTTCTTCAATGCCCATGCTATCTAAAATTCCTTCCCTTAAATTCATTTCAATCAAAATATTTGTTATAGTTCTAGAAGAGTTGGTTAAAGTACAATCATCCATGGAGATAAATGGGAGAGCAAATACATGGTAAGTTCAATCTAGGTAGCAAATGTTACACCAAAAGTGTGTATCAAGGATAAGATGATTAATCATGATATGATGGTTCTTAAAATTAAAGGGTTAATATGTAAGTTCCATAAATCATGGCTAGATTTTTTGGAGATTCAAAATTGGATCAAGTGGAAGTGGGAATTAAATTCAAACTACTCTATAATTTTTCTTCTTAAAAGTTTTTTCTTCATCATCTTTTCAATTTAAAAATTAGGGATAAAATAATGGGTAGTGGCCCATGGTTAAGGGTAGAGATACACTTTATTTGAGATCATGGAATGAATTTTTTTGTTGAGACAGAAACTATTAAGAAGCTTTTGATGTGGGTTAGGCTTTTTGGACTTCCATATCAGCTTATCAATAAGGACATTTTGAAGAATATTGAAAATACCCTAGGGGTATTCATCAAGGAAGGACTAAATACTAAGGAGTGAAATCATGATATATATACCTTAATAGGTATTTCTAGGGATATTTCAAAACCTTTTCCATAATTCATTAATATTAAATCTTAATAAAAAGAATAGGATCAACAAGTGGATTATAAAATTATTGCATTTTAATGCCACAATTGTTATGAGATTTGACACATGACAAGAGTTTACAAACTGAAAACTATGAAGAAAGGGAAAATATTGGCCATGAGTTAAACTTTAAGATGAATGAAATAAAATATATAGTAATAGAAGATAGATCAAATAAATGATATTCCACTCCACAAGAAGAGGTAAATAAATCCTATTTACAACATTATTTGGCAAGTTTGGAAGAAATTAAAGGTGCAAAGGAATATGTAGAGGAAAATCCTAAAACAAATATGGCAGAAGAGGTCAATTTTATTCCAAGTAAATCATATTTACTTTCCTCAAGTAGTATATAATTCTCTCGTGGTAATAAAAGTGAAAGTGGTGTAGATGTTATCCCTTGCACTTAAAAGTTTCAAGAGAAAATTCATAACAATATAGGGTTTTTAGGGTAGAATAAGAATGTAATTGCTATGAAAGAGAATCCTTATACTCTAGGGTTTCCATGGTAACATAAATGAATAATATGTTTTTTAGGTTATTCCTTACACAAATAGCTTATTGAATAAAAAAATTAAAAAGGAAGATAAAGCCCACAAATAAAAATAAAAAGTGATGATGAAAATAATGTCTTGGAATATTAGGGATATGAATAAGACCCCTAAAAAGAGGTATTAGGAAATTTACAAGTTATTATAGCCAACATATTTATAGATATGAAAACCAAATAGCAAATATTTTAGCCATTTATCATGTTGATTTTTATTTTGTCAAAATTCAAATTTTAGAAAGCATTTGGTTGAGTGAGATTTTATCTCTCAGTAAAAATGATATCAAGGAGTTGATTTTAGAAACTTAGTGGTTAAAGGAAGATGAAAATATATTTGATAGAAAGGAAAATTAGGAATATCTTTCATAGAAAGAAATTGGATGAGTGAGAGTTTATCTCTTGATATAAATAATATCAATAAGTTGATTGTAGAAAATCGATGGTTCAAGGAATATGACATATATCTTTGATAGAAAATAAAATGAAGGATATATTTCATCAAAAACAAGTTGGATCTGCTCATGTAGAGGAGTTGGAGAGTAAGTGGGTAGTTAAAACTCTCTAGTTGAAATCGAGAGGCCCCAGGTTCAAATCTCTCCCCTCACATGCTGTGCATATGCTATGTACATAAGGGGTTACAAATAAAAAAAAAAACAAGTTGGATATAGTTTAATTAATTAGATAGCATTATATCAAATGACATTAGCTTGGCCGATTAGATTTATCAACATTCAAGGGGAGGCCAAGGTGTGAATCTTACCAAGCATAATTGCCAAGCTTATTATAATACCACAATATGGTCATGATACAAGCCTATTTCAATCCCATAAAATTGATTCAAGAAAAATTAGATAACAATATAACAAGAGTAGTGTTATTATTTTATTTGATTGGTTAGATTTCTCAACATTCAAGGGAGAGGCCAAGGTTTAAATCTTGCGACACTTATCGTAATTCCACAATGTGGTCATGATATAATATGGATGGGGCCTATTTCAATCCCATAAACCGATTCAAGAAAATTTAGATAACAATATAACAAGAGTAGTGTTATTATTTTATTTATTTATTTATTGGCATAGAGAAATCACTATAAACCCTAGCCAACCCTGACCATCTATTGAATCAAGTTGAAGTATTCAATCGAAAAGAACTCGGCCCTACCAACCAGCTTATCCCTTTCAGGTATAATGTAATATTTTGTATTATATATAAAATAATCCCAATAGAATCCACACAAATTATATATATATATATATATATATATATATATATATATATACCAGCCCTGACCATCTATTGAATCAAGTTGAAGTAGTCAATCGAAAAGAACTCGGCCCTACCAACCAGCTTATCTCTTTCAGGTATAATGTAATATTTTGTATTATATAGAAAATAATACCAATAGAATCCACACACAAGTTATATATATATATATATATATATATATATATATATATATATATATATATATATATATATATATATATATATATATATATATAATCAAATGGTATGAGTTAAATTGGTTTAATATCTCAACTTTTACTACATAGATGATTTTTAAGTTATTATAATACCACTATGTCATGTGGATTGATGTAAATAGGTTGTTTTAGATTAAAAAGAAAACATGTATTTAAGATTTAAAATCTAATAAAATTTTTAATAAATTAAAATAAAAAATTAATATTAATTATTAATTAAACTTTATACCCTATCAATCAAATCGTATGAGGTCAATCCTTTAAAATATTTAGGTGAATATTATCAATAATATATATATATATATATATATATATATATATATATATATATATATATAATTGCTAAGATATTATAATACCACTATATATTCCTAGTATAATATTAATAAAACCAATTAGGTGTTATAAGGTATGATCATAAATTATATCTTATGAAAACTTTATAATTAAGCATGCTTGAGCGGGGAGGGTAAGATAACTATTTCAAATTTTTGGTTGTTACAAAATCAAAGATAATATTGTTCACCTAAGAGGGCTCAATGGGACTTCTCTCTTAGATAGCCATAGTTTATTTACAGACTTATTGAAATAAAAATCTCCAACAAAGACTAAATTACCATAAAAAATTGTACTAAATATACTCTTTACAGTTGCTGGAAAAAGATTAACATCTCAAAGAGTTAACAAATGCTTTCCATAGTTGGAATCAAGGCCAAATATTATCATTGAGTAGAGTATAGTAGAAGAAACAATCTTATATAGATCCAATCATGACCTAATCTATAAATTTATGGGTATTTGCCCTACCCTAAATTTTTTACATTTGTGAATTCGACAAATTGGAAGCCTCTTGGTGAGTATCCTTTGTGGTTTATTAGTAATAGATATTTTATTGTTAGTTTTTCTCACTTGCCAATAAAAATAGGGATTTTAAATTATAAAAGAGGAATCATGGTCTGAAAATATTATTTGTTTAACCTTTGAGAGTGGGATTTGATCCCCAAATTGAACCCACTATTTTCTTGGTTTGGGTCCATTTGTATGCACTCCCAATATAATTCTAGAGTGATTAGGTATTGGAAATCATCGATTATTTCCTTGGAAGATATTTGGATGTTTCTAGAAATACAATCGCTTATGCTATATTATGTGTGGAAATGGATCTCAGGTAGCCTTTGTTAATAGAGGTGGAACTTGAAATTGTAAGACTATCTTAGATTCAATAACTGGATTATGAGGTGTAGCTCTTCAAGGGTAAAGTTTACCACAAATATGGGTATTTGACCCGGTCCTACCCAAATAATATGATCAAAAATTTGGGGCCTCCTATGGGAATGTCAAATCTTCTTAAGGAGGGTAATTCTGCATTCAATAAAGAAGCAACCAATGTTTCTCAAGGAGATAGTTTTGAATAGTCCAAAAGAAGAAGGTAAAAAAAAATGGTAAAGAGCAAACCCAACCCAAGTCCTCAAATAGGTATTAGATCTTCAAGACACTGGTGGAGCAAGAAGAAGAATATTGAAGGAGTGGATGGTAATAATGAAAAGCATAACAACCATGTTCAAGCCCCTCTTTTGGCTCCTCCTATATTATAGCATATAATAGAGTGTAGTGAGTTACCACAATCAAAGGTTGTAGGGGTATTGATAGTTCATAACTAGGAGCAACCAATAATAAAGTATGTCATCATAGGTGTGATAAAAAAATAGATAAAATTCAAATCTAGGGATAAGCTATATGGATAAGGGAGCAAAGAATATCAACCCTAAAGAAGTGGGTAGAAAATCAAATAAGGAATTGATAGCATCTCAAGAAGACAAACTGATCACTAGAGGATCGATGAGGTTAATAGACTCTTACTAGTCTCAAGGTAACCAATGATTATACAATCATGGAATAGTAGGGGTTTAAACAGTAGAACTCATCAATATGTTGTTCAAAGACTCATAAAAGTAAAACAAATTTTTTGCTTATCTAGAAGACAAAAATGCCACTAGATCTCATGTATAAAATAGTAAATAGAAGTTGGAGGGATGCTAGTCATATGTAAGTGGTTGCCCAAGGGGCCTCAAAGGAGATAGATACCTTTTGGAACTCTCTTGATTGGACAAAAATAGAACATATAGCTTGGACGAGTGTCCTCACACAAAATTTTAGGAATAATTTGACAATTGAGTAGGTTTTAATCATAAATTTCTATGGGATCCAAAACTTATATGGTTAGATTTATCAATGGAAAGTAGTGTATTATATGAGATTCTTGAGGGAGGCGTTATACTGGACTATTGTTGGGGATATTAATGATAAATTATTATCCAATTATCAAGAATAGGAAACCCCAATTTTAGACCTAGGGGGATAAACTTATGATTGCCTAGGTCCATGCATTGGCGCACTTGGTGGATATTGGATGTCCTATAACTAAATATACTTTTGCTAATAAGAGGAGGGAGCCACATAGCAAGAAGGTGAAGTTAGACAATTTTCTTGTTTCAAAGGAGGTATTCGTGAAATAGAATTTAAAATTTTAGATTTTTTAGGGTCCAATTTTAGATCACTTTCTCATTCTATTGGAAGGAGGGATCAAGATAGGGCAACACTGCAAACCATTTAGATTTGAAAACTTTTGGTTACAAAAGGAGGAACTTCAAAATAAAATCCCATAGTGATGGGAAGAAGGATGAGTGACATATTAGACAACAATATTTAGATTCTACAAGGAGCTTCCTTATGTCAAGGATTAACTAAAATAATGGAAGCGATTAAGGACTTCCAGGTCTAAAGAGCTCCATTGGTGGCCATATGGGATGAGGTGCAAAAACTCTTTAGGAAAGGAATAATTATACATAAGCTCAAAGAAGAGGATGATGAATTCTAAAAAATAGTTGAGGATATTGACAACCAAGAGGACATCTGCTGGAAATAGAGAGCAAGAACCACTTCACTATTGTAAGGTGATAGAAACACTAAATATTTCCATTGGTTTGCTTGTGCTAGGAGATAGATAAACAAGATGGAAGCTCTTCAGGATGAGAATAGGTACTCCTTTGGTACAATCCTAGGTATGTATTCCTATTTAATGGATGATTTTGCTAATTTATTTAAGGAAGGTATGGTGCAATACAAAGAGACTCAAAAAATTTTCTTGTTATCATACCCTCTATTATCTTTGAAGAATAAAATCAGGACCTGTTTAACCCATTGATAGAAAAGAGCTGAAGAAGGTATTCTTTGGAATGAGTATGGGAAAAATATCAAGTCCATATGGCTTCCCAATAGATTTTTTTAGACCTTCTAGAATATCTTGAAGGATGATGTAATAGTTGTTATAGAGTTTAGAGATATTAAAATAATGCTTAAAGCATTAAACCATACATTCATTGCTTTAACTCCGAAAAGGGAGGAAGGGGTGCATGTTTAAAATTACAAAACTATTACCTTATGCAATGTCATGTACAAAATAATCATGAAGGTAATAGCTAAATGGCTAAAAACTCTCTTAGACAACATTATATCTTTGGACCAAGGGGTTTTTATAAAGGGTAGGTAGATCTTAGATGGTGTGGTTCTAGATCAAGAGATAATCCACTCAATAAAAAATCTAGCAATAGAGGAATGTTCATAAAATTGGATACATCAAAGGCTTATGATAGGGTATAGTGAAGCTTATTTTCAAGGATGATGGCAACCTTCAGTTTCTCTCAGGATTAGATAGAATGGGTCATGAGTTGCATTTCTACTCTGACATACTCGATGTTAATTAAAGGTCTTCCCTCATAATATTTTGGAGCCACTCAAGACCTTCATGAGGGAGATACTTGTTCCCCTTATATTTTTCTCATATTGGCTAAAGGCTTGGGTAGACTCATCTTGAGGAGAAGACAATAGGGTTTTCTAATAGGTATCAATATGGGTGAGGAGGTTTTGACTCACCTTCAGCTTGTGGATGACATAGTATTGGTAGGAGTGGCCAACCTCAAGGAAGCAATAATAATCAAAGATACTCTTAATTTTGACCTTAGGGCCACAAACCAACTCAACAATGATAAGAAATCTAAAGTGATCTTCTTCGATCTTGATCAAAAACTTTAGGACATAATTTTAGAGATCATGGAATTCACAAGGACTTCTCTCTCAATGGTCTATTTGGGGATCTCTTTGAATTTTAAAAAATTGAAGATAGCTTTGGAGGAATCTTATGGATTGCATCAAAGAAAGAATTAATCATTGGTCTCACAAATGGTTAACCTGTGGGGGTAGATTAAATTTTTTGTAGTCAGTCATTCAGGTCATGCTAATTTATAAATTTTCTATCCTTGTAACCCCATATACCATATGGAAAGAGTTGGACAAGAACACTAGAAACGTTTTATGGGAAGGATTAAAACGGAGATGAAATGGGTATAAGTAGGTTGGAATAAAGTAAGCCAACCCAAGGCAAAGGGAGGTTTAGGACTGGGGATATTAGAGCTAAATAATAAATCTTTGGTTGGAAAGCTTTATTGGAGGTGGATCTCCTAGCCAACTTCTTTATTCAATAGAGTTTTAACTATTAAATATTTGGGAGAAGTGAACTTGAATGAGGTGAGTCATTTCTCTTTAGAGCTAATGGGTCCCTTGTGTGGTAGGCTCTAAAGTTAGCATCTTAGGTAGTGAAATATGGATTATTTTAGAAAGTGGGAAGAGAGGAGAAGGCATGATTTTAAATAGATTCATGGGATCAATATCCACCTATCATTTTTGAATTCCTAGAACTTCAACCAGTAAAAACAATCATGGAAAGTAGGAGTTAGATCACGATTGAAAGTTATTTCAACACCAATCAATTAGGGGATTATAGATTTAAGTAGCTTAAGAAGTTAAATGAGTGGCCAATTCTAATCCCTCAAGAATTAACACCCATCATGACTAAAATCTTGATAGAAATATTTCTCACAGGTAGAGATGATGAGGATGAATTAGCTTGGGGCTATGAGATCCTTGGAGTCTACCAGTGAAGGATGAATATGATAAGATCCTTCCAAAACCTCTTTCTCATGCATATCAAGTTGAGGATTGGAGAAATATTTTGTAGTTACGGGATTGGTTGAAAGTAATTTTTTTTGTCTAGTAGTTTATGCACAATGGAATTCTTAATTTTTATAATTTGAGATGTATGAGAATCATTGGTCTATCCCAATGTGTTTTATGCTAAAAAAGTGAGGAAATATCCGACCACTTGATGTTTAAGTGTTTGTTCACATGTCAAATCTAGGAGTGGTGGTTTAGCTTATAAAATCCAAGCCAATGGTGATTTGAACTAGTTTAATATTTGGAAAAGATGAAATAGGGACACATTTAAATTTGAAGCTATTCATATCAAGTGAAAGCTTATATTAAACTTTATTTGGTGGTAAGTGTGGTTGGAGAGAAATGACAAAAAAAAATTAGAAACCTTTTCATCCTTGGATGGCATCTAACAGGTCATTTGGAGCAAAGTCATAAAAATTGTGGCATTTATGCTAAAGAAGAAACTCAAGCTAATATAGAAACAATAGAGAATGAATCCAAAGTGTAGGAGGGGCAAGACAGAGCTAGTTGGAAAACACCCTCAAAAGGTTGGATTAAAATTAACACTGATGGAGCTGTAAAAGGCAATATGGGTAGAGATGGAATTGGAGTGGTCTATAAGAATCATGTTGGAACATTGGTCTGTTGAGAATTGCAAGGCCTAGGCAGGGCCATGAACAATGAAGCAAAAGTCTTAGCTAGAAAATCGGCTTCTATCTAGGCGGTAAGATAAGGTTATAGGAGGATAATCATAGAATCAAATTCTCAAATATTAATAGGAGCTCTAGATTACATGAGGAACTTTTCTTTGGAGACATGGAGGTTGAGGATTTTTTTCACCCAAATTAAGAAGTTGTGGAGGGAATTAAATGATGTGATTCTGCTTTATGTGAGTAGAGCTCTAAAAGGGTGGTAGACTTTCTAGCTAAGACAAGTATCAATAAGGAGGTAGGGGTTTAGTGGCACAGTGGCATGGCTAATAAGGATGAGAAGATTAGGCAGGTTGATAAGCAAATCTATAGGCTGATAAGAAAATCTAGTGTTTGGCTATTTTGAACAGCCATTACAGATATATGGTTTAGGAGATTTAGCTCTAATGCAAATCTCGTTTTAGTCTTGGAATAAAAAATGGTTAATTTTTAAAATCTTATATTTTAAAGTTATGAAAGTTAAAAGGAAGAACGAATACTCTTACAAACTAATGCTGAAAAGAATCTCATCCCAACCTGTAAATAATTTTATTTTAATTATTTTAAAAAAAAAAATTAAAAAAAAACCAATAAAAATTTATATAATTAACTGAAAAAAACAATACATAACCCATGTAAATTGCTTATAGTAAAAAAAAAACATTACATTCTATTATAGTAATTACTTGCCAAAACGCTAGGTATAAATTTGTTATATAGTCTGGTAGGCATAATATCTGGGAAGGAAAGCAAACACTATATATCACGTAATTTTGTTATATAGTCTAGTAGGCATAATATCTGGGAAGGAAAATAGAACTATGATATTGTTTTATGTAAGCTACCAGCCATAAAATTTGGCAATCCATGTTGATTTATGTTTTTAACATTTAATATCAATCTGATAATAATACTTTGAAACCACTCAGAGTTGTGGAAAGTTACACAGCGACGATTTGGCATTTATAGATACCTTTAATATATTTAAAACATATATAATGGTTAGTTTGAAGTTATTTTTTAAAAATTAAAAATTAAAAATAACAAAGATTTTAAAACTTTATCAACCTTAGTTAACAAAAACCGACAAAAACCAGCACACTTTCCCATTTATTCTCTTGCTTATAAAATAATCAAAAATAGCTTCTTTTGCAGGTGAGCTTTATTTAATTCCAAGGCAAGGCTTTGTCTCTATGCTGGCAATTTGCAAGTGGGACTAAAACATCGAGAATTCCTACGTGTTTACGGTTTAAAGTTAGAGAAAATTGAAATCAGATAGGGATGGGCATAGAAAAAGAATCGGAAAGAATTAAGAATGAAAGAAAAAAAAAAACTTTAAAATATATATATTTTTTATTACATTTATTTAATATTATATAAATTAAATATTAATAATGTAAGTGATATAAACTTAAATTACACATAAAAAGTGATAAGTGATATAAATTATTAAAATTAAAACCTTATATTACACAAAAATAAAAATAATATATATATATATATATATATTTTTTAATATAAAAGAAATCTAAAAGTTTTTTTTTTGAATTTTTTATAATATAAAAGAAATCTAAAAGTTATAAAATGTGTCATGATTCATAAAAAATACAATTTATGATATTTTAATGTTTTGGTCTTTTGTTTTAGTAGAAACTCTAGTCTTTCTTTGTTATTGTATTTGTGGCTCTTTTTCTTTAGTAACACTCAGTTCCTCTAAATATCCCGATAGAGAGTAAAGTGTTTCCACATGATTTAACTTCAATGATAAAACCATTAAACCTTCATTATCTTAACTAAACTTTTCTCTTGTTTGTATTTTGGTACAAAAAGGATGTTATAATTATAAATTTGGAACTTCAACAACTCATGATTTGAATAAAATATCAACAAATTAACTTAAATAATGATTGCTATTATTACAAATTTGGAACTTCAACAACTCATGAGCTAAATAAAACACCAACAAATTAACTTAAATGATGATTGTTATTGGTTTTAACTTAAATGGTATTTTTGATATTAGGCTTCCAAATTTGTGTTTGGCAAGGTTTTTTTAGGCTTTGTGTAACAGTTTGTTTCATTTTACCTATAGTTCCAATGTTTGCAATTCAGTTAATAATGTATATCATTGTTGGTGGTGGTTGTTGTGCAACAAATTAATTTAAATGATGATTGCAATTGGTTTTAACTTAAATGATATTTTTGATATTAGGCTTTCAAATTTATCTTTTACATGGTATTTTAAACTTTGTGTAACACTTTGTTTCACTCTACCCATTAGTTTGGAGTGTAACACCTATTTTTTCTTTCTAGGATAACAAAAATTGAGTTTAGATTATAGTTCAACATTTTTTTTATAGAGAATTTCATATAGTTAATAATGAATTTTATTGCTGGTGGTGAGTGTTGATAACTCATAGATTCCTTCAAACTACAAAAAAATAATATTTTTTGATATTAGGCTTTCAAATTTGTCTTTCTTATGGTATTTTAAGCTTTGTGTAACACTTTATTTCACTCTATCCATTCGTTTCAATGATTGCAACACCCATTTTTTCTTCCTAGGATAACAAAAAATTGAGCAATAAGTTTGGACTATAGTTCAACATCTTTTTATGGAGAATTTTAGATAGTTAATAATGTATATCATTGTTAAGCTACAAGTTTAAGCTTGCAGTGTAAGGGCTTTGGCCTCTCTTTGAGAGGCCCAAGGTCCAAACTCCACTAAGTATGAGGGGACCATAACCCCTCATAAAAACCTGTGTAAACTCATTGAATCAATTCCTCACTCTTTAAAAGAGATGACCAAGGTTCAAATCTTGCCAAGGAATATATGGATAATATCCAAATTTTTTTACAATACCACAATGTAGTGATGATGTAATAAAGGTGAGACCCATTTCAATATCATATAACCAATTAAAGAAAAATAATGTATATCATTATTGGTAATGGTTGTTAATAACTAAATTCCTTCCACCAAAAAATAAGTTGTTAGGATGCACTACAATATTTTCTTTTGGTTTGGTGCGGTAGGAAGACGTCTCTAGGTAAAAATGAAAAAATAAATAAAAATTATAATGCCCATGCTGATGTGGGCAATTTTTCGCCATGAAAAAAAAATCTGGGTTCTTATTTTTTCAACCAAGGAAACCCATTAATGCCAAGTTAATATCATTTCAATCAAAGAAATCCATTAATGCCGTTACAAGAAATTAAATGAAAAAAAAAATCCATTAATACCAGGTGTTACTTACCTCAATCAAAACAATCCGTAAATTTCACCACTAAACATTAGCCAGGTCAATGTAACATCAATCGAGGAAAAAAACAACTGATACCAAGTGAATACCGGAAATTCGTCAATGCCACTACAAGAATTTAACCATGTTAACGTCACGGTAATCAAAGAAATCCATTAATACCAAGTCAATATCACCTCAATCAAAGAAGTCCGTTAATGACACTACAAAAAATTAACCAGGTTAATGTCACGTCAGTCAAGGAAATCCATAGTTCATTTTTTCACGGCGAGAAAAAAATCACGGTTTTTTGTTAAATGGATAAAATCGCGATTTTTTTATAAAAACTTTACTCCTTAAAAAAAAAAATATTGCATTTCTCAAAGGTCAATTGGAGGGCCATTATAAGCAAGAGCTTCTCAAAGGTCAATTGTGTTGGAAATTTATCCCAACTGCAGCTAGGTACCGCGTTTTAGAATCCGTCGAAGGTAGAATACCGCCGGTCTGGAGCTCCTACTGCTTGTTTTGCCCATCGTTTTGTGAAACTGGTTTAGGGTTTGGGGGCCTAGACCTTAGGGTTTGGGGGCCTAGACCGCCTATAAATGTACGCATATGTCTGATGTTTAGGCAATCTGGGCAGCAGCTCCAGGTTCGCTTCTGGCAGCGTATGCTGCAATTCTGGCGGTGTATTCCGCATATGGCCCTTCGTGGTCTTGTATTGCTCAACAGAGAATTTGGATGACCCTTCGTGGTCTTGGCTCAACAAAGTCGCTTTCCCTGTTTTGTTCCCCATCCCCTGTTTTAATATAATCACTCTATTTATTTTTGCCTCCACCTGCATGTGTTTTT
Organism: Wollemia nobilis; assembly: GCA_028583015.1. Classification (NCBI taxonomy): domain Eukaryota; kingdom Viridiplantae; phylum Streptophyta; class Pinopsida; order Araucariales; family Araucariaceae; genus Wollemia; species Wollemia nobilis. The sequence continues at coordinate 1,013,047 of JAQPPZ010016997.1, forward strand.
GCCTGTAACAAGGTTGTCTTCAAGACCCTGAATTTGTTTGGTTACTTTCAACTTTCAACATGGTATCAGAGCTTGGGGACAATCAGCAGGCAGAGGACTGGACCAGTCGCGTCATAGCACACCTCCGTCTCCTCTATTTTTTTGCGGTGTAGATGTTAGGGTTTCACATGGTGGCATCTATTTCAGTTTGTGGAGCGCCGCCTGGATGAGAACGGGCGGTTCGTGCTTGTGGTTGCAGAGGGGGCCGGCAAGGACCTGATGTTGCCTCCTTCTAAAGATGCCACCAACAAACTCCCCAAATAAATGGCTTAATGCAGCGACGGCTTCTTCTTCTTCAATCAGCCATCACATTTCCTCAACATTCACAGAGATGGCCCGCGGGAGCTCAACGAGGAAGGATTGAAGAAGATCGGCAAGTTCCCAGGTTCCCGCTCTCATCTCATCAAAACCCTCTGCAGCAGTTGTGATTAAGGGGGTGTGTTGGAAATTTATCCCAACTGCCGCTAGGTACTGCGTCTCAGAATCCGTCTAAGGCAGAATACCTCTAGTCTGGAGCTCCTACCATTTTTTTTGCCCATCGTTTTGTGAAACTGGTTTAGGGTTTAAGGGCCTAGACCTTACGGTTTGGGGGCCTAGACCACCTATAAATGTACACATGCTTCTGATGTTTAGGCAATCTGGGCAGCAGCTCCAGGTTTGCTTCTGGCAGCGTATGCTACAATTCTGGCGGTGTATTCCGCATATGGCCCTTCGTGGTCTTGTATTGCTCAGCAAAGCATTTGGATGACCCTTCGTGGTCTTGTAGGCTCAACAGAGCCGCTTTCCCTGTTTTGTTCCCCATCCCCTATTTTAATATAATCACTCTATTTATTTTTGCCTCCGCCTACGTGTGTTTTTGCCTGTAACAAGGTTGTCTTCAAGACCCTAAATTTGTTTGGCTAATTTCAACTTTCGACATGGTATCAGAGCTTGGGGATAATCAACAGGCAGAGGACTGGACCAGTCGCATCGTAGCACATCTCCATCTCCTCTATTTTTTTGCGGTGTTGATGTTAGGGTTTGACATGGTGGTGTCTGTTTCAGTTTGTGGAGCGCCACCTAGATGAGAACGGGTGGTTCGTGCTTGTGGTTGCAGAGGGGGCTGGCAAGGACCTGATGTCGCCTCCTTCTAAATATGCCACTGACAAACTCCCCAAATAAATGGCTTAATGCAGCGGCAGCTTCTTCTTCTTTGATCGGCCATCACATTTCCTCAACATTCACAGAGATGGCCCGTAGGAGCTCAATGAGGAAGGATTGAAGAATATCGGTAGGTTCCCAGGTTCCCGCTCTCATCTCATCAGAACCCTCTGCAGCAGTTGTGATTAAGGGGGTGTGTTGGAAATTTATCCCAACTGCCGCTAGGTATCGCATCTCAAAATCCGTTGAAGGCAGAATATCGTCGGTCTGGAGCTCCTATCGCTTGTTTTGCCCATCATTTTGTGAAATTGGTTTAGGGTTTGGGGGCCTAGACCTTAAGGTTTGGGGGCCTAGACCGCCTATAAATGTACGCATGCATCTGATGTTTAGGCAATCTGGGCAACAGCTCCAGGTTTGCTTCTGGCAGCGTATTCTGCAATTCTGGCAATGTATTCCACATATGGCCCTTCGTGGTCTTGTATTGCTCAGCAGAGCATTTGGATGACCCTTCATGGTCTTGTAGGCTCAGCAGAGCCGCTTTCCCTGTTTTGTTCCCCATCCCCTATTTTAATATAATCACTCTGTTTATTTTTGCCTTCGCCTACGTGTGTTTTTGCCTGTAACAAGGTTGTCTTCAAGACCCTAAATTTGTTTGGCTAATTTCAACTTTTGACATGGTATCAGAGCTTGGGGACAATCAGTAGGCAGAGGACTGGACCAGTCGCATCGTAGCACATCTTCGTCTCCTCTATTTTTTGTGGTGTTGATGTTAGGGTTTGACATGGTGGCATTTGTTTCAGTTTGTGGATCGTCACCTGGATGAGAACGGGCGGTTCGTGCTCGTGGTTGCAGAGGGGGTCGACAAGGACCTGATGTCACCTCCTTCTAAATATGCCATCGACAAACTCCCCAAATAAATGGCTTAATGCTGCGGTGAATTCTTCTTATTCGATCGGCCATCGCATTTCCTCAACATTCACAAATATGGCCTGCGAGAGCTCAACGAGGAAGGATTGAAGAAGATCGGTAGGTTCCCAAGTTCTCGCTCTCATCTCATCAAAACCCTCTACAACAGTTGTGATTAAGGGGGTGTGTTGGAAATTTTTCCCAACTGTCGCTAGGTACCGCGTCTCAAAATTCGTCGAAGGCAGAATACCTTCGGTCTGGAGCTCCTATCGCTTGTTTTTCCCATCGTTTTGTGAAACTAGTTTAGGGTTTGGGGCCTAGACCGCCTATAAATGTACACATGCATCTGATGTTTAGGCAATCTGGGTAGCAGCTCCAGGTTCGCTTCTAGAAGCGTATGTTATAATTCTAGCAGTGTATTCCACATATGGCCCTTCGTGGTCTTGTTTTGCTCAACAGAGCATTTGGATGACCCTTCGTGGTCTTGTAGGCTTAGTAGAGCCGCTTTCCCTGTTTTAATATAATCACTCTATTTATTTTTGTCTCTGCATGCATGTGTTTTTGCCTGTAACAAGGCTGTCTTCAAGACCATGAATTTGTTTGGCTAATTTCAACTTTCGACATGGTATCAGAGCTTGGGGACAATCAGCAGGTAGAGGACTGGACCAGTCGCGTCATAGCACATATCCGTCTCCTCTATTTTTTTTGTGGTGTTGATGTTAGGGTTTGACATGGTGGCGTCTATTTCAGTTTGTGGAGCGCCGCCTGGATGAGAACGGGCGGTTCGTGCTCGTGGTTGCAGAGGGGGCCGACAAGGACCTGATGTCGCCTCCTTCTAAAGATGCCATCGACAAACTCCCCAAATAAATGGCTTAATGCAGCGGTGGCTTCTTCTTCTTCGATCGGCCATCGCATTTCCTCAACATTCACAGAGATGGCCCGTGACAGCTCAACGAGGAAGGATTGAAGAAGATCGGTAGGTTCCCAGGTTCCCGCTCTCATCTCATCAGAACCCTCTGCAGCAGTTGTGATTAAGGGGATGTGTTCGAAATTTATCCCAACTGCCGCTAGGTACCGCATCTCAGAATCCGTCGAAGGCAGAATACCGCCGGTCTGGAGCTCCTACCGCTTGTTTTGCCCATCGTTTTGTGAAACTGGTTTAGGGTTTGGGGGCCTAGACCGCCTATAAATGTACGCATGCATCTGATGTTTAGGCAATCTGGGCAGCAGCTCCAGGTTCGCTTCTGGCAGCGTATGCTGCAATTTTGGCAGTGTATTCCGCATATGGTCCTTCGTGGTCTTGTATTGCTCAACAGAGCATTTGGATGACCCTTCGTGGTCTTGTAGGCTCAACAGAGCCGCTTTCCCTGTTTTGTTCCCCATCCCCTGTTTTAATATAATCACTCTATTTATTTTTGCCTCTGCCTGCGTGTGTTTTTCCCTGTAACAAGGCTGTCTTCAAGACCCTGAATTTGTTTGAGTAATTTCAACTTTCGACAAATTGGAGGGATACGATCTAGTGCGAGCAAAAAAATAAATAATTGATATCTCTGTAGAGATGTTCATTGTGTTATCTGTGTCTGTGCTTATATTGTGCGAATGTTCTTAGCAGTTTAACGTAAATGGTGAATGTTGTTATTGAAATTTTCTTGTTTTGTTATGCTCACACAACAAACCTGAGACCATCAAGGACACATTGTAGTGCGAGCAATAAAATAAATGATGGATATCTGAAAGGATGTTTATTTTGTTATGTCTGTGTGTCTGTTTTGTATTTTGTGTTGATGTTCTTAGCAGTTTAAGGTATATGGTATTGAAATGAAATCTGTTTGCTTTACGATATGTTGTCAATGTACATTGACTTTGTGATAGGAGTTGATACAGCTCTGTGTGATAGGAGTTTACATGAAGCAAAGCAAAGCAGTTCCATCATTTTAAATAATAATAGTACAAACAAAGTTAATCAACAGGTAGTCAAATTTCAAATCTTTGTAGTTTGATGTATTAAACTTGGACTCCCAAATTGAAGATTCAAATCCATATTAAAATCTGTTGATGATAAAGAAAAGTATTTTAAATATTAATATAAATTTAATGAAATATACATTTTTATCAATTTTTGATGGTTATATATGTTTAAAAGTATGGAGTTATCATTTAAAATTTAAAATAAGAGGTTTAACATTTCATTTTAAAGGAATAAGATTCACATTATTTTAATAATAAAAACCAAAATTTAATTTGATATATATGATATATATAAAATAAAGATATTTTTTTCAATTTTTAATTAAATATTTGGGTGAGTTTTAACATTTTAATCAAATGAAATTAATGAAAATTTCAAAGAGAAGATCCAAATCTAGTGAAACTTAAATAATTAAATTGTAAATTTCAATAAGATACTCCAATGATCATGTTGTTGTAATACCATTGTACTATATGGTGATGATGTAATAATCCCATATAACAAATTTCATAAATAAAACATTTTGGAATGGTTACACTAATGTTTTTTTAAGTAAAGAATATTTATAAGGATTGTTTAGTATTTATTTTTATTATGTAGTTAGTTAATCTAATCTATTGTATTTGGATTTCTTTATCTTTAAAAAAAATTCTTGATCATATTTTATAAGATGAAAAAAATAATTTTTATAGGTAATTTGATACCATCTTTGAATATTAATAGGTTTATTTACATAGGATTTTTATGTTATTTAACATAATTTTTAATGTTTTTTCCATTTTTTCATTTTGGGGAGGGGGGTTATTTTTCCTTGTATAACTACAAGTCAATATATTTTCTATGTTTATAGAAGGGTTTATTTTTCCTTATATAATTACAAGTCAGAATATTTTTCATAAATTTTATAAAAAAAATTATTTAAAACAAGGAATATTTTTCATAAATTTTATAATTTATATATACAAATAATTTGACATCATCTTTGAAAATGATCACCTTATCTATATCACAAGGTGGCTATACATTTAATGAGACTACTATTCAAGTGGAGGTTTTTCTTCATTATGTAACTATAGGTCATTTATTTAACTTATGAGATTATTTATTTAAATATTTTATAATCATTGGGTTATATTCATGGATAGTATATGGTAAAATAAGAGATAACGTCTTATTCTTTAACCTAAAAGTCAAAATGTACATTGAGATGATGTTGCCTTTCAAATGTTATAGTCTTGGAACATGTTTATTTGTTATTTATAATTTAAGGAGTAGACCCTTTGATTTGGTGGTTAATAAAGAGTTTTGCTCACAACTTGACAATTATTCATGAGTAATTATAATTCTTAAAATATGATTCAATCATCTTACTTCGCAAATTATAATTTTGTTAATGAGCATCTTCTTATATCACCTTTATACAATGATTGTACTATGAAAGGATTTTTTGAATTTGTGTGACTATTGAAGATCTAAATACTTCATTTGGAATATTTTTCCTTAACCTGAGGTCTTAAAAGTGATGCTTGTGGTTGAATGAGTTTCCACTTTGACTATGAGGAAATTACTTGTAGATAAATAACCAAATGGCTAATCTCATGTGATGGTAGAACTTTCATACACATCTAAAGGATTTATATATATGTGAAGTAGACATCTAGGGAATCACCCTAGTTAGATGAAGGAAAGCATTTGATTTTGAGAAGGGATTAAAAATCCTAAGGAACACTTGGTATTCAAATTATACTTTGGATTACCTTACCAAGTCAAAGATGGAATGTCAAGCTTGATAAAATTCATCTAGCTATACATCTTATTGAGGTTGTAATGAGGAGCGGGCTGATAAAAACCTATGATAACACTAGATTTAATAAGTATGATCCTTCAAGAGATACGAGTGAGGTATTCTCTCTTGTAAAATCAATTCAAGTTGAAAGGAGATTCAAATCTACATAAGTCAAAAGCATTATCACTAGTCCAAGAGGAATTGATAATGACTAGTATCCCATTTAAGCATGGATGGATATTGTGGAGTTGCCAAGCTCATTGGATTTTATTCAAGTCTACTAATACAAAGAAGAATTGAAATGGTTGGTGTTAAATTAAAATGATATTTGTGATTTAATTTACTCCTTGTTATTGATGACTAGATTTTGTTATGTGGTAAGTCAAATTGTGAGATGAGACAACATATAAATATAATTACATTTCTCTAAAGAATTATATTTTTATCTAGCTCAAGAAAAGGTTTGTGACATGTAGTATCAGATTTAGGTTCAAATAACAAGGACTCAATTATTTTATCATGCTAACCAAAGTGTATTCATGTTACAACCAAGAATAATGGCTAACATTGGACAAGTGAGTCACTCTAGTGGTAGAGACCCTAATATTGGAACAGTGAATAATTCAAACCAAATTTTGGTCTCATTAAGTGAAAGACGATATTATCCTTGATCATAAAGGGTAGGAAAGAGAAATTGGACAAAAGAAGAATGGTTAGAATAGAGATTAAAATTCTAAGAATTTGGGGAGTGATCATAATGTGAGAAGTAATTATTGGCTATTATAAGCCTTAATACTACCACAAAATATGAGATATTATCTAAAAATATATCTCATAGGTTCCCAAATATAAAATAGCCAAAATAAAGGTCAATGTAATAATATAATGAGTAGAATAATATGAGAAAATTAATATGTATATCAAGGCTTATAATAAATCAAATAACATTCATTTATATACAAAAATATGAATGTAAATAGCTTGAATCATTCATGTACTATGCATGAAGAACAACTTACAATATTAATTGCTCAAATGTATACAAGATTTATTACTCCTCTTCTTCTTACAATCAGATAATAAGATATATGAATATGATTTGATATATCCTATGGAGCATTGTCTCCATAATATAGCCATAGTGATATGACTCTTCAAGTACTAGACTATTACTCTCCATATGCCAAGTCTCATGACTCTTGGCTTATCAACTTGCCATTTGCATAATTGATGAACGCTTGACACTATAATATTTGCACACCTCTACATGACTCTTGGACTCCTACATGCACTCATAATCTAAGATACTTGTGCACATATTTATATTACATATTTGTACTCTTACATACAAGACACTTGTGCACATTTACTCAACCTACACTTGCACTCTAAATTACATGACACTTATGCATTTCTTACACATTACACTTTTATATGACACTTGTGCATTTTCTACACATTCACACTTACATAAAATGGTAAATATAACTCACACTCTAAACTATAGACTCAACCCTAATCTACTATTTACAAATATACCATGAAGGTACCATGGGGGTACATTAGCATGTACCAAAAAATGTGAAATACCTCAACAACAATGATCTAAAATCCATACAAATAATTTGACATCATCTTTAAAAAGGATCAACTTATCTATATCACAAAATTGTTATACCATTTAATGAGACTAATATTCACCAAAAGAATTGGAGGTTTTTCTTCCTCAAATAATTATAGGTCATCCATTTAACTTATGAGAATATTTATTTAAATATTTTATAATAATTGGATTATATTCGTGGATAGTATATAGGAAAATAAGAGATAACACCTTATTCTTTAACCTAGAATTTAATATGCATATTTATTTTGATGATGTTGCCTTTCAAATGTTATAGTCTTGGAACATATTTGTTTATTATTTATAACTTAAGGAGTAGACCCTTTGAATTTTTGGTTAAGAAATAATTTTACTCACAACTTAATAGTTATGAGCCTTTAAGAGATATGAGTGAGGTATTCTCTCTTGTAAAATAAATTCAAGTTGAAATAAGATTCAAATCTACATAAGTTAGAAGCATTATCACTAGCCTAGGAGGAATTGATAGTGACTAGTCTCTCATTTAGACATGAATGGATATTTTGAAGTTGCCAAGCTTATTGGATTTTATTCAAGTCTACCAAGATATAGAAGGATTGAATATGGTTGGTGTCAAATTTTATTGATGACTATATTTTGCTATGTGGAAAATCAAATTGTGAGATGAGACACCATATAAATATAATTACATTTATCTAAAAATTTATATTTTTATCCAACTCAAGAAAGGGTTTGTGACATGTAGTATCATATTCAAGTTTAGATACCAAGGACTCTATGGTTTTATAAATGTTAACCAAAGCATATCTATGTTACAACCAAGAAGAATGGCTAACATGGGAGAAGTGAGTCACTCTAGTGGTAGAGACCCTAGTATTTGAACAATGAATAATTCAAATCAAAGTTTGGGCTTGTTAGGTGAAAGAAGGTAAAAAGTGGTGATCCTTGATAATAAAGGGTAGGAAAGGGAAATTAGACAAAAATAGAATGGTTAGGATAGAGGTTAATATTATAAGAATCAAGGGAGTGATCATAATGTGAGAAGCAATGATCTAGAATCCATACAAGTGGATCATGTCCATGATGAAAGATAAATAAGTAACAAAGATCTTATGGTATAGTAATTGTCCATAAAAATATCACACTACAAAAATATGATGGAAAGGCCTAAGGAGATATAGTCAAGGCATGTCTCATTAAGATGAAAAAGTATTTAGAGCTTCAAAATTTTATAGAAAAGACTAAATTAGTATAGGTTGCATATTAGCTATTTGAAGTAGCTTATTGGTGAGAAAATCTAAAATCATAAAGATACATAGTGGTAGGGAATGTCACTTAGAAGCAATTTGTCACTCTATTCCAATGGTGTTTGTTATAATTGTACTTTGACAAGAAAATGAAAAGTTCTATAATATCACTCAATGGGAGAATAAGGCAACATAATACTAGGATACCTTTAAAAAATATCTAAAGTATATGTCTCAATATCAAATGGATTAGAAATTTTAGATTAGGAAGTTTATCATGGGTTTGAACCCTCATATCAGGAATTAAGTCGATGTTCATGGACTGACAACCATAGAAAAAGTCTTTTATAAGGCCATTAGGTAGAAATAAAAGTTGTAAGTGATAGCTACTTATTGCAACAAGCATAAGGGAAAAAGCCAAATCTTCCAAACACCTACTTTTAAAAAATGGTTCTAAAAGAAAAATCTACTGATGGAGGTAAAGGAAAGTTAGGAATAAGGGAATTCAAGAAGGATAATCAACAATAATTTCTTTAACAAAAAGGACCTCTACAAAAAATGGAAGTAATCAAGTCAAGAAGGGACCAAAGGATGGATTTTTTTCTATAGAGGAGACCATAATGCCAATCAATACCCTTAATAGGAAAATAGAACCACCACAATCAACCATAACCTAACTAGCCCTAGTACCACATTCATGCAATGATAATTGTTAACCAAATCATCAAAATGCTCCTATACAAACCTTACGTAAGCTCCTTGGATGGCTTCTAAGTGTTCTAATATATATTAGAACGATTAATATTTTTGTAAATCCAATATGCTAGGTAATATTAAAATAAGGTATGGATTTATGTAAAACACATGGATGATTGAATATGGAAATTAGGCAAAGAATATAGTAGAGCAATTACTGAGCATGGAAGAGTTGGAATTTCTAAACTTTGCCATAGAAATAAACTTGTATGTGGCCTCTAGGTTTATATGATATGATCCTTAGAGTCAACTAGCTATAACAGTATAGGAATAAGGTTGACTATTATGTTGAGGTGTTTGAGTGTCTCAATGATGATGGATATAGACCACTATATAGGGAATTCAGAAGCCTATCAGTTTGAGGTAGATCTTAACTATGCAACTTAGAAAATTTCAATGAAAGGAGTGCATATTATGTGTAGTTCATATGAATGACATGGAAGAGAAAAAAATCCACAATTGAAGAATATCCCTCTTTTAATTATTTTTTAGATGTGTTCCTTAAAGAGCTCCCAGGATTTCCTCTAAAAAGAGATTTTTTGACTTTTCAATAGAAGTCCTTCTAGGGGATAAGTCGTAATCCAAGGCCTTCTATCAAATGGCCATCTTTGAGCTATTTGAACTCAAGATATAGTTGAACAAACTCTTTTCCAAAGGGAATATTTAGCTAAGTATATCACTTTTGGTTGTAATTTTTATAAAGAAGAAATATGGTACCATGAGGTTGTGCATTGACTACTAGATATTGAACAAGGTAAGGATTAAGAACTAGTACCATCTTCAAAGGACTGGTGACCTATTTAACTAGATGGGAGAGGGATTACTCTTCTCAAGAATTAATCTTCGCTTAGGATATTTTTAGTCAAGGATCCAAGAACAATAATTAGAAATTGATATGGGTATCATGAGTTTATTATGGTTCCTTTTGAACTCACAAATGCTCTAGTTGCTTTCATGAATTTTATAAGCAACATGTTTATGGATTTCTTAGATGGATTTGGATGGGTATTTTTTTTATTATATACTAATTTACTCCATTAATGAGGAAGAGCACTTAGAGCTTTTGTTATGGGTAATGCAGAGATTGATAGAGCATGTGTTATATAGAGAGTCATCTAAATGTGAGTTTTTCTAAAAAATAGTGCATTATCTAGGCATATCATTTCTATAGAGGGTACCTTTATTAATTTAAAAAAAGTAAAGCTATTATAGAGTGGTGAACATACCAAAATATACATGAAGTCTATAACTTCATATGTCTAAATTATAGAAATATTGTGGAAGTATTCTCCAATATAGCTCACCATCAAGGACTCATATTTTTACTTAAGTAAACCTAAATTTCCAACTTCAACAATGGTTGGATTTCCTATATGAGTGTAATTTTGACATCATCTATATCAAGGAAAAGGAAATTGAGTAGTTTATGTGCTTAATCAAAAAGTATATTTTTTCTATGACTACTCTCAAAAAAACCTTTATAGAAAGGATCATGAGTCACATAGATGAGGATGAACATTACCAAAGAGTGAGGATTTCTCTAGAGGAAAATTCCTAGGATCCACACTATAAGAGTTATAAACAAGAAATAGATAGAGTTTTGAAATTCAAAGGTTGTATATATGTATCAGAGGGTGGTAATATCAAGGCTATATTTTTTGAGGGAGCATATTGTGCTTTGTATTTTTGGTACCCATGGGTGAAAAAGCTTATATCTGATCTAGAGCCACTTTGTCTTTGTTTAAGCCTTAAAAAGGATGTAGCAGAATATATAAAAAATACCTTAGGTGCCAACAAATCGAGGTTGAACATGTCCATCCAACTTGATTTGTATACCTGCATGGCATGTCATAGTGGAAGTGGTAAGTGATAAGCATGGATTTTATGCAAGGGTTACCAACATCCAAGAACAAGCATGATGTCGTAGTTGTGGTGGTTGATAAGCTAACCAAAGTTGTACATTTCATTCCTACAAATATTAAGGATGATGTTTTGATTTTGGTGTGAAAATTTATGCAATATATCTTCAAGTTGCATAGGATACTTGAAAGAATCACATCTAACAATGATATTAAATTCACACAATAATTTTGGTAGACCTTAATTATTGTTGTGGGAACCAAACTCAACAAAGGTTAAACATACTACATAAATATTGATGGTCAAAATAAGAGGGTAAATCAAGTCCTAGAAGACTTGTTGAGAATGTATTGTATGGACTAGCAGTATATGCAAAAGGAATACCTACCCTTGATAGATTTTTTCTATATTACCATTCCAATCAAATTGTGAGATGAGATGACATGTGAATGTAATTATATTTTTCTATAAAAACTTTTGGTTATTTTTATCTAGCCTAAGAAAGGGTTGTGATACTTGCTAGTTTTTTAATGTATAAACATCCCATACAAAGGAAGAGATATGTGTAGCTATGATTTTAATCCCCCCAACACACACAAACATATGTATATATAAGCCCTATCATGAGAAAGATACAAGGAGAACTCTCATGGTTATCAATTGAAGAAATATCTTTGCTAAGAATAAAAGGAAAGTTTTGGGAGACTTCTACTTCAACAAGTCTTCATATTTTGTCAAGGTGTATGGGTTTTCAAGGGAGCCAATAAGATTATTCAACTCAAACAACTTTTTGGGAATGAATGCAGTCCGATAATTGGATTTAATTGATAAAAGGTTTGAAAGGGGAAGATAAATATATACATATTTGACCCTAATATGTGCTATGTTATAATAAAAACATTTAGGTTAAGGATGCACAAATCAATTAGAAATGAGGTTATGGAGATTTTGTCCAAATAAGCTATATGATAGATAACCTATGATCTTGATATGTTGTTCTTCTATGCCCTATTAGAAAGAAATATAACTACCATATATTTCCATGAAAAATTATTGAGAATAGAGGAGGAGCACAACCTAGAAGAAGAAGTTGCATTGACTAAGTCAGGCTTTAAGGAAGCTTGGCATAAGTACAAATATTTAAAGAAAAATAATTTTTATTTATTTTTTATTTTATAAAGAATATATGCAAAGAGAAGGCTTAGATCTGAAAGAGGATGGTGACCATGAGTATGTAAACCACCAAAAAATAGAATCATTAACAAGGGAGAAATATGGATAAAGGCAAAGGTAAAGTAGTTTTTAATGTTTGCAGGACCATAGTCCATATGAGATGTGAAATATGCAAAACACAACACCCAATACAAGGTGAAATAGAAGATTGCACAATAGAATAATTTTCATTGATGGGGGGAGCCCAAAAACTCCATTATTTATAAGCTTGGATCCTTGAATCCTTTTGATACAATATTTCACGGGGTTAGGGTTCTCAAAAACCCTAACAAGCAAAGTTGTGATGTCTTCAAGTGTGTCTTGATCCTAATAGGGTTGAGTGGGCTTTTTGATATCCAACGCTGGGCCACTCCAGATACTAATGTAGGGCTTTTAGATTTGCACACAAAGACACAACAAAATAGTTAGTAATAACTATGAGGGCTCCATAGTGTGAGGCCCTCTATAAGAAATAATAAATCCTAACTAAATGTTGAAAATAGAGTGAACAGAAACAAAAGCACATGCATAAAATAAATAAATGATGGATCTGTTACTACACCGATGTGAGATTTTGATGGGTGGTTGTGCGGATGCCAGTGTTCGAAGGAGGGGGCTAGGAGTGATAACACAAAACATGGGCACCTAGCCAGAAGCACAGGGGGACCTAGGGTTAAGGGGAGGATTAGAAAAGACTAGGAGGAAAAAGGATGGAAAGGAGGGGGTTATGGGCGAGGATGGGAGTGAGGAGGAGGAAAGGAAGGATGGAATGGGATAGGGAAAAAGACTTGGTTGAAGTTAGGGCACGGGGAACTTAGGAAATGAGCACTAGAAAACCAGGAACGGGGGTGAGCTACAAAAGGCTTCTATTTATAATCTAACCTAGGATGCAGATCATGACACTAACGTGGGGAGATTAAAGCACAAGGGAGATAAAAATCATGGGGGAGGATGATGTAAAGGAGGGGATAAAGGAATGGAGGGGATTAATATAAAAAATAATATATAAAAAAAAAAATAATATAAAAATAAATAAAAATAAAATAAAAAAACGTGAATAAATTCAAAAAGGGGAAAAGGGATGGTGGAAATGGCTAGAGGTGTCTACAAGCCCTGTATTGATTAGGGAAAAAGAGGAAAAAAGGCAATAGGAGGGTAGAGGGAGGGGGTATGAGAAAAAAAAAGAAATGAGTTAGACTAATGGAAATGAGGTTATAATGAATTATGAGAATGAAAAGAAGGAAGGGATGAGAGAATGATGAAGTAAAAGGGGAAAGGGGGGAAAAAGAACCAAAAAGAAGATGGAAAGGAGGAAAGAGTGCCCAAATAGAAGGAAAGGAAGATGATCTGAAGAGATCAGGGGGGAAAAAAAGGTGCCCCAAAGGGGTATGAGGGAAAAAATGCTTCATCAAAGCAAGAGAAAGAAAGAAAGAATAAGGGAGGCAGAAAAAAAAAAGACCGGGGGAGAGATAACCCTCATGGAGGATGTTGTTTACTTGGTATATGGTTATCCAACCATACTTTGGTTATGGAAGCATAGTGTACAACCCTACCCCCTATAGGATTTGAACCTTGGATATCTATTCAGAATTCTAAAGTAGCATGGAAAAATCCATGGCCTACAAAAGGATAAGATATGAAACCAACAAGAAAGGCCAAGGTAAACTTATAAAAGGGATGTTTGATGGAAAATTCTCAAGTATGGGATAATCATAATCCTAAATAAAAATATAAAAATGTAAAAACTAGCACAATAATCACTTAAGGTCCCTTCCCCTCATATTTTAGCAGGTCAATCTACCCTTGTTGAGGTGGGATATGTAATCAAGAAGGCAATAACTAAGGCATATAGTAGAGGAACTACTAATGAAATGAGTCCCCTCAAAATAACCATTAAGAAGAAGAGGAAGGAAAGTGTTATTATTAAAATACAAACTCCTTAAATCCCACCAAAAATGAAAATAAAAAACATAAAATCCACCTAGAAACAAGGACAAAAATAGATATTGAAGTTGAGAGATTAATGGATATTAATACCAAAGGTGGTAAAGGAGAGATACAAGATATACCAATGACTATAATTGAAGGTCTACAAGATATAACACCTCGCCTTATAGAGGAAGAAGGGATACTTCTAGAGGCTTACATAGCTTCTATCCCCTTCCCATAGTTACATCCATTGCTTCTCCACCATTGTAATTTTGTGTTTCCATTTCTTCTTTCCAATATTCTATTTCTATTTTTCTCACTTCTTTAACTATCCATATTTCTTTTGTTGCACCCACTTCACTGTAAGCAAGTGCAATCATTCTTGTAGCAAGAAAAATGCAATTATTTACTTCTTTATATGATCCCTCTCTAGGTTTGTCATCCTCATCATCATCCATCACATCCGTATACACTCTCATTAGTATATCTATCCTCACTCCATCATTCACTCTATTAACTCAACCATCATCATCAATGACCTACACTTTTTTTTCTACTATTTCAAATTCCTTTTGAATCACTTCCACCATGGCACCATTTACATGGTCCACCCATCCCACCTTTTGAAAAATAAATTTTGACTCCCTTTCACAGTAAGTTAACATCTTGATTACATCCACTTAGGTAGGATTGCAAGGTGCTACCTAGAAATATCTTATGGTAGGATCAATGTATATAATGACAAAATTAGATCTTGAAGATAAAATATCTCAAGTAACCACTTGCATGCTTACATGAACACTCTTGTTTCTAGGACAAGACAATGGTGATATAATAGAAGAGGCCTATGTATGGCTAGGGATGAAATTAACAAGATCATTGGAGGTAATTTCATGTCATTGTCAGTACTTGATCCATTAAAGGAATAAGTGGTTTAGAGAGGAAATCAAACATTACTGAAAGAAATATATTAGTTGGATACAAGTAGATTGGTGATAACATCATCAAAATATTTGACCAGGCTATCCTTACTACACATCCATCAAGCAAGACCCCTAAGATTAGTATAGTTTGTAAAGTGGGATAGTATTGTTATGTCATTGAATTATCTATAGGTCATTCAATAAATGCAAGGAAATAAACAATAAAATTAAGAGTTGGTAATGGCAATTGAAACAAATAATATAGAAGCCCAAAGAAAATAAAAATTGCTTAGTTGAAGAGATAATAAAAGGCTTAATAAAACAAGGATATCAAGCAACAAATTAGAATAACAACTTGATCAAGTAAAGTAATAGCTAAAACAAGAAAAACAAAGTTTGGTGATCCAATTAAATATACAAAAGCACAAAGCAGTGAAAATTATAAAGAATAATACTAAAGTTAAGATAAATAAAAAATCTAAAGAAAGAGGTTAAATTGATGAAGACTCAAGTCTCTACTATTGATATAATCAAGTCCCTTTTGTATCAAATCTATAATAAAGTAGGGCAAACTAAATTTTACTTACAATACACCTTAAAATGTGAATAGCTACTCGCTAAGGCCAAATCAACAATAGGCAATGCATAAGGAGAGATTTCCTCCAAAAGCAATCATATTTAGATGATGATGCACTCACAAAGTCTTTAGACTAATAACTACAAAAACTAGGTATTCTAGGTAAGCAAATACTACAAGGATGGATATTGAGTATTCCTCTAAAATAACAAATGTTAGAGACCTGCAAAGCTTCCTACCATAGTTTATAGAATTCAATGAGGAATATGGAGAAAATAGCTCAATTGATAAACAATGGATTGTCAAATTCCCTCATCAATCAAAGATAACTTGTTCTAGATAATCAATATATTAGCCTAATTGAAGAAGATAAAAATAAGGTTATCCACACAAACAAAGCATCTCCTACCAAGATAATAATAGAAGCTCCAAATGTTGTTGCAAAGCTAGAGATATTACTCAAGTGGTTAATCAAATTCCTAAAGTAGAGGAAGATATCCCAAGAGAGAAATATGGTGATTTGGTAGAACTTCTAATAGGATTAAAAACATGAAAATACCTTCAAATATTGAATGAGGTATGTTGTAGAGCATATCATTTTGATAAAGTATACAAGGGGGGTCCATCCACATTTTATAGTTCTGCAAATTTATCACAATTTTAGAGACTTCAAACCTAATGGGTCAAAGCAAAACTAGGATCCATAATTAAGTGAGATTGACATCCCTACAAGTTACCAAAAATGTAGTGCCATACTACAACAAATTTGGGTAGTCCTCAAGAAATGATCAAAGAAAACTAGAGAATTAGATAAATACTTAGGGGTTGTTGATTGAAGTTAATTTTATGAAATGAAGATTAAAGACTAGAAAATTATAAGAAATTTTGAACAAGTTTGAGATCAAACAACCCATCAATGCAATCATCCCAGCCATCTCCACAAGCAAATCGCCTACACACCAATGATTCACCCAAAAATCAAGCAAATTGATAGACAAGGAGTGGTGGGCACAAAATTGAAGGCATAATTTTCAATAAAATTGCCTTGATGGTGATGCTTTTATCTCAAACTAATTTTAATGCCCTAAAGTACTTAATAAATGTTTTAATGGCCAATTTAATTGGCAAGGCATGTGTTGGATAAAAGATTCCACAAAATTAATTCTTACTAAAGTTAAAGTGACTTCACCACAATTGGGAGTAGAGTTAATCATATTTTCTATAAATAGGATCTCAAGAATCATTGTAAGGATCCTTTGGCCATTTTTGGAATACTAGATCTACTCTTTGTGATGTAATATTATACATTTTTACAAATAATGAAAAGGTTATACATGACTTCTACAAATCAATTGTGTCTTTTGACCTCTTGATTTATGAATATATGATACTTGTGGATCCAACCTCCTATCTTCAACTAGTCCTTTCTTTTTGTTATTACATGTAATTCATAGATCTAATCACACTGAAGTTATTTGATCACTTCCAAAGGTTCTCATTGGATTAACTTTAATCTCACTATTGTCATCTAACTATGTTCATTTTACTATATTTATTTTATCCTTTTGTATTCCTTTGGCTTTGGATTTTTTTTGTTTGCGTTAGATTAATTTAGTTTAGCTAGATTAGTAGGGATTTGACCTAAATAAATATTAAGGTTAAAGTATTAATCCTCCTTTCTTCCTATGTTGAATTAAAATATTATAGACACACACTATCACAGATCAACAATTTGCATTTCTTCTTCGTTGTAATTTTGATATTAAATAATGATCAAGCCTTTGCGTTATTAGTTGTGATAATTACATAACATTCAACACAAATCAATAATATTTAAGCTTCATAATTTTAAAGTGTGTCTCCTCCTCTAATACACCAAAGGTTTTTTTTCTAATAAAATTTAACTTAACAATAATTATTTTTCTAAGAAAAATTATTTTTTAAATAACTCCATCTCAATGATAATTTTTTTTATATTATCCTCTTAAATATCTTTATTAAAAAATATATCTTATTATTTTATTGAACCTTCACATATTTTATATAAAGTAATTAATAAGTAAATCTAAATTATATATATAAAGATAAAGGAGAAGGCAATACTTCTTTATTTTGACATGACATATAATAAGTTATATGAAGGAGTATTTATCTTTTTCTAAGACTATTATGGTTTTGTTAAATGCATATCTTTTATATGTAAATGTCTATTAGTGTTGCATCTTGACCATTTTAGCAAATGGACTTAAATTTATAAAAAAATATTAATTATATATTTTTATGATTTTTAATTTTTAATTAATTTTATAATATTTTATATTAATTTTTTATTAAATTTAAAATTATTGCATTTTATTTTAAGTTTTTAAATATATTTATGACCTTTTGAATATAATAGTATTTTTTTAAATATAAAGTAGTTATATGAGATTGAAATGAGTTTCACCTATTTCATATTATGATCATAGTGGTATTATATCAGTTTAGCAATTATGTCCACGTAGTCGTATTCTAACAGTTTAACAATTATGTGTGTTACCTGGTAAAATTAGAACATGAATCTCCTCCACAGTTGATGAATATAACTAATTAAGATAATATCATTTTATTTTATTTTATTAATATTATATGAATATCAATATTTAAAAGTTAAAAATTTAAATGTTTACTATAGAAATATTTGTTCTCATCAAAAATCTAAATACATATGTTTGTTGAACAAAGATTTTTAATGAAAAATCAACCAATTTAACAAATTTTTATTTAAGTAATAAAAATAAATTTTCACATTTTTTATATTTATTAATATATTTTAATTGCTTATGTGGGATTGAAATAGGTTTCAATGAGCCATTAAATAGCATTTACAATAACTTATATTATTATGATAACCATGAAAACCAAACATTCTCATTAATCAAACTTCAATTCGATGGTCCACATCTACTGTTTGTTTGAAGTCTTCAATTTCAACTTTTTAGTCCAAAAATTAAGAAAATTTGTTTAAAAATGACCACGTATAGTTGTGATCTATTTTTCACTCACCCATTAATCTATTTTGTAAATATTTCCATTGACAAAGTTCATATGACACATTACTGTTTATTATTATCATTTTATTTGTACATATAATTTTTATTCATAATCAAATAATAATTTAATTATTTGAATAATTATCTTATTACAAAATATTAGGTTTTAAAAACACATCATAATTTTTTTAAACCCTTGTTTAAATTATATATTTTGCATTATTTGTATTTTTAAAGCATGTTCATTTAAGTAAAGAATGTTTTAAATATAATTTTAATTTTTAATATATGTTCATTTACCAATTTCACTATGTAAAGCATAGGATTTAATTTGATAATTGCATTGAAATATTTTTCAACTAGAGTAGATTGGTAATTTTTTTCTTCCATATTCAACTTAGAGTTTTTTTATAGGATATTTTGAAAGTGAGTAGGACATAAACCTCATTTTTACAATTCTTAATCCAAATCTAGACCATCTTAGGATACCACCCTTCTTTTACAACACAGTTAGAATTATGTTAAAGTCCCCCTTAGAATGCATAAATCACAATTTTGAATTATTGTTGAAGTTGACATAAATAAACTAAGGTTCTACCAACATTTATTTTGACAAATAACTATAGTTGACATTATGATTAAAACTTTGATATCTCCTCTTTCTTATAAAAGAGATCAACAACCCAATTACTTCTTGCTTCTAATACTTGTCTACCCATTTGCAATCATCTCATATAATTGCATTACCTCTTGAACTTTTATTGTAGAAATTTCTAGACAAACCCATCATCCAAATATTTTTTGAATATATCTCTACATTTCTCACTATCTATTTTTGCTTCTTCTATTAAATTAAATCCATGACTATAACAACCTTTCTTTTTGTTGGAGAACAAGGGGTTGTACTTGGGTCCCCTACCCTTGACAATTCACAACTTTCTTATTTAGAGCATGAGATTTTACAAACAAATTCAATTCTCATCTGAATTGAGTTATTATAGCTAGAAACCTACATCATTTTACATAAAATGTTTTAATTTTTAATTTTCATTTTCTAGAACTTTTTCAATTTTTTGTGTGAATACAAATATTCCTGAATTTAGCATCCTTCTTGACATTTTCATACAATAGCCTTCACAATACCAACACTTCACCTCTAGTATATATGCATTGTATTTTAGTAGAGTAATATTTTCAAAACATTGCATTATCATAGTCTGCTTTACCATATCCAAATTATCAGTTTCCATCCTGAAGCACAAGTGCAACAACATAACTTGCAATATATAGTATATATGAAATCACATTAATATTATAAAATAAAGCATATATTACCAATGAAATAAATTAAATTAAATCTTAATCATTATTTGATTCAGGAAGTCAACATTTTCTTGTCAGCTTCAACTAAACTTACTACTTCCTCTAAGCAAGAAAAATAGAATTTAACTTAATGATCCTCAATTGAAACCCCTCTATTGACTAGCCTATCTACACATTTGTTTCCTTCCTTTAATGTACGTGTAAACCTAATTTCTTCAAACTCTATAGCAAGGTCTTGAATTTTCACAATTATCTCTTGTATGTTCCATGGATCCTTTGCTTTCCTCAAAATTGCATTTATTACTATGAGTGAATCACCTTCCATCCATACTTTGTTCCATTTCATTTGTTTACATATTTTTAACCCTTCCAAAGCCACCTAAGCTTCAACTTCATTATTTGTCTTAAATCCACTATTGAAAGTGTAATGAGATAAAATATCTCCTCTATTATTTCTAATTATTCATCCTCCTATTGTTGGTCCTGGATCTACTTTAGATGCTCCATCAAAATTTAACTTGACCAACTCCATATCTGGTGGTTTTCACTTTATATTATTTATCTTATTTTTGTTTCTCCTATCACCAACATCATAATTCTATTTGATGACTTGACTCCATCTATCAAGGCTCTCTTCTTCCAAATTAGGGATTGGGTGACTTGATAAGGTTGATTTAGACTCTTCTATGGCTAAAAAAAAATTCTTTTTCATTACCTCTATACTAATTTTTCCTTCTAATTTTATTTTATTCCCTTCTAGCCAAACAATCCAAAGTATTGTATCTTTTGAAAAATCACATATTGTCTGTAAAGTATCACTTTTAAAAGTGTTCTACCATTGCTTTAACCATTCCTCAATTATGCCATTCATCACCATGCATTTACCAAACATATTAAGAATGCATTGCCATAGTTTCTAGACTATTGAGCAGTGTCCCAAGAGATGGTCTAAACTCTCCTTCATAAGAACACATTTTGAGGGACCAGGAAAACCCTTTTCATAAGGTTATCCTAGGATAAAAAATTTCTATGACCTACTAGACAAAAAAATATTTTAACTTTAGGACTGCTTGGGCTATCCCAAATATATATTCATATTCTAATGATATTACTATTTTGTTGGTGCTTTACATTATATCCACTTCTTATTGCATATTCTCCTGAGCTATTCAGCTCCCAAATCAACTTATCCTTGACTTCCCTTGGAATAATCATTGTTGTTATATTTTTTCTCAACTGCCTCTTAGTACCAATGTCTTCTATACTTGTAAAAAAATCTTCTTTCCATTTATATTTTCCTTCCTAATCCTTGTACAATATATTTGAAACCTTATCACCATATTTATCTTGAAGTAATCTCATCCATGGTTTCAAATTTTGATTTAGATTGAGTGGTTTTCATCACACCAAGTATCCATCCAAATAGAATTTTTTCTCCTTTTTCCACCACCCATCTGAAACCTTTAATCACTAGATAAATTGATAATTTTAAATCGTTCTATAGTGCAGAATCATTTGGTAGAGAGAATGCAGTATATATTAAGCTTGGGTCATTGGGCTCAACATACTTAAAAGAATTCTTTCCCATTATCTTTGACTCTCTTTGTACAATCTCCAAATTACTTTTCCCCTAAGAGCTAAGTTTACATTTGTAAGAACTCTTAAACCGATATGTCCCCTAGTTTTATCATCACACACCTTAC
Source organism: Wollemia nobilis (assembly GCA_028583015.1). NCBI lineage: Eukaryota > Viridiplantae > Streptophyta > Pinopsida > Araucariales > Araucariaceae > Wollemia > Wollemia nobilis. The sequence goes on from JAQPPZ010016997.1 coordinate 1,035,052, forward strand.
TTCATTTTACCAAAGGAAATTTCCTTTTATCATGTAATATTTTTTGATAAGTTAAAATTTCATTAAAAGGGGTTTTGAAAGGACCCCAAAACCTTAATACAATAGGTTAGAAGACCACAAGAAATGCCATAGAAAATGCCATCGGAAAGGCCAGAGGAAACGCTCTAGGATAAGCCTAAGGAAAGGCTTAAGGAAAAATAACAAGAAATCCAACAGGAAGGATGCTAGGAAATCTGTGAAAAACATGCCCAAAGCAGGAAAAATATGTCTTGCCCAGCCATGAATGTGATTCACCCGCTAAGCGATAAAAGGAAGAAGTGAGAAAACTTAAAGCTTGAACACTCCCGCATAAACATAAAATTGAACCACCCAATAGCGGGAAAAATAAAATACCCTCCAAATAAGGGGAAATACAAAAAATTACTGTCTCATGAGGGAAAAACCAAAAATCAGTAAAGTAAATCATGAAAACTAGACCTGCAGAACAAAAACCACCCTAAATAGTAGGATGGAGCAGATCCCAAGGAAGTCCCAAAGCAAAAGCACTCAAAATAACCCCACCATAAGGTATGGAAAGGGGTAGACAAATGGATCAGTGACCTCCCACACCAAGGAGATTGTCTGCAACACCAGCCAACCAAGAAGGAAGGGCAAGGGAAGTGCTAGAGAGCTAGGACAACACAGGCCTAAAAAACTAGAAAAACAAGCAAGAACACAAAGGAATCCTTCAAACAGTCATGGAAGGGAGCAAAAAAATAGAAAAGTGACCTCCCACCCCAAGGAGATCATTTGTAGCACCATCTAGCCAAGAAATAAGGACAAAGGGAGTGCCAAGGAACTGGGACAGGACCTAGGGATGTCCTAGAAAAACCCCAGGGATGTCCTAGATCACAAGAACCAGAAAGAATCCCATAAAAAGGTATGGAAAGGGGTAGACAAATGGAAAAGTGATATCCCACCCCAAGGAGATCGTCTGTAGCACTAGCCAGCCAAGGAGGAAGGGCAAAGGAAGTGCTAAGGAACTGGGATAGGACCAAGAATCTAGGATAGGACCAGGAAAGGGCTATAGGAAAGTGGGGAAGGACTTCCCAAGGAAGTCCCCTACTTTATCATGTAATATTTACCATAAAAATGATTGCATGATAAAGATTAATTTTTTTTCTATTGATTTTGGTATAATATACAAGGATATATAATATTTTGGAATGGCCTAAAATACTAATTTAATTAGTTGCACTCTTCCTGCTAATGATAATCATCTACCTTTCCATGTTGGTAGTTTATTCTAAAATTTACTTATAACTAGATTCTATAATTCTATCCTCATTCTCCCCTCAAATAAGGGCATCCCTAGATAAGTTGTTGGTAAATTTACCTCATCCATTTGAAGTAACCTGCATATCCCTATTTTGATTTTAGTTTGGATATTTAGGAAGTAATTTTTGGATTTTTCCCTATTAACTTTCTACCCTGATGCTCTTTCATATTCCTTTAATAATTTATTCAAATATTTGGTCTTGTTTATTCTTACCCTCCAAAAAAGGGTTGTAATCTACAAAATATTGATGGGTGATGTTGTCAATATTATTACTAGCCTTAAGTCCACTTATAATCCCATATTTGTAAGCCCTTTTCAAGTTCCTACCCAAAACCTCTACCATAATAATGAAAAAATATGGTGATAGAGGATATCCCTGTGTAAGGCCTCTCTTGCCTTTAAATTATTATGTTACTAACCCTTTGATCAACATTGAATATGAAATTGTAGAAACACAAGCTTTAATTCATCTTATCGATTTCTTCCCATATCCAAAAATTTCCAATACTGCAAAAACAAAATCTCATTTAACCCTGTCATAGATATTACTCATATCAAGTTTTAAGATCATTACTTTCTTTTTTATTGAAGTTGTTGAATGCATAACTTTATGAGCTACTATGATCCCATCCAAAATCTGTCTCCCTTTCATAGATCCTCCTTGCTCTTTTAAAATAATTTTATATAAAAATTATCTTAACCGATTCGCCATCACTTTGAAAATAATCTTATATGCCATATTACATATGCTTATGGGTCAAAATGAATCAAAAAATTATGCATCCTTCTTTTTGAAATTAGGGTAAGATATCTTGCATTTATTTTATAAGGTATGTATTTTTACCCTCGACTATTCCACTGCCACCAATAAATAATCCTTCACTATATCCCAATTATATTAATAGAATGTTGCAAATAGCCCATCTGGACCTAGGAATTTATCCTTATTAAAAGAGAAAAGAGCAGATGAACTTCTTCGAGAGTAATAGGCTCCATTAGTTTCCTATTGTCTTCATTTGTTATAATTGAAGGAACTTCTTGTAGAATTTTATCATTAAGAACTTCAAACTCTTTTGATCCTAGAATATTATAATAAAAATACCTTGTCTCCTTTCTGATTTTACTCTAGTATTCAATCCAAACCGCTTCTGATTTAATTCTACTTAATTATGGATGTTGATCTCTGTACTATTATCATCCTATAAAAAAATATTGTTTTTTTATCTCCTTTTAACCAAGTATGTCTTGATTTTAATCTCCAAAATGTCTCTTCCTTACACAAAATATTATGATATTCACTAAGTAAATCCCTTTCCTCCGAGCTTGGATTATTATGATCACCTTTTTATAATTTTGAAATTTTATCTTTTAGTTCTTCTTTCTTCTCAAAAATATTTCCAAAAGTATTCTTGTTCCATTATTTTAATCTAGATGTCATTGATTTAATTATTTTTATACAGCCCACTGTTTCCTAAAGAATTCCATGTTTGTGCTATCATATCAATAAATTAACGATGGTCTTCCCACATCTGCTCATATTTAAAATATGGTTTTTTGAATTCACTTACCACCATTTTAATTTTTATTGGCTAGTTATCTAAACCAATCCTTGTCAAGGTATTAATTTTAGCACAAGTCCCTTCATCTAGCCAATGATCTACGAGAATGCATCTGTCTATTTTTTTGCTATTGGATTTTAGCCTCTCCTGTTGTTGGTCCATGTATAGTTGTCTTCTTCAAACTCAACCTCCTATAGATTATTGTTTTAAATAAAAGTTGATAAATTTCTCATGCTTTATTACAACCTCTTAATTTCTTTATAACTCTCTTTTTTTGGGTGTTATTTATACCTGAATACTTACCATATTCATCATCACTTTTATTCTTACTTGTGTGGTTAATTTCACATATTGTTATTATTTATGGTATTTATTTTTACTTTCCAAAATTCATATCCCTTTGCATATAATTTTCTCTTCATTCTAGTTTTTAGGGTCTTCCTTTTTATTTTCCATTCCCACTAATGCTTTCATCCTCATAAATCTATTTTATTCTTATAGATTTTTTATAATTTGACTTATCATATATATGTTTGTGTTGTCTTGAAAAACCTAGAGTGCAATAAATGGCCTCAAAAATGTTTTATTATTTGTATTGCCTTGAAAATAGTAAAATGCAAGGCCCACCCTCCATGGTACTTAATTTCTTATAGTCCCCTAAAAATTATAAATTACAGTAGATATCCTTCACACTACTTTTCTATTATGTTGTCCTTGAAACCTTAAAGTGCAAGGAACAAATTCTATTGTACTTTATTTTTTAATTGAAATTGTTGCCAAATTCATATTAGCCAAAAACTTCAAGGATCAAATACAATATAAAGGTTAACCATGGTCTGGGTGCCTACCTCCAAGCTTGAACACCCGAAAACCATCAAATCCATGATAGACTCCCCTCTAGTGGGGAAAAAGCATACTAGGATGCATTCATAGGGTCACACAAGGCATCCATAACTATAAATAAACACAACAGATACCACACATATATCCCCACTACTGTATTACAACTTGAGGTCATGAAGGGATAAAATAGAGGAGAATTGAGAAATATTGGAACACTCAGGACACTCGGATATAAGCACTAGAAGTGAACGGCCATGTAGGTGATCCCCCGATGACCAATGTCAAAGATTGAGATATCCCCAATGGTTTTAATGGGGATGAAAAAGTATACCTTTACTAGGACTTTGAAAATATGTGCCTACATAATGCTAAATGACTAGAGACTGTTGGGTCAATCCCCCTAATTTATGGCCTACATACTATCTGCTGAGGAGAGACTTCTACACTTTACCAAAACAAAAAGCTTCAAGGTAGCAGCTACACTGGAAAATAATTTGCTAAGGAGAAGAGTCTAAGTGACCTTTCTCCACCTCATGCTACAATGGGAGCCTAATTTAAGGATTGAATTGTGTATTGTTGAATTTTGATTCTACTTGACCCAAATTCTTTATCAAGTGTACCTGATCATGCATAATTGAGCTAAGTTTCTTGCTTAATTCTTCTACCATGTTCTTTAATCTAAATATTTTACCTGAGCTATGAGCTGAGGTATCATAGATGCATCTCTTCAAATTTGTGATTTTCTTCTTGCAGTACTTTCTCCTTTCGGGTGTGACCTACTGACTCAGCCTGTAATTGGTATTTTATAATAACAAAGATATTGGCTATTGAGAGACTAGAGATATCTTCCTAATCAGTTTCAAAAATGGCTTTGCATTGAGTCTTCCATATATGAAAGATGACAGCCACCCTGGTAATGGAGAGAATTAATTTTTGGTTGGACATCAGATCGATCCCCAAAAAGGCTTAATACTTTATCATAATAAGTGGTAAGGGGTAAATCAGTTGTTGCACTTCACACCAAATATGGTGGGTATGAGAATAGTTCCAAAATAGATGTACTGTCTCTTCCAAACCACAAAAAGGGCAATCATCTTACCCTTGGTCCATTCATTTTAGCCTACTTTTAGTAGGCAGGCCTTAGAAGATTACATTCCAAAGAAAAATCTAGAACTTTTCTTGAATTGGGGTTGAGTTGATCAGCTTGAAGGTTCTTTCCCAAGCATTCCAGCTCAACTCTAAGTTTCATTTCTTATTGAGCATATCTACAAATTGTTGATAGTTCAGAGGAAGTAGGGATTGGTACCAAAACTTAAGTATTGGCTGCTCAAAGTTATGATTTCCAAACCATTTGCAATAAGTCCAAGGGGGATTAGATTCTAGTGGAGAAGATAAAGGTAAAGGCACCTAGGAGGTGATGGAAAGGATATGCATAATCACTACTTATCAATAGGGTAGAGTCCAAATTTTGACTGAGTTTACTTCCAATTTTTCCATGGGGACTTAGACAATTTCTAAATGTCACCCACCAAAATCATTTCCCTTTTGAAGAGATGCCTGGCAGGAAACTAGAGACTCATTCCAAGAGGCTACGCATCAAGGGTGAGGAGGGACGACCACCATAAGTTGTTCTAGAGGAAATCTGCAGGGCCTTGCTCTAGATTTGGCTACCATAAAATAAATTAATGCACCTTCTAACAGGCTTTCCAAAGCTCTTTTATAATATACAACCTTCTATAGATAAATAAGAGGCTTGCAAAAGAATGTTAGTGTATGACATATATACCCAAATTTTACCATCCACCTGGGGGTTTTTCAAATGCTATCTCACCAACACCTTCCATGGATCATTCCCTATGATCATCCTTCGCATCCATCTAGCTACAAGTGCATAGCACTACACTTGAAGTTTGGGGATTCCTAGCCCACCATATGAAACAAGTCTACAACAGGTGCTCCAAGAGACCATTGGGAGACCTCATTTGGCTGGGTTTTTTACCCAAAAAACTCCCATATCATACTATTCACCTCATCATACCCAGTATTATTTTGCACACGCTTTGCATCCAAATAGAAGAGAAGTAAATATGAAATAGGGCTAAAAAGTTTCTACCAATCAAGATTTTAGTTGCTTGAGACATTTCTAGAGATTTCTAGTAGTCCAACTTTTTGGTAAAATTATCCATACACCAATCCCACATAGATTTGGGTGAAATATCAACACCAAAAGGAAAGCCCAAATACTTAGATATTTCTCCTCTTTGCACCCACTTCCACATTATGGGTATCCAATCTGGCTTATCATCGAATCCAAAGGGAATAACAAAATTCTTAGATTCTTACAGTCTTTCAAAGGCCCTATAGAAGGTGTGAACTATCTCAAGGATGTTTGCAAGATTTTACTAATCTTCCAAAGTAAATAACATAGAATTATCTACAAAGTGAGAGTTGATAAGTTAGGAGCCATTCGAAATGGGGATGCATCTTATCCTCCCCTATTTAATTACAAGTTCCAATAGATAACCAAGGGCATCGGCTACAATTACAAATAGATAGAGGGCCAATGGGTAATATTACCTAATTGATATTTCCATAGGAATGTTATTGGACAATTCTGTATTAATAACCACTCTTGTAGAAGCATTTGGAAATAGGGTAGCTACCATATCGATGAACTTATTGCCAAAACCAATCTAGTGGAGCATGATTAAGATGAAGTGACACTCTAATCAGTCGTAGACTTGGTCAAAATCAAGCTTAAGATAAAGGCCCTTGAGTCCCTAAGCTCGAGCCCATTCCATTACTTTTCAAGTTGTAAGGAGATTATCAAAAATATAGCAATTCATGAAGCATGTTTGCTCTGGGCAAACAATTTTTGAAACCATCGAGAGGAGTATTCTGGCTAGAGCCTTAGCTATAATTTTATAAGAGGAATTAAGTAAAGTAATGGGATGTCAATCAACAGGTAATTCTTTCTTAAGTCTTTTGGGAGTGAGCATAGTAAATCCTTGATTAGTTGCCTCCCCAAGGCCTCCAAAATTAATAACCTCCTCACACATTCATAGAAAAATAGCTCATATAGTCTCCCATAGGGTCTTCAAAAATTCACTCAAAATCCCATCAATGCTTGGGGTATTTTCATTGACCAAAGAGAGGAGGAAAGAATTAATTTCTTCTAGTGAAAGAGGCCTATCCAACAATGCCCTATCTTCTTCAAATAAGGAGAAATGCATTATTGGAAAAATTCTATAAATAACTCAAATTTTATGTTAGGCCCTTCACTTTTGAAAAGGGCTGCAAAATGCTCTTAGATGAAGGATGGGAAGTCCTCCATCAAAATTTGTATGCCAGATCTAGGATATTTAATAACCTATATCCTCTCTGATCTATTCTTCTTATTAATGGCATTAAAGAAGAATTTAGAAATTTTATCACCCTCACAAATCCATAGGATGCGTGCCCTAATTTGTGTCCCATGGGATTTATAAGCTTGGAGTTGCCAAAGCTCTGCCTATTTTTCACCTAACTACTTTTGAGAAGGGATGCTGCTAATATTCTGTCCAAGGTGGTGTTAATTTGGTCAACTTATTGCTTCAATTCTTTCTCTTTTTTCCTATAAAGAGAGTAGGATTTTTCAAAACCTCAAAGGTAATCCTCTTACAACATAATCCACACTCTCCCTCCTAGGGGCCTTGGTAAGAGATTCCAAACTTCCTTGATTCCATTAACACAATCTTTGTGCTTGAGCAAGGAAGTGTTTAACTTGAAGGGCAAGTTATTTTGTGGTTTCCTTATGGGGACACACCTAATACTCAAGGTAATGGGAAGATGATCTAAAGTTACCACTGAGTATATTGGATGAGATAAATCATTTTGGAGGATATCAATTTTTTTTGCTATGTAGAAGCGGTTCAATATTGTCATTCTGAGAGCATCCCCAATTCGTACATTTCTCTAGGTAAACCAAGCACTGTGAGTTTTAGAACTTCTATTCTAATTGGGATCATAAATATTCCAGGCCCTTATGAACCTAGACCATGATATAGCCTCTTTCAATTATTTGAGAAGAATTCCAACCCCAATCTATCACCTTCCCATTCTACCATAATGAAGTCCTCTCCTATTATTCAATATTCTTTAGGTATATTGAAGCACATTCAATCCCAAAGGGCTTCCCTTCTAGTTGCATTATTGGGTGCATAAATAGCTATAATACCTAATATTCTACCACCAAACGTTATTGTACACCATACTACTCTATGCATCGGGTCCTCTCCTGATAATAAAATAGAGTCCCATAGCTCCTAAGAGAGGCATAGGATAGCCCCCTCCCTTCATCATGATTTATACACAAGGCCCCCCCAACTCCCCATAGGGTCTTAAGGGTATTTTTGAGTTTAAAACCTAAAATTTTGAATTCTTACAATAGTAAAACCTATGGGTAAACTATCTTGATGACTTTCAATACAATGTCACTCTCGCAATGTGGTGTCATGTACATTCCAAGACAAAATTCTTGTAGACATCAATATGACATATTGTCAACTAAGGCATCATAGGCATTATAGGTGGATATAGACTACATATAGTCATGTAGAGTACGTGTTCCCTTAGACTAACATGTGGCTAAGGAGGTAGTGTTGGAGTAAGAGTTGGGGGGGCTATGGCTCCACTTATTTTATCCTAGATTTTGATCTTTTGGGACACCTCCAAAATGAGGGGGGAGCATCCCATGATGGGATGTGCTTGTGTTTCTTGTTATGTTGGGTTACCCAGCCCTTGACTATTTCATGACGAGTTTGCTCCACAAGAGCCTCATAAGCTAGAGGAGGTTGAAGGGATATGGGGTTAACTACCAATTTAGAAGCTTGGGGCATTGAATGAGTAAGGAAAGGGGGAATTGAATGATTAGGGAAAGAGGGCACATCACAAGAACTAAAATGTTATGAAGGTTTAATAGGTGGTACTATTTTGCTTGCATGTTGAATAGGAGCAGTAGAAGAAGTACTAGTAGGCTGGTTTTGTTGTTTGGAAGGTCTCATCAGATAGTTTTTAATCATATGGCCTTGTTTCTTGTAGTAGAAACATGAGTTTGGCAAGTTGAGATAATTAATTTGTTGTTTGAATTGGATACCAAGGGCTCTAAATAAGATCTTACTCAGGAGGTCCTTGGAGACATCAACCTCAACCAAGATGCGTGGGTGGGAGCACATGAAGTAGGAGGGCTCATATGGGAGGAATAATGGTCTTCCAAACTTAGCAACTATTTGAGATAAGTACTTTGTGCATGCCAAGTTTAAGAAATGGAGTTCAATCCAAAGGGGGTATTTCATGTTTAACACATTCTTAGGGTCAAATTGGAATGCCTAATGTTGTAGAAAGACTAGTTGGCAAAAAATCATACAAGTGTCAAGTATTAGGACTTTTAAGCAAGAGTATTTGGAGGTGAAAGTGATAGAAATGAAGGATTATCCAAAGTAGAAACAAGAGACAATCATCCAACCCTTGGATTCCCAAAATTTGATAAACCTATTATTGAGCTCTTAATTAGTGGGATTCTTCTAAAAAAGAAAAAAAACAACTATTTACTCTTCTAATTCTCTTATTTCTTTAGTAAAATCATTTTGCAACTCAGAATCAAAGGTACCCACCTCTTTAGCCTACTGATTTATCTATTCAAAGCTTTTATTTCCTCCTACATGTCTTACTACGAGGGTTTCCTCCTTTGGTATGTGTTGGTCACCACCTCCTTTTTTGGATCCTCCATGTTCATGGGTTGAGGGTACGATTCTGACATTATTTTGTCTTATGTTGGAATGAAGACCCTCTAGTTAAGTTTTTGGGGATGCTTGAGAATTGCTACCATTGAAATTCAGGTTATTGAGCAATGTATGAGCGTAAGCAAAGCTAGCATCGACTCCACCCTATAGCATGGTGCACAATCTAGTGGGAGAGCCTGAATGGGAAGGTGGGTTGCTTCCTTTAGAAATCTCACTTCTATCCTAGTCTACTCTTAGAGTTACACTATTATGCGGGTCACATAGATACGTGGCTCAAATCTAGAGGAAAATCCACAAACAAGGTTAGAGACATCCACGGTCCCTAAATGACTATCCTCCCACTTTGGTTTTTGGGTTGATTTCTTACTAAACTTAAATAGGGAATCCGCTAGAAATTTGTTGAAAGGTGAAATAAAGAGCTCCTTGCCCTATGACTTACCCTCTCTATGAGGATAGAAGGCAAAATCAGAAGTTGATGGCTTGAGCTCATTATCTTTCTTATTGGGTAAAACTACATCAATCCTACCAAAACATACATGCGATGCAACTATTGGAGCCAAGAACCTCGAGTCAACTACTATCTTTATCTCTTTGGCATGAAATAGCAACACTGCAATCTTTGTCTTAGGTAAATGGTCACCTGCAACACCCAGTGATAGATTTCCATCAATTGACAAAGATCCTAGAGGGACATTGTCCATGTCAACCTCCATGTTGCACCCCCCAAAGAGCCCTCCTATATGAGAGCATGAGATGTCCAGTATGACCCTCACCAAATTTGATGCTTCGATATTCTTCCATTGTTGCCTCCCTACATACCACCTTTAGGGTTTTTTGCTCTACTTTTATTTTTTATTGCAAGGAGATGATTTTTTACTAATTTGAGAACATAGAGATAACTTCCTTGGATTAAACTTGACTTATACCACCTTTTAAAAAAATATATACTTCTCTCTTTAATCCTTAACTTGAACATGCATATTACAATTCCTCATCCTTTGCATCCTTCTTAGCTTTTATAATGTTTAATCTAAATTAAGCTCTTCACCACTTGATGATGTAGAGGGAATGTTTTTGCCACTTTTGGGATCAAAAAATCCTAATCTAATTCAACTTCTACTACAATATGATCTCCTTGATTTCACTTTGATTTTGTTTCATAATCAAAACTTTTCATCTCCTTCTCGTCCATTTTCACTTTACAATATTTTTCCTTGTGTGTAGTATCATAATATTTGTGACATAATAACTAATTTTTTCATGGTCCACTTGTTGCTTCCATTTTCTTGATTCATATTCAATCTTAATGGTTATTAATAAAGTTTTTTAAATGACCATGGCAACACATAAATGAGTATATAATGCATGCTTTATGTTCTCAATAGTTGGCCCCTCCTTAATGAACTTATTTCAAGCATTATCAATATTCTTGAAAACCTCCTTTCGATAAGTTAATACAAAAGTTCAAAAATCCTAACCAATATCGGAAGATTTTAAATTTTTTTCTCTCCACAAAAAACTCTTGCATAATGGTTTGAAATGTAAGTCGCGTCGCTCCCTAAACTATAGGCCACACCCATTAGGTTATATTTGAATTCTAAACTAAAGAATATGATGAAAAATAATTCTTTGTTATGGAATGATTTGAGCTCAAATCATACTTCTATTTAATCCACTTTTTAATTCATGAATAAGTGGGATAAGTATCCATTGAACTTACATATTTGACTCTTTGTATTATAAAACTTGTATATCATACTTAGTCATATCATATTTGATAATTATTTTTTATGAAATAGTTATCATCTAAATAGAGATTACCATGCACTCATATTTTCTTTTATTTCAAATTAAGAAATCCTTACTTCCAACTAGGACATCCTTCTAATTAGGGTTTTCAAAAAAGACTTATTTCCTTGCTACATAAATTTTCCTTAGAAAATTCTTCGTTCCTTGAATTTATCCAAATATTTGGATCAAAAACAATAAAGATGGCATTTGCTTCCTATTCAAACTTACTCTATTCTCACACTCATCTATAAATTATCTCTCTATTTTTGAATAGTTAATATTGGATTGAAATTGACACCTCCCATATTACATAATGATCATGTTATAATAAAATTTCAACAAACCACGGTGTCAAATATATAAATACTATATATATATATATATATATATATATATATATATATATATATATATATATATATATATATATATATATATATATATGTCATGATCATGACATATATATATATATATATATATATATATACACATATCTATACATATATATACATTTATACAAATATATACATGTGTGTGTGTGTCGGGGTTATGCATAAGGGGTAGGTCTGAAAATGTATTTATAATAATGGGGAAATTAGTTTTGAAACCAAGGTGAATAGAGTTCAAAGTCATGTAGAAGACATGGCGAATTGCTTTTTTTTCATGGAAAAATTTAAAAAGGTGGTGAATTTATCAAAAAAATTAAATATACAATAAAATACTATCGACATGAGCCTACCGACATGTGACATCTATCGAGAGTCTACTAATGCATAATATCATATAAGAGACTACAAACACCATGTTTCAATATGCCTAAAGAGAGCCTATAGACACCATGCATGAGATGCCTAAAGAGAGTCTATCAACACCAGACATGAGATGCCTAAGGAGAGCCTATCGATACTAGCTATAAGATGCCTAAGGAGAGCCTACTGACACCATGCTTCGAGATGCCTAATGAGAGCCTACTGATACATGCTTTGATATACCTAATGAAATCCTACTGAGACATGATTCAAGATTCCCAACAAGAGCCTACCAACACCATGCTTTGAGACACCTGAAAAGAGCCTATCGACATCGTCTTTGAGATGCCTAATGAGAGCCTATCGAAACCATGCTTCAATCCACCTAATGAAAGCCTATATATACATGCTTTGATATGCCTAATGAGAGCCTACCAATACCATGCTTCAAGTTATCTGATGAGAGCCTACCAACACATGCTTCAAGATTCCTAACGATAGCCTATCGATGCCATGCTTCGATATGCTTGGTGAGAGCCTACCAACACCATAAATCTAAATGCCTGACCAAAGCCTACTAGTAGAATGTTCATACCATCTAGTTGCATGCCGATGACAAGTCCCACATGTCATATCCTTGATTAAGGCTACCATGTGTCACCTCCTCTATTAATGATACCATATATCAACATATCATTTAACACTACACATGCAAACACCTATAAAAAGGGCATGAACAGTTATTTTTCTTTTCTTTGTACATCAAAAAACCTCATGAAACCTTCAAAAATCCTTTGAAACCCATCCAAGCCTTCTGAAACCCTTCCAAGCCATTTGAAACCTTTTAAATTTGTTGTAGAAATGACTAGATCGTCATCCATTCATCCAAAATTTGCTTTCAAAAACCTCGTTTGCTCGCTCATCTCTAAACTTTTGAATACTCCTGATTGCAATTCAACGTGGATGAAAAAATCTAGTGTTAGACTTACAATGGCACTGAGAGGGGGGGGTGAATCAGTGTAGCTCTTTAATTATGAATTAACAGCTCTTAAAACAGCAGCAGTTAAAACTTATAAACAGATACAGTAAGAATAGCAAGAGAACAACACACAACACAAGATTTAACGAGGTTCACCAATGTGGCTACTCCTCAAAAATGACTGCTTGGACTACCATCCAAATTTAGCCTTTGCAAAGCACCAACTTTACAATTAATTTACCAAGCACCAACTGGAAGGAGCACCAACCCCTGATTTATCTGCACCAATAGAAAGGAGCACCAACCCATAATTTACCAGCACCAACTGGAAGGAGCACCAACCCCTGATGCCAAGCACCAACCTGGACTTCAAATTGAATCTTTTGGATTTAAAAGTAAGATACCTTTGCTTTTACAAGACCCTGACTGGTCTACTTCACCTTTGCGTTCTCTACTTTTTCTGTGTAAGCACTTCGCACACTCTGCTACACCTCGCAGTCGTCTTCTCCTTGTTGCGCACTCTGCTTTCACTCTGCTGCACCTCGCAGTCATCTTCTCCTTGTTGTGCACTTTGCTTTCTCAGCGAAATTCCACACTTCAAAAGATTCGACACGACTTGCTCTTCTGTGCTCAGTGACCGTATTTCACACACTTTGATACTTAACTATTTCTCCAAAATAGCCCTGCTTTTATAAGAACATTTTCATGATGAAAAACTCTAATCTTAGTCGGTTGTACCCCTCATCATAGTCGACTGCAAACCCTAATCTTCGTCGGCTGCAAACCCTAATCTTTGTCGGCTAACATCGGTCTTCATCGGCTTCAACTGCCCCTGTAACTCTTCTCTTGGTGTTGCCACAAAAACACATGTCGTGATATCGCGACACTTTCACCTCCATACGCTTTCTCTTATCTTTGGCCCATGAGAATACAACATGTAGCGATATCGCTACACTTTTTCCTCTATATGCTTTCTCTTATCTTTGGCCCGTGAGAATACATGTAGCGATATCGCTACACTTTTTCTTTCGTACGCTTTCTCTTAGCTTTGGCCCGCAAAAATACATGTCGCGAAATTGTGACACCTTTTTCTCTCTCCTCTTTCTCTTCGCTTTGGACCGCAAAAATGAAACATGTCACAAAATCGCGACATCTTTTTCTCTCTCCTCTTTCTCTTTGCTTTGGACTGCGAAAATGAAACATGTCGCGAAATCGCGACACCTTTTTCTCTCTCCTCTTTCTCTTCGCTTTGGACCGTGAAAATGAAACATGTCGCGAAATCGCAACACTTTTTCGTCCGTATGCTTTCTCTTGCCTTCGGGTCACGAAAATGCGACATGTCGCGATATCACGACACTTTTTCTCCTTAGCACTTTTTCTTGCCTTCGGGTCGCGAAAACCCGACATGTCGCGATATCGCGACACTTTTTCTCCTTAGAACTTTTTCTTGCCTTCAGGTCGCGAAAACCCGACATGTCGCGATATCACGACACTTTTTCTTTCGGACTCTCTCTCCTGCAATATGTCGTGAAATCGCGACACTTTTTCTACTTGACTTTTTCCCTTCCAACATGTCGCGAAATTGCGATAGTTTTTCAACTTGTGTTTTTTTCTTTCCAACATGTCACGAAATCGCGACAGTTTTTCTTGTTGTTTCTCTCTTCCAACATGTCGCGAAATCGTGATAGTTTTTCCACTTGTGTTTTTTCTTTCCAACATGTCGCGAAATTGTGACAGTTTTTCTTGTTGTTTCTCTCTCTTCCAACATGTCGCGAAATCGTGACAGTTTTTCCTGTTGTTTCTCTCTCTTCCAACATGTCGCGAAATCACGACAGTTTTTCCACTTGTGTTTTTTTCTTTCCAACATGTCGCGAAATCACGACAGTTTTTCCTGTTGTTTCTCTCTCTTCCAACATGTCACGAAATCACGACAGTTTTTCTTGTCGCGATATCGCAACACTTTTCTTAATTGTATTTTTCTTTGATCTTTTGCAAGTGATCCACTTCGGTCTTCTTGGAAAATCACTGTACATACTCTGAGTAACCTTTGAACTCCTGTCTTCTGCATCTGACTAGCCTTTGAACTTCCTGTCCACTGCATCAACAGATCTATCTGACTGTGTTGACAACAATGACAATACTCCTACTGTACCTTGCTCAACAGCTAGGCTTTTGGGGCTAGTACTAATGCCCCAATATGACATGGACATTTATTTTTTGAATACAATTGTTTAGAGCTACAATAATGATGGTTTGGTCATCACCATAACCATTGATAACAAAATCATATCCTTCTCTATTAAACCATCTGACGTCCATAGATTGATAGTCCTTCCATACAAAAATTGTGAATCAGTCTCATCAAAATTTATTTTGACTAAAGATAAAAAATATATTTGGAGACTCACTACAATCTCTCATCGATTGTGTTACAAGGTAAGTCTTTAAAATTGTAATTTTCCTCTTCCTTGCATAATTTTCAAATGTAATTATTAATTGTGTTATAATATTTTTGCAATGCAATCAAATCCATCCAGAACGGGCCTTAATTTTTTGTTTGTTATCCACAGTTCCTTCGTACAGTCATTGAGTTCTTCCAGGCATGTATTGTTTTACAAAGGAGAACAAATATTCTTTTCTAGGCTTTAGCATATATTGTGTGTTGTCTTGGAAAAAAAGAATTTGAATGGTCCTCATATATTTCTAGCAAAATCACAAATAAATTTCACCATGCACACACAAATATTGTTGCCTCTCCTACCATTATTTCTACTACAAATTATTTGATTTTTTTTTTTATGAATCATTTTATAATGTAAACAATGCACCAGTACCCATCGCAGTCCATCCAAAATTGAAGTCAGTTGGCTTACCCACTAAATAGGTGCAAGTAAAATTCTTTTTAAACATTCAAATTTGCAATAAATTGATTTTTTTTATATTATAGTTTTATGTTTTTAAATTTTTTTTTTACACTTAAATGTAGAAAAGAGCGATCTCATCTTCAAATAGAAGAGAAGGTGCAATTAGAGGAATGCTCCTAGAGGCTAGTGGATATTATGAGACAGTGTCACCACAACCTCCACTAACAATATTTACGAAACACATTAGGTCTTCTGCATCTCCTCTTGTTTGTGCAGCTATTTCTTTTGTTGCACATTAAGAGCTCATCGATGTTGAGGAAGTTAGCCAGCTCGTTACAAGTAATGTTACTCTTTCCACAATTGGGTTGTGTAATTTATTTATTTTTACTTAATTTTATTTACATTTATCTAATATTTTTTAAATATATTCAAGATAACATCCCAAACATAGTTTAGAACTGGCCCAATCAGAATATGAGGCCACAACAATATCCAATATGGACAATTATAGTTAAATAATCACTAAAGTCCTTAACGACATCATTAAATATTTTCTAATAAATTTTATTCTAATTTTTTTATTACGATTGAATCAGGGCAAGAGACCGGATCAGCATATGATATGCATAATTAACGTTGTCTTTTCCTATTTTTTTATTACGATATTTTCTTAAAACATTTATTCTATTTTTTTAATGGGGCCTTAGGTCTATCACAACGGTTGGTACAACAAATTATGCCACCACAACCTCTACGATGACAACAATTGATGAGGGGTCAACAAAAAATATGTGGAAAATAATTATTTGCTACAAGGAGTTTAGGAGGAGGCCATACACAAAGCTTTTCAGACATTTCAAATTTTTCAATGGGAAATATTTCCACTATTATGAGTGAGTTTCCTAAGTTGGTTAATCCTCCATTGGATCAAGATTATATTTTACAAGGTTTTCTTCCTAAGAGTTTTAAAGCTTCTGATGTGCTTCCAACTGAAGCATTACAAACTAGAGGAAGAGTAGCCACTGCTCATAGCTCCTCTCCCTCTTGTCAAGATGTGAACATACTCCTCTTACTGAGGATGAAAAATTAAACTTTTTAGAATCTATTTTTTTAGTAGATAATTTGGAAGCCACAATAAATGATAGTGTGCTTCTAGATATTGCAGAACTGAAATAGTGTGAGTATTGGGTAAAAATTCTAATAAAAGAAATTAATGCTCGATACAAAAAAATCAAGAAGAGAGAATATGTTTTCATTGGTTCAGCAACACCCTAGAAATATTGATGTTTTATTACATAAAACAACATCATGAAATGTAAAGGTCACTAATGTTTACAATGATGAAATTTTAGATATCCTTTTGAATAGGTTGGAAAATCTTAACACTGAAGCTCAAGCATATTTTAGTAAATGGACAATTGATAAGAAAAAATTTAAAGTGGCAAAGGCTGCCAAAGTAGTTGCAGAGGTAAGTTATCAATATTTTTTAACTTAATTTATTTTTTTAACATGTTTAGACCTTTATTGACTAACATTTTTGAATTTTTTTTGTGCAGTCCAATTTTGAGAATGTGAAGAATCGGGTAGAAAGCATGAAGATTTTTTCGGTCACAACAAAGCAGAGTCTACAAAATACTATCGACTTCAAAGAACAATTTTATAACACCATCAGAGAGAATAGTGCCCTTAGGAGAGTAATCATTTTTTTACAAGAAAAAAATCATACTTTTTTTTCAAGAGTGAAAAAAATTACACTTCTCAAGTGCCTTAGCACAAACATAAACCCAAATAAAAGCAAATTAATGGGATTCAAGATATAAATACAATCAATCATATCAGAGAGGAAAAAATCCCATATTTAAAATAGCATGGGTATAATAAGGATAGATATCCTTATATATCAATACTTAATCATCCAAAAAACCTCCATAACCAAAACCTAGATAGAAATCAATGAAAAAGAAACCAACGGAATAGAAAAAATAGTTAGAAACTACCATAAAGCTCTAATCAAATGAAACATGCCCATAGTAAAAAATCTAGAGCTAGCATGGAAACTAGGGATATGATATGTGGGTGAAATAAGAAACTCCATCTTTGTTCTCTTCCATTTGCAAGAAATATTCTAGAACTTGTTGACCTTCTTTTGATAACCTATCTGCTTCTTGATTTAATTCCCTATAAACATGTGAAAAAGAGATATTTTCAAAAATAGAAATCATCTCCAATAGTTCATATTCCACTAGTCTAAGCATATTATTTTTTAATTGAGTAATTCTATTCATCCAATTGATGACTAGAGTGGAATCTCCAAAAAAATATAATTTTTTCACATTTCTCTCTATAGCACACTTCATTAGCAATATCAACGTCTGTAACTCAGCAAGATTATTGGAACCTATCCCAAGGCCTACTTTAAATTTGATATAGTGGGTATCCAAGAAGTATAGAATGCCTCCCATGCTACTAAAATATGGCTATCTCTAACTAGCCCCATAAAAAAAACCCTATGGCTAAGACTTTTCAATGAACAAATTATCTACTTGTTGAGGTTTCTTATGTTTTTCAGGCCCTTTTTTGATTGAGACCAAAGTCCTCACTTGAAATATGACTTGAAATGGGGAAATTAACTTCCCTTCAAAAATAGTTGCATTCTTTTCCAACCATATACCTCAACATATAAGACATGGTAAAGAAAGAAACTATTTCAACTTTTTTTTCAAACTATCTTAAGCATACCTCCACTGTTTCTCCTTCCCAAATATTTTATACTCCAACTATTTGTTCATATTCTAACCAAAGCTATTGAGAAAAAGGGTATGTGATTAACAAATGTATGATGTTTTCCTCCTTTGAGTGACACAACATACAAATACTTGGACATTATTTGCTTCTCCTCTATAAAACTTCCCAAGTCAAAGCCTTATTTCTCAAAGCTAACCACATGAAAATAATTGTCTTTTTTAGGGTATATAATTTCCAAATCTGCTTCTACCACCAAGTAGGTCCTTGAGGATGAGGGTCAAAACTTGCTTTGTAACCAAGTCTAGTCATATATTGACCCTCGGATCTGTTGTATGCCCAAGCAATAGTATTTGGTTAAGCTCTCAGCTTGATATGACTCTTATTAAGACTATCAGTGTAAGCCTTCCATAAAACGGCCTGTTCATCAAAAAAACCTAAGACCTGAGCCTGCTTCCAACCTTGGGTATAAAGACGAAGAATCTGATTCCCCCACCTGATGAAGAAATTAAAAACCCTTGTCTTGTAAATAACTTATAATAGCTTTCGACAACAAAATGTTTTTTCCACAACCCAAAATAGAACCAGCCCCTATTCTAACTTGTCCACCATTGCCCACTTTCCAAGCCAAATATTTTCCAATCATAGGAAAGGCATGTACTAGTGCCTTCCATTGATTGGAAATATTTTTAATGTTTTTCTGTGGACTTATAATCCAATCCATAAAGGTCCCTAGATAAATATACTTTAATTCAATAATCTTCTTCCATAATCCTTCTCTGGTCAAAATTCTCCATAAATTTTTTGCTACCAAAGAAAAACCAAAAATATGGATATTTTTAAGGCCCCAGCCACCTTCCTCCTTTAGCCTAGAAATACTCTGCCACTTAACTAAAGGAATGCCTTCATGTTCCTTGCATCCAGTCCAAAAAAAATTGAAGCAGAGATTTCTTATTTTCTCTATAACTCTTTGGGAATGAAGGCCAAGGAGTGCAAAAACATAGGAATTGCCTCAAGAACCAAATTTACAAGTGTTAATATCCCACCAATAGAAAACCATCTATTACACCAATGGTTAATCCTAAATTCAATCTTCTCTAAAAGCCATCCCCAATCTCTCTTCCTGTAAGTATTTGGCTTCAATAAAAACCACAGATACTTAAAGCCTTCCTAGAAATCTAAGATATTAAAAGAAAAATTTCTTATTAGACCCTATTTAGTCTCCTACTCTAGACCATTAAAGCAAATAAAGAATTTTTTGAAAAATTTTCTCCATGTCGATATCAATACTGTAAGTGTCTAAGATTTCCTTCAACTTTTATAGCTTCCTTTAAACTTCCATTTTTGAACAATTGTACATCATTAGCAAATAATACATGATATAAATAAAGGACCCCCACTTTGATCCTAGATAAGGATCCTACCCTCTTTGTATTCAAAACAGCTCTACTCAATCCTTCAGCAACCAACAAAAAAGTAAAGGAGATAACGGACATCCATGTCTTAGTCCTCTCGAGGGTCTAAAGAATTTAGAAGCTAATCCATTGATAAGAACAACAAAATATAGAAAAGAAATACATTCCATAATCCACTTTACTACCAGTAGCTAAAACCCACATGTAAGAGCATTAATCTGAGATACAACCAGCTAGTTCTATCATAAGCTTTAGATAGATCTATTTTAAGGACAATTGTAGGAATATTTTTGGTTTTAATAGATTGAAGGCCCTCTTGTGCAGCTCCTATGGCTTCAAAAATCTATCTACCTGTGAAAAACCCAAACTGCTCCTAGGAAATAACTTCAAAGAAAATCTTCTTCAATCTAACAGCCAAAATCTTTGCAATGATTTTATAGATACAGTTACACAATGAAATAGGTCTAAATTCATCAAACATTTTAGGCTTCTCCATTTTTGAAATCAAATATAAAAAGGTGGAGTTAAAAGCCCCTAAAACCTAACCACTCAACCCAACTTCCTCCATTACTCTGATAATATCCTCTTCAACCAGATCATAGAAAACTAGGAAAATCTCCACAAGACATCCATTAGGTCCTTGACTTTTATTTTTTTGAAAGAAGTCAGGACAACTTTTAGTTCTTACTTTGTGACCTCCATAAGTAACTGATTGTCCTCCTATGTCACAAAATAGGAGAAGACAGTAGTTAATTTTAAAATTTCTCCAATATTGACTCTATTAGGTTCTTTTTTTTTGTTATACTCTATTAGGTTGTTTATAAATAGATTGAAAATGTTTTACTCACAAATCTACTAACTCAGAAAAACTCCTAAAAAGGACCCTTTCTTCATTCTACATCTCCTAGATAGTGTTAACCTTCAACCCGTGATTAGCAAAATTATGAAAAAACTTAGTATTTTCATACCCTTTTTTTAACCATACAACTCTACTTTTCATTCTCCATTCAACTTCCCTCCACTCCAAGAATTTGTTCTTCATAATTTCTAGTTTAACTAGTCTTGTTTTCTCCTGCTCTTTAAACAAACCAACCTCACTCTTTTTATGAATTTTTAAAATTTCCTTCTCCACCAACTTAAGATCTCTACCCATGCTCTCCTTTTTAACTGCAATCCAAGATGACATAATTTCTTTTTAATTTTTTTAGAGCAATGACAAATTTAAAACTTGTTGATGACCTGGACCTTGGTCATAACCAATCCATCCTTTTTTAATCATTTGTTGAAAATCTTCTTCCTCCAACCAAATTGGATTGAGCTTAAAAGTACTGGTAGATTTTGCCTCTTGAATTTCTAATTGAAAAAAAATGGGAGAATTAATTGAGCCACCTCCAGTCTCAACCCATGACTATTTTTTGTCTATTTCATCGTATAGTATCTTTGAGGTCAAAAATCTGTCCAAACCCTTTGAGATCCTAGCTTCCCTAACTCTATTGTTTCTCCATGTAGGCATTAATTTTATTGGTTCCAAATCAATTAAACCAGCTTCTACAATCTTATGCTTAAAGTAATTTGTAAGTCTATAAAATCTTGCAGATTCTCCCTAGACCTCACTTCTATTAATAGTAAAATTTAAGTCCCCACTAATGATAACTCTTTTATCCCTAACACACCTTTGGGAGAAAAAATCATCTCAGAAGACTTGCCTATATTCATAGGGACCATAACAATTAATAATTGATAACCTCAAACACAAGTCTTTGTAAGAAATTTTGCCCACAAGCCTAAAACCATAAATGAAGAATTAATTAAGGATATTGAGTTCTTCCAAGCAATCAAAACATCCCTTGAATTTTTGGTAGCATCTAGATCCAAGAACTCCTAGTCCCTAAGCAATTTACTTAACCCTTCAATGAATTTTGTACTTGCCCCCATGGTTTATTGTATAAGGATAACATTCGGATTATGAATTTCCACCAGCCTAGCTAAGGTAAGTCTTTTAGAGGGACTGATAAGACCTCATATATTAAGTAATAACAAGATCATTTAAACATCTTAGAAGGGTTTTATCTCGCTCTAAGGACCCCTTTGATATATTTTTGTTTACATTGCTAAATTTCCCTCAAATATTTCTCCTATGCATGAAATAAAAATGATTTCCTACTTGCTAAAGTAGTGGAAGATTCCTTTTTTATGGTACAGATCTAGCCCTAACCTTCCAACAACTGCACAAGTTCTTAGGTCAAATACCTTTTTCCTAGAATGTAACAAATATCTGCAAGAGGAACTTGTTTCCAAACCATCCTTAAAATAGATACCTCCCTAGAAGATTCACCTGATAGGTCACAAAGACTTTTCACAATAATAGAAATATTTGGATCATAATTCCTATTCAATGCGTTTGAGGTTGTCGGTCCATTGTTCAAAATCTTAGAAAATTTCTTATCCCTAGGACTTCTCTTCAAACATTCATAAGGAAGTGTACAAAGTTCTTTATTACCTAAGTCCATATTATTCTCATGTATTGGATAGTAATTGTCATTAGACTTAGATGTCTGACCAACAAACTTAATAGTATCGGGTTCCAATCCTTTCATAGTTTTCTTTATGACTCTATCTCCTTCTCTAACAACTTGTAAACATTGAAATGAAGACAAAGCTAGGTCCAAAATTTCTTCCTCCTTCTCTAGAGTTTTGGTTCTAGGTTCAACAACATTCTTTTTGCTTGTTTGTGCCAAATCAAGGAGCACTATTGAGCTCTGAAAATAGGTATCTCTTGATTGTTGTTAGCTAACTTGAAATCTCCACTAGTCATTTATTTTCTCCTCCATACTTTCTATGTGAAAGCCTAAGAACGTTCCTTAGCAATATATCCATAAACATGACAACAAACACATCTAAAATAAATCTTCAAATAATCCAAGATTTGAGTATGAATTGTATTCCCACAACTATTTCCATATAGTCTGATAAGTCTTCACTGATATCCATCTCAACCAAAACCCAAGATACAGACCAAAAAACACTAGATTTGAAATAAATATATATCCAATTTTTTACCTAATGAATCTCCAATTTCTTTCAAATCTCTTTCTGGCCATAATTCCATTGGTAGACCTAGAATTTTTACCTAGATCGGGATTCTCCTAGCAATTTCGGTCCTAGGATCAAAACAAGTCGTCCAAGCCTTCAAAGCCAAAAAAGAAGACCCCCAATACCAAAAATCTCCCAAAATATTTTGTGCATCTTCCTCAAATCGAAAAAGGAAACCTATCCATCCTTTGGCAAGTAAGTGAAAAATTGACCCATATCCTAATATTGGGATCCATACCTTTTGCAACCACTTATTTAGTGTATTATCAGCTTTTTGACGTCCATGAAACTTTCCAATAAGGGCCTTTCCCAAAAAAACTCCAAAATTTGTTCCATCCTCAAGTCTTCCCCAAGTACCATTCTGATCTTTGACCTTCTCTTTTTAACCACTTTATGTGTCTTACGTACTTTAGTAACCAGAGTTGTAGACTATGTTGATTGTAAGTTTGGACCCACTCCACTTAGGACCTCCAAATCAAGACTTTCACCAATAAAACCAAAACCAAACAAAGGAAACTCTATCAGATAAAGTGAGTTTGGATTATTTAGAGTCTGCTCAAGTTTTCCTTTCCTACAATTAAATGCTTGCTCATTCATTAGACCCATCACTTGAGTAGAGTGTTTTGAGACACTTGATAGTGAGAATTCAATAGGATAACTTTGATCTGAACGTTTTGATGTAGACTCTCCTCTATCCACTAAATTCTGATAACCTGCAGTATTATTCTAGTCACTAAAAATACCCAAGGACCCCCAGTTCTCAACTTCTAAATCTTATCTAAAAATGGGACCCTTGTCCCTTGGAGTTGAAAATATTTGTTGCCTCTCAAAGGGGTCCTCTGAGAAGTCCAAATGTTCCTCTTCATTCTCCATCAAAAACAATAAATCAATTTTCTAGATTATACTTCCATTTTAAAAATACCAAATAAAATATATTTTTACTTTTTGTCCTAGCATTGTTGTACTAGCCTTTGTTGCCCTAGAACTGCTACGACACTATTAAAATATTTTTACTTTACTACCCTAGTACTACTATGGCACTATTCAAATATTTTTACTTTGCTACCCTAGCACTGCTACACTTGCCTTCACTGCCCTAGCACTATTGTGATATTGTTAAAAAATTTACTTCACTACCCTAGCACTGTTGCACTCGCATTTGCTCCCCTAGCATTGTTGCGACAGTATTAAAATATTTTTACTTTGTTGCCCTAGCACTGTTGCACTTACCTTCACTGCCCTAGCACTATTGTGGCACTGTTAAAATATTTTTACTTCACTACCCTAGCATTGTTGCACTCGCATTCGTTGCCCTAGCACTATTGTGGCACTATAAAAATACTTTTACTTTGTTGTCCTAGCACTTTTGCACTCACCTTCACTACCCTAGCACTATTGTGGCACTATTAAAATATTTTTACTTCATTTCACTAGCACTACTATGCTCGCCTTCACTACCCTCGATGGGAAATATTTGCATATCAAATAATACTATTCGATGTATTTTTCTCTTTAAGTGAAGTGATATTTTATTTCCACTAAAACATATACTAGGGTTATGCATAAGGGGTTGGACAAAAAATGTACTTGTAAAAAAATGGCGAATCCTAATCAAAATTAAGGTGAATCATGGAGAATCCTAAGAAAATCAAATCGAACATCTTCATACCAAAATTTAAGGTATTTGAAGCCCTAAAATATAAATTCATATTTAGGGCCACTTTTGACCTATTAAATCATCTTATAACTTCATAAAAAAAACACCACCATTAGATCAAGCTTAAAAAGAGCTTTCCAACGAGTACAAATATGCCTATGTTTGGATATATATTGTGGTGAATTGACCCTAAGAAAAAATTGATCTTGAAAATTTTAGGCGAATGGGCCAACGTAGAGGGTCCTCATATTCGCCAATTTATAATTTTGGAAATCCTAATATTTATCCAATTTGTAAATATTTGCCACTATGCATAACCCTGATATATACACATAACATGCACCAAAAGCTACTCAACATCACCCAAATAATTAAATGGTAATCAAAACAAGTCTACCTATAAATTTTGTCAGCTCAGAATAATTTTTTTCTAGCTAATCCAACGCACACTCACTCTCCAGGCTCCTTCATGTTCTCTTATTTCTTCTAAAACTTAGGAGAATAATCATTAAACATAATATAGATCCAGATATTTTTCTCAAGGAACATGAGAAAGAAATACCTTCGAAAGAAGATCTAGCTACAGAGGAGAGGGCATTGATAGATAGTTTGAAGACTGGTGAGGCAAACCTGAGGAGAACTAGAACCCTACAAGGACAAACTTTTGGAGCAGGAGGGCATGAGGAAAGTCTACCTCAACATACATTAGAGGTAGCATCTGGGTAAGGGCATGAAGAAAAGTAGTCGGATCCTTTAATTGGGTGAACACCTGAATCAGGCCTTGGAACCGAATAGTATCAAAGTGGATGCATAGCTCACTAATTTTTTAAAATCATAAAACAATAGTATCAAAGTGGATCCTCAGTTCACTAGTTTTGTAATGATAATTTATTTGAAATAAATAAAAAAAACTTTTTTAAATATGTGTTTTATTAAATATTTGTAGAGATTTATAATGTCTTGCTATTGCAACTATGGAAATAGATGTTGAGATTTAAATCATTCATATGCTTGCTATTTTCTAAAAATGTGTTGATTGAATAAGACCCAATTTATTATATGTTTAATGTAGTGCTAAAGGATTCTTTCAATTCAGCACAACTGAATATGTCATTAAGAAGTTTAAGTTTTACTTTATTATCAATAAGCCATCCAATGTTTAAAATACTCAATAAAGCAAAGCAAGGCTATAACATAAAACATATAATTTTGTGAATAAAGGGTACGATATAAAATTAAAAATTTCATTACAAGTATGGCATATTATTTGAAAAACACATCAATCCAAAGAAAAATTCATAATTCTAAATAAAGGATATGACATTATTTGAAGAACTCATCAATCCAATGAAAAACTCATAATCCTGAACAATGTACATGTATGAAATTATTTGCAAAACTCATCAATCCAAACAAAAATTCATAATCCTGATTTGCAACATCAGGACTACATTAATATCATGCAATAAGTGTAAAATTCATATCCTATAAAAATTATTATCCTAAAGATATTTGTTGCAAAAATAATGCAAATATTACATTGGAGGAAGTTGAAACAAGCACTTCCCATATTGTCCTAAATCACTTGTATGCATAGTTGATCTTTGTGTCACAACAATCTGATCACTACAGTTATCATTTTCCTCCTCATCATCAATATTCATGATATCTCTTCTATTTTTTGTAGATTTCTATTATGCCAAAGCTCTCTCATAAGGAAACTTGTCCATCTCATAAGATGAGACATATTCTCAAGCAATTTTCTAAATTTTTAACCAATCTATTACGAACTTTCGATTTCACAAAAGATAATGCACTAAAAACCCTTTCATCTTCCATTTATCCCAAAACCATTGTTTGAAATAATTCATATAAGCATAAATAGTCGTTCATCGTATGTTGTAAAACAACACTATGGTACAACTTTTTCCACAAACGTATAATAGAACCTGGTTCACTAGGATTATTCAAATGTGAAATTTGATCAACCATTGTCATTTCAAAATATGAGGATTGATTGGTCAAAATTTCTTTATTTAGAATACCATTGATATTAGTATTGTTGACTTCCACACATTTAGCAAAATGTTGGATAAGTGTACCCATATATTTTATAAACAAGTCATTTTTACTCTTATAGTTTGTTCCTGAATACCAAAATATGGGGTTAACCACACCCATCACTTCAAGCAACTCATCTCTTTGAAAATGGTTTCTGATTTCTTTTATCAATGTTTCTACTATTTTTCTCAATTTAATCCTTATATTCAATAAAAATACATCAAATCTATTGTATTTTATTGACATCTATTCAACATCTTCAATAACTATATCTAATTGCTTATCAAAATAATATAGAGGTATCTCTTTTCCATGAACATTAATACAAAGATGATCATTGATGTTAAACTTCAACAAACTATTTTGTTCATTGACGTTTGTTAAAGTTTTCCAATCATCAAACAAAGGATCCACAAATTTTTAACTTGACAAGTATAACATATCAATACACATACAAATTTATTTTCTAGCCCTAATGAAATCAACAATATAAATGGATCTTTATTATGCAAGTTTTATCAATGTATTTATTTCATGCAACATTGGAAGAATACCACATAAAGTGAGTAGTGTTTCCAAGTCTCTCATACGATATAGTAAATATTTGTCTTTATCAACTGCCCTCAAATTATCATACATAAAGCCTACTAAGGATTTATATTCTTTGAAAACTCTTTTTGCAGGTTGAAACAATGAAATCCACCTAGTATCTACATCTTTCAACAATTTTTTACCTTTTGTAAGTCCTAGTGCAAATAGTTGAAACTCTGCAAACCTTTTTGGACTGCACGAAAAATAAACATGGACTTCATGGATGAGTTCTTCGACTCTTGCAACATTTTCAAATGTGCTCACAATTTTTTATGCAAGATTTATTCTATGAGCCATGCAGTGAATTAGGATCAAATATGGAGCAACTGATATTTAAATTTGAACACAAAGACCATTTTTGTTACCTTGTATTATAGCAGTACCATCAGCTCCAACATATATTAATTTGTTGGTTATTGTTGCATCATCCAGTCCAAAAATATCCTTTAAGCTATTAATAATAACATTGTAAATATTTTTAGCATTACAGTTTACACCATCTTATGTATTACTAGCAAATGAGGTTGCCTTACATGATTTTGAAAGATGTAAACATGCATGCAAATCCAAGATGTGCTATCAAAAACAGTTACCTCATCAATAAAAAGTGAAATTAATTTAGAATTTTTAACTTTCTCTTTTAGGTCCTTCTCAACCAAAGATAGATATTTTATCGTTTTCTAACCACTTCGATCTAACCAATGGGTATTGGGAAGGTTTTGTATATCAGCTAGTTGAAATAGATGCGTAAAATCAATAAAGTCTGACATAGGTCTACATTTTTTAAGAATAGTAAATATGATAGCAAACTACAAGATTTTTGAAACTAAAAGTATTTTTATGAATTTTTTGAAACTATGTTGGAATCATTCCATCATTCTAAGCTAGTGTTTATTTTTATTTCATCTCTTTGTCATAGTCTTCTACATATCTAACATGTGCGCATTCTGATGCATCCTTCCACCTAATTATTTTCTTAGTTGTTCCATTAGTTTCTTTTATTGTCACATAAAATTTTCCATAATTTGTTTCTATTGTATCCAACTTAGGTTACATCTTATAATATTTTCCTAGTTTCCAACTACAAATAATACATCTACATTTTGTTGGCATATCATTACTACATTTCGGTTGCATTGGTTCAATAAACAAATATTTTTATGACCATTCAATCTGAAATGACCTTCCAATAGTCCATCTTGTTAACTTTCTATGTTTAGGTTTCTTAGTCGAAGATTCCCTAGAAGTGTGCATTTGTTTAGAATTATTGTTTTCATTTGGATTTGTATGCTAGTTTTAGGATTTTGTTCAAGTTATTGCATGTCATTGTTGATCAAATTTTCATAATGTATTTAGTCCTTGGGAATATCTTCTAGTGCAGGAATATTAGGATCAATTGGGTATTCTACATTTAAATATGTTCTATATCATTTTTAAAATTTACTTATTCAAATTACTATTAAGTAGGTAAAAAAAGTATGTGCCTTGTATTTGTGCAAGTTTTGGTGCCTCATTAGATTTCAATGCCTCATTGGATTTTGAGATATGGCTAAAATATTTTTGGATACTCTTTTTTCCAGAAGTTTGTTCTCCCTTGTTTCCATTGGGAGTTAGAGCCATTGTACAAATAAAGGAAAATGTTAGAAAAAAAATACAAGATTGAAAAAAATAATTTCAATCACATGGTATTAATTGTGTGGTTGTAATTTCATTGTTTTGAAGCATAAATGACATTTTGAATTGTTGTCATGATCTTTGATTCTTTTTAATCCATTTTTAAGTTGACTGTTATTAAGATGTGGATGTCACTTGCTAATATTTTAACAACATGCCCTAGGCCGACCCAATAACATTATAGATACAAGCACTTAAAAGGATATGATAGGTTTATTGGTAGTAGTCGAGTATATGTAAGTTAACTACTCAGTCTTATTGACTTTATCTTCATTCAATAGACTAAGGTTGTTCTATTGACTTTTTCTTAATTTCATATTTATTAAACAGATTAAGTTTTACAATAACAACAAGAAACTGGGTATCTACCTTGAATAATTGGGTATCCACTTATTGCATAGATGCTCTTTATATGGATTCCTTTATAGATGTCCCTCCAATAGTATGGTCAAAAACCACCTACATATCCTTACTAGATGCATGACGTCCCCATGATTTTGAAAGCCCATGTCATGTTGAATAAAATCCAAGGCTAACCCATGATTCCAAAACAACGTGTACAAATAAACAACATATAGGGAGTCATATGGCAAACTTGGGAGTCAAGAAGAGGACTCTAAAAATCTTAAAGAACAAAAAATGTTCAACCCTTCATATTTTTAATATTTATAGTCTGACACTTCTAAACATCAGGCAAATAAGGTTAGACTCAATCAATGCATTTGTTTCAAATCTATGTTGTTGTCAAAAGATGCAAAATTTAAATGTATGTTTTTTAATTCTGATATTTATCAACAATACCTGCAATTTATTTGACCATGTCTTATGGGAATTTTGTGAGATTGATAGGTTGTTTATCTCTTTCTTCTTCTACAATTATTATTTGCAAAATCAAAAACCTTTTGCCATTTTGCGGAACCACGGGCTTAAAATTATTCAATCAACCCTTTTTATGCTATAGGGGCATGATTTTGTAACTTACGAATTCACCACGACTTTTGTAAGTTATAGAAGTCACCACGACTTGTGTAACTTACATTGAAATGAGATAAACTTTTCAAAGGAAAGGCAAAGCAAATATGCTTTTATTCTATGGTACATATCTTGATGAAGAAAGACTAACATGCATTACTACCACCATTAAGATTATAGACACAAACAAAAAGAATCAAATAAGGTTTGACTGGTGATTTTTCTAAATTTAATTATTTTTGAAGTACCCATATGATTTTTAGAAAGCTAGTAATAACTACCTAATAACTTGCAATATTTTTTGAACCAAAAGATTTCAACATAATGCAAAAGAATTAAAATATAAAAGAAAGAATCATGTCCTTATTAAAAAAATTTATGGCAAACAAGTGGAGCATAGAAAGAAATTATGGTCTACCTATCATTGGTTGTCATCTTTGTTATGTCATTGGTTGTCTTTGTATGGCACTGGTCGTCTTAGCTATACCACTAGTCATTTTTGCTATACCACTGGTCATCTTCATTATGTTATCGATCATCTTTGTTATGCCATCGGTCGTCTTCATTACTCCATCAGTAATCTTCATTATATCACTAGTCATCTTCGTAATGCCACTGGTCATCTTCATTACGCCACCAATTATCTTCGTTATGCCACCTTTCATATTTGCTATACCATTGATCATCTTCGTTATGCCACTGATCATCTTTGATATACCTTTGGTTGTATATTTTATACCACCTATCATCTTCGCTATACCATCGATCGTCTTTGTTATACAATCGATCATCTTTGATATGCCTCTGGTCATCTTCGTTATGCCACCGGGTATTGTTTTATTGTAGTATTTTCTATGCAATCGGGTGTCTTTCATTTGGATTTTATTCTCTACGATCGGGCATTTTTCATTTGTAGTTTTTTTTTCTTCTTGTTTTTCAGTTTTTCTATTTCCACTCATTTTTTAGCTTCTTTGTTATCGTTTGAGGAGAACCAATGTTTAACATGTATGTTTAGGTATATATAGTGGGGATATAATAGGTGAATTTGCCTAGGTTAATAAAATTATATATAATTTTAAGGTGAAAAGGTCTTAAATCTAGGCAAGAAGGCTCGTGATTTAAAATTTTAACCGTAAAAGGATTATAATTTTGAGGCAAACTGAATCTAAAAAAAAATTACCCCCAAAAATTTTGGGTGAATGGGTCGATGTCCAGGGTTCCCATATTCACCAATTTTATATTTTAAAATCCTAATATTCATTAATTTATGATAATTTGTCGCTATGCATAACCCCGGTGTGTGTGTGTAGATAAATAGATAAAAGAAGAGAGAGAGAGAGAGAGAGAGAGAGAGAGAGAGAGAGAGAGAGAGAGAGAGAGAGAGAGAGAGAGAGAGAGAGAGAGATTGTTTCTTAGGAATATTAAAAAAATTATGTTTTTAATCACTTGTGATATTTGATTGTGATTTTTTCAACAAGTTATATAATGCTTCTTTTGGAGACCACTTCTATCAAAATATGAAAATATTACATTTGTTGTTAGGTCAATTAAAACATATACAAATTTCCCTTTTATCAAAGTTATTTTTTATTTCTTTTTCTATCAAATATATTCATCTTCCTCAAAGTGGTATGTTTATGTAATCAACTCCTTAACATCATTTTTATTAAGATATAAAATCTCACTCAGTGGGTTGCCTTCTAAATTTTGATTTTACCAAGACAAATATTAGCACTATGATTGGCTAAATTATCTGCTACTCAATTTTATTATCTATAGATATGCTCACATTTCCAAGAGATTACCTCCAATAATAAATTATGAACATCAACAATAATATTATTTTTTATCTAATCCCTACATCCATTTTTGTTGATAGCATTAATAATAATTTGTGAATCCCACTCAATTGAAATATATTTCCATCCTTTTTTAATTGTAGTTAATTCCTATAAGAAGTACCATAACCTCTACATAGTTGTTAGTTGAAGTTCCATATCATTCTGATTAAGTGAGGGGAAATTTTCCTTTATTATCTTGAAAAGCATCACCTCCATTAGATTTTCTTAGATTTCTTTTGGGAGCACCATCAAAATTAATTTTGATAAACTTAATTTTTAGGCATTTCCATTTTACCATAGATCAAAGCAGTTCCATTGTTTTAATGTCATTATCACATATGACTCTTCTATATACACTCAAATTCTATAATAAAGTGGCTAACACATCTTTTTATGCACTTAAAACTTCCCATGATGAGCATCATATCTATAAGCATTCTACAAGAGAGGAAACAATACAATTGTAATCTTGGGTATGATTTGAGATATATTTTTAAAATTTATATTATTCTTTTCAAGCCATAAATTCCAACAAATAATGATAGAACCAATCCTCTGCAGAATACATAATGCTTTAGCTTTAAAATAAGTAATTCAACATTTAATCAACTCTTTCAATGTTGATGGATTTACCCAATATATTCTCATATTTTGAAACTGTAACCCCAAATGGTGTGAGCAAAGGGATAGTAAAGAAGTAAAAGGTTTGGTGTTTCTAAATCCTTCTCATGCATAGTACATCTAAAATTTCTATGTATTCTCTTCTTTGTAGACTCTCTCCTATAATAATTTTACATTGAACTGATAACTAAAATAATGGCAAGGCCTTAGGTAGAGCCTCTAGTGATTAATCATTCTTCTAGGGGAAATATTTAGTAGGAAATTTTGGTTGCTCTAACTCCTCATATCCCAATTTGACTGAGTATCCACCATATTTTGATAGATTTTAAACCAATTCATCCTTTCATGTTAAAAAATGTAAATTATCTCTTGAAGCATCATTTGAAGCTCATCTGGAATTTGTTTGAGTTCCTCTCCTTAAACCAAATTACTAATAGAAATCCATGATACAAAGTTGTTGTTCACATTAATATAATCTTTGATCTTTGGAACTTTACAAGCTAGACGTTCTCGAGCCAATGGTTACCCTTTTGAATAATAGATCATGTAAAAAAAGGTAAATAAAAATCTCTTAAAGCATCATTTGAAGTTCATCTAGAATTTTTTTGAGTTCCTCTCCTTCAACCAAATTACTAATATAAATCCATGACCCAGAGTTGTTGCTCACATTAATATAATCTTTGACCTTTGGAACTTTACAAGATAGACATTCTTGAGCCAATGGTTACCCTTTTGAATAATATATAAGAGGATAAGTCTTCAACTAAGCATTATACCAATTAATTATGCAATTCCCATCGTTGACTAACCATCTAATATGTTTCTTGATTAATTGTAAACTATTTAATATGAAGTTCCATGTTGGTAATCCTTTAGGTGGGGATTTTCCCTGTTGCATTAAGAGAACCTGTATATCTTTAAAGTAACATTTTTGCCCAACTCTTTCCTTGATCTCAAAATAATCTCCACCCAATTTTTACCCCTAAATCCAAACTCATAAGTTTTTAATTCTACAAGCCTACCCCTTCAATATTCTTTCCTTTGCAAACCCTATCCCACTTACAAAGAGGAAACCTAATTTTTTCTTCACATCCTTTCCAAAGATTTTTTTTAAATTTGATCAATTTTTTATGTTATACCTATTTATAAATTTCAAAGTGACATCATATAAATAGGGATGCATTGCAATGTAGTCTTTATGAGTTGTAGTCTTCCAATCTGCCAAAAAGCTTCCATTCTATCTAAACAAGAGACCCAGAGATCCTTTTCATTTCCATTATGAACAAAAATAATATTCAAGTAGATTGATGGAAAATTTTTAATTTTAAACCTTAAAATATCCACAATAATTCATTGTAAATCTAGGTAGTGTTAATGAAAAAATTCTGGATTTTGTAGTGTTCATCCATGGTCTCACTAACTAAGGGATGCCCCAAAATAAAAGCAGAATCAATAAATTGGAGATGATATTCGAATGGACCATTTTTGTAACCTAAATACCTTTGAATTTTATTCTATATTTTCCTTTGAGAAAGCTAACCCTAATGCCTCTACAATAATAATAAACATATGAGAAGATAGTGGATCATTTTGGAGGAGTATGCGAGATGACTTAAAGTCTAGCAAGAGAACCATTGATCAAAATGGAATATTTCATAATGCTATAACATTAATCCATTCACACCAACCTTGATCAACAAAAAAAAAAAATTAAATATTAGGTAGAAAACTCCATCAAACCTTATCATATGCTGGGGGCCGGGTTAGGGCGAGGCGGCGCTTGGACGGGTTGGCTGCTATGGTGGACGTCTGCTGCACCGGTGGGCTTCGGTGCAGGGTGGCTGCTAGGCGGGGTGGTTCCTGTTCTGGCTGGCGGCTGTGCGGTTGGGGGTGTTGTGCTGGCTGTCTTCTTTGGCCGCTGCGCGGAGTGCTTCTGCGGGTGCTGGTAGCTGTTCATCATTGGTCCTTGTTCAGGCTGGACCCCGGGCGGGTTGCTGGCATGCGGGATGGCCCCTGGTCGGGGTGGTCCCCGTGCGGGCTGGCTCCTGGGGGGGCTAGTCCCTGGACTGGGTGGATCCTGTGCGCTTGGGCCCCGTTGCGGGGTGGTTCTTGTCCCTCTTCCCCTTCCCCTGCCCCCCTCCCCGGGCACTCTCTTGCCCTGCTTTTCCAGATCCCGTGTTTGCTCAGGGTTCCCGTTGCTTGGTTTGCTTTTGCTTGGCAGGGTCTGCGGTTTCTGGGCCCGAGTTCCTTGGTTCGACGGGTTTTCAGCTTGCCCAGGGGCGGCTGCTGAAAGAGGGTTGGTTCTGGTTTCCTGGTTGCCACTTGGGGATCTTCATGTGCTCTTTCTTGGCCTCGGGGGGGCCTATTCCCGCATATGAGGCCCTTCCTCAGTTGCTCCAGGTTGCCTTTGCCTTCGAGATCTCCGTGTAGATCTGGGGTTTGTCTGGTCTTGTGGTGGACCCTCGGTTTCTGTAGTCTGCCCTTTGGGCCCTGGGGGGGGCCAAACCTGCAGCTATGTCTCCTTGGCTTCTGTCTCCTCCAGGCATGGATGGGGCTGGTTGTTCTCTTTTTGGTCGTTTCAGTGGTATTCCACTACTTTCGTCTTGGCCAAGGTTCCCTTTCCAGCCCCGGGCGCTCGTGGGACATCTTCCCTGTCCCTCCCTTGTTTTTTGCTTCCCAGTTTCGGGCCTCCTGTTGGACAGGGGTTTGTTCCTTTGGCAGATTTCTCGCTGAGCAGGATCCTTCTCTTCCAGCTACTGTTGGTTTCCTTGCTGAGCGGGTTGTTCTGCTCCTACTGTTTTTTCCCGCGGGACGGGCTTTCCAATCCTGCTGGTTTTCCCGTCGGGCAGGATTTTTCAATTATGTCGGTTTAGGGTTTGCTCCTTTTCCTACTAGTTGGGATTTTTCAAATAATTTTGTTTTTTCCCTGAGATGGGATTTTAGGGTTTACTATTTTTTCCCGCTAAGACGGGATTTGTCAACTTCTTCCCTTTTTCGGATTTTCTCACTGGGTGGGATATGTCCTAGGGTTTGTTTTTGAACCTAGGTTTGATCTTTTGACCTGTTGTAAAAAGGTTTTGGGATCCTTTCAAAACCTGTTAAAAAAGGGAAAAAAAAAAAAAGGGCCCCGGGGCCCGGACTCCGGCCCTGGGATTAGATTCAGGCGGTGGTACTTCCTTTAGCTTCGGCTTTTTCTGTAAATAAGGTTTTGGGTCCCTTCTCAAAAAACCCGCTGTAAATATAATGCTACTTATCAAAAAAAAACCTTATCATATGCTTTGTTCATATCTAATTTCAATAGTATACCTGGTTTATTCATGAATTTAAGAGAATGTATGGTCTCCTATGCAATGATTACACCATTATAAATTTGCTTACCATAAATAAAACCACCTTCTTCCTTTAAAATAACATAATCTAAAATGCTTTTCAACTTGTTAGTCATAATTTTGAAATGATTTTATATATCATATTACAAAGGTTTAGTAGATGAAAATTATTAAAATATTTTGCATCACCTTTCTTGGAAACCAATGTAATAAAAGTGGCATTTATCTTACTTATTGTAGCCTTGATTTTCCAGGCCTCTTCAACCACAACCAACATATCATTCTTTAATAAATCCTCATTTTTTAAATATAATTATCAGAAATCCATCCAGGTTAGTGCCTTTTAATGATGTGAGAAGAAAACTACTTCATGTAGCTTCTCCATAGATATCTTTTTCATTAAGCTTCCATTTTATCTCAATGTGATCATTGGTTAAATATTTTGCAAAAGCTTACCTTATGTCTCATTATCTTACTCAAAATTTGATAAAATATCTTTGAAATAATTAATTACTTCCTTCCTAATATATTCTTCTTCCTTGATATGTCTTCTATCTGGAGTTAAAATATTTTTATATGATGAAAAATAAATCTATTTTTGTTGTACCATGAAAAAAATGAAATTTTTGTCTCCTTTCTTGAGTCATTTCTCCCTAGATTTTTGGAATCAATATGACTCTTTCTTTTTAATGAAAATGATAATCAAAAATATTTTTTTTTTATTGCATATAATAATCCTAGTCTATTCCATTAATTTCTACTATCTCTTGTAAATTTTTTAGCTTAGATTCAATTTCCTTCTTTTCCTTAAAAATATTACCAAAAGATTTGACACTCTAAATATTCATTTGACCCTTTAGATATTTCATATTTCAAACAAACTTGCGCATGCATGATCTTTCAAAATTTGCTTCATCCCATTATAATATCACTATTTAGAAGAATCAAGGTCTTGGAGCCACAAAGAATGGAAGTGAAATGGCTTTGGGTGATCTTTATTGAGTAAATCACAAGTCAAAAGAATGGGTTTGTGATATAATCTTGCTTGTCATAAAATATCTAAAGATATTGTAGATTTTATTTGCAATCATATGTTAGATAACAAGAATCTATCCAATATTTTTGCTATATGAGTTTGCTTAATGCGTTTATTATCCCATGTATACTAAAAACTTGAAGGAATAATATTCCAAAGGCTATTTGAATTGACAAATAAAATAAAATATTGTGTTGATTTAGACCATGTAGGAGTACAACCACTCTTTTCCAAAGGAGATAGAACTATGTTGAAGTCACTCCTAAGAATCCATATATCATAAACTATATTGAAGTCACCCCCAAGAATCTATAGATCATAATTATGAATCATCATTTTTTTGGCTTGATAATAAGGGGTTGTACTTGGGTCCTCCACCCTTGATAAATTACAACTCTCTTATTTAGATATTGAGAGTTTACAAATAGATACACTTCTCATATCAATTGAGATGCTATAGCTAAAAACCTACATCATTTTACATAAAATGTCTAAATTCTTGATTTTTATTTTTTGGATCTTTTCAATTTTCTATATGAATACAAATATTCTAGAATTCAACATCCTTCTTGACAATTTTCTATAGGAGCCTTCACAATACCAAAAACTTACCTCTACTATCTATGCATTTCTAAAACATCGCACTATCATAGTCTGATTTACCAAATCTAGATTGTTAGTTTACTTCCTAAAACACAAGTACAACCACAAAAATTATAAAACACTTCTTGTCAGCTTTAGCTAAACTTACTCTTCCTATAAACATGAAAAAGAGAATTTAACTTCACAATCCTCAATCAAAACACTTCTATTGGCTAACCTATTTGTACATTTGTTTCCTTCCCTTAATGTATGTGTAAACCTAATTTCTTCAAACTCTTTTACAAGATCTTGAATTTCCACAATTATCTCTTATATTTTCCATGGAACCTTTGCTTTCCTCAAAATTGCATTTATGACTATGAGAGAATCGCCTTCCATCCATACTCTATTCTATTTCATTTGTTTACATATGTTTAACCTTTCTAAAGTCACCCAAGCTTCAACTTTATTATTTGTCTTAAATCCACTATTGAAAGCACAATGAGACAAAATCTCTCCTCTATTATTTCTAATTATTTCTCCTCCTAGTAGTCCTGGGCTTCCTTTAGATACTCCATAAACATTCAATTTAACCAACTCCACATTTGGTGGTTTCCACTTTATATTATTTGTCTTATTTTTGCTTCTCTTGTACCCAACGTCATAATTCCATTTAATGACTTGACTCCATCTATCAAGGCTCCATGCTTCTATATTAGGGACTGGATGAGTTGATAGGGTTTTTTTAGACTCCTCTATGGCTAAAAATATCTTCCTTTTCATTACCTCAAAACTACTTTCCTTTCCTTTAAATATTCTTCTATTCCTTTCTAGCCAAACAGTCCAAAGTATTGTATCTTTTGATATATCCCATATTGTCTGTAAAGCCTCACTTTTATAAGTGTTTTGCCATTGCTTTAACCAATCTTCAATTTTGCTATTCATCACCATGCATTTACCAAAAATATTAAGAATCCATTATCATAGTTTCCAGACTAACGAGTAATGTCCTAAGAGATGGTTTATACTCTCCTCCTCCTTTTTACAAAGAACACATTGAGAGGGGCCATGAAAACCCCTTTCATAAGGTTATCCCAAGATAAAAAAAATTACATGATCTACTAGCCAAATAAATATTTTAACTTTAGGAGTGCTTAGGCTATCCCAAATATCTCTCTATATTCTAGTGATATTTCTATTTTGTTCTTGCTTTACATTATATCTAAATTTATTGTGTATTATCCTGAGCTATTCAACTCCCAAATCAATTTATCCTTGGCTCCCCTCGTAATAATCATAGTTGTTATATTTCTACTCAATTGCCTCCTAGCATCAATATCTTGTATACTTGTAAAAAATGTTCTTTCCATTTGTATCTTCCTTCTTAATCCTTGTACAAAATGTTTGAAACCCTATCACCATATTTGTCTTGAAGCAATATCATCCAAGGTTTCAAAATTGGATCTAAATTGAGTGGTTTTTTATCACATAAAGTTTCCATCCAAATAGAATTTTTTTCTCTAGTTCCCACCACCCATATTAAACCTTTAATCATTAGATCAATAGATATTTTTAACCATTCCAAAGAGCAGAACGATTTGGTAGAGAAAATGCAATAAATATTGAACTTGGGTCATTGGGCTCAACATACTTTTTACTCTCTTTGTACAATCTCCATATTACTTTTCCCCTAAGAGATAATTTTGCATTTGTAAGAACTCTTAAACCAAGACCTCCCCTAGTTTTATCATCACATGCCTTGCTCTATTTCAGCAAAGAAAATTTCCTTTTATCATGGCGACGATGGCGACGATGGCGGGAGCAGGTGTTGCAGGAAAGTCCTCGGGTCCTGCAGGCGTTGTTGGGCCTACCGCAGGCCCACTCAACGGGAATCTCGGTGAAGACCCAAACGGCGTGGTGAAACCGATGGATAGCGATAGGAGCCGCTCTAAAAACGTTAGGGTTTCATCCTCCTCTCCTTCCAAAGCACCTCCTTGGTCTTTATCCTTTGCTGACAAAGTACGGTCTTCGTCAGGAGCATTTTCTTTCCAAACTCCTTTGCCCTTCTCTGTAATGGGCACTGAAGTCTCTTTCCTGAGTGAGGTCATGGAGCCACTGATCTTCCAAGAGTCTCTCTCTCTTATTGGGAAATTTGTCGGTGCTTGGCCTGATATGGAAACTATCCGCGAGTGGGCTCTATCCAAATGGCGGCTTTCGGGCAGCTTGGAGTTAGTGGCCTTTCCCAGGGGGTTTTTCATGATAAGGCTAAATAATGCCCTTGACACCCACCGCATCCTTACCGGAGGGCCATGGTTTTTTGGCCGTCATAGCCTATTTCTACGGAGATGGGGGGAAGACTTTGACCCTGAGACTCAGTCTATCAATATCGCACCGATTTGGGTCAAACTTCATGGGCTTCCCCCATAGTTCTTCTACAATGATGCACTCAAAGGCATCACTCAACCGATTGGAGATTTGGTCGCCATTGACCCTGCTACCCGAGCCAAAACCAGAATGACCTATGCTTGAGTTTGTGTCATGGCAAATCTGGACTCGGCTTTGCCTACCTGCATCGGCATCAACTACGGGAGCTACAGGAGACGCCAAGGAGTTGAGTACGAAAACAAGCCCACTTTTTGCTTGGAGTGCAATACTCAGGGCCATCTGCTTTCTCAATGCCCTTCCCAAAAAAAAGAAATCCCTAGTGATTCGGGCCGAAATTTGGATACTCAGATCCAGACCATCCAGAAAAAGGCTTTTGCTCGAGGTCATGGCCGATCTGCAGGCCCTCCTAAGACCTCTACTTCAAATCATGTCAAACCCAACAATGTAAGTGCTCTACCTTCTCGATCTAATCATTTTGCCCCCTTAAATAATCTTCATATTGGAGAGGACATCTCAGATGACCTACCCATAGATCTAACCATCACGTCCACACCCACTTTGATTCAGTCCCCTTTTTCCAAAGGAAAGTCTGCAATGACCTTTCCAAACTCACCCACCGATTTCGGTCCCTCACACCTTCCTCTTCCCTTCCCACCCCTCCCCCCATCTCAGAGCTACCCCCTTTCCCAATCCCCTGAGTCTGCTGCCCTGTGCCAGCCTCTCCTCTCTTCATCCCCCCATCGGCCTGCCCCCAGGGATTGACTCCATCGACATCCTCCAAACCTCCAGCCCACTGAAATCTCCCAATCCCGCACCCAAAGCAGACGTCAACAAAGAACAGAGGAGGGGACGACCGACAAATGCAGAAAAACTTTCCAAAGCAGCTGAGATCGAAATGGCTGACGGCACAGTGCCTACCACCTTGGGCCCCATTTCTGAACACTCCATCACAACCCACCAAGACGAGGATGAAGTTAGACCCAAACTAACTCCGTCTCAAGGGAGAGGCAGAGGTCGCAAAGCAAACTCCAAATCGTCTCGATGAAGTTCGTCTCTTGGAATGTCAGAGGCCTCAATGGAACTGCAAAATAGAGAACTGTTAAAATAGTAAGAAAAAATCTAAAACCAAATATCATGTTCCTTCAAGAATCCAAACTAGACGAGAATAGCAGCACTCAAGTCTGCAAGCTAATCTGGGAAAACAACAATTTTGCCTTTTGTCCCTCCACAGGGGCATCCGGGGGTCTCCTATGTTTATGGGATCCGACAACCATTGAAGGGAGAGTTCTTTCAGTCTTAGACAGAACCATCAACATTCTGTTTACCAATAAAGTCACTAACCTCCAGTGGATCGCCACCAATGTTTATGGACCTAACAGTCCTGTTAACAAAAGACTACTGTGGGATAACATTTTTGCAATGCGTAACAACTTTGTAGACTTTCCATGGATGCTTTGTGGTGATTTCAATTCTCCCCTCCACCTATTTGATAAACAAGGAGGCAATTCGATCACCAGCAGCTGCATAGAAGACTTCAGCGACTTTGTCAACCACAACGAGCTAATGGACATGCCGCTCCAAGGGTCCAACTACACATGGAGCAACATACGAGCGGGAATCCATCACATCCAAATCCGGCTTGACAGATTTCTCTTATCCAAAGAACTCATTCCTATTTTTGGCGATGCCAGGATTCATAGCCACCCAAAAATTGGCTCCGATCATAATCCCTTAATTTTGGATTGTTCCCGTCCCCAACAAATTTTCAAAACCCCTTTCAGGTTTGAAAATATGTGGCTCACTCATCCAGATTTAGGCCGGTGTATTCGACAATGGTGGCAGCAGGACTTCTGTCCAAACCCTCTCACGAATCTGTTCCTCAAACTGAAAGTGGTCAAACTCAAGCTGAAATGCTGGAACAGGGATGTTTTCGGCAACCTCTTTACCGAGAAAAAGCATCTGATGGATGAGTTGAAAAGGGTGGAAAATCTGATTCAGGGAGGAGATCTGAGGGTCGAAACTTTCCTTGATGAAAAGAGCCTCCTTTCAAATTTTCACAATGCCTTGGCTAAGGAAGAGACATACTGGAGGCAAAAATCCAGAAACCTCCGGCTCAAAGAAGGAGACACCAACACGAAGTTTTTCCATGCTTCCACCATGTGTCACAGAGGCTCTAATAAAATCTCTGAGCTGACCAAGGCTGATGGATCCATTGTCTCTGACATCCAAGCAATCAGACAGGAAGTTGTTTGCCACTTCCAGGAAATCTTAGGACCAAGCACTGGCTGCCATCCCCGCACCGCAAGTTCTCTGCTACAGAACATCCCAAAGTTGGTGTCTAACAATGATAATGGAAAATTGCTTCAAAGCTTCACTGAAGAGGAGGTCAAAGAAGCTTTGTTCGCAATGGAACTTGATAAGGCCCCGAACTCGATGGCTTCCCACCCCGGTTTTTTCAACACTTCTGGGATATTGTGGGCCAAGATGTCGTTGCTGCGGTTAAATTCTTCCAGAGAGCCAAAAAGATGCCGAGAGAGGCCAATTCCACTTTCATTGTTTTAATACCCAAGTCCAACGATCGTGCTTCTCTTTCTGATTTCAGACCGATTAGTCTCTGCAGTGTCATTTACAAACTTATCACCAAAGTTATGGCAAATAGGTTGAAAGACATCCTTCCCTCCATCATCGATCAGTGCCAAGGGAGCTTGGTCAAAGGCAGATTCATTTCAGATGGAGTGATAACCGTCCACGAATTGGCCCACTCGGCATCTAAAAATAAAAAACCCAGCATGTTCCTTAAGCTTGACATGAACAAGGCTTTCGATCGGGTTTCCTGGAAATTCCTGTTCGAGGTCCTGGAAAAGTTTGGGTTTCACAAAGAATGGATCAAGATGGTTCGTGAATGTATCTCGACTGCTTGGTTCTCTGTTCTTATCAATGGCTCACCCGCAGGTTTCTTCCAAAGTTTCAAAGGCATCCGTCAAGGGGACCCTCTGTCCCCCTTTCTCTTCATCATTTTGGTCGAAACCCTTGGAAGAACCCTTTCAGCTGCCTGCAATAGTGGTCTTGTTTTCGGGATCAAACCAACCTCAACAGCCAAAGCCATATCCCATCAACAGTTTGTTGATGATACTATTCTATCCTCTCATGCTTCCGTTCCCGAAGCAAAAATCATTAAGAACATTCTTGATTCTTATGAAGAGGCGACTGGTCAGAAAGTCAACTACCATAAAAGCAAGCTATACTTTCTCAATACTCCCACTCATAGACAAAATAGGATTGTTGAGATCCTTGGGTGCAACATTGGGAGCCTTCCAACTACTTATCTTGGATTACCACTTTTCCATGGTAGATCAGTCTCGGCTATGTGGAACCCTGTTTTAGATCGCCTCAACAAGAAACTAGCGGGGTGGAAAAGCTCAATGCTCAGTCGAGCGACCAAAGCCACTCTGGTCCAAGCTTGCCTGCAAAGTATCCCTATTTTTTTCTTATCTATCTTCAAAGCTCCAGCTACCATCTGCCAAAGAATTGAACAAATTCAACGCAGATTCCTTTGGGTTGGAAACGAAAACAAGAATAAATTTTTGCTAGTCGCCTGGGACAGGGTCTGTTCCAAGAAAAAGGATGGAGGACTCGGATTCAGAGACATCAAGCGGATGAACATGGCCCTCATTGCCAAGCAGGCCTGGAGACTTACCATCAATGAAAAAGTCACTTGGATTGATATCATTAAAGCTAAGTACCTCCATCAGTTTTCCTTTCTTGGAGAGCACAACCTTCCTATCGGATCCCATTTTTGGAATGGCGTTACCAAAACAAGGAAGATCATCATGGAAGGCTTAAGGTGGTGTCTAGGAACTGGAACGACCATCCATTTTTGGGATGACCCATGGATCCGTGATAAACCTCTCAGCCAAGATCCGCATCTTGCAGTGCTCAAGGCGGCTATCGAAGCCACCTTTGGAGATAAGGTGTGTCACTTCATTAACCCAGGTCCTACAAGACCTGAATGGAAACACCTAGCTCTTAACGGGCCAAGGCATATCACCGAGGCTCTCAGGCGGTTACAAAACTTGTTGAGGACTTGCATCATCCCGAGCTCACACAAAGATGATTCCATGGTCTGGAACCTTGAAGATTCTAGAAATTTCACTATCAAATCAGCTTACTACAGTCAAGAAACTCCCATAGATGGTTGGGACTTATCAAATCAGGTCTGGGTTCCCAAGATCATTCCCAAGGTCAAATTATTTTGTTGGTTGGCCATCCAAAACAGAATCCTCACCATTGACAACTTGATAATCAGAGGGCTACTCATTCCCAATTGGTGTATCCTATGCAAAAATGCCTATGAGTCAACTTCGCATGTTTTTTTGGAATGTCCCTTTTCTCTAGCGGTTCTCAACCAGGTTCTTAACACCTTTGACATCTCCACAGCCCTCCCACATTCCATTCCCCTCCTTATTAAGCAATGGCCCCGACCTTTCAAGAGCAACCAACTTAAATTCATGTGGCAAGCTTGCCTCCACCTTTTCCTGTGGTAGATATGGCTCGAGAGAAACGCCAAAATTTTCAAAAATCAAGCCACTGATAAGAAGATTATCGTTGTCAAAATCTTGGCCCTTGCTGCGGAGAATGCCTCTCTTGTTTCATCTTCAAAACCCCCCCTCCTGGCCTAGAATCGGACCTAACCACACTTTTCAATCTATCTAACATCTCTGCCATGCCCCGTAATTCTGTTGATAGGTCTGTCATCAAGTGGGTCTTACCACCTACTGGGTGGCACAAGCTCAATTTCGATGGTGCGGCCAAAGGCAACCCAGGAGCGGTTGGCGGAGGAGGAATTCTCAGAAACCACAGAGGAGAAATAATTTTGGCCTTTGCCCAGAACCTGGGAATTCAATCCAACAATATGGCAGAGGCGCGGGCTCTATTCCAAAGTTTGATCCTCTTGGAAGGGTTGACCATCAACAAACTTATCATCGAAGGAGACTCGCTGCACTGTATCAACTGGCTCAATGGTACTGCTAAGCCTCCCTGGGCCCTTGCTTTGATTTTCCAAGAATGCAAGGCCCTAATTGGCAATT
Organism: Wollemia nobilis; assembly: GCA_028583015.1. Classification (NCBI taxonomy): domain Eukaryota; kingdom Viridiplantae; phylum Streptophyta; class Pinopsida; order Araucariales; family Araucariaceae; genus Wollemia; species Wollemia nobilis. Next base: position 1,080,021 of record JAQPPZ010016997.1, read on the forward strand.
ACCCAGAATTAGTCATTAAGCATCAATACCGGGAAGGAAACAAAGTTGTCGACTGGCTTGCTAACAAGGGAGTCGACGAATCTGACATTCAAGTGTGGAGAGACTCCTTCCCCATTGGCCTAAGGAATGATTCTACAAGTTTCAATGTTTGCACAATGTGAGATGTTGCAGGGGATTGGTTTGGTATGCTGATGAAACTTGTCGCGATATCGCGACACTTCTTCCTTCTTCTCCTTCGGCAGTGAAATTACAACATGTCGTGATATCGTGACACTTTTCACCTTTGGCCGCGAAAATGCAACATGTCGCGATATCGTGACACTTTTCACCTTTGGCCGCGAAAATGCAACATGTCGCGATATCGCGACATTTCTTTCTCCTTTGGCCACGAGGTTGCAACTTGTCGCGATATCGCGACACTTTTTTCTCCTTTGGTCGTGGCGTTACATCATGTCGTGATTTCGCGACACTTTTTCTCTTTTGGCCGTGATGATGCAACTTGTCACGATATCGCGACACTTTTTCTCTTTGGCCGCGATGATGCAACATGTCGCGATATCGCGACACTTTTTCTCTTTGGCCACGATGATGCAACATGTCACGATATCGTGACACTTTTTCTCTTTGGCCGCGATGATGCAACATGTCGCGATATCGCGACACTTTTTCTCTTTGGCCGCGATGATGCAACATGTCGCGATATCATGACACTTTTTCTCTTTGGCCGCGATGATGCAACATGTCACGATATCGCGACACTTTTTTCTTGATGCAACATGTCGCGATATCGTGACACTTTTACTCTTTGGCCGTGATGATGCAACATGTCGCGATATCGCGACACCTTTTCTCTTCGGCCGCGATGATGCAACATGTCGCGATATCATGACATTTTTTCCCTTCGGCCGCGATGATGCAACATGTCGCGATATCGCGACACTTTTTCTCTTTGGTCGCGATGATGCAACATGTCGCGATATCGCGACACCTTTTCCTTCTTTGGCCGTGGCAATGCAACATGTCGCGATTTCGCGACATTTTTTATCCTTTTGCCGAGACGATGCAACATGTCACGATTTCGTGACACTTTCTCTCCTTGGGCCACGATGATGCAACATGTCACGATATCGTGACACCTTTTTTCCTCTGGTCGTGATGATGCAACATGTCGCGATATCACGACATTTTTTCTCCTTAGGCCACGCTGATACAACTTGTCACGATATCGCGACACCTTTTCTCTTTTGGCCGCGACATTGCAACATGTCGCGATATCGCGACACCTTTCCTCCTTTGGCCGCGTCAATGCAACATGTCGCGATATCGCGACACCTTTTCTCTTGTGGCCGCGGCGGTGCAACATGTCACGATTTCGCGACACTTTTTTTCCTTTGGCCGTGACAATGCAACATGTCACGATATCGCGACATATTTTCTTCTTTGGCCTCGATGATGCAACATGTCGCGATATCACGACACCTTTCCTCCTCTGGCCGCGACAACGCAACTTGTCATGATATCGTGACACTTCTTCTCTTCTGGCAGCGACGTTGCAACATGTCGCGATATCGCGACACTTTCTCTCCTTCGGCCGTGATGTTGCTTCTTGTCACGATATCGCGACATCTCTTCCTCCTTTGGCCACGATGGTGCAACATGTCGCGATATCGTGACACCTTTTCCTCCTTGCTTTTTCCCTATGCTTTGGACCGCGAAAATGCAACTTGTCGCGATATCGCGACACCTTTCTTCTTGTGGTGTTTTGCTTTTTCTTTGATCTTTAGCTCTTGGGCCTCTTCGGTCGGTTTGGAAAACATGTAAAAAATACTTGTACAAGGTTCAGGGACCTTTCAACACCCTTTCAACCAATCAAAAAAAAAAAAAAATCAACTAATTTTGGCATAGTATACAATGACATATAATATGTTGGAATGGCTCTTAAGATTGACATAATTAACTACACTCTTTCTTTTAACAATAACCTTCTACCTTTCAAAGTTGTTAGTTTTTTCTGAACTTTACTAATAACTAGATTACTTAATTGTATCCTCATTCTCCCTTCAAATAAAGGCATCCCTAGATAAGTTGCTAGAAAATTTGCTCCTCCATTTGAAGTAACCTGTAAATTCTTACTTTGATATTAGTTGGAGTGTTAAGGAAGTAAATTTTAGATTTTGTCCTATTAAATTTTTGCCTTGATGCTTTTTTGTAATCCTTTAAAAAAATATTCAAAGCTCTAGCCTCATTTATCCTTGACGTGATGTTGTTAATGTTATTACTAACCTTAAGTCCACTTATAAACCCATCTTTGTAAGCCTTCTTTAATTTTCTACTCAAAACCTCTACCATAATAATGAACAAATAAGGATATAGAGGATCTCCTTGTCTAAGGCCTCTCTTAGATTTAAAATATTATGTTACTAACCTATTGACCAACACTGAATAAGAAACTCTAGAGACACAAGCTTTAATCCATCTAACCCATTTCTTCTTAAATCCAAACTTTTCTAATACTGCAAAAAGAAAATCTTGTTTAACCCTATCCTAGGCTTTACTTATATCAAGTTTTAAGATCATTGCTTTCTCTTTTCTTGAATTTTTTGAATGTATAACTTTATGAGATACTATGATCCCATCCAAAAATTATCTCCTTTCACAAATCCTTCTTGCTCTTATGATATAATTTTGTCTAACAATGGCCTTAATGGACTCTCCATCACTTTGGAGGTAATATTTTTTTTTATTTGGTGGGTGAAGGAGGTTTTGAAAGGGCCTCCAAACCTTTTACAAAGTAGAGCTAGTCACCAAAAAGCTGATAAAAAACTATAACCATAAAACCAACAACCAAATTCGAAGAACCAGGAAATACTTACAACATTAGAGAAAAAACAATAAAAATAGGCTAACACGCAGCCCAAAAAGAATCAGGTACATCAACCAAAACAAGAACATCACAAATTTGAAACTAAAAAGAAACATGTCCAGGATAGATAATTAATATCTACCAACCACCCAATCAAAAGGTACTAAATAAATGAACCGGTATCTCACCCAACCAACTGGCACCAAAGAGAAATTAATACAATTAAAACCCACGTGGATTTGAAATAAAATAAATGGTAAGAAATATCCTCCCATAAAGGATTCAAAACTTAGACCAACTCCGGGATCCAAAACTGCCCAACGAATACCAGAAATCAAGAAATATTCTAGACCCCTAATACTCAATATTTTTCAAGCAAGAAATATCTTGCCCAAAAGATTCAAATTTGAGAGCAAATCTAAGATCCAAAAACTTCCCAATGAATACCAAAAATCGGGAATGAATCGAGGCCCTTGCAGCACCAGGAAGACTAGCAGAGAGAAACATCAGAGATCAGGATCTCAGATCGCATCCCATTACAACTCAAAAATGCATCCAAACTGAGTTATCAATTGCGACCCCTGATCTTCAGGGCTCTTTGCTTAGCAGCCCCGTTGTGGCCTTATTGGAGCTAAACTTGACTTAACATTAGACACCCCTAAATTTAATTTTTTGGATTTCCAAAGCCTTTGTCTAAATTTGTTGGTCTCTGTTGCATTCACTTTTGTAAAATTGGTTTTTAATTTTTGACTCTAATTAGCCATTTTAAAATGTTCATCTTAATCAAAAATTAAAGCCATAACCTTAACTGATCGATTAATTGCCTTCAATCATTAAGAAAGTAACTGTTAACCTTATCCGATAAGCAAAAGGCTTATAATTCTCAAAGGGTAAATAAAACGTTCACTAAAAATCCTCCTAAGTCCTTGGTCCTTATAAGAAAATATATCAGAGCATAAGGTCCTAAGTAAAAAATGTAAGTCCAAGGTTTGAATTTAATCACATAGGATGATGAGGGTATGCACCCCCTTTTGTTAGATATTGAGCAAGTTGATAGATCTAGATGATTGTGCTCGATCAGTGGATAATCCGACGGATGCATGCTTTTCGAAATGTCAAATCATTAAAGCCAAAAAGTCAATAGTGGTCATAGGACAAGTCTTTTTAAAATTAAACCTAAGTCATGCACCCATTTGGTTAAATATTGGGTAAATTAAAAATATCTAAGGGCAACGCTTACTCCATCTCAATCCAACGAATGCGCGCCCACTAAAGATAATAAAGGTTAATCATGAAGCTTTATTAAAAGTTAATTTGAGCTTAATTTTAACTAATCAAAGAATTAAACATGATTTTAAGGTTATCCGCATGGTTAAAAAGTAAACACCTCCCAATATCTGGATGGCAACACTTAACTATGATGAGATCTGATGATCGCGTGCCACCTAGAGTATTAAGACTTTGAAATTAGAGGGTTTAAGCACCCAAAGATTAATTAAATCTAAACCACTTTAGCGAGGGTCTTAATATATTACTAATATTTCTCCTTTCATTTATTCTAAGATTATTTAAAATTAAAGTTATGCGCCTCCTTGGTTATTAGTCTTGCAGGTCAAGAGAGATCAACGACAGTGCCCGATCCTGATAAGATCTGACGGTCGCACACGCAGGAAGTTAACTTACAATTAAAGTGTCCATTTAAGCGATAGATAAAGGGTATGCACTTTCACCAGATCCAACGATGACATTTTCCCGAAGTAATCAAGCATTAACGAAGGTCAAATTTCATCGATAAAACTAAGTCAAAGCATGATTAAATCCAAGCTAATCATGATTAGTGAGGGTTCTAAGCACATGGTTAATCATTCCCCCTTTATTAATCATCGCTTTAAAAAATTACTAAGGCCTAAAGAAAAATTATATCATAAGGCCTTGAGCACCCGATAATTAAGCTTTAATTAAAATGGTGGTAAGCATGCTTAGCAAGAGGCTTAATACGTTTCTAATCCTTTCCCCTTTGGTAAATCAATAATTAAATTGTAAGGTTTAAAATTCAAAGGCATGCACCCGATCTTGCAGGTTAAGGAAAATCAACGATAGCGCCGATCCTTAGTAGATTCAATGGTAGCATTTTTTTGAAGCAGTCGAAGATTAACAAAGCTGTCATTGGTGAATTTATGGTCACAACAGATGTAACGATCGTGTGCATCTCTACCTAGATCCAACGGCAGTGCTTTATCAATGTGACCAAAAGATAATAAAGATCAAATTATTGGGTGATTAAGGGTTAAGACAGATGCAAATCACAATTAGCAAGGTTCTAAAGCATATATTAAAGTTTTCCCCTTGGGATATGAAGTACACATCACCATTCGATCCAATGGTAGCACTTGATCCCACCCAGATCTAACGACGGTGCTCTTCCGAGACGTTTGAAGGTTAACTAAGTCAAGTTCTTTTGGTCAAAAAATTAATTGAAGGTTAATGAGTTTAATCTCAATGTCTAATAAGGGTTAATAAGGGTATAACACATTGTTTAATCCTTCCCCTTTCATCCTACTAACCTTTGCGCAAGTTTAAAGTAAATCGACGAGTGTGCACAACTTGGACTCAATCTAATGATGAGTGCATGAGGATGTGATTAGATTATAAAGGTTTATGATTTAATCGAAAGGCCATCAAAGTTTCTAATCACTGATTAATCTTAATAAATCAGGATTATGAGCAGGTTTAACACTTGATCAATGGACACAATGATTATTAGTTTTTGGCCTAAGTATTTATAATTGATTGGTTGCTAACCATGATTTTTTTGACCTTACGCATATGGGTAACTTAGCACACAATTATTATGTCATCAAGTTAACAGTTATGCAGGTTCTGATACATCAATGGCGGTGCTCAAAGCTGAGTAGATCTAACGATGAGTTTTATGATAGACAAACGATTTTTGAAGGGTAAGTATTATGGATAAGGTACCTTAAGTATTGATCTAACTCAGATTAATTCTAATGATCATACTTAGGCTAAGATAACCCAGTTACGATATATTCTTCCCTTGGACTAATCAGTATTCAAGTTGGTAAATCTCGATGAGCACGCATTTCCATGATCAAATTCGATGATCATCGCTCAAATAAATGATTGTTCTTTAACAAGTATATCTTTTCGAGCTAAATCTTTCATAAAATCAATGTAGTGGAATGTTTATGAGGAATTTCTCAGGAAGGCTACCACCACCATATTTTAAATACCATATCATATAGTGGTGTATCCCAAAGACCAATAAGAGCACTATAAATGATTAGAGGTACGTGAATCAAAGATCATCGTAGATGTACCGGTCGAGGAAGATCATATACCATAACTACCCGATTTTAGAAATGGTGCTACAGCAGGCATCCATTGGCTAAATTCAAAAGGTAGTTGGTGACACTGCATTGATGATACTCTGTATGAAGACAGTGAAGCCACTTCACCCTCACTTACTTAAACCCCCACTATCGAACACCACTACCACCCTGGTTATCTTAGAGCGAAGAATTATTGTGGATGAGCGGTGAGTTCAAGAGAAATTAGAGAAGCATATCCTAGTGAGTAGAAGTGAATCCTGTGATCATAATGGCTACCTAGGGAGCTACTTTCACACCCAAGGACACTCAAGAGGTGGTTGAATTCATCACTAACCAAACACCATACGCTCATCTCCCTAAAGGAGCTTTTCTAGCGATGAGAATTTATGATTTTTTGAGGAAGTATAGGCAAAGTAAGAAGTTGACATCGGCCCAACAATATGAAATTAAAAACACCTCTATTTGGAGTTTCAATTCCATCGAAGAGAATTTACAATGCTTTCTGTGGTTGTTGATCAATTTGTTCCAAAAATAGAAAAACTTACAAAATAAGGGGGGCTCCAAGAAGTAATAGATGGACAAGCAATGTGGGGAAATTGATATGTCCTAGAGTATACTACTTTGTGGACCTGATGGCATGGCTAGTTGTAGCCTATGATGAGAACACCAAAATCTTTTGAGATAACAAGGATCGGCCAGTGTTCAGCATCGCACCCAAGTACATCAAAAAAGTCTTCAACTTGAACGTCTTCAAATACACCATTGATCTGCCAGGTAATTGAAAGACAGTCTCGCATGTTAACTGGTTTAGAATCATTTAAAATGTTTTTTGATACATATGAATATGTAGAAGATAATTTCCCTATTATAAAATTGCATTCAAACCCTAGGTCAGAGACTTCTGTGACATGATTAATATCCTTTTTGCGGGTGTAAGAACTCAATGTGTTCAGGAGGGATATCTTGTATTTGCTGGCACAAACTATAGAAATATAAATCCCCTCATCTGTGCCTGGGAAGAAGAGTTGAGTGAGTAAATGCACATACAGTTGACAGAATTAAAAAATGTAGTTTTGGAGCATAGAAGACAGATGCCTCATTTCTCCAACTACTCAATTCTCATGAACTTGTTGGTTGGGAAATTGGGAAATAGAAGTAAAATAAGGTTGGGGGCAACTGAGAGTCCTTATATTCATAACATATTTTTTATAATACACAAATGTTGCCCTCATTTGGGTTGGTTTTGTGACAATTTTATGGTAGAAATTCACTGGATACTAACAGGCGACCTCCCTAAGAGATTAGGACCTGGAGTCAAAGCTTTCATCAAGGAAAAAGAAATAGGGGACTACTTCTTCTCGAAAGGCTTCACATACATTAGGCTTTATGGGGCCAAAATTCCCCCTAAAATGTTACCCATGTATTGCCCCTTCTCTCTGGCTACCCTAGAACTAGTGAGACAGGTTGTAGAAGAAGCCAAAATGAGACAAGTTAAGAAGCATGGTCGAGTCCCCTGGCTCAACGTTCCCTACAAATTTGGGTATTACATCTTCGTAGGATATCCGACCCTGTTCAAGGGCATGTATGATTTAGAAAATTTGGACTTCGAGGAAACAAATGGGAGGCCATATGACCCTGTTGGAAAATACAGACAAACGATAGATCACAATTATACCTGGATTGAACACAGAAAATACCAGTACGAGGAAGCGCTATTAGAAGCCATAGAAAAGGGAGAAGATTTAGATAATGTATGGGCAAGGTTCTCTTTTGCCAATAGAGGCAATTCACAAGTCCATAGGCCATATGAATACCCCCTAGAGCTAGAAGTAGTAAGGAGGGTTTTTGTAGATTCAGTAGCCCCTATTTTCCCTACTCCCACTCAAGCAATCTGAGAAGATCCTATATTGGAAATTATAGAAGAGCAGGGCATTGAAAAAATGGAGGTTACAGTGAGTACAATAGATATAGTGGAACACTATATTCAATTCCCCGAGAGCCATCACCTTAGAATAGAGGTAGCACCCAACACTTCACAAGAAAATCCTACAAAGCTTCATACAAAGAAAGGAAAATAAATTGTTACAAAATCTTCCCAAGAATTGGTAATTCCAAAAAAATAGGTTGTAGCCCCTATTTTTGACCAACTGTTGGCTCTTACTAGTGTGAAAAAGTTAGCCCCGCAGGCCATCCCCAGTTCACTAAAAATCAACAACATAGAAGTATAGGTTCCATTAGTGATACAAATGAATATGAGGAGAGTGGGAGGTTTTGAGGACCTGTTAAGAGAACACATAATTAAATGGTAAGAAGTTGTTTCTCTCCCTAAGGCAAAAAAGTCTAAGATGGCTCTAACCTCAACAAGAGTTACACTAGAGAGGGTAGAGAAAGAATATTTTTAATGTGGCCAGTGAGAAATAACTACAGATAATAGCAAGAATAGGTGGCATGGAAGAAAGTTCTACTTTAGGTGTAGAGGAAGACATGTCCAGAGCATCTGTGGCAAATATATCCATACCTGCTCCATAGGAACCTTTTGTTTTCATAGTTGATGATGAAACAAGGAAGATTTCAATGCATGGAAAAGAAGATGACATGGTCAGGATGAATAAAGCTATGAATGAACAAACTATAGACCATCTGCACCAGAGGACTAAAGAATTGAGGAGCCAATTGGAGACAAGGGATAAGGAAAAGGTTGAAATGCAAGCCTTAATTAATAGTCTGAAAGAACAATTAGCTAAGGCAACCGCCACACCAGTACAACCCCCTCCAACTATGAAATAAATAGACTATGCAGACTGCTTGTCTAAAATCAAAAAAGAAATATCATTTAAGATACAAGACATGATTGATGGGATCACATAGATGTTCAGACAAATCAGAGTGATCCAATTCATTGCCAAAGAAATGGAAAGCTTGCTATATCAAAAATAACAAGACTTGGAAGTCATCCATCCCACTCTCCACCTGATGGTAAAATATTTTGAAGAAATGCAGAGTAAAGAAGTGATCTTAAGAGATGGCTTTGAGGTCAAAAACAATATTGAATTCATGAAAGCAAAAATATTTGAAGTAAACAAAGGAAGGTGGTACAATGATGTTGCAGAAATGCTTGCTTTGATAAATGATATAAGAGAAAAGTTGGCAGATATTGGGTTATCATTAGAAGAGTTCTTGGAAACTGCTAGCATAGAAGATCTCCTCATGAATAAGGTTGAAGGGTTTGACTGTGAACCTGACGATGACAAAGGAATGGCCAGATAGACTACTATCTTGATCAATATTGTGGATTCTCTTGTTACTCAGTATGAGAAGAATAAATTTTTCATTAGCATACAAAAAAATAGAATCCTGCAAGAGATGAATGTATTGAGGTTTGTTGTAACCTTTAATACTGATGCTTGGGGGCTTATTGAAAAACAAATTAAAAGGCTTCAGTAGACCAAAAAATAAAGAAACCAGAATATGTGGTCTACTTTTGAATTTAAATACACCTCCAGGAGAAGAAATAAAGATTACTCAAGCAAGAAAAACTTCAAAAGTAGGAAGCGAGCCAGAGGATGAAGTAGGAATAGAGGAAGAGTACTCTTCAAGAACTAAGATAACTGGTTATGTAGTTGAATTAAAAAGTCCTAGTATAGTGTACAGTATAAGCAAAAGGGGATAATGGAAGACAGTTGTACAATTTTTTGGAAGATCAATCCTGAGAATGACAAGTGTAAGGCCCATATGAGGCTAAAAATAACATATTCAAGAACTTGGAGCTATAAAGACACCAACTACGGTCAGAATCTACATCAAGCATTAGAGATAGCAAATTCTTTCTAAGAGGTATACTTGAGTGCCCTATGAGTTGTGTTGTTGTATCCCTTTGTGTCTTTTTTTCTATTCACCCCTCATTCTTCCCCTTTGTTGTGCAGGTTTTGGTAGAACTGTGCTTAAGAAGCTGAGAACATTTCCAGTTCTTTTTTAGCCTGAAGTCCAGAGATTCTTCCTATTACCATATTGGAATAGGAGAATTGAAGAAGTCTTGTTACATTATTTGAACAAGATTTTCTCATTGTATTAAAAATTGTAACAGAGTTCAATGGCATTCTGCCAACTCTGCATGTAATTTCATTGAAAAATTAATACAATTCTGGGGTTCAATTCTGCCATTTTTATCTTCAGTTTTGTGTGTTACTTCATAGCATATTACATTATTTGAATGTGTTATGAACATTTCTCTCATTGGTTAACTGTTATATTTATTACGATATTCGAATGAGTCTAATAGTGCCAATTTCTCTTTCCCCCATTCTCTCTGTTCATATTATAAGTGTTGTTAATTTGCTATAACAACCCAATGAATCTAGGCACCGGTCTACATAAGGCATAATAAGAATTGTTGTCTTTGCTTGGTCATTTTAATATAAGTAGTATATAACTAAATATGGAGTGCTTAAACTTGTAATATCTTAAGTTTATCACTAGGGTTTCCTTACCCATTTTGGTTTCTTTTTAATCATAGAAAATATATCTTTACAAATATCTTTTACCAAAATAAAGGTTAACCAGAGTATGTAATAGCTCATTGGTTTCAAACAAATTCTTGTAGTGTGACAATCGAATCCTATGGATGCAAGAAATTATTCCAACAGTTTTTTGGTGTTGTTGTTGAGGATAGAATCTTCATGATTTTAGGCCTGGGATTTCATGACATATTTTTACTGGCAAAAAAATTTCTTTCAACGATTATTTTTTAATCAACAAGCGGCTAATTAGAATTAAGAATATATGTTTTAATTTTTACGTCTTTTATGTTCTTTATTTTCCATTGCCCATGATTTTCAATTGTCTTTTGAAGTGTTCTTGATGTTTCTTGATTTTCTTGAAATTCCCCCAAGAACTATCTCCTATGAGGCTGAGAGTAAAAATATCAAGCAATATTGATCATACATTCTGTTCTTTCTACACTACCTATGTTGGCGACTCTATCTGATCAAACCCAGAAATCAAAAATCAAGAAAGAAGGAGAAAAACATGATGGTGGACACCAGGAGAAGCGATAAGGAACTATTTCCAAAATTCGAGAACCTTGAGGTATTTACCCATTATCAAAATGTCCCACTTAATAAGAGTATTTACAAGTAGAAAGTATGTAAAGAAAAATAAAAATCAAAATATTACTGCTACAGAAATAGTTGTTAATAGTGGGTTAAATTTTGTTGTAGATGATACATTCGATTATTCTCATTGCCCAATTAACAATAATATTGTGGTAGATAATCTAGCAAATTATTGAGGTTTCCCAATCCAACCATCCCTATAGGCAGTGCTACTGTGAATCCAAATCCCATTATACCTACAGTTTCAATGGCTCAGGTAAATCAACAAAATAATGTCCAACTATGGAGAACAAATAGGTACAGACCTTTTGCTTTACCTACAAATTTGAATGCTCTACCTAACAAAGCCCATAAGTATCTTCCCAAGTTTCAAGGAAATAATGCAATAACTGGTGAAGATCATATCAAAAGTTTTCTATACACTATGGATAGTTTAGAAGTAGAACATGAAGATGTAGTCCTTAGGTTATTTCTGCAAATATTAGAAAAATATGTCAGGGAGTGGTTTAACACCCTCCCAGCCAATGACATTCTAGATTTTGCAAAGATGGAAATTGTGTTCCTAAGAAAATTCGAAGAAAGAAAAAATGAATAATCCCTATTTTCAAAATCCGGGTTTATCCAACCCCAGTCCACCAGAACAATAAAAAAAAAAAATCATTGTTAACCGAATTAGCAACTATGAAGAAGAAGGAAAACAAAGTTAGTGATTTCAATAGAAGGTTTTCCAAAACTAAGAATAAAATCCTTGTTAACCTCAGGCCTAGTGACATCCAGTCAATTTGTTTCTATAAGAATGCTTTCCAAGGAGAATTCAATTATGAGTTAAGGCAAGAACAAGCCACCACCATTGATGAATGCATGGATAAAGCTATAGATATTGAAAGAAACATGCTAGACAGTGGTAAAATGAAGCCTTACTCTCTAGAGACAAATCTACCTGATAGAAAACCAAAAAGGGTAGCCTTTGATTTACAGAGAAGATCAGAAGTGGATCCAATGGAAAATTTGACAAATCAGGTAACATATATGTTTAATACAATGAACAACAAGTTAGCAATAATAGAGAGAAACAATGGAAATAATGGGAATAATGATGAGCCATCACAAACAGAGAGGCTACAGGCTGATAACTGTTCACCTTTCAAGAAGAATTTCAATAGGAATTGGGGAAATAACAATAACTCTAATGAAAATAACAAGAATAGGAACAATGGGAATAGTAACTGGAAGAAAAGAGAATATAACAAAGATCAGAACAATGTCCCTAACCCTATCCCATATGTTAACCTTGTAGAAGGTTTCCCTTATTTTTGTTCAGTTTGTGATGCCCCTCATAACCTAGAAGGATGTGGTATTTACTTAAGTACACAACACAATATAGACCTTAATGATGATTCAGAAGAAGATATAAGGATTAATATATGTTGATCTTTAGAATATGAATCAAGAGAAAGAATCTTTGAAGAAAACATGGATAAATATGCTTCAAATCATCATCCCCAGATCTTAGTGGTTGAAGGTACTAAAATATTGCAAAAACCACATGAGTCTAGATATGACAAAATGAAGCAGGGGAAATTAATCCCCACTACTAAAGAAGTGGAGGAATTAGAAGCTACCAATACTCTGAATTTAAGAAACAGAATAGTTCCTGATAGAACAGAGAAAGCTTCCACTAGTGAAACAAGAAAATAGTCCTTCACAAACAAAAATATTAGTAAAGAGAAATCTGATAGAATCCCCAAAAAGGTAATTCCTGAGCTAGTAGAGTTAGAAGAGGAAACACCTAAAGAAGAATGCAATAAACCACTTGATATTAAAAAAATAGAATTTGATGTTGGGTCAGAACTTAGTAAACAAAAGTTTAATATCACATTTGGTGAGCTTATGAAAGTTCAACAGTACAGAGAACAAGTCTACAGAGCATTTGGACTTATTGAGCAAAAAGAAGATCCATCTTGCCATGTTGCTAGACAAAATCAACAAGATACAAGGTCACCATCCTCTGTCAGACCCTTCTATGTGTCATTAAGATATAATTCAGATGAAGGAGAGAGGTATGTAATCCATAATTGTATGCTTGATAGTGGAGCTTCACATAATATCATGCCCAAGATGATAGTTGACCAAATGGGATTAATCTGCACAAGATATTTTGCCCTTGTATCAATAATGGATAGTAGGCAAGTACCTTGCATTGGAGTAATAACTGGATTATTGGTATATCTAGACCAACACCCCAAGAAAGGTATAGTGATGGATGTTGCAGTAGTAGATGTTGATCCTTTCTTTTCACTCCTACTAAGCAGGCATTGGGCAGAACAATTAGGAGGATCTATTCAATTGGATTGGTCCTATGCTACCATTCCAATGTCAGATAAGGAAAATGTAACTCTACGAAGAGAACCTTTTAACAAATATTTTGTAGAGTTAATTAAGGTAGATGATACCATGATAAATTTAGTAAATTTAGTAGAAGAAAAGGAATGGGAGTATATTCAATATGGCATAACCCTTTCCTTGTAGAAGTACGAGAAGTCAAAAATATGGATCCAAAAGTTATGAAAATGGTTGATGCTGAATCAGATAGAGTGTTAACACAAGAAATGTGGACCATGAATTTTTATGGAGCCAAATCTCAGTCTGGAGCAGGTGCATGAGTTAATTTAATTGATATAAAAGGAAATTACCTTGGTATTCCTTACAGATTAGAATTTCCTTGCACTAACAATGTAGCTGAGTATGAAGCTTTGTTACTAGGACTTAGAAAAGCTAAAGAGTTGGGCATAAATTACTTAACTATGATTGGAGATGTAGAATTAATTATCCAGCAGATAAGAGGGAAGTATCAAACCAAGCATCCTAGGTTGAAACAATACAAAACTGCAGTATTGGAAGAAATTGAAAAATTTTAGCTTTCAATATTTCATACATTCCTAGAGAACAAAATCATATTGTTGACCTTTTAGCTGTAAATGCATCAGGCCTGGACCATCCAGAAATTACCATAGAATATATGGATAGGTTCCCAACCATCTTAGTCTATAAGCCTTCACTACCAGATAACATTTTTTACTTACAGGTCTTCCAAGATGATGTAGACATCAAAGACTTCATGACTTTACAAAATCAATATGCAGATATAATCTGTGATGAAAAGGATGAAGAAAAATTAAAAGATCAAATAGGAGAACCAGTAGAAGTAATCCAACTGAAAACAAATAGAATACCAAAAGGATTAGTTTCTCTAGAGAGTTTATTTGATGATTTTGATAAAGCATTCAAACCTCTGCACAAAGAAACAATATCTGAAGATGTTAACATTGGTACAGTTAAAGAGCCCAAAATAGTAAAAATAGACACAACTTTACTAGAAAAGGAAAAAGTTGGATATATCAGTTTCTTAAAGAAAAATAAGGAATATTTTGCTTGGACATATGAAGATCTTAAAACCTTCAAAACAGATGTTATGTCACACATAATACCCCTGAAGGAAGATTCCAAGCCATTCAAACAAAAACAGAGGAAGTATAACCCTACTCTGCACCCAATAATGCAAAAAGAGGTACAAAAATTGTTGGATTCCAAAATCATCAAAAAGGTAAGATTTTCATCTTGGATATCCAACTTAGTACCAATCAAAAAGAAAAATGGGGATATTAGACTCTGTGTAGACTTTAGGAACTTAAATAAAAGCTCACTAAAAGACAATTATCCATTGCCCAATATGGAACAACTATTGCAAGTAGTAGTTGGTTCATCCATAATGTCCTTGTTAGATGGATTTTTTGGATATAATCAGATACATATTAATCTAGAAGATAGACATAAGACAACATTCACCACACCTTGGGGCACTTTTGAATATTTGAGAATACCTTTTGGTCTAATGAATGCAGGTGCTACCTTTCAGAGAGCAATGGATTTTACCTTCAAAGGGTTGATGTTCAAAATAGTAGTGGTATATCTGGATGATATAACAGTGTTTTCCAAAAATCCAGAGGACCATTTAGAACATCTTGCTACAGTATTTTCCCGGTGCAAAGAGTTTGGAATTTCCCTAAATCCTAAAAAGTGCATATTTGGAACAACATAGGGGAAATTACTAGGACACATAGTGTCAAAAAAATGGGTGAGTATAGATCCAGAAAGAATAGAAGCTATCTCAAAAATTCCCCCTCCTAAAAACATAAAAGGAGTCAGGTCATTCTTTGGCAAAATTAATTTTGTTAGAAGATTCATTCCCAATTTTGCAGAGATGACCAAACCCATAAATGATATGGTTAAAAATACTGGAGAAATAAAATGGACAACAGAAAACATGGAAGCTTTTAAAAAGATAAAAGAAGTCATTTCTACTGCCCCAGTCTTAACCTACCCTAATTACTCAAAAGATTTCAATATCTATTCATTCGCATCTGAGCATTCCATTGTTGCAGTTCTTTCTCAGAAGGATGATGAAAATAATGAAAGGCCAATAGCTTTCATGAGTTCAGGATTAAAAGGAGCACATCTTAAGTATACCCTATTAGAAAAACATGCTTATGTAGTGATTCAATCCTTAGAATATTTCAAGGGTATATTTGGTTCAAGTAAAGTTTATTGTTGTATTCCTTTCATAGCCATAAAAGATATCTTTACTCAATCAAATCCATTAGGAAGGCCTGCAAGGTGGATGGTGAAACTATTACAATATGATGTTGAGTTTAAAATAGTCAAAACAGTAAGAGGGTAGGGCTTAGCAAAATATTTAGCATATAAAGAAGGAGAGGACTCTAATAATGTTGTTATAGTAGATGAGATGCATGACATCAGGAGGATTAATAATGTTGAATGTAAATGGTATGATGAAATATTAGCATACCTACAAACTCTATCTTTCCCAAAGGATATGCCAATTAATAGAATGAGATCAGTAAAACTACAAACATAAAAATATCATGTGCAGGATGGTGTGCTTTATTGGAGACACCCTAATGGTGTATTGTTAGTCTATTTGTATGAAAATGAAGTCCCAAAAACAATTAAAGAATTTCATGATGGTTTTTGTGGAGGACATTTTGCTCCAAAAGCTACTGCTAATAAAATCATGAGAGCAGGTTATTATTGGCCTTCCCTTTTCAAATATGTATATCAGTATGTAATAAATTGCCATAACTATCAAGTTTTTGTAGGTAAGAAGCACTTGGCTGCTATGCCTCTCAAACCAATGATCATAGAAGCACCTTTCACACAATGGGGCATCGATCTGATTGGAGATATTAGTTCAAACTCATCAAGAAGACACAGATGGATCATAACTACAATAGATTACTTCACAAAATGGGTAGAAGTTGCTCCTCTAAGAAGTTCTACAACTCTAACTATTATAAATTTCTTAGAGGAAAGTATTTTAACCAGATTTGGGGTTCCTCAAAAATTAGTAACAAACAATGGTAAATATTTTGTATCATTTGAAATGGTAGAATTTTGTGCTAAATATGGAATAGAACTTTCCCATTCTGCAAATTATTACCCTCAAGGAAATGGTCTAACTGAGTCATCAAATAAAAACTTAATTACCAAAATTAAAAGGTCATTGGGTAAAAATAAGAAAAGTTGGGATAGTGAGTTAAAATTTTCTCTATGGGCAGATAGGTTATCACTAAAGAGAAATACAGGTAGAACTCCTTATGAAATGGTATATGGAGAGAAAGCCTTGTTACCCCCTAGGATAGAGAAATTAGCACTTTCCCTGTTGTTACAAGATCATGAAAACCCTAATGCCTTGCAAAGGAGGTTAGACCAAATTGTCCTATTGCAAGAACAAAGAAGAGAAACCTTAAACAGAATAATTGAACAAACTCAGAAAACTGTAAAATCATTTAACAAGAAAGCAAAAGGTACTCCCTTCTTTGAAGGAGATATAGTAATCTACTGGGATCCCAAAAATGATAAGCATGGTGAGAAAGGAAAACTTGAACCCAAGTGGCTTGGCCCTTACCAAATAGCTCAAGTTGTTGGTCAAAACACTTACAGGTTGCAAACCTTAGAAGGAAAACTGATGAAAATCCCCATCAATGGTATACATCTCAAGATTTACAACCCCTGCCATGGGGTCAATAGGGAGTAAAATCCCCAAAATAAAAAAATAAAAAAATAATTATAAATTAAAAATATGTATATAAAAATCCAAAAACAGAGTGATGTTTAGGACATAATGTTATGTTGTTTTGTTCTATTAGTCTAGTAATTTGTTTACTATTTTATTTTTAGTTCTATTTTATTTTTGTGTATCTTTATTTGTGTCATTTCCTTTAAGAATCATAAGGTAGAAGAGTATTCTTTAAATGTTTATTTCTCTTAAGATAAACAGAGAAGAGAAAAAAATATTTTATATTTTGATGATGCTTACAATTTTCAATTTTGAATGTTCATGCAACGGTCATATGGTATGAAACAAAATAGAGTAAATCAGAGTTATTGGTCCATCTTGACAAAGCCTCACTCTACAAACACTATTAAAAGAAATTTTAGGGTCCAAGGAACAGAATTATCTTTGGTAAAGTGATTGAGCCAAAAATCATTACACTCTATCCTTTAGCCAAAAATTGATCCTCAACTTAGGCATACTCATTGCACAATTTGCTTATATCTAAATATTTCTCGAAAAGAGAAAGAAAATCAAAATAATGTAGATTGAGTCAATGTCTGAGATATCTTGGAAAACCTCTATCGGGGCTATAAACGCTTGACTGGTAGTAGAGTAAAACTAGATGGGATCAATAGCATCTCCATCGGGGCTATAGACGCCTGAATGGCAGTGGAGCCATGCAAATGGTAAAAATATTAAAGAGTGAAATTACTTATTAGGCTTGACCATTTTCCAAACATGATGAAATTCTGGAAGACTCAGAAATCAAAATGAATGCACTAACACACACTTAGGCCAAGGCATGATGGAACAACCAACTTTGATGCATTATGTATAATCATATCTTAGGACCTTGTTGAACAATCATAACAATATTTTCAAAAGCTCATATGATCTTAAAATTATGATCCTTTGATTCAAATTGACTAAGGAAAATAACAATTTTGGGATACTCTATTGCTTTGAGATCATGTTTGTTGTTGTTTTATTGTATCTTTTCAGTTTTAAGTTTTCTTTGTTTATGTTTTTGGTTTTCTAATCAGCTTTGATGGTTCGTGATTCTGTCCAAAAACTTGCAGTAAAACCAAAATATTTTGGATTCTCAAGTGCCTTAGGTTTTTAGCACATTGTCCTAGTTAGAGCCTATGTTGGAGCCAAAATTGACTCAACATTAGATACCCCCAAATTTAAATTTTTGGATTTCTAAAGCCTTCGTCTAAATTTGTTGGTCTTTGTTGCATTTGCTTCTATAAAATTGATTTTTAATTTTTGACTCTAATTAGTCATTTTAAAATGTTCATCTTAATCAAAAATTAAAGTCATAACCTTAACCGATCGATTAATTGCCTTCAACAGTTAAGAAATTAATCGTTAACCTAATCTGATAAGCAAAGGGCTTATAGTTCTCAAAGGGTAAATAAAACATTCACTAAAATTCCCCTTATGTCCTTGGTATTTATAAGAAAATATATCGGAGCATAAGGTCCTAAGTAAAAAATGTAAGTCCAAGGTTTGAATTTAATCACGTAGGATGGTGAGGGTATGCGACCCATTTTGTTAAATATCGAGCAAGTTGATAGATCTAGACGGCTGCACTTAATCAACGGCTGATCTAACGGATGCATGCTTTCTGAAATGTCAAATCATTAAAGCCAAAAATTCAACAATGGTCATAGGACAAGTCTCTGTCATGCGCCCATTTGGTTAAATATCGGGTAAATTCAAAAGATCTAAGGGCAACGCTCACTCCATCTCAATCCAATAGATGCACGTCCTCTAAAGATAATAAAGGTTAATCATGAATTTTTATTAAAATATGATCTGAGCTTATTTTTAAATAATCGAAGAATTAAACACGAGTTTAAGGTTATCTGCATGGTTAAAAATCAAACACCTCCCAAGATCTAGATGGCAACGCTTAACTAAGATGAGATTCGATGGTCGGGCACCACCTAGAGTATTAATACTTTGAAATTATAGGTTTAAGCACCCAAAGATTAATTAAAATTAAATCACATTAGTGAGGGTATTAATATGTTACTATTCTTTCCCCTTTCGTTTAATCTGATATTATTTAAAATTAAAGTTATGTGCCTCCTTGGTTATTAGTCTTGCAGGTCAAGAGAGATCAATGGCAGCGCTCGATCTTGAGAAGATTCGACGGTCGCATGTGCAGGAAGTTTACTTATAATTAAACTATCCATTTAAGCAATAGACAAAGGGCATGCATCTTTGCCAAATCTAATGGTGGAGCACGATCTCCATCAAATCCAACGGTGACACTTTCCTAAAGTAATCAAGCATTAACGAGGATAAGATTTCATCGGTAAAACTAAGTCAAAGCATGATTAAATCCAAGCTAATCGGTATTAGTGAGGATTCTAAGCACATGGTTAATCATTCCTCCTTTATTAATCGATGGTTTAAGAAATTACTAAGGCCTAAAGAAATATTATATCATAAGGCCTTAAGCGCCCGATAATTAAGCTTTAATTAAAATGGTGGTAAGCATGCTTATAAAGAGGCTTAATACGTTGCTAATCATTTTCCCCTTTGGTAAATCAATGATTAAATCATAAGGTTTTAAATTCAAAGGCATGCACCCCATGTTTAATGATCTTGTAGGTTAAGGAAAATAAATGGCAATGTCGATCCTCAGTAGATCCAACGGTAGAATTTTTTTGAAGTAGTTAGAGATTAACAAAGCAATCATCATTGGATTTATGGTCATAGCAGATCTAATGGTCGTGCGCATCTCTACCCGAATCCAACGGTAGTGCTTTATCAATGTGATCGAAAGATAATAAAGGTAAAATTATTGAGTGATTAAGGTTAAGATAAATGCAAATCATGATTAGCAAGGTTCTAAAGCACGTATTAAAGTTCCCCCTTGGGATATAAAGCACACATCACCATTCGATTTGATAACAATGCTTGATCCTGCCCAAATCTAACAACAACGCTCTTTTGAGACGTCCGAAGGTTAACTAAGTCAAGTTATTTTGGTCAGACATTTAATTGAAGGTTAATGAGACTAATCTCAATGTCTAATTAGGATTAATGAGGGTATAACATGTTGTTTAATCCTCTCCCTTTTGTCCTACAAACCTTTGCGCAAGTTTAAAGGAAATCGACGAATGCACACAACTTGGACTCGATCTAATGGTGAGCGCATGAGGATGTGATCAGATTATAAAGGTTTATGATTTAAATAGAAAGGTTATTAAAGTTCCTAATCACTGATTAATATTAATAAATCATAATTATGAGCAGGTTTAACACTTGATCAATGGACACAATGATTATTAGTTTTCGGCCTACGTATTTATAATTAATTGGCTACTAATCGTAATTTTTTCGACCTTATGCATATGGATAACTTAGCATACAATTATTATGTCATCAGGTTAACAGTTATGCAAGTTCTGAGACATCAACGATGGTGCTCGAAGCGAACTAGATCTAATGGTGAGTTTTATGATAGACAAACGATTTTTGAAGGGTAAGTATTATTGATAAGGTACCTTAAGTATTGATCTAAATCCGATTAATTCTAATGATCATACTTAGGTCAAGATAATCGAGTTATAATATATTCTTCCCTTGGACTAATCAATATGTAGGTTGGTAAATCTTGATGGGTGTGCATTTTCATGATCAAATCCGATTATCATCGCTCAGAAAAATGATCGTTCTTTAATAAGTATATCTTTTTGAGCCAACTTTTTCATAAAACAAACGTGGCAAAATGTTTGAGGAATTTCTCGGGAAGGCTACCACCACCATGTTTTAAATACCACATCAGATAGTGGTGTAGTCCAACGACCAATGAAAGCACTGTAAATGATTAGAGGTACGTGAATCAAAGTTCATTGCAAATGTACCAGTTGAGGAAGATCATATATCATAATAGCCCGACTTTAGAAATGGTGCTATGACGGGCATCCATTGGCCGAATTTGAAATGTAGTTGGTAGTACTGCATTGATGACACTTTGTGCTAAGACAGTGAAGCCACTCTAACCTTATTTAAACCCCCACTATCAAACACCACTACCACCCTGGTTATCTCAAAGCGAAGAATTGTTGTGGATGAGCGATGAGTTAGAGAGAACTCAGAGAAGCGTGTCCCAGTGAGTAGAAGTGAATCTTGTGAGCAGAATGGCTACCTAGGAAGCTACTTTCACATCCAAGGACACTCAAGAGGCGGTGAAATTCATCACTGACCAAACACCGTATGCTCATCTCCCTAAAGGAGCTTTTCCAACAATGGGGATGTACGATTTTTTGAGGAAGTATGGGCAAAGTAAGAAGTTGATACCAGCCCAATAGTACAAAATTGAAAACACCTGCATTCATATTTTTGATTCCACCAAAGAGAATTTATAATGCTTTCTGTGGCTGTTGGCGAATTTGTTCCAGAAAGCAAAAAATCGTAAAACAAGGGGGCTCCAATAAGAAATAGATAGACAAGCAACGTGGGGAATTTAATATGTCCCAGAGTATACTACTCTGTGGACCTGATGGTATGGCTAGTTTCAGCCTATGACAAGAACACCAAGACCTTTCGAGACAAAAAGTACTGGACAGTGTTCAACATCGCGCCCAAGTACATCAAAAAAGTCTTCAACTTGACATCTTCAAATACACCGCTAATCCACCAGGTAATTGAAAGACAGTCTCACATGTTAACTAGTTTAGAATAATTTAAAATGCTTTTATATACATATGAAGTTGTACAAGATAATTTCCCTATTAGAAAAATTGCATTCAAACCCTGGGTCAGATACTTCTCTGACATGATTAATATCCTTTTGGGGGTGCAAGAACTCAATGTGGTCTAGAGGTATATCTTGTATTTGGTGGCACAAAGTAATAGAAATATAAATCCCCCCATCTATGATTAGGAAGAAGAGTTGAGCGGGCAAATACATAGATAGTTGACAGAATTGAAAAAGGTATTTTTTGAGCAAAGGAGACAGATGCCCTGTTTCTCTAACTACTCAATTCTCATGCAATTGTTGGCTAGGCAATTGGGAAACGGAAGTAAAAGAAGGTTGGGGGCCATTAAGAGTCCTTATGTTCAGAATATATTTTAGAGAATACACGAAGGTCGCACTCATTTGGGTTGGTTTTGTGATAATTTCATGGTAGAAATTTACTGGATACTAACAGGCGACCTCCCTGAAATATTAGGACCCAGAGTCAAAGCTTTCATCAAAGAAAAATAAATAGGGGACTACTTCTTCTCGAAAAGCTTCACGTACATAAGGTTTTATGGGGTCAAAATTCCCCCTAAAATGTTACCAATGTATTGCCCCTTCTCTATGGTTGCCCTAGAACTAGTGAGACAGGTTGCAGAAGAAGCCAAAATGAGATAAGCTAAGAAGCATGGTCGAGTCCCCTGGATCAATGTTCCCTGCAAATTTAGGTATTACATCTTTGCAGGATATCCGGCCCTATTCAAGGGCATGTATGATTTAGAAAACTTGGACTTTGAGAAAATAACTTAGAGGCCCTATGACCCTGTTGGAAAATATAGATGAATGATAGATCACAATTATGTCTGGGTTGAACACAAGAAAGACCAGTACGAGGAAGCATTGTTAGAGGCCATAGAAAAAGGAGAAGATTTACATAATTTATTGGTGAGGTTCCCTTTTTCCAATAGAGGTAATTCACAAGTCCACAGGTCATACGAATACCCCTAGAGCTGGAAGCAGTAAGGAGGGTTTCTGTAGATTATAATATAATAATAATATTCAAGGTGGTCAGATGAGGTCTAAAGAGCAATAGGAAGGCCCAAGAAAAATAATATTATAATATTAAAGGTCTAAGGTTGAGATCTAAAGATTAAATTAATTATAAATTAATTTATAATTTAATTTGATTAACTCTAAGAGTTATTAAATTAATTATAAGTTAATTATAATTTAATTATAAGTTAGTTTATAACTTAATTTAATAAACCCTAAAGTTAGGGTTATAAAGGGCATATGATGTCATATTCTATCTCCTCCATCGACGTCAATGATTTTCAAAGTATGGGTATAAATACCCTAAGCCTAAAAGGCTTTAAACCCCATCCACAATTTTATTAAATCTCCTAAGCAAAATCGTGTGTGCAATATTCATAAGCAAAAGAGGGAAGAAGTCCAAGTTTGACCATTTTCGACAGCTAGCGAAGGGAGAAAAGGCACAAGGCACGAAGGCCTTATCACCACCTAACCTGGTGGGCTAGTGGCAAGTGGAAGCACCTTAGGAACACAAGGTTCCGTGTTCGATTCGCAAGAAGGTTGGTTGTGTAGTATTTTTGTGCACCGAAGATGCCAAAGCCTTTTAGCTTTTGGCACCTAGGTAGAAGACAAAGCACCATGGGTGCTTTTGCCTTCCACGTGAGTGCTTAGATCATGCAGCTTGGCAGCCGCGGCTAAGGCGTTAGACGTGCTGAGACGTGGGATCGAATCCCATGGGGAGCACTTTGTGAGGAATTAAAATTTTTGTTATAAATTAATTTGTGCTTCTAAGGTTGTATGGTGTATTTTTGAGCTTAGGGAGATATAAGGTTGATGAAATTAAATAATTGTTTTATTTAATTATTTGGTGGATTGAGTTGTTTAGAGTGGAGTTATAAGGTTTAATAAAATATTTATTTTTATATATTTTGGTGAATGCTTATTTCAAAGGAGTAATAAGGTGTATTTGAGTTTAATTATTTTTGTAATTGTGAAATATCTTGAGGGAGTGTTAGAGTGATATTTTGTCATCTAACCTTTGAAATTGGAAAAGAGGGAAATTGTGTTTGAGACAGGTTTTAAGGTCAATTCTTCAACAAAGAAAAGGTAAGTGTACATCTTCCTTGTGAGTGATTATTGGATGTTGTGAATGCTAAGCTGGAGAGAAAAGGGTTGTTTGATGAGCATTGTTGAGTTTGATTGTTAGAGGTTTTTCTGAGTGAGATTTATTGATAGAAACCTTGTTTGATAAGCATTGTTGAAACATTAAATGAAGCTTCATATGCATGATTAGGGTTTGTGCAAGATCATGAGTATCATTGTTATGTGAAGTTGAGAACTATCTTGAAACTAGGGTTTGTGCAATATCATGAGTATCATTGTTATGTGAGATTGTTTGATAAGCATTGTTGGAAATAATTGAGTGAGTGTTCATATGCTTGGACTAGGGTTTGTGAGAAAGAAGTGTTTCATTGAGTGATTTTTTAAGTGGAGTTGATTAAGCCTAGTCAAGTGGAAGTATTGAAGTGATAGTTCAAGTTCTGTGAAACAAATTGTTCTATATTATAATTTGATTTGAGAAAGAGATTGAAAGTGGTTGAGCATTGTTATGAGTGTGAAGCATATTGAGTCTCTAACAATTCTCTATATGTTTCTGTGCTATTGAATATATTTTGTGTGAATCTTATTTGTGTGATTAAAGAGTATTTTGTGTTAATTTGAGTTGAGTTGAGTAAGCTTTTATGGAAGCTTACAATACAGATTTGAGGTAAGTCTAGTGAGGACTTGTTGAGAATATTTGAGGCAAGTCTTTGTGAAGACTTGTTGAGCAAATTGGGTAAGTCTAGTGAGGACTTGTTGAGCATATTTGAGGTAAGTCTTGGTGAAGACTTGTTGAGAATATTGGACAAGTTCTAGTGAGGACTTGTTGAGCAGATTTGAGGTAAGTCTTAGTGAAGACTTGTAGAGCATATTGGACAAGTTCTAGAGAATATTTGTGGACAGATTAGTGTGAGCTTTTGTGGAATCTTACAAGGCAGATTTAAGACAAGTCTTTGAGAAGACTTGAGAGCAGATTTGATTGATTTGTTCAAACCTTGGGTTAAGGTTTGGGGCAGATCTAGTAGAGTTCATTTGTGATTAATTCAAGCTTTATGTTAAGGCTTGAGGATAGATATTGAGGACATATTTGTGCTAGATCGAATGACTATGTTTAGTGTAGATCAGAGACAAATATTGAGCAGATTTGTGCTAGACCGAAGGACTGTGTTTAGTGTAAATCAAAGATAGAGATTGAGTAGATTTGTGCTAGACCAAAGGATCGTGTTTAGTACAAATTTGAGATAGAGCTAAGAGCAATCTTTGGAGGTGACAGAGTATAGAGGACGATAGTCTCCAATGGATAGAGGTCCATTAGCCAAGGTAGTGAAGATAGGTCTTCTGATTGAGGGCATGAGTCTTTAGTGGATAAAGATCCATAATCTAGTGCAGTGGTGGTAGCAGTTCTTCTAGAAGATCACTAGCCACAACAAAGGGGATTGGTGTCTCCTATGGATAGAGATCCACAAACTTGATTAAGGGATTGGTGTCTCCTGTGTATAGATATCCACTAACTTGATTAGGGTATTGGTGTCTCCTTTCGATAGAGTCCATAAACATTGTAATAGGGAAAGGTTTCCCAAGATATTTCTTGAGAAAATATTAGTGAAATATTTTCTCTATGGAGTAGCCCACATTGGGTGAACCACATTAAATTGGTGTCTCTATTGTGTGTGGTGATTTGTGCATTGCTTTGATTATTGTTGTTGATATTGCCATTGATATATTGCATAATATTGATTGGAAAAGAAAAGTAAAAAGTGGTCTTATATTGTTCACCCCCCTCTCAGTATAAGCTTGTGTTCTTCAAGAAATTTCTACTTCATATGTAGATGAAGACATGTCCAGAGCATATGTTGCAAATATATCCATACCTGCTCCACAGAAACCTTTTATTCTCATATTTGATGATGAAACAAGAAATATTTCAATGCATGGAAAAGAAGATGACATGGTGAGGATGAATAAAGCTATGAATGAGCAAACTATAGACCATATGCACCAAAGGACTAAATAATTGAGGAGCCAATTGGAGACAAGGGATAAGAAAAAGCATGAAATGCAAGCCTTAATTAACAGCCTGAAAGAACAATTAGCTAAGGCAACCGCCACACCAATACAACCTCCTCTAGTTGTGAAATAAATAGACTATGCAGACTATTTGTCTAAAATTAGAAAAGAAATATCATTGAAGATACAGGACAGGATTGATGGGATCACATATATGTTTAGACAGATCAGAGTGATCCAATTCACTGCTAAAGAAATTGAAAACTTGCTATATCAGAAAGAACAAGACTTGGAAGTCATCCATCCCACTCTCCACCTGATGGTAGAATATTTTGAAGAAATGCAGAGTAAAGAACTAATATTAAGAGATGGCTCTGAGGTCAAAAATGATATTGAATTTATGAAAGTGGTAATGTTTAAAACAAACAGAGGAAGGTGGTACAATGATGTTGCAAAAATGCTTGCTTTGATAGATGATATAAGATAAAAGTTGGCAGATATTGGGTTATCATTAGAAGAGTTCTTGGAAACTACTAGCATAGAATATCTCCTCATGAATAAGGTTGAAGGGTTTGATTGTGAACCTAACGATGATAAAGGAATGGCCAGATAGACTACTATCTTGATCAATATTGTGGATTCTCTTGTTATTCAGTATGAGAAGAACAAAGTTTTCATTAGCATACAAAAAAACAAAATCCTGCAAGAGATGAATGTATTGAGGTTTGTTGTAACCCTTAATACTGATGCTTGGGGGCTTATTGAAAAATAAATCAGAAGGCTTCAGCAGACCAAGAAAAATAAATAAACTAGAATATGTGGTCTACAGTTGAAGCTAAATACACCTCCAGAGGAATAAATAAATATTACTTAAGTAGGGGAAACTTCAAAAGCAAGATTCTAGCTAGAGGACGAAGTAGGAACAAAGGAAGAGTACTCTTCAGGCATTGAGATAACCAGTTAAATAGTTGAATTAAAAAGTCCTAGTAGAGTGTACAATATAAGCAAAAGGGGATAATGGAAGATAGTTGTACAATTTTTTGGAATATCAATCCTTAGAATGACAAGTGTAAGGTCTAGATGGGACTAAAAATAATAGATTCAATAGCTTGGAGCTATAAAGACACCAGCTACGGTCAGAATCTACATCAAGCATTAGAGATAGCAAATTTTGCTAAGAGGTATACTTGAGTGCCCTGTGAGTTGTGTTGTTGTATCCTTTGTGTCTTTTTTCCTGTTCACCCTCATTCTTCCCCTTTGCTGTGCAGGTTTAGGTAGAACTGTGCTTAAGAAGCTGAGAATATTTCTAGTTCTTTTTGAGCCTGAAGTCCAGAGATTCTTCCTGTTACTAGATTGGAATAGGAGAATTGAAGAAGTCTTGTTACATTATTTTAACAAAAAAAATTCATTGTATTAAAATTTGTAATAGAGTTCAATGGCATTTTGTCAACTCTGCATGTAATTTCATTAAAAAAATTAATACAATTTTGGGGTTCAATTTTGCCATTTTTATCTCCAGTTTTGTGTGTTACTTTATAGCAGATTACATTATTTGAATGTGTTATGAATGTTTCTTTCGTTGGTTAACTATTATATTTATTACAATATTTGAATGAGTCTAATAGCATCAATTTCTCTTTCCCCCATTATCTTTGTTCATATTATAAGTATTGTTAATTTTCTATAATAGCCCAATGAATCAAGGCACTGGTCTACATAAGGCATAATAAGAATTGTTGTCTTTGCTTGGTCATTTTAATATAAGTAGTATATAACTAAAATTTGGAGTGCTTAAAATTGTAATATCTTAAGTTTATCACTAGGTTTCCTTACCCATTTTGGTTTCTTTTTAATCATAGCAGATATATGTTTTACCAGAATAAAGAGGCAAGTTGACTAGATCCTGTAATAGCTCATTGGTTTCAAACAAATTCTTGTAGCATGACAATAAAATCCTATGGATGCAAGAAATTTTTCCAATAGGCCTCTATAATTCTAGGAAGTAATCTTCATCTACGAGGTTTTAGATAGCTCCCACCATTAGGAGAATGAGGGGACAAAGAAAATGAATCCATCTTCAGTTTCTTTTCTTTTGACTCCTTATCCTTCTCAAACCTCAACTGAATCTACAAACCGACTGCTACATCTGAATCCATATCTTTGTTCCTAACCACCCTATTAGGTGGTTTCCCCACCTTCTTGTGGACCCTAACATTTGTTGTCCCCTTTCAAAGGCTTCATGTCTTTGGATGAGAAACTTTACCCACGGGGACCCTTCCCCAAGTCCCAGGGATTTTAAAATATCGAGCTTAACAGGAGATCGAACCACTTCCTCAGCCACACAAGGAATGGTGGAAGCAAGCAAAGATTTATCTCCAACCTACTCCTCCACTGATGCCTTGCTAGAAAGAAGGTATTGAAAAGAGTTTTGTAGAAAGTCCTACGGGATACCCACCTCATAGATCAAGTCTACCTTACTATCCTTCGATGGGTCAGAGATAGAACTGACCTGATTATTTACCACTATCCTAATGGGGATATTGATGTCATCTTCAAGGACTTCTTCAACCAATTTATCTTCAAATGAGTGAGTTTCCTACAAGGGATCCACATCCCCAAACTTGTCTGGAATGGATTTTGAGCCTTGCTCCAATGAAGGTTTTTTCACCCAACTTTTTTTGGCCCCTTCCTCCACATTTTGAGAATTTCTCGCATAGGCCCCCGAGCTATGACCAAATATCATGCAGATCGTGCACTTAATGGGTCTATTTTCATAGATGATAGATTGGGTCCAAGAACCAACCTTGGATATTAGGTAAATGTGGCCTAGCAAATCTACCTCCAGATCTACCATGACACACATCCTAGCAAACACCATCCTAGATTATGATCTAGTGGTCAAATCAATAAGGACCAACTCACCAATCTCCTTCGCAATGCACCTTATAACATCATCATGCCAAAATTGGAAAGGCCGATCCGGTAGACACACCCATAGAGGAGCCAAATTAATTTTTTGAGTTCTTCGATTGAATTCAGGGCGTCATTTATGTAGGAAGATCCCTCTTCTTTTAAATAAATAGGGGCCCCCATTGAGAATCCTTTTCCAATACTCTTCACAAAAATGCCTAATCAAGAAGAAACCATTCGATATTGCAACAATGTCCAAAGACCCCATCGACTTCCATCTGGATAAAGCCCATCTCTGGATTGCATCAATATCTGACCTGCTTCCATGAAATTTTCCAACAAGGTTCCTAGATCCTACCCCCAAAGTTGAATCCACCACCTCATCCAAAATAGCCATTTTTTTCCCAATGGACAAAGGTCAAAAATGATTACAGATATTTAAGAACAACCACCCTTGGTAATAATCGAAGAAAAAGAAGGGTTACCTAGAGAAAAGGACCCAAAAATCAAGGACCCACCAAGAACACCAATACCAAAAGCCTCAAGAACTGAAATGGGATATTCCCCAATGGGAACTACCATCTCAATCTCTTGGTCCCCACCAATAGATCTTTCAATAAAATCCTTCACCTTAGAGCCTGAGGTAGGAACTGCCACCTTTCAGCTAGAAACCAAACCACTAATGGAGTCATCACCGCCTAAGAACTGCAACCCGCTACCAACTTCAACACATGAAACCCCACCTAACCCAACTTGCAACCCGCTATCGACTATCGCATCCATCGCCCCGCCTGAACCAGACTACACTAGCCCGCCCTTACCCAGATTCAAATCGTCGACTCTCATCGCCACACTTTCATCGACTCTCATAACCTCCCTTTTCCACTTTGGATATAATCTTATATGTCATATTATATAGGCTTATGGGTCTAAAAGAATCAAACAATTCAACATCCCTTTTTTTAAATTAGAGTAAGATATGTTGCATTTATTTTATAAGGTATGTATTATTTTACCCTATATTGTTCCATTACCACTAATAAAGAATCCTTTGCTATATCCCAATTAAGTTGGTAAAAATTTGTAGAGAGCCCATCTAGACTTAGGGATTTATCCTTATTAAAATAGAAAAGAGCTAAATGAACTTCTATAGTAATAGGCTCCATCAGTTTTTAATTGTCTTCATTCACTATAACTAAAGATACATCTTGAAGAAGTTTATCATTAAGAACTTCAGTCTCCTCTGATCCTAGAATATTTTGATAAAAATAATTTACCTCTTTTCTAATTTCCCTATGATCTTCAATCTAAACCCAACCCCTTCTATTGATTTAATTCTACTAATTATGAATGTTGATCTTTGTACTGTAGCCATTATATGAAAAAACTTTGTATTTTTATCTCCTTTTAACCAAGTTTGTCTTGATTTTAATCTCCAAATTTTCTCTTCCTTACTCAAAATATTATTATATTCACTAAGCAACTCCCTTTCCTCTGAGCTTAGATTAATATGGTCACCTTTTTTGGAATTTTGAAAGTTTATCTTTTAGTTCTTCTTTCTTCTCAAAAATATTTCTAAAAGTGTTCTTGTTCCATTCTTTTAATCTAGATGTCATAGATTTAATTTATTTTGGAAGAGCATACAACCCACCATTTACCGAAGAATTCCAAGTTTGTGCTATTATGTCAACAAATTGAGGATGGTTTTCCCACATCTACTAATATTTAAAATACAATATTTTTTGAATTCACTTACCACCATTTTAGCGCTTATTGGCTAGTGATATGAATAATACTTATTAAGGTAATAATTTTTACATAGGTTCCTTCATCTAACCAATGATTTGATAGTATGTATCTGTCTAATTTTTTTTGCTATTAGGTTTGGCCTCTACTATTTTTGGTCTATGTATAGTTTTCTTCTTCAAACTCAACCTCCCATAGATTATTATTTTGAATAAAATTTGAGAAATCTCTTATACTTTGGGTTAATTTCCTAATTCTTGCAAAATTTTCATCCAACTTGGTTATGGCATTAAAATCTCCTATGATCATGAATCGAGTTTCTTGGTCTTACTTCTCATAAAGGCTTCAATCCCACTCTAAAATTTTAATCTACATGATTGAGTTGTAGGTCCATAGACATTGATAAGGATGAAATGAATATCTACAAAGTAGCAAGTGACTAAAGAGGCTATGCAATACCTAGTTTTATGAAAGGTTACATAAGAGGTTCTAGAAGGATTCCAATCCTTCAGAATCCATAGCATCATATTTACATCTTGTCCATACTACTTTCATAGTTTTTAAAATTTCTTTTGTCATTTTAGTTTCCTAGATACAAATAATATCAGGCTTATTACTTAAACATAGGTCCTTGATACACCTCTACTTTGAGGGGGCATTAGCACCCCTTATATTCCATGAGATGATAATCATGTATCATTATGGGCTATTGGACCCGCCTGTGTATTATCAATATCATTCTATTTTTTGGTAAAGATAAATTCAACCACTTAGTTTGTGTTCCTTTCTCTATGTTTGCTCTTGCTTCCTTGGATCTTGCTTGATAATTTGAGGGTTTCCCTCTTTTTGCCTTGCCTACATCAGGAGTAGGTCTTATTATTCTATTCCTCAATATTATTTCATAATTTTATTTTTCATCATATTTATCCTCTCTTGGTTCTACTATAGAAGCTTTTGACTTGTCCTGCTCATTTTTTGGTATTTCCTTATTAATGGCAAAGGTATTAACTTTTAAAACTGCATTTTCTTTACTAATTTTTTCCTCCTAAATGGTGCATGGTACTTCAAGAGAGTCTTCAAAATCTGATGAGACACATTCTTTAGGTTCATTGAGAATTTTCTTCCTTAAATTAGGATCATACTAAATAGACGATTCCTTGTTAATATGTTGAACATGTTGTATTGTGTCCTCTAAGTTTTGATCTACTTTTTATTCATAGGCTAAAACCTCAAAATAGTTGGTATTTCTTCCAATATCCTTCCTTATTGGTCTCCATTGTTTATTTTCTTTCATTTTTCTAGATCTATTTTTTGGAAGTTGAAAACCATCTTCATCCATAACCATTTGTAATTTTCTCTTATAGTTTTCTACATATGATTTTGTTGGGCTCTTCTTAGGGCATGATCTCTCAATATGCCCCACCTCATGACATCTTCTACATCTAAAAGATATGTTTTCATAATATATGGTTTGGGTCCACATATTATCCCCATACTTAAGAATGATTGATTCTGGTAAAGCTTTACTTATATCAATCATGACCAATATCTTAGCATAAAAAGCAAAGAATCCATCTTTCATAGTATCTAAAATCTCAAGGAATTCTTCTAGAGTGTTGTGTATTGCATTGAAGGTATCTATTTTCCAAAATTTAATGGGTAACCCAAACGTCCTAACCCAGATTGGTACTAGGGATAGATTTATATTTTCAAGTGAAGAGCCTTCATACCAGCAGGTAAGGAAGATTCCTACTCTTCCCTTAAACCAAGGACCCTCTTTTAGGATTTTTTTTCTCTTTTTCCCTAGAACAAAAAATAGCTAGGAAGAAAGGATAGAATCCCTCCTGGAGACTTCCAACTCCTATCAATCCATTTTCTCAAGGCTAAATCCCTTGGCTAATACCCATTAAATTTACCAAACAATTCTCTATCTTGGAGCAATGAGGATCTCTCTGAGGTGCGCTCACTTACCTATACCACTAGAGATTATTCTAAGGATTTAACTATAAATCAGTCCATGGAAAGGAAACTAAAATTAAAAATATATTGAAATTTATCATAATGTCCTATAGCAAATTTAATATTTGATAAAAAAAATTATAATAATTTGCATGCAAAATTTCTAAGATAAATAAGGGAAAAAAAACTTAGCTGAAAATTCTATGTTTAGATAGAATGTCTTGCCTCACTAAATTCCTAGCCCTTCATTTCTCTTCCCATCATCTGAACCCTAACTAAAAAATATTTGCATTTTTGTTTTTCGTGACTTGAAAATTTATCATTGCTCTTGTTTCGTATGGTTGACTTTACAAGGTTGTATCTCCCTTAATATTGTTTATTGTCCTTCATAAGACCACTTATTTTAAAGCTATTCAAATTTCACATAAGTTGGTCCAAGAATCAACTAAATCGGATAACCCTTCATGAAGATATAGCTCCTAAAAGATGAGACATTTAAAAAAAACCTAATCCTTCCCTCTTGTGTATAATTATGAATCATCATTGTATATTAAAAAAAAAAAAAGCTAAGGTCCTTCCAACATCTTTCATGAGGAGTATCTATAGTTGGAGCATATACATTTATAACCCCAACTTTGATGTTTTCCTCTTTCTTTCAAAATAGTCCAGCAACCCAATTACTTTTGGCTTCTAATAATTGTCCATCCCAATTGTGTTTGTTCTATATTATTGTAATACTATCAAAATATCCTAAATAATATATTATCAAATAATCCCTCATCTTCCAAATATTTCTAAAAGCATCCTTACATTCCTCGCTACTTAATTTTATTTCTTGTATCAAAATAAACTTAGGACTATAACAACTTGGTAATTCTTTGATAACTCTTTTTTAAGGATCTTATTTATACCTCTAATATTCCATGATGCCATTTTCATCATCACTTTTTATTTTATTAGTGGGCTTAGCCCTCCTTGTTAACACTTGTGAAATTTTTATTTGGATTTCTAAATCAATATCCCTTTGAATTTTTGTTGCTCTTTGTTCATGCTTTGATGACCTTCCTCTCCTTTTTGTATTCCTACTAACACTTTCATATTCATCAATCTCTACTATTTTTTCATGTTGTTCAATAATAATATTTGTCTTCTAGATTTTTGTGTTGCCTTAAAGGATCTAAAATGCAAGGAATAACCTCACAAACACTATTTATTTATGTTGCCTGAGAAACCCTAAAGTACAAGGATGATCCTCTATAGTATTTATATCTTATACTACCTTGGAGAAATAAAGATGATTTACCTCAATTAACGTTGACCTCCTTGACCTCATTCACGTTAAAAATTGCTTCATCATCTTCCTTTACACGTTTAACTCCTAAATTTTAACTTGCACATTAGACTTCCTCATCCTTGTGTCATTTTCTCTTCTAATGATTGATTTGAGTAAATTGTAATGGCCTTTGCCATTTAATGATACAAAAGATTATTGATTTGACCTTAGCTTCTACTATAGTATAATCTCCTTGTTTCATATTGAAGTTTGTCTCATGCCCAAAATTTTCCATCTCTTTCTCCATCATTTTCACTTTGCAATATCTTACCATGTGTCTGATCTCAAAACATACTTGACATCGCAATGTTTTCGTAATCCACTTGTTGATCTCATTCTCTTTATTCAAATTTAATCCTAATGGACTATGGTAAAGGTTTTAAAATATCCATGGCAATACATATTTGAGTGTATACAACATGACTTCTCTCCTTAGTAGTTGGTCCTTCCTAGCTGAACTCCTCTAGAGTATTACCAACATTCTTCAAAACCTCTTTATTGATGAGTTGATAAGGAATACCAAAAATACTAATCACACTGGAGTCCTTTTAATAGTAGTCTTTGTCTCCATAGAAAAATTCTCACTCTATGGTCATAAGTATGATCCATCTTTGCCCCTAAACCAAAGGCCACCATCTATTATTTTATCTCTTATTTTTGAACTAGAGAAAATAACGAGGAAAAATTCTTTTGGAAGAAAAGTCAAAGTTATTTGAATTTAATCTCTACTTTTATTTGATCCAATTTTAAATTTTTAAAAACCCTCCCTAGTATCCATAGAACTTATGTTTTAATCCTTTGTTATATCATGTTCAATCATCTCATCCTTGATAATCACTTTTGGTGTAATATCTACTACCTAGATAAGGCTTGCCATAGATTTTCTCTTCCTCATATTGGGAATTCATTCTTTCACCTATGGCATCCATTCTTCCAATAATAACTTTTAAAATGATTTTCTTACCATGTTACCTAGATTTTTTCACATGAATCCTTTAGTTTTAAAATTTGTCCTATGATTTAGAACAAGAAAAAGTTCCTTCTTGCTCGTATCTGTAGCACTTATCTTTTAGAAAAAAAATTAAACTTGTTTATGGATCACGCTTATTCTTGACTCTACTCACTATTTTTTTTCCTTAAATTTTTAATTTATATATTCTTTTAATTATTAAAATGCTTAAATAATAACTTATATAAGTTTACACAAATCAAAATTTTCTATTATTTTAAAATTTTAAAACATATAATTCTTCATGTTCAATACTATTAAATATTGAGGAGGAGCGATGGCTAGCATTTTCTCTCAGGTAAGTTCTGGCAGGAATGTATCGGGTGTGGCAATGGTATGGAACCTCGAACCAGGCGAGATTCCCAGCTTTGCTATAGGGGAGGGCACTGATGAGTCAGATGCTGATGTTGAAAAGAACCTTTCCACTGGGCGGGAGAGACCTAGGGAAGGACCCCAGACAAGAACAAGGGCTATCCCAAGGTAGGTGAGACAGATGCTGGGTCCTCCATTTTTGCATCTTATCTTGAAAAGGTCACAAGTACCAAATCATAGAAATCTACCAAGGACCGAAGCCCTTTGATAGTGGTCAAAGAAGACTTAGTGATTCTAGAAACCCTAATGGCCGAATATCTTTCCCTAGAAGAACACTCTTTGATTGGGAAGTTCGTGGGTGGCAGACCAGACATGGAATCCATTCAACGGTGGGCCACTACCAGGTGGAAAGTTTCAGGGAATCTTGAGATTGTAGCTCTCCCTAGAGGGTTCTTTCAAATCTGTCGTAACAATATCAAAGATGCGACCCACATTCAAACAGGGGGGTCGTGATTCTACAGGAAGAAGAGTTTGTTTATTCGTAGATGGGGGGAAGATTTCAATGCCAAAACTCAAAGCATAAATTTTACTCTAGTGTGGGTTTGTCTTTCGAGACTCCCTAGCCAATTTTGACATGAAGATATCCTGCAAGGAATAGGTAGATACATAGGGGAAATGGTGGCCATGGATTCAACCACCAAAGCTTGTACCAGGTTGACCCAAGCTAGAATATGCATCAACGTAAATCTTGATTCCTAGATCCCAACTCGAATCAATCGAGTCTATGGTTGCTTTTGCCACTACCAGGTCATAGAGTATGAAAACAAACTGGCATTCTACATCGAATGTCGAACTCAAGGACACCTCAAGTCCCACTACCCCTCACTCAGACCATAGAAGGAGGTATATTTTGGCAACCATCTCTACAGGAACCAAGGCGTTCGTTTCCCTGGGAAGCCCCCAATGTAAAAGAACAGGTAAATCTACAATAGAAACCCTCATCTGCAAGCACCAGGGTAAAACCCTATGGCAAACAAAGGAAATCAAAAAGTGCAGCTAGAATAATCAAAGGACCAAGCTCAGATAAGATCCTTATTTTCTCATCCTAATAATTTTTATATTCTGAGAAATATCACCCACTCTGATACAGAAATAAATGAAGGGTTATTCACTCAGTAATAAAATGATATGTCAGATTCAAATACTGACCTCCAAATCCCCACCATAGAAGAAATTATGCAGTATCCCCTTCCAATTAGTAGCCCTCTATTATCTCCAGTCAAGATAGCTTCCCCTGATCTCCCCCTAAAAATCTTACTTCCCAAGAGGTTTCCAAGAAAACAAAAGTAGATTTCAGTCCCAAAAACACTCGAAGCTCCAAAAAAACCTATGTCGATGTTGGCAATGACAAGAAAATGGGAAGGACCAATATCCAAGAGCAAATAAGAAGCCAAACTATTGAGGACATAGCTAATGGAGTACAAACAACCCTTGTATCTGAAATGTTTACTCACCCAAAGGAAGATCCCAAATTACCCAGACCCCTTGTGTAGCAGCCAAAATAGGGCAAGAAATCATCTAAAGTTTCCATATGAGGATACTCTCATGGAATATGAGGGGCCTCAATAGTGCGGCCAAGCAGAGGTTTGTTAGCACTGTCAAAAAAGAAACCAAACCAACAATCCTCATTATTCAAGAGATCAAGTTAGATCAGTCAAAAGCATACAAGGTGGGCAACACCATTTGGAAAAATAGTGGAAGCATTTTCAGTCCCAACCAAGGTCCATCTAGGGGTCTTATGCGCCTTTGGGATCCAAATAAAGTGGATGGTAGAGTAATATCGTCCTAGGATAGAGTTATAAATATCATGTTTTTTGCATGACGATATCCCTACCAAAAGTATTCAGGACTTCCATGGGTTTGTCACTAAGAATAATCTAATGGATATCTAGATTCGGGGAGGTCAATTCACATGAAATAATAGAAGAATAGGTAATAATTTAATTCAAGTTAAGCTAGATAGATTCTTTCTATCTCAAGAATCCATACCTCTGTTTGGTGATGCCTCCCTCACTTCCCTGCCTAGAATCGGATTGGATCACAGTCCTCTCCTGTTCGAAGCTAACAAGCCTCCAGTTTTTAGGACCCCTTTCAAATTCGAGGTAATGTGGGTTCTCCACCCAGATTTATGTAATCAAATTGAAGGGTGGTGGCAACAACAGGTGGATGGATCCCCCATCGCTTAAGTTACCCAAAAACTCAAAATAATCAAAGACCACATCAAAATTTGGAACAAGAGAGTGTTTGGTAACATTTTTGAAAATAAGAAGCAAATCACCAACAAACTCAAAGTCATAGAAGAGCAAATTCAGAAAGGGTAGATGAGCATACAAATCCGGAATGAAGATAAAAACTCTCCTTGCTGATTACCACAACATTATAGCCAAGGAAGAAATGTACTGGAGACAAAAGTCTAGAGCCTCGTGGCTCAAGGACGGGGACTCAAACATGAGATTTTTCCATGCTTCCACTCTTCATCATAGAAGCTCCAATAAGATTAGGGAGTTAATAAACAGTGGTGGCATAAGCATGAGAGAGATCCACCTCATCAAAAATGAAGCAGTCACCTTCTTTGAAAAATATTGGGAATAAATTCCATTGTTTTCAAATAGGCCCAGGATCAGCTTCTTCAGCATATTCCAAATCTGGTATCCCCTAAAATGAACGACATGCTCATCAAGGACCTTACCAATGAAGAAATAAAGCAGGCTCTTTTCTCCATGGCCCTTGATAAAGCTTCGAGGCATGATGTCTTCTCCCCCAGGTTTTTCAAACTTATTGGGATATCATAGGGGTTGACATTTACAAATCCATTATTCACATACAGAAATCCAAAGCCATACCCAGAAGCACCAACTCCACCTTCATCACCTTAATCCCTAAAATACCTGAGTGCAAATTCATGAATGACTACAGACCCATCAGTCTCTGTAATATCATATACAAGATTCTTGCCAAAGCCCTGACAACAAGACTCAAATAAATACTCCCACTCATTATAGATCCTTGCCAGGGCAGCTCGATCAAAGGAAGGTCCATTCATGATGGCATAATCACCCTGCATGAAGTCCTCCACTCATCTTCCCAAAACAAGAAAGTAGCATTTTTTTCTCAAATTAGATATCAGTAAGGCTTTTGATCGAGTAAACAAATATTTCCTCCTGGCTGTTCTTTAGAAATTTGGTTTTCACAAGGAATGGATAAATGTAATCAGAGGCTACATATCCAACCCTCATTTCTTAGCCTTGGTTAACATATCACCTTTAGATTATTTCCCTAGTGGTAGAGGCATCAGGCATGGATGCCCCCTATCACCCATCCTTTTTATAATACTCGTTGAATCTCTGGGAAGAGCACTTAAGAGTGATGTCAGTGAGAAAAATATCATAGGGATCAGGGCTGCCTTGAGTCTAAACCCACTGTCACACCAGCAATTTATGGATGACACAATACTTGCTATCTATGCTTCAGTAGTGGAGGTCAAGATGATCATAAAAAACCTTGATTTATATTAGAAAGCGGTTGGGCAAGAAATCAACTATAACAAAAGTAAAAGCTTCTTCATCAATACCCCCCTTTCTAGGCAGATTAAAATTGGGCGTATTCTTCAATGTAGCATTGGTGAGTTCCCTACTCGCTATTTGGGGCTTCCTCTCTTTTACAATCGTCCCAAATTTTTTATGTGGAGTTATGTGGTGGAAAGGATAAACAAAAAGTTATCTAGGTGGAAAGGGGTTTTTCTAACCCAAGCAGATAAAATCACTCTTACCACAACATGCCTCCAAAGCATCCCAACCTATTTACTCTCAGTATTCAAAGCTCCTACTTCATTTTACGCCCAAATAGAGCAAATGCAAAAAATATTCATGTGGGGAGGCATAGAGGAGAAGCAAAATATTCATTTGGTTGGATGGGAAAAGGTTTGTTGACCAAAAAACCAATGGGGTTTGGGACTTAGAAGAATCAAGTATATGAATACTGCTCTACTGGCTAAGCAAGCCTGGAAAATCCATACAAGTTTCAATGCATAATGGATATTAATAATACAGAGGAAATACCTTTAGCACAAAGAATTCACTGATGAAGATATCTCCAAAGAGGGATCAGCTTTCTGGAGGTCAATTATTTAGGTCAGATAAGTTCTTCAAAAAGGTTCAAGATGGCAGCTGGGAACATGTACTGGCATAAACTTCTGGACAGATAGGTGGGTTAGTGATCAGCCCCTAGTTGAAGATGATGAGATATCTATCCTAAAACCTATCCTTGATGGCACCATAGGTAGCAAAGTAGCAGACTTCATCCAAAACATCAATGGGTCTAAAAGTTGGAAAGACCTCAACATTAACTCAAATGATGGGCACATAACTAGGGTAGCGAGGGATTTGGCTCTTATGCTAAATACTACAGTGATTTCGACAAATGGAAGAGAAGACTTTCTAATTTGGAAAGAAATAGATAGTGGATGTTTTTCTATCAAATTTGCCTACCAACTTATCCTCAATCCACAGCAAGCTCCCTTCTCTCCTAGCCAAATCTGGATCAAGTACCTCATCCCTAAAGTGGCAGTGTTTTCATGGCTGGCAATTCAAAACAAGATTCTAACCACTGATAATCTCATCAAGAGGGGGATTATGGTACCCAACAGATGCCACTTGTGCTATAAAGCTTGGGAATATGTCAACCATCTTTTCACTAAATGTGATTTCTCTTATGCTGTGATGAGTAACTTATTATCCAGTTTCCACATCAACTGGGTCCAACCCAACTCCTTGGTAGAGCTTTTCACTTAGTGGTCCAATCCTTTCAAAAACCCTCTATTGAAATCCTTGTGTAAAATGTGCACTCACCATTTCTTATGGCAGGTATGGCTATAAAGAAACATCAAGGTGTTCTCTAACACTCCCAATGACCCTACCTCCATTGCTAGGAAAATCATCAGCTTTTCCACAAAGAACTACCGGCTCATCCCTTGCACAAAACCCCCTGATGTGGAATTGGAGCTTTTTCTGTTCAAAAGTTTTAATATCCCCAAGGAAGATAATCCTTGTGTCACTCATCCCCACCCAAGGCACACCTCTTCATGGAAACCCCCCCCGGCAGGATGGCTCAAGCTCAATTTCGATGGAGCTTCTAAAGGAAACCTAGGAATGGCAGGGGTAGGAGGACTGGTCAGAGATAGCAATGACAAGGTTGTGGTCACCTTTGCGAAGAACCTAGGTATTTAAACTAATCACGTAGCAGAATCCCATGCCCTGTGGAGAGGTCTCAACATCATCCAAAAGCACAGAGGGAACTACAAAATAGAAGGAGATTATATAAACATCATAAATTATATCAACAACAAGTTCAATCCTTTGTGGAAGGTCATGAATGCCATCAAGGAAGCTAGAAACATGATCAAAAGACAGGGCGGCATGATATGCAGAAATGTGTTGAGGAAGGCAAACAGATCGACTAACCTCTTAGCAAACATGTGAATCAATCAGAATTCCTTGTCTGTATGGGCTAACAATCAGCAATCAAACATTGTCAATGAAGCTAAACAAGAGTGGGCAAATCACGGGTCGAACTAACCAGTGCAAGTTCGAATATCAGTGGGGTCGGCTCAACACTGTTCTGTGCATCAATACTTTTTGGGGTGTTGTCCATATATTATCTGCATCAATATTGTTTAGGGTGTTTGCTATTAGGCTTATCAATTTTTAATCAATATGAGTGCAATTTCTGTTTAGGGGTTGTCCATATATTATCTGCATCAATACTGTTTGGGGTGTTTGCTATTAGGCTTATCGGCTTTTAATCAATGTACGATGAACAGTGTTTATCCATGTATGGAAATACTTTTTTAAAGTTTAGTCTTCTAAGCTGCTAGCCTTTATTGAGGTTTTTGTAACTACTGGTTTTGGGATCCATGAAAAAACCCTTTAATATAAGCTACACTATTTACCCAAAAAAAATACTATTAATCTGTTTTATTAAGAATTAATTTAAAAACTAAATATCTATTAATTTTATTTTTTAACAAATAAATATATTCAAATTAGATCGGAAAAATAAAAATAGAATTGAATCTATTGACTTATTTTTTTGAATGAAAAAGCATTATATTAAATACAAGGCCTAAACATACAAAAGTGGGTGGACTAACACATCACACCCCAAGCACACGATAAACCGACTGAGAAGACAATGAGAACATAGTTCAAAATTTCACCGCCAAAAGACTACAAAAAGGCGGGCTTCAATACAATAATAAAAATATATCACAACAGTCATTAATTGTTCCAACCCGACCTTGACATCATGGCATGCATCTCAGGAGTAGG
Source organism: Wollemia nobilis (assembly GCA_028583015.1). Classification (NCBI taxonomy): domain Eukaryota; kingdom Viridiplantae; phylum Streptophyta; class Pinopsida; order Araucariales; family Araucariaceae; genus Wollemia; species Wollemia nobilis. The sequence goes on from JAQPPZ010016997.1 coordinate 1,121,981, forward strand.
CTGATGAGTAGGACTCAAGGGAGCATCAATGGGAGTGCTCCAGCTTGTGTGCACAGTTATATCACCAACAGTACCCGTGCTCCATCCATTACTGGCGTCCCCATCACCACACTTCGAAGAACCAACTTGGTCGAAAGAACGTGGGAGGGTTCCCCAGCCCTAGCGAGTTCCCCAACCATCCTCACAGTGCAAAGGATCAGAATGTGGGCGAGCTCTCCAATCAAAAAACTATTGAGCAGTTTTTGAGAGTGGCAATATCTATGTGTTTCCTCTAGATGGCTGAGTGCAATCCCTAGAGGCTGGTCGATCTCACCTATCCAGTGGTGGGCGACGACGCTGTCAGGATCTAGAACGGGCATGTTGTTCATTCTCCGAGGGGAATCTGCTCACAACACATGGAGTATTACCCCAATAGTCAATCAACTCCTGAAGATGATTGAGTTCCATTGCAACCTTATTAGCTTGCACCTGAATTTGTAACCAGGCATCATGAAATACCATCAGCTTATCTGAAAGAGAGAAAATAACAGAGGGAGTTTTATCTGAAAACTATCTCATTTATGGCTTTCCAAGTATGAAACATAATGCTAATTCTAAAGATGTTCCAGAATTCTAACAGAGGCTAAGAAAAATTTGGTGTATCCCCCAACAAATTGTGAAGCCGAGTTAAAGGAGAATGTAAAAATGACTGAAAAAAGACTCCATCCACTCCCAGGGTATCCTTGCTCTGCTAGAATTCCATAAAAGATGCAAGGTAGAATCTGCCTGCCCACATAAAGGATAAGTGGGAGTGTCAATTCCCAAGTGCCTAAGCTTGTGGCCAAGCAATAAATCTTGATACAACAAACTCCAGGTCAAAAAGGCCTGCTGGGGTTCAATATAAGGTGCCCATGTAATATGAAATTCTTCCATCTGGACTTGGAATAAAACAAATCACAACGCCCATTGAGCTTTGGTACTATTGGGAGATTGGGCGAGAGCCACCCTGTATGTACTTGTGCTTCACTTCACTTTAAGTTCGTTCTAAGGATGAGCTTCCTGTATGTACTTGTGCTTCACTTCACTCTAAGTTCATTCTAAGGATGACCTTCCATTGTTCCATGGAATCATTAAATTTTATAACATATTATTTATATATTTAGTTTATTAGAGGTTTAATTATAAATATTTTGAAATTTTTAAGAATAAGATTATATTTCATATTTTGCTAACCAAAATATGAAGGTCATTTCTTATCATATTTATGTTTAAAACTATTATTTTAATATTATAATATATTATTTTTTATTTATAATTTAATAAAAAAATTATTAACCCTTACCATAAACGCTTAAGGCATCCCTATGACCTCTGATAAGGGTGAGAGCTAAGCTTATCAATAACAACCAAACACACAACCATACACACATCCACCCCTCACACACACCAACGCTATGGTTTGAACCTTGAACCTCTCGAAGAAGAGCCAAAGCCCATACAACTGCGTTGTCCCTAATAATTATTTTAAATACTTTATATGAAATTGAAATTGGTTTCACACTAACACCTATACATCATGACTACATCATTATTATAACTTTTCCAATTATATATTTATGGCATTAAAACATTGATAATTTTACTTAAATTGAAACATGTATCCTTAAACTAATGTTATTTAATTTAAAATATTAAATTTAATCTATTATATGAAACTTTTCACTCCAAACATTTTTTTAACGCCATCACTCTTACACATATGCACTCACTCCCATAAGAAGCCCGAAACCAAACAATTATTCTAAACCCAAGACACTTTACTAAGACACTTTACTATAAGATATAATTATTTTTAAAATTTTAATATTCAATGTAAAAAATATTATATTTAATTATTATTAAAAAATATAAAATCTATTTTATTTTAACCAATATAAAGTTCAAGGTTCAAATCTAATGAAATTAGAATTGTACAACTTAATTTGTATTTTGTTAACTAAGTTTGATTGGATAAATACATATTAAACAATATCTTTAGAAACACTTTATTATAAGATATAATTATTTTTAAAAAATTAATATTATGTGTAGAAATTGTTATAAAAAATAAAAATCCATTTTAACTAATAGAATGTAAGATTTTGAAATTAAAATAGATATTTAATATAAAATATTAAATTTAACCTTGGTTTGATATATGAAACTCTTCACTCCAAAATATTTTTTTTAACACCATCACTCTTACACATATGCACTCACTCCCATAAGAGAGCCCAAAACCAAACGATTATTCCAAGACACTTTACTATAAATATAATTATATATTTTTAATTTAATATTCAATGTAAAAAATATTATATTTAATTATTATTAAAAAAAATTAAATCCATTTTATTTTAACCAATATAAAGTTTAAGGTTCAAATCTAATGAAATTAGAATTGTACAATTTAATTTGTATTTTGTTAACTAAGTTTACTCAAATAAATACATATTAAATAAGCAATATCTTTAGAAACACTTTACTATAAGATATAATTATTTTTAAAAAATTAATATTTTTTTGTTTGTTTGTGGTTTGGTTATTGTGAGAAACCCATATGACTGATGTGCAGGGCTGACCCCTCGTCGAGAGCTATACTTATCAACAGGAAATTTAACACAAAGTCACCACACACCCACCCCCTCACACACTCGCCCACGCTACAATTTGAACCTTGGACCTCCCTAAGAAGAACCAAAGCCCGAACCGTTAGGCTACACCTCAGGTACATTTTTTAAAAATTAATATTATGTGTAGAAATTGTTATATTTAATTATTAAATTAAAAAATTAAAAATTCATTTTAACTAAGAATGTAAGATTTTGAAATTAAAATAGAAGGTTCACTTTTCAAATTCAACATAGTAGAGTTGTATAATGTTAGACTATACAACTTAATTCTCTAATGATATGTGCAGCTTGGCTTTACGAGGGGTTTCGATTTTACGAGGTGTCATGGTTGGGAGGACACTGCTCAACCCTATGCATTAGTTGTAGGGGTTTATGACACTATAGAATAAATTATTATTCCTAAGGGTTAGGTAGATTGGTAATTGTCTGTCTGGCCAGACACTTACTAAGAAAAGACCTAGGTTTAAACTTTGGGGTATGCCTATTGTATAGGTAGTACTCTGATTTGAATCCTCTGAGTATGTGTCAAACTGACGATGATGGTACGAATACCAATACCGAGTGACCAGTGGTCCCCTTCACGCATCGGGTTATCAACAAGGTGGTATAGGCTTGTTGGGGTCAACCACTGTGGTTTGAACCCTGCACTCAACAAGGTGGTATAGGCTTTTTGGGAGCAACTCTTGTGGTTTGAACCCTGCACTTGGCAATTACTTGTTGGGAGCAATCCCTATGTTTTGAACATGAATAAATTTTTGTCCCCAAGAGCTCTAGGTGGATTGGTTTTTTTTATTTGGCCCAAGAAAAGACCTAGGTTCAAACCTTGGGGCATGCATGTTGCAAAGTAATCTGATCTGAATCCTTTGCATACATGCCTTATCGATAATAATGGTATGAATCCCAAGCGATCGACGATGATGGTACGAATCCTAAGAGACCAATGGTTCCCTTCACGTCGGGTCATCAACAACAAGGTGGTATAGGCTTGTTGGAGTAGCCCCTATGGTTTGAACCCTGCACTTAACAATTTCTTGTTGGGAATCAACAACAAGGTGGTATAGGCTTGTTGGAGTAGCCCCTATGGTTTGAACCCTGCACTTGACAATTTCTTGTTTGGAGCAACCCTTGTGGTTTGAACACTGCACTTGGGAGTTACTAAAAATAGTGTAGATGTAACCAACTCCCTTATGTAACAAACTCTCCTATATTTCTTGTTGGGAGCAGCCCTTGTGGTTTGAACACTGCACTTGGAAGTTACTAAAAATAGTGTAGATGTAACCAACTCCCTTATGTAATAAACTCCTCTATATTTCTTGTTGGGAGCAGCCCTTGTGATTTGAACACTACACTTAAAAATTACTAAAAATAGTGTAGATGTGAAAAATAAACAGGTGGAAAATAAGGAACAATCAAAGGCAGATCAGCAAAATGAGTTTTCAGATGAGGAAGAAACTTACAGTATCACAACTACACCACTCATGTGGGCACCAAGACTTTATGTGCAAGAGCTAATGAAGATGAAAGAAAAACTTGAAAGCATGAAAAGGAGGGAGAAATTAAGAGAAACTAAATCAGATGAGGTTATAAACACCATTCGAAGATTGGAAAAGGAAAACAACAAACTCAAGGAGCAAGTGTCAAAGCTCCAAAGCCTTGCAAATATGGGTCAACGTGAATGACATGTCCTCAAACAAGCCGTCCACCCCCCAATCAATGATGCAATAGAGGTGGAAATAACAAATGCAAATCAAATAAAAGAGGTACGAAAAACACTCCAAAACATGGAAACAAGAGAAAATGAGCTACGAAATGAATTAGCAAAGGCAAAGACATGGTCTCAAGTAGTAAAAGAACCAGTCAATCAACAAAAAGAGTTGATAGAGACATAAGAGAAAGAAAGACATGAGAAGTTATCAAATATAATCATCAAAGAGTTGAAATATTATGGGGATAGGGAAGACACAAATCATCTGACCAGGGACTTCTTGTCAGATCGATTACAATGGAAAGGTCAGATAAAAAAAGCAAGCAGAATTGGTAGGCTAAGAGAAGGAGGTAGAGATAGACATATTCGGGTCACATTGATGAGCTATGATGATAAAATAAGGCTACTAAAAAATAGAGGCATGCTGAGAGGGTCAAAATTTTATTTAGATGATGACCTGACATTTTTACAGCAGGAAGAAAGAAATAAGGAATGGAAAAAGGTGAGGGCAGCAAGGAATGAAGGGAAATAGGCATATTTAAGAAATGGAAATGCATACATCACATCTAAAAAAATCCAAAACAAATAGGGAGTATGGCCCGCCCGGGAACATCTTACGATGGTAATTTGGAACGGTAGAGGTTACCCTTGGAGAAGAGGACCGGGTTAGGGCCCATTGCTAGAGACAAAGATATAATCATATTGATAGAAACACATGAACACGATGGATGTAGGACTCCAAAATTTATAGGATACAAAAAAATAGCAATATGGAATAAAGCAGCAGAAAATGGCAAAGGGCATGGGGGTATTATGATTTTAATAAAAGAGGAATGTGATAGGGTCATTAAAATTGAAAAACAAGATGAAAACAAACAGTACATCTGGATAAAGATCCTAGAAAATAAGTTAGTTATTAGCATAGTAGCATGTTATTTTGCTCCCAAGAATTCTAAATTCTATAAGAAACATGACTTTAACATAGAAGACCCATACTGCTCCCTAAAAAGAGACATTTCAATATACAGTAAGTTGGGGGAGATTATATTAATTGGAGATTTCAATGCAAGGACAACAAATAAGCAAGCTAACATTCTAGAAGGTAACAAATATATTGAGATTAATCCTCTTTGGATTCCAAAAGAGGAAAATAAGCAGTGGACCAGGACTTAAGAAGATGAGCATGGGGCTATCACACAATATGGAGAAGAGTTGTTAGGTCTCTACAGCATATACAACTTGATTATTTGTAATGGGATGAACAAATGGAAAAATTCAGGAAAGTATACATGCAAAACATATAAGGGACAAAGTGGGACAAAGTGTAATAGACTATGTAATATGCTCACAGAATTACATACCAAAAATAGAGGAGCTAGGAGTGGAAGATTCTCTAGTGGAACTTAAGTCTGATCGCAACCCAATTGTTATGAAACTTCGAATGCATGGAGACAAACCAAGGGAAAAACACTTGCAAGGCAATCAAAATAAATATCCTCACAAGGGAAACATTCTCTTAATAGATGAAAATCGGCAAAATTTTAGAGCGGTATTAAATAACAAGTTACAGGAAAGGGAAGAACTACCTCACAATAGCAGAGATTACAGTAAGAGTGAATGGATAATGCACATTATTCAAGAAGCTCTAAAAAAAATGCAAGAGAGCTAAACCTAAAAAGAAAGAAAGGAATAACTTCCCAACCAACCCATGGTTCGATGAAGATTGCAAAAAAATGCGAAGATTACTAAAGGAACCAACGGGTAAAACAAGAGCAAACAAAAAAGCATATGAGAAACTGGTAAGGGAAAAAAAGAAGAATACACTAGAACAAGGAGGAAATAATTGATTTACTTAGGGAAGCATGAACCAAAGAAATTTTGGAAGGAACTAAGCGTGAAAAGGATGCAAACTGAAAATAACATAACAATTAATCAGTGGTTGGAGTATTCAAAACAACTGTATCAGTGTAGTAACTAGTAGGAGACACCCCCTACTATCATTGTCAAGAAAGAACTTTTCACAATTGAAGACATTATTCAAGGGATGAAAAAGTTAGCAATTGGTAAAGCCCGTGGCATAGACAATATTCAAGCAGAGCATATAAAATGGGGGGTAGATATCCTGGCACTGCATATCAAAGAAATTTTCAATGAGGTCATACAAAATGGCTTCCCTATTGAGTGGACAACTAGCTTGATCATTCATTTGTTTGAAAGTGGAGATGTAAATAATCCCTCAAACTATCATGATCAACCCGCTCTTTGCAAAGTTGTTTGGGAGTATGATAGAGCGTAGGACCAACCTATGGGCAGAAAAAAAAAAAAGAGAGCAAAGGGGCAAGCATGTTTTAGGCCCAAACACTCAACTATTGATCACTGTATCACGCTCAGACACATAGTGGAAAAAATATGGGACAAAAAAGAGGAGGCTTTTTGTTGTTTTGTAGACTTCAAAAAGGCATTTGACACAGTGCCAAGGAAAATATTATGGAGCATAATGGAAGAGATAGAGGTTCCAATTCACTACAGGGTAGCAGTCACAGACTATATGAGCATGTAAAGGCTAGAATCAGAACACAAAAAGGGTTATCTGAATGTTTTGGTAGTGACATAAGTGTCAAACAAGGTTGCCCTCTATCTCCGACCTTATTTGGGTTGTACATTGACAAGTTAGAAGAATGGATAAACAAATTTGGGGGAGAGGGTGTGCACTTAGCCAAATATGTGGTAAAACTCCTCATGTATGCAGATGATGTAATTCTTGTGGCCAAAACAACTAAAGATATAGAAGATCACCTTCAAGCTCTAGAACTCTTTTGTAAAGAAGTTGGGATGCAGTTGAACACGACCAAAACAAAAATTATGATTTTTCAGCAAAAAAGAAGAAGCAACAACTTGAATTTCAGTTTGTAGGAGAACTGCTTGAGGTAGTAGTAGAATACAAATACCTGGGTATAGACTTCCATGACAAACTTAATTGGAATACATGTAGGATGAAAAGAACTCAAAGTGGTTGGAGAACACTATATGCACTTCAAAACAGGTGTAGGAATGCCAAGTTGTGGGACTGGAAGACCACCAAGGTCTTATTTGACCTACTTGTTACACCGATTTTGTTGTATGGTTGCGAGGTGTGGGCTAGTGACACAACAAATGCAAAATGGAGGCAAATAGAAAGGATTCAAAAATATCTAATCACAAATTTTCTCAAAATTAAGGCTATGAAATTATTCTAGCTGAAACTCGAATGTTCCTTTTAGAGCAATTGCTATGACCAAGCTGTTATGTTACTTAAAAAAACAGAAAACATGAAAGATGATAGATGGCCTAGGGCAGCTAGGGACGAAGAGTTGCATAGGCGAAAGAATACATGGATGAAACAAAATGAGAAATGGATGAAACACTAGGAAATCAACATAAATGAATGCCCAAATGTCAACAAAGACATAAAAAATTATGTGAATGAAAAGTTCGAAGTGGAAAGTGAAAAAATGCAAGCAGGAAAAGACAATATTATATTGCAAATTTTAACCCAACGTATGACCACAAGGAACAAGCGTATATAGGCGCTGAAATCAAGTGGAAGGAAAAAATCCTCATTGCTCAGATAAGGACTAGCTTTCATAGGCTTAGATGTAAAACATGGAGATGGACAACGCCCAAAGAACAATGGGAAGAAATGATATGTACTCTATGCAACACAGGGGCAGTAGAGACAGAGGAACACTTCATCTATAAATGCCCGAGTTTTTCAGATATCCATGACAAATACAAAGAAACACTTGGGAACGGGTTTATGGCAGATTTATGTGAAGACAGTAAAATAAAAGAAGTTGGAGAATTGCTAAACCAAATTTGGGTCTCAAACATATTTGAGAAGGTTGTTCCTTATCAGTAAGATAAGGAACAACCTTCTCAAACATATTAAAGATCATATGATATAATTTGAATAATTGTACTTCAATATTTAACATACCATAGACCATATTTGGGTCTCGAGGACGTAATTAAAATCTTTCATTTCATGTAACCAACTCCCTTATCTAATAAAAAAACATTAGAACTGTACAACTTACTCTGTTAACTTTATTTGATTGTATAATACATATTAAATAAACATCTATCTGTGATGGTCAGGTCAGGTACTGATACCCGCTCGGTTATTGGTCCTCCTCAAAAAATTAAAACTCCTCGAACTCTCAGGCAAGTAACTAAAGCAGACGCCTAACATCGGCAGAATCAATCCCAATACATTATAGAAATCAAGCTTAAGTTTAAACTTGAAGTTGACACGAATGGCGAAGCTCCTTCCGAAGGCAGAAGCAATTGTACCCAAAGAGGCTGGCTTCCTCTTATCTGCTCCTCCAGCAGGTCAGCTTTTTCCTCTTAGTTAAATCATTTTGTTTAAAACTATTGTTTTTCTTTGTACTATTAGGTCAACTCGTTTTATTATATGGTTGCCCCATGAATTCAGAGGTCCCCCAAAAGGGTCAGAAAGGTTTCAGTCCCTTTGATTTTGAGAAACCATTAGAGAGATCTCGAAAGTTTCATTCATGGTATGTCAATAGTGGTATTATAATAACATAAAATTTAAATACATTTAACTTTGTATTTAACTGGTTGAACTCGTATCTGATATGATTTGATTGCTGAGATATAAATTGTATTATATTATCAATCGTATAGTGTACTGTGCATCAAATGGGAAAGGGGAAGGGGAATTGGGGAGGAAAATGGAACAAAGGGGTGCGGTGGGTAAGGGGCAGACAAGGCTAGATTGTGATGAAGTTTGAATTTGTTTTGTGCTGGTCATGGACTTATTCATGTATGGTTCCGAAATAAATGCCATCTGGGCCTGGTTGAACGCAGGGTGTACTGTTGTCAAACGCCATTAGTCATCCTGTTGTGTTGTTCCACAATGTGCAAAGAAAAGAACAGGGGAAGGAAAAATTTGTTATGTCAAAAAGGGAGAGAAAATTGCAGTTAGATTACTATTTCAAATTAATTGTAACATTACAATTCAAAAATTCAGGGAAGCTATGTGGACAAAGAATTTCGAAATGTTCAATTTTACATATGAACACCTTCAAAAGGTATATATAGATGTTAACCAAGATGCTTATGGTCCAGTTGAGAATTGACTCACATTGAAGCAGGTGTGAGATGGGCATATGGAGGAGACCAAAAGAGGAATGTAACGGTAGGATCTGTACCGTTTGTACAGCAGGGGCAGTTGAAATAGAGAAGCACTTTGCTTGGAATGCATAGCTTACAGTGGTACTCAGGCTAATTATGACAATACTTTAACAGTGGATTCTATGCTTGAGCTGTTTGAAGATGAGAATAAAGAGACTAGGGAACTTATCAGTAGAATCAATAGCAAATATTAGCACTTTAAAAAGAAAGAATGATGTGTCAGACTATATCTTTGTATAGTCTTGTCTTTCCTGTAAAGAAATAAGCAAGAGAACCTCTCATGTTTGGTAATATTGTACCTTTGGAGTCGCATAGGCTGTGTGGCCTCCCGGCAGAGTTACCGTATCCTATAGTCCTCCTATTGATATCCATATCTATGTATCAGATATGGTTATTGATACGACATGATGTGGGAGCATCTGAACGGTTATAAGCAGGGTAACTTTCAACTGTATATAACTGCCGCAAAATCGTATTTTGCATATAAAGGAGAAAGAGGAAGGAGAAATAGTGCACGCATAGAGGAATAAGAGGAAAGGGACAACGACCTTATAAGGAGGATAGGAAAAAAAAGAGAGAAAGGGCCTGTGTGAATGTGTCTGAGAGCAAGGATGTCTGTATCAATTTGGAATAAAAATAATGTGTAGTCAATGGTCATAAAATCATATTCAATTCTGATCTATTTTCTACATGTATATTGAAGGGTGAATACTGGAATTGTATGTTGTATATGCATGCATTGTGCAGGATTTAGGTATAGTTACAGGAGCAGGCCAAGTAGTAGTGGTTGTTCCAGCCTTTGGGTTGGATATTGCAGTTTGGAAAGGCTGCATAAGTTCTTGCTGCCCTTGAGATTGCCGTTTGAGTAAAGAACGTGAAATGCTGTTCAAGTGATGTGCCATTTAACCAATGCCGTACAAATGGAAGTTGCACCAGCTTGGAAGCGTTGCCATCATATAACATCAACACATTATCTTTTGCCCTAGCTGTCTTGGAGTGCTGCCGTCTTGTGCCATTGTCGTCTTGAGACTGTCATCATGCCCTCTAGGGATTACTGTCTTGGCAATTATCATCTTTCCATCTTGGCAATTGTCGTCTTACCAATTGCCATTGTGTCGTCTTGCCAATTGCTATGTTACCATCTTGGCAATTGCTATCCTGCCAATTGCCATCTTGCCATCTAGTGTGTGCAAATCAGAACGAAACTAAATCTTACACTGTGGGTGTCAGTGAACCATGAATGAATCCTTTGTTGCTAGGGGAGGTTGTTGTTCAGTTGACCCCCTTCGTCTAGACTGCATCATTTGGTATTGGAGCCAAAGATAAAATTTCAGAGAAATGGCAATTGTTGTCTTGTGATTTGCATGCAAATTAGAATGAAACTAAATCATACACTGTGGGTGTGAGTGAACCATGAATCAATCCTTTGTTGCTAGAGGAGGTTGTTGTTTAGTTGACCCCCTTCATCTAGACTGCATCATTTGGTATCAGAGCCAAAGATAAAATTTTCAAAGAAATGGCACAACGAGGAAGAGGAAGACTGTGTGGTCTGGAACCTCAACCAATGAATATAGCTGAAATGTTGAGGAATCACAGTTAGGTTAGATGCAATTGAGACTGTCCAAAGAAGAGGCGTTCATCTTGAGGAGGTTAGTGATAGTGAAGAGGAGAAGACTGGTCACCCGAAAGCTCGAGATGAAGAGCAAGGAGAAGAACTGGAGCAACGGTTGATTCAGGCGATCTCAAGTATGGGAAGTAAACCAAAGATGGATACTCCCAATTTTAATGGAAGTTTAAACCCAGAAGAGTTGATTGATTGGATAACGGACATGGAGAGATTCTTTGATTATGAATCTATGGAGGATCCAAAACGGGTCAAATTTGCATGCACACGGCTGAAGGGACATGCTTCGATTTGGTGGGATCATGTCCAAACAAAAAGACAATGAAAAGGCAAGGATAAAATCCAAACATGGGATAAGTTTGTATCCAAATTAAAATCAAAATTTCTACTTGCTGATTATCAAATTGGGTTGTTTAGAAGACTCCAAAACCTCAAGCAAAAGGAGTTGGGAGTAAAAGAGTATACGAAGAGTTCTATAAATTGACCATAAGAGCATGTCATATTGAAGATGATGAGGAGAAGGTGGAAATATACATAAATGGACTAAGGTTGTCCATACAAGATGAAATTGGTATGGTTCGAATTAGAATGGTTGAAGAGGCATATCAATATGCACTCAAGGCAAAGGAAAAGTTGTTGTGTAGGCAACAAAACAATTTAGAGGAAGAGGACAATTCTCTAGAGGAAGAGAACAATCAAATAGTGGTAGAGGGCAGCATATGCAAGAAGGAGAAGCTAGTACTTCTCAAAGTAATTTCAATCAAGCCAAATCCAGGAAGGAGAACCCAGTACTTCTCAAAGTAATATCAACTAGAGCACCAAAGAAAGTGAAGATTTCTCAAGAGGAAGAGGTGGTTATGGTAGAGGAAGGGGTAGAGGATTCCTCAAAAATTGCTTTAAATGTGGAGAAGCTGGTCATCGGGCATTTGAATGTCCAATAGTACAACAGGACACTGGTAAAGGAAAAGAAATTAGGAACCACATTGCACAGGCAGATGAAGAAAGTGTTGCCTCACCCAAGCACATGGAGGAACCGGAACAAGGAGAATCCCTTATGATGAAAAGGGTATTGTTAAAACCAGCCAAAGAGGTGTATGAACTGATGCAAAGAAGTCTTTTTAGAACCATATGCAAATCAAGAGGCAAGTGTTGTAAGGTCATTGTGGACAGTGGGAGTATGGATAATTTAGTGTCTACAGAGATGGTAGAAAAACTTGGGTTGAAGAGGATTGAACACCCAAATCCATACAAAGTCTCATGGTTGCAAAAGGGACATCAAATTTTGGTGAGTGAACAATGTATGGTAGACTTCCAAATTGGTTCTTACAAAGATGAGATATTATGTGATGTTATGCCTATGGATGCTTGTCATGTCTTGTTGGGAAGACCATGGCAGTTTGATAGAAAGGCAATGCATGATGGTAGGGTGAACACCTACACTATTGAGAAATATGGCAAGAGGTACACATTAAGTCCATTGAAGGACAAAGGAGAAGAGGTGGACAATAGTCCTACAGTGTGCCTGGGTACGGAAAAACAATTCTTGAAGGAGAATGAAGCATGTTTTGCTTTCATCACTAAACCCACAGAAGAAGGGATAGTGGACAAGATGGATGAAATCCCACATGAAGTGAAGGATTTGTTGGAAGAATATGCAGAGATTCTTTCAAAATATGGGTTTCCACCCATGAGGAGCATTGGTCATCACATAGATTTCAGTCCCGGATCGAGCTTACATAATAAGCCAACTTATAGGATGACACCAATGGAGAATGAGGAGGAAAAGAGGTTTGAAAGATGAAGAAGAAAGATTCAAAGAAGAAAAGAGAAAGAGAAAAGGAATGATAAAGAGATAGTAGAGGAAGATGAACCTCATCATGTCATTGATGGCCACGACAAAGACCATATTATTGAAGAACATAGTGGTGATGAAGAGATTGGGTGCTTTGAAAGGCACACCAAAGGTATTGGTTCCAAGTTAATGAGAAGAATGGGATATAATGGCAAAGGATTGGGAAGATATGGGCAAGGTGTGAAAATGCCCATAATGCTAGATATAAGGCCAAAGAATGAAGGCCTTGGATATACAGGTCAAGCAGGAAGAATGAGACCAAATTTGTGAGAAGAGAAATTAGTATAGGGGATGAAGGTCCTAGGATGGGTTGTTGCAGTCAGTGTGGAAGATCTGGACATGTAGCAACTAGGTGTTGGAACCTACATCCTTGTGAGAGTTATGGAGGACATAATCACTCCAATAGAAGGTGTTGGCACCAAGAGAAAGTAGCCAATAAAATACATGTTGATTGTGGTTGGATGGATGTGATGGAATGGGACAAAGTGCAAAAAATGTTGAGTGGATTCTACAAGAGGAGGTTTTGTTCTCAAAAGAAAGCAAGGATAAAACAAAAAAGGTGGCCTTGTGAAGAAAGCCAAACTAAACTTGCAAAGAGCAATTCATGTTCATGAGCGGAGCTCATGAAACATTTTCTCTTACCCGGTGAGTATGATGCGGGAGCATCTAAACAGTTATAGGCAGGGTAACTGCCGCATTTTGCATATAAAGGAGGAAGAGGAAGGAGAAATAGCACACGCATAGAGGAATAAGAGGAAAAGGACGACAAGCCTGTAAGGAGGATAGGAAGAAAGGGAGAGAAAGGGCCTACATGATTGTGTCTAAGAGCAGGGATGACTGTATGAATCTAGAATGAAAATAATGTGTAGCCATTGGTCATAAATACTTGAAAAAATCATATTCAACTCTAATCTATTTGCTGCATGTAAATTGAATAGTGAATGCATTATGCTATTTGAACTGTATGTTGTATATGCATGCATTGTGTAGGATTTAGGTATAGTTGCGAGAGAAGACCAAGCAATAGTGGTTGTTCCAGGCCTTGGGCTGCATATCGCAGGTCAGAAAGGCTGCATAAGTTTTTGTTGCCCTTGAGATCATTGTTCGAGTAAAAAACATGAAATGTTGTTCAAGTGATGTGTTGTTCAAGTGGAAGTTGCATCGTGTTGTTCAAGTGGAAGTTGCATCATAACATACAAGTGGAAGTTGCACCGTGCCATACAAGTGGAAGTTGCATCGGCTTGGAAGTGTTGTCATCATATAACATCAACGGATCGTCATTTGCCCTTGCTCTTGGGGTACTACCGTCTTATGGCAGTGTCGTCTTGTGCCATTGTTGTCTTGATATTATCGTCGTGCCCTCTGGGGACTATTGTCTTGCCAATTGTCATCTTGCCGTCTTGGCAATTTCTATCTTGCCATCTTGGCTATTGCGTCTTGGGAATTGTTGTCTTGCAAATTGTCATCTTGTTGTCTAGTGCATGCAAATCAGAACGAAACTAAATCTTACACTATGGGTGTGAATGAACCGTGAATCCTTTGCTGCTAGGGGAGGCTGTTGTTCAGTTGACCCCCTTCGTCTAGACTGCATCATGACACTTCTCGGATACCATATCCAGATGTATGTAAATACATGTTTACTATTTTCAAATGTATCCGAACACATGCCCCTGTTTTGTCCATATCTATTACAGTCAGATATGGCATAGGCACATCTAGAGTTGTATTCACAACATGAGCACAAAATAAGATTGCACAATATTTAAATGATAATTTTTTTAAAAAAAAATTACAATTATGCTCAGCTTGTTGAGTAGTCTGTTTTGCGTGAGTATGGTTAAGAGTCATCACAATGGACATAACAACATATAAAAAAGAATCATTATCTAAGTAGAATGTATATAAGCAGGACTTAACTTCAGCAAAGCATTGCTGTAAGCAAAATTAGGAACACCTGAGTTAGGAATCATTGCTTAGAGAGATTCTGATATTCACAAGATATTATCTCTGTTAACATTTGGTTCTCTCAGTTAATGTCTATACCTAATTTCTGTATTAGTTATGAATAACAGAAGGAACTAACAGTTCTTGTTTTAGAAGGAAGTTAGTTATATGAATTGTAATCTTAATTTTCAATAAGTGAGCTATCTTACATAATGAATGCTGACTGATGCAATGTTGGGTTTTATTTGTACTCTATATGGTTAATGTTAAAATCTAGCATGCTTGATGATGGGATTTTATTGGAAGAGTTGTAGAATGGAAATTCTTTGTTTCTATTATTACAGAGTAGATAGACGTTTGAGCACTACCGAGTCTACCTAGCATGTAGCTGGCTGCATTGTGATGTTGAAATAGGAAATTCATTAAAATAAATGCCACATTAGATAAAGATTCTCTTAACATGCTGGTCCGAGTTGCATATCCTATTTAGATAAGGATTCTGATTTGTTTACCTTTCAGAAGAAAAAGAAGTTGAAGATTTGGTTACCTATGTGGATTAGCAAGTGCATATATGCCTTGGATGGTTGTCCACAATAGTTGCCTTTGAATTTTATAGATCATTGATTGGATATGTGCTAAACGTAGGTAGAACCTTACAGTTGTAATTGATTCGGACATTTTCAAGAATAATGGTGGATGTGAAAATGCAAATGGATGCTTGTTCTGTTTATTCCAACTAGCATGGAAGGTACATGATGAGTGATGAATTTTTACTGATGATTCCATTGTGTGCCATACAAGCATAATGGTGACTTCATGAAAAGAAAACCATGCTTTATATTTCTGTAATTGTATGTAGTTCGTCTATAAAATTTACTCATAAACTCTATGATTTTCTCAGTTCTTTCTTTTCTTCTAAGCTATTTTATAGAAGGGACAGACATGGAGTTGATTCCATGACTGCCTATAAATAAAAACTTAAAACTATGAGAAAACATTAGATTCTATGAGGTATTAACTGAGAACACTGATTGGTATTGCTAATGAACTGTTCATTCGGTGCTAGAATTGTGTTGTGATTGATTAATGTCAACTTCAAGTTAGCTATTTTTTATATTATTTAAGTGGACATATGCATGTTTTTGAGGAGCAGATTACCCAGTCTGCACTGGGTAATTTCTTGCTACTTTTAATTAGAGCGTAAATTAATTTTCTCAGTGGACAATAGGATGTATGTGCCATTGTGCAGACAATTAGGTGTATTGTGGCACTGTCCGGGTAGTGGTGTGTAATGTGTCATTGTCCAGGTAATAGTGAGCAGTGACAAGTCAATTGGATGCAACCACTCCTCTAGAATGTGCTGTAACAGCCTATAAATACCCCTCCATGGTTCAAGTGTGAGCATGCAGAATTTTGTGTTGTATCTCTGCATCAATGTAAATAGCTTTGTTGTTTGCTGTGTATATTTTTCACTGTTTGGCTGTGTTTCCCAGTCTCCATATAGTGCTAACACTTTTGATGAAATTTTCTTTTTGGAATTAATTTCTAGTATACAATCAGGAATGAGGACAATTGTGATTAAATTGTCCACTAGTGTCATTTATAACCTTAGGAAACATGAGGGTTTGATAAATACTAATTGTTGACATCATTTCTTTTTTGGGCCTTATAGTGGCTCAGGAGTTTGCTAAAATTGCAGTTAATATCATATTCAAAGGCGATGTAGCTGCCAGAGGATATGCAAAAGCAGCCAGTGCATTGCAAGTGACAGTAGATGCGGTCAATCAGGGAGTCAAAATGCTCTGTGACATCTTCATAAGAGGAGCTCAATCCAATTTCTCATCTGTTCAATTGACTGACTATCTTAAAGAACTTGGATTTCATAATGAAACAAGAGAAAGCTTGGTGGGTTATTTTACCGAACAGTTCAATGAGATACGAAGAGTGGTTGCAGTTCCAAAGCTCAATGTACCATCATACAGAAAAACTGGAATGGCGGCTTGATGTGCAGGTATTGTTAGAACTTAGAACTTAGTAACCGACTTTTCAATTTCTGCAGAAAAAACAAAGAGGATTGCTAAGTTTTAGAAAAGGATTCAAAGCAAGTTATAAATATCTTATGCATTCCATTTTTAACTCAGAAAGCCATATTTAATTTAGTTGCCTTTCTTCAGAGTTTTGGCATTAAGCAGTTTGTTTCTTTGTGGATGTTTTGAAAGTGTTCCTGAATTTTGCCGTGTTTTTCAAGATGTTGGAAAATATTGGTCTGGTTACATATTTTTTCTGTTTCCCCTTGCTGGAAGTATTCAACAACGAACTGTGATGTTGAATATTGCACTTGACTTGGAAAGTACTGGCTATATCTATTTGATTATCCTTTGTCTGAACTGTGGATAGCAGGAATTCCAGAATTACTTATTACGGCAAAGTTGAAAACATGCTATACAACCATAAGAAAGAGCAATTTCATCAGGCTGGATATTAATTTGAAATCTCCTATAAGAACCATAAACATTGGAATAGTGGGCTGGGGGGCAGGGGGATGGATGGGGATGGAAGGGATTAAGAAGAAAATGCTGGATGATAGTTCAGTATCATTAAAATGGAAATTTGACATCATACAGGGAAGAAAACTTGCTAAGGATACATGTTTTTTTAATTTCCTGTCTTGGTGGTTGGGGCAGGGGTGGTTGGTGGGTGCAAGTTATGACTGAATATGTATATAGAAAATAATTGGAACTTGAGATCAATTGTCTCTGGAAGTTGATACAGGTAGATGGAGGGAATGAATGAAGAACAAAATCTTTTCCAGGATGAAAGCAGCAGTAGAACAGGCTTTGAAATACCAAGATCTATTACAGAAGCATAAAAAATTCAAATCCATAGCTTGAATAAACTGCATTGAAGATTAAAGGAAATATCCATAGTTACACTCAAGAATATAGTGGAAAGAATAAGGTATATTTTGGTCATCTAAAGTAGACAAAGGGACCATAACGCAAGCGCGGGAGTTAACTTAGACCTCTTTAATTAGCCATTTGAAGAGGTTAATCTGCTCCATTTAAAAATTCTGAGCACTTAGAACACTAAATATGTACCAAGAAAAATATGAAGAAAATTCATTGTTTTGTACGTCAGAGTAAATTACATTTCTGATTGAAAAAAAAAGTCTATTTCATTAGCTCAATAGAAAAGAAATTTCATTGTTCATAAAAATCAACATTTGATGAAAGTTAGGTCCCTTTTTGGATCGATGAGTCACATGAGGAAAATTACTGGAAAGCTTTTAAGTTTTAAAGGTATGACTTAGATCTTCTGGGGAGAAAGAAAGGGAAAACACACACACACAAAAAAAAAAGAAAGTGGATCACTTTTGAGTGAAACAGTGGAACTGACCGTAGAAAGCTTAAAATCTTGATCAGTCTGCTTATGTGTTATGAATGCACCAGCAGTTATACTAGGGTAGCTTTCAATACATGTATTGTTCATACAAAAGTATGTGAATCTATTAAAGCTGTTGATGATGAAGAACCATATATTTCATGGATTGTGGAGAGTAGCTTTCATGCATGCTCAAGAATCATATAAACAATATTTAGTGTGTTGGTTAAAGAATTAATATCTGTATTCACACAAGAAACATAATGTTTGACAGGTGTCACTAAATAGAGATGATGTTCAAAGTCCAACTGGATGTCAAGATTGTGTGCACAATTAATTAAAAATGAGGGGTAACGTAAGATCTGCTTGGTATTTACTTAAAAAGAAAATGCCAAAGACTAAATGCATTTAGATGAGTTTTCAGGCCAAGCTAAACTATGTCTAGGATAACCTAACCTTACCAAAATAAATTGAGGTTTCTAGCGTTCTACATTGCACAAACTGAAGCAGTTAACCAGATACAATGCAAAAGTACTTGAAAAAACAGAAAGGTATAGAGGAGAGTAAAACCCTAGCTACTATAGTATGGAAAGCAATTTTTTTTCACACACAACACAATCATACACAATGCAGTAAAGTAATAAAAAACATGTCCTTTGTAATGAAATGGTAAGCTATGTAAATGAAGATAACAATAGAAGATCACTTACAACCAAGTACACAATATATTGTGAATAAAGATCAAGCATGTGTCATCGTCCCCAATTGTTTTCAACACATCTGGAAGATAGTTTGGTTGAGTGTATAACAAACTTCACGATATGTTGAAGCTTGAGACTATTTTAGGGTGTACATAAGATAATGTAGAGGTAGGTTGACAAACGACAACAGCTGTACTTGCCCAACTACCCACATGTCCATAAAACATTTAAAGCACCCTTAACACTAACATTCAGTGCTCTTATTACATTAATTAGTCTTTGACACATGTGACATAACACTTGTTACAGGTGAGACAACTATGTAAAATGAGATACACTACACGCGATCACGTGGAAATAAATGTGCAACATTTGCAATGGCTCATGATGCGGACCAACTTGCCTGCCTACATCTATCCCTTCCTATAAACTATTTAACATCCCCATCGATGGACCTACTAAATCAGTTGTAAGGGTAACAACTTGAGGATCAAAAGTAGAAGTGGAAGAGGCTATGGTCACAGGAATAGTGGATGCATGAGATGTTGGTATGGATAACCCTGCTTGATTACTCTCTAGATGCTGAATTTAGTGAGAAGCTTGATCATAGTGCTTTGTATCTGCTCTCCAAATTTGAAACATCTGGCACCCTAGTTAGAGCCTTGCATAGCTCTCAGCACTGATCCCTCATGTATGAATTCAACACTGAAATGCATTGGGGTCATGCTTAGAAACTTGGTGGTTGTGTGCTGCAAGCTGACAATGCAACTTCTCAACTTTTGTTTTTGCTCTGCTGAGCTTCTCCTTGTTTTGCACCAGCTTGGTATCATATTGTCTCAGCTTGTCTCAGCTCCTTGTGTATGGAGATGCTAGAGGCACTGAGCTCAATGCCTCTCATTCTCTGCCACCTCCTTTGCGGCCTCTCTACTCCACTATGCCTTTAATCTCAGCTCCAGTCTCTTATGCTTCTTTGCATGAATGTGTCTACTTATATGGTGACTGGTGTGCTACTGTAGACTCTTGCCTGCCAATAAATTGAGCTGTCACAATGGCAACTTCAACTCCATAAGGATGATCTTTTGAGTAGGCAGAGCAATGCAGTAGATGATAGTGGGTTGTGATAGATAATATTGGTGTAGGCAATGCACTGTGGTCGAGCGGCCCACGCACCATCTGTAGGCTGCCCCAAAGTCTAGCCAAGGGACCAACTAAATTAGTCATAGGAATAACAACTTGAGTATTAGTAGAAGCAGTAGAAGCGGAAGAGGCTATGGTCATAGAAATGGTGGTTGCATGCGATGTTGGTGGAAAGCCTTGCTTGACTGGCTTCCAAATGCTGAATACAATGAGAAGCTTGCTCATAGTGCTGTTGCATTTGCTCTTCTCATTTGAGATTATCTTTGTCAATGACTGCCCTTGGTTGCATCAGATGAGCACTCCATGGATATGTGGCTCTTGATTTAGAGGGGCCCACACATTTTTTGAGATATCTTCATAGCTGTTTGCCACTTCCCCCTAGCATTTTTTGTCCTTTGTCATCCATTATGATGATGACTTGTACTTGGATTTATATCTAGATATTTCTACATATTCATCTCTGGCTGATACATTCTTTTGAGTGATTTTAGTGCCTGCACTATGACCTACCAAACACCTTTTCATATCTCATGGAAGACGAGTTTTACCTTTTTTAACTCAACCTCATGGATCTTCTTTTTAATATATCTGTAGATAAGAAGCACCTTGTCACTGCTTACAGGAAACACTTACTTTAACTGTGTGAATCACATGGCCTCTTGGTATTTAATGGGATTCCTCAAATTCGAGACTCTTCTAGGTTTACTTGTTTTTTGTATGGGGGAGTGCCAGTGTGGTTGACAATCTCCTTAATACAAAACCTTGCTTTCTTATATTAATAATTTTCAGGTTTCCAGTCAAATTCCTTTGGATGACCATGCAATGCTGATTTTCTCCTTGGATTTTTCATTTTTTTCCTCCATCTTTTCCTCGCTCTCTTTTCCTTCCAAAGCCTCATCTGCCTTCCTATGATTGACTTCAATCCTTCGTCTATTGATTATTATGTTGCTCATCTCTCCCAGTTGATGCCTAATTGTTATTTTCTTAATTCCACGGTTCCACCACAATATCAACCAAATATGAATTCTTGGGTCGCACCTTATGGGATGCTGTTGTTGACTCCTTTCTTCATACTTTACCTGGTTGAAAACAGTTCGTTGTGTTGATTACTGCCTTATGAATAGTTGGTATGGTATGATGAAGAACGTAAGTCCTGCTTCAAAAGCTCTGCAATGCTTGTATTCATGATCTTGTTGCTATATCTTCCACTCGGAAGGCATACAAATGCCATATTTAACGTAAGAAATGAGTTTCTTATAACTAGCCATTATGAGCTTCTAGATGCATTTCAACACTCTCCAGAATCATTCTAGCACACCCTCCTCCCTTGGAAGCCCCCACCCACATGCATTGACCTTTAAACCTTGATATCCCAAGCTAGTTCCTTATATAATATCTTGGTGCAACCCACAACTCATATCTCCTCTTCCCCCACGTCTTGCCACCTATTTTATTCAAGGGACAGCAAGAGAGCTATATGGAAATTATGCACTAGCAAGGCTGCTGATGTTAAGTGTTTTCAGGCTGAGTTTCCGAAATACAATGCTGATGCTATTTTCCATTCCATATCAGATTTATTCAATGGATTGTTTTTTATACTTCCCTACTTCTTGTTGACAACATATTATCTACACCATCCACATATTTGGGGACTATTTAGATCCCAATAACTAAGAACTATCATGATGAGGCACCCATTTGCTAAAATTTATGCCATAATTTTGAACATGAAACTCTCAGATCAAATGGAGCAAGGCAAGCTTCAAGAAAGAGGACAACCTGGTTTCGGAGAGGAATATCAAACCATTGAACATGTTTTTGTGCTTTGGGCTATTATTTAAGGCGGCTTGTCACAAGTCTTCTAAAGCCTTTTGTTGTTTTGTGGACTTTAGAAAGAGCTTTGACACTAGGACAATAGGACATTGTTATCTTGGAGCTCTTTATTGTTGCTATCAATATACTTTATGAGATAGTTGTTGATTGCTTTTTCACTGCCTTCAGTTTCTCAAATAATGTCCATATCACTGTTGGTGTCAAACAAGGGTGTCTTTCTCCTACCATACTCTTTGTGATGTACATTGATGAGTTCAATGAATTTATTTGTCAAAACACACATGTTGGCAATGATAGCCCTTTGCATCATCTCTTGATAGCTATATTGATTTTTGCAAATGATTTAGTTTTTCTTTCTCATACTCTTCAGGGATTGCAAAGATAATTAGATGATCTTGTTCACTTTTGTGACTCAATATAGCTAGCAATCAACCTTAGCAAAACTAAGGTGATAGTCTTTAATGCATTAAGGAGTGCCCTTTCAAAGTTGTAGTTCTTCTATGAGGGGAAGCCAATTGGGATCACCACTGGGTACACCTACCCAAGGGTTTTTTGTTCAGCTTCTTAGTCATGACTTTGCAAGGGATAGCATCTATCGCGATCTTGGAGAACCAATGTTTCTAGTTGCACTTTCAAGACATACGTATAAAGATGCACCTATTTGGCTCCATTATCAAACCCACAATTCTCTATGAATTTGAGAGTTTTGATTGGGCTTATATTAAAAGGGTCCAACTTTATTGCTCCAATAACTCGTTCGATGTAAGAGAACCATTTTGTAGTGTAATGTTTTGGCTAAGTTTAGCATTTGTCTTCTTTGCCTTGAGAGCATCTTCAAAATTACTTTTCATGTGCATCATCTTAGATCCATGGGTAACATTTTAGGCCGTGAGAGATATCCATACTCAACACTTTGATTCTCAGAATGGATTTCTACAGAAGCACTTATGGTTGTCATCAGGGATGGCATTCTGAAGCTAGCTTACTACTTCAATCAGATGACGTCTCTATAGATCGACAACTTCCTTTCAAATGCTCCTCTCCATATTTTTTCTGGTAAGAAGGTGATTAACGAAACAGTCAAGTTTAATATAATTAGGTCACTTGGATCACCCTACCCTAGCCTCTCAGTCCTAAGTAAGCCTTATAGAATGAGAATTTCATGACAATTGAGGATGGCATTATTGCTTTCCAAGATCATATTCAATGACATTTGGCTCATGGACTCAGGGTCAGCTTAGAATCTATTCACATCAAGTGCAGGTGGAGACAGATCATGCTATTTATCGAGAGGATAGGTGTATTACCTTTGCTTCATTCAAGAAGTGGAGACTAAAGAGCACTTCATATATAGATGCATTGCTTATTATGAGATTTGAGGAAGGTACCATTGCCTGTTTAGAGATTCAAGTAGATATTTTTCCATTTTTTTGGCTATCATGACTAGAGATGCTTGGCTTTATACATTTGGTAAGCTATTACTCTTTGGCATTAGATATTACAGGAGAAATTGACTACCACTTGACTAATCATCTCCTCCTTTCACCCTATCTCCACTGTTGGGAGTAATAAGTGTTCTTTAATGCTACAACTCTCCAAAATGGGAATTATAGATTTGAGCATCCTTGCCCACATTCGGGAGTAGCCATCAAGGCTTCAATGCCTTGTTTATCTACCCTTAATTTTCCTAGGAGGACAAACACAATGTACTAACTTCTTGCCCTATTCTACTAGTTCCTTGGCAATACCAACTTCAATGGTAGAGTTTGCCCCCCAAGTTCTAGAGATGTGGTCGACAAGGATGCTGACCTATTTAGAGGAAGGGCAAGTGTAGGCAACAATTTGGAGATGGTGCAAGCTCAAGTCCCACTACAGCTGTGAGTAGACGTGTGCGTGTTCATAACATGTATGAGAGAATTTTAATGTACATGTCTATAGTTTTATACTTAGGTTATGTAGTATGTCACATGAGGATGCACAACTTAGTTTTGTATATAAAGTGGGGGATCATATTTTATTTGTGTATATGAGTATGAGTGGCTAGTTTGTTGTTATGCAACTACCTTCTACTCACTCGACTATAGCTATACATATCTTACTTCCATTTGTGGGTATCATGCATGGTAGAGAAACTTGGAATCAATGCGGTCTTAGCAAGGCCAATTTGTGACTTGGATTTGGACTCGACAAAAAAACTTGGAAAAACTTGGCCAAAAAGAAAAAAAAAGATCTTCAAAATAAATGCAAATTTTCATTGAAAAATAGATTCTTTTCATGCATGTCACAATTAATTAACATTATACATGTCCAATATTAATACACTAACTGATAGATCCTTAAACTGGACGCAAAACACACATCAATTAAAGAAATTTTAATACCAAGTAATATTTTCATCTTAAATAATAATTATCATATGAAAAAAATACAAATTGTCTCAAAATACCTTATAGGCCCACTACAACTCATCTATCTTGCATCTAGCAATGTCTTTGCCCTTTGCCCTAGCTGAAGCTCTAGCCCTCTTTCTTTGTGCCTGTGCCTCTTCCTTTGCCTTTCATGCTATCTCTTCCGCCATATTTTTGAAATCATCTTGTGAAAAGAGAGGCTCCTCTTGCTCCTCCTCTGGCTCCATGATCCAATTAGATGATGAATCAATCTCATCTAAATCAGTTGCCTCATAATTTGACTTTGCCATTCTTTTATGATGGAGGCGAATGTTGTAGTGAACAAATACAAGGTCATTTAACTTCTACTGCATGAGTCTATTGCGTTTCTTGGAGTGAATTTGCTCAAACATACTCTAGTTGTGCTTACAACTCGAAGCACTGCATGGTTGACATAAAATTTTGATGGCAAAGCACTAGAGATTGGGCGCATAGGCACCAAAATCCTCCAACAATAAATCTAGAAAATGCCAAAAAAAAATTATGTAAATTGAGATTATTTAAAAAAACAAAATCAAAATCAATAATAAGTCAGTTCATATGGGTTAAGTTCATATGGGTTACATAGCTTCTGAGTTGTCCTTCCTTGAATGCATTATGGGGTCGTGAAAATGTAGCCCTCACAACTCTTGGAATCTTGCAACTTGTCTTGTATCAAATTGTGAATCCTCTAATCTGGCACCATCCTAGTAAGGCACTGTTGGAGGCTCGATGTCACCTCTTAGTCAGCCTCAAAGGATTCTTTACAAAAGAATTTGGGGTTGAGGTATTACCTCATTGTATGTAGTGGCCTATGGAGCTAAGAAGTCCATTGACGGTCAATTAGTTCCCAAGTGGAAAGGTATTTGGACTTTGCATAATTATAAAATGAGGCAATTGTCTTTTTGGTCCTATCCATGATTGTATAGATACCCCATGGGTGGTTTTTCTCTATCAACAAGATGGAGAACCACTCACCAAAGGCTCTGCACTTGAAGTCAAATGAGAAATTCTAGTTATTGCTGGCTATTTGAAATTTGGATTACAATTTAAAATTTGCAAATGAAAAAAAAAAGCGTAACTTAAGTCTTGTACCTTAATTGCCTCATTTGTAGCTGTTGAGAAGGGTGCCTCAAAAACATAATCATACACCTTCTAGGCCTCGCCAGAGAATTAACATCTAGCAACTTCTTCTCTTGTCCACTCCTTGCTTACAATTATCCCCTTCAATGTCCCCTTTGCATCAAACGAGCTCTACAACGTGATGAAGTTTGGAGTGAATCGTGTCACTCCAACGTGCACAAGCTCCCTTCCATTTGTGAACTTTCTCATCAGTTGGAGGACACACAAATGGTTGTAGATGAATTTTGTAATACATTTGGCCTTATTCACTACTTGTCCGCACACCTAGGGTAATTTCACAGTGTCTTTGAGAAGCAAATTGAGACAACGGGCTGCATATGTTGTCCAAGAAATTTTCGACAATCTCTCCTCCAAAATCCTTTGTACTGCTACATATGATGTTGCGTTGTTCATGATAATTTGGACAAGGTTCTCCTCCCCTACCTTCAGCAGCCGAACAAGCGTTTTGTCACTCTTAACTTGTGCTGATGCATCCATTGACTACATAAGCAATCAAAAAATTGATCAATGGCCTATTCTTCTCACTGGTCCACTCAACAGAGATTGTGCAACCCTTTTTTCTCCATATTTTCGTTGTTCTTCAACCAAATATTGGATATCCTCTACAGATTCTTGAAGGAGAGGGCCCCTAAAATCATCCCAATCACAGCCTAACCGGCTAATCCTAATAACGCCAATGCCAACGCCAATGTCAATGCGAATGCTCAGGATTGGCGGAGACCTAACCCCTTACACCATAAAGGTCCCCTGCATCCTCTACCTAAAGGTAGAGGCTTTTACTTTTCAAATAGGGGAGAGGTGATGATCCCTTATCTTTATTTAGAGAGGTCCGACCCAGTGCGCATATAGATGCCTTCCCACGGATTCCACGGGACTGGGGTTGAAGGAGATGTGGCTGCAAGGCTTTTCAGCACTAGAGAGCAAGGGCCAGCTCTGTCTTGGTACCAGCAGCTTAGGCCTGGAAGCATTTCCACTCTTGACCTCCACCTTAAAAAGAGAGGAGAAGCTGGCCGTCTTCAAGAAGAGATATCAAGATCATGTAGATCCCCATGCTCTGTTATCTAAATTAACCAATATCAGGAAGGAGGATCGAGAGTCGGGATGGGAATTCCATGACCGGTTCAAGAGGGCTTTAATCGACATCCCCTATCTCAAGAGCTCGCCCCTCCGAACAGCGCTTTGTCTCTATATCAACGCCATGGATCCTGAACTCCAGTTCCAGCTCAATCATAAGTGGGCACCTTAAATCTTGGGCTGCAAACAGTGAGGGCATCTACCATTCCCCGTCAATATGGAGACCTCGTCATATTGAAGGCAATGTTAGAAAAATACCAAGGTTGCACAAGCCCTCCTCGCTGCCTTGTGCTTCTCTTGGTTCCATGTGGTCATTTCCTCGAGCAAGGATTGACCTCGGAGCAGAAAATTACAAAAAGGGATGATTCTGTCCCACTCCTTGGGTCTGCCACTGACAGACTCAATGTATAACAATGCCACTGGAAAGGGCCAAAGTTGTTATTGTTCGAAGGAGGCCGAGGAAGAGGAGAAGCCATTGCTTGGCTTGTTCTTTTCCTCAGTTGTTTCTTCTCGTCATAATCTTCTAGGAGGGCATTGCATTCCCTCATAACTTCAGCCTCCACCTCTTTACAGGGCATAACCTCATGGCCAAATATTCTTGCCATGTGGTATTTAAGGCAGTTTATGCCTCCATAAATTTTGGTGTTACAATAGTTGCAGTCGAGTTTCTCCTTCTTTGAACCCTCCCTTGCATGCCTCCAAGTTGGGTCTCTCTTCCCAGTCTTTTTTTTTCAATGCAACTGCACATGGAAACAATCATCAAGTAAAAACTCAAAACAAAAAAAACAAAAATTGCCCTAGGGTTTAAGCATTGATAATTGAAACTTCATTTTTTACCTCAACTCCAAGTGCTGGGTGGCTGTTAGATTCTTGAAATATAGAAGAAAATTTGTGTTTGAGAATGCAAATGTGTGTTTTTCATGGCTGCCTTCTCCTCCTCTTGGCTTTCTCTGTTACTGAAAACAGCAGAAATGAGCCCTCTTATTCTGTTTCCTGCACTTTTTTTTTTTTTTTTTGCGGCTGCATACTTTTTTTCGGGAATACTCGCGACTTTTTATGAGTCCAAGTCTTTTTTCTGATTAAAAAAAAAAACTCGGTGAGTTATAAAAATTTGATGAGTCAATTTCAAAAAATGCATTTTGAGGGACGACTTCTCCAACTCGGCGAGTTTTTTGAAAAACGTGTCGAGTTTCTAACTATGGTATCATGTATCATATAGTTGATAGCATATGGACGTTCGTTGTATTGCTGATAGTGTATCATTGTGTTGTTGATGACATTGCTATATTCCAGTTGCAGATATTGTGTTGTACATTCTCGGGTAATATAATTACTTTGTGCGAATTCTATTTTGCGTACGTATGGCTTGTTCCTTTTAATGTTAGCAGTGCTTTGTGTATTTCTTTCTTGCACATTTCCTTTTGCATATAGAATACCAAATTGCTTTGTTATAGCATTTGGTTGGTCATCATGCCTACCATTTTCTTGCATTTGCTTCCTTAATTTTATGTCACTTAATCTCTTTTGGAGATGCTCTAGTTCTTTTAAAAACTCTTAGTGACAAGGCAAGTGGGGTTGGCATGGTGCTGTGTCTTTCTTCTCAATCTTCATTGTTGTTGGAATCTTTGATCTTTGCTATTTGTTCCTACTGCCTATGCAATTTTCTATTCCCAAATAGATTTTGTTTGGTTGAGTTCATTACGTAACTATTTGGTTGTGCTTTTCTTTTCTGGGGAGAATTGCTATGTACTTGTAGTGCCTCGGTACTACGTTGAGATACACAATTTTGAAGGAACAAAAACAATGAGATCAAGCAACAAGTGCCTTACAAAACCCTCCAAATTTTGTCTAAGTCTAGCACAGGTGCCAATTGGCTTAGGACCCATTGACTTGCAAAAGGTGTCATTTGGCTCAAGAACAATCTGCTTGCAAATGGACCCGGTAGGCTTGCAGGAGCGAATCGCTTAGGGTCAACTAGTGATTCGCTAGCAAAAGTAAGCAAGTTACTCGCTAACTCGAGTGAACCGCTGGATAGCTAGTAGAGGGGTAAAACTAAAGGCGTGGATCCAAAGAAGAATCTTTTGAGGGAGACATTTTGACATGCAGTGGCGCACTAAGTCATTTTAGAAGCTTTATGAGTCTGTTAGAGGCATAATTAGAGGTATGTAACATTTGGTGGTGCATCATTTTGCTAAAAATGCCCCAAAATATTTACTTTTACTAGGAGTAATTTTTTCTCACCCCAAGTAACTCAGGGGTAAACTCCAACTATAAATAGGAGCCTAGGGCTCCATTGTATTCATATTTTGGCTATGAGGATTTAGAGCTATACTCAATGAGATGCACATTGTGCTTTAATCTCATGAGATTGTGATAAATTGACAAGTCCTTAGGCATTCCATCAATGGAACCGCCCTCGTGGTTTGCTAAGTGCATGGTGATTGAGGCATTGCCCTTTTGCCCATCTTGTCATTCGCTTAGCAATTTCATACTTAATGAATGGGAGAACATTGATGTTATTCAAATTATTATATGTTGGTTGATCATGCACACTTCCTCGCTATGGTTTAAACCCTTAGTAATTTAAATTCTTCACACCCTTAATGTTTTATGCATGTTCATTTTTTCGCACTTTTAATGCAATTAGTGTTGGTTAGCATAGGAGTATTCCACGGGTATAGTAGCGAGATGACCTTAATCTAGAGGTTGGGAGGAGCCATTAGCACTCCCTTCCAACTTTGTTGAAGCTAGAATTGGGGCGCATCATTAAATTAGAAGTCAGGATAATTCCTTGCTTTAACATAGTTTTTGGCACACCTGGTGGGGCTCACCTTGTTATTCCTCAAATTTTGCTCAATTTAACTAAAATTCCTTGATTTTCACACCAAATTTGCATTCATCATGGATGAAGCGATTGATTCAAGATTGAGTGAATTTTTGCCAAGTCTGGTTATAGGAAGCAATTCGCTTCATTTTGAGCCAATTGCCTGAAAATTAAGTTACTCTGCACGATGCACTTTGAATTTCCTGCATTTTCACAAGTTGAATCCAAAGCGATTTGCTAAGGCCAAAAACTTGATTTATCAAGCCCAGTCTCAAATTGACCTTGAAAATTTATCACTTTTTGTTATTTGTGCTCGATTTTTGCAGGAGCTTTGCAAATGGCGACTCCAATACGAACTTCAAAACATTAAAATTTTCGCAAAGACAACAACACGAACTGCATCAGAGCACCATCAAATCTTAGATCTGACCTCGAATTTGCATTTGCCATAGGCAGGAAGCATTTTAGGCAGATTTTGTCAAGGATCAAATCTACAAGTGATTCACTCTATTTAGTGAGCAATTCGCCCCAAAAGACAGTAACTAAGTCAAATCTGACGAGCGATTTGCTCAAAATCTAAGAAGTGATTTGCTAGGAAAGATAAGATTCTTCCTAACTCGGTAGAGTGTTTGGTTCTAGTTTCGGAGCAATTGGCTTGGACCCCTTTTAACATTAAAATTTTCGAAGTTCAAAACTGCTAGCAAATTGCTCTAGTTTACAAGCAAATTTTTCAAATTTTGCGAATTATGACCCCAAAACTCTGTCCGTGCATGTCCGTATGCATAAGCTTATGAATACACGCTCAAAGGCACAAAAATCGGGAAAAGAACATCAATTGGCAGAGATAGTAGCATACCATCAAAGAAACGCCAAAGTGAAAAGAAAAGAACAAACTGTTGTGTGGGTGCATCCAAATGACAAAATTGAGGAAATTCTAGTGTCTAATCTCATTTCCGCAAAAGGCAAAAGTCTCATGGCTAACCCTATCAGTCAAAATCTAACGTCCTCGAAAATTGGTTTCTTAGGCCAACAAATGAGTTACTTATCTGCCAAACCAAACTTGTTCAAATACTAGTCCTACATTAACACAAACAAACCTTCTTTACGATTTACCTGTCAATGTGAATAACCTCACCAATAATTCACTTTTTAGTAGCCAACATTATGCCAATAGCATGAATTTGCCTCCCATGTCTAGTGCCCAAAACATGCCTCCTACAAGTGTTTCTTCAACACAAAGTCCACCTGGATCTAGTTTTTCAAACACATCCAACCTTACACCAGGTCAATCCGCAACTTCAAATATAGGATCTTTAGGGAAAATATTTCCAAACCAAAACCAAGGACTTTCTCAAAACATGCAAGTATTGACTGAACAAGTGGGGTTGCAGGTGTCCCGAGGAAACCCCCATGGACAAATACTACCTCCAGCCAGTGAGGCTCAACAAAATGTGCAAGGACCACCCTCTCCAAACTATTAGAACCTCCAGAAAGGCTTGCAATAACCTCCTCCACATCTAAATATGTAGCCTCCTCCGAATCAACAATGGAGTTATCGAAATCCACCATCTCATTATCCTCCACCTATTACCGTTTGTACTTATATCTTCAATACCCTCCATATTGTAAATTTTCCATCCCTTGATAACTGCTGTCCTATGTTATTTTTAAAATAAATCAGGTCTGAGAATAATTTATTCAAACATACAACAGTCACACAGATGGCTGGAAAAAATAAACAGCGTGAACAGCAGAAGTTAAATATATTTCTGAACCTGAAATACTACAAATAAAAGAGGCTACAGCTTTTCTAGCCAGCAATCACTGTTCTTCTCCTCCTAAGCTTGTAGTTTTCCTTCTGCAATCTGTTCTCCTCCCATTCTTTTCTATTTATCTAAAACACTCTTGATCTTCTCCTTTTATCCTTGAAAAAGGTAACCCTAATCTTTATAACCCTAAGATTAGATCTCATCTCATATTGAGATGTAAGGTTAAAAATAGAAAATCACTTAAGTGAATATCAAAATAGAATCACTTAAGTGAATTACAAAATAGAATCACTTAAGTGAACTTAAAAATAGAAAATCACTTAAGTGAATTTCAAAATAGAATTAGAAATGTCTCGAACCACTTCTAGCACGTTCATACCTGAAGCCTGTGCAAGAAATTCCTGTCCGAGCTACATTTCTCAACACATATCCACCTTTGCATCAAAAATATATTCAACCTCCTCAATAGAATAATCCTAGGGCACCTCCTAGGCCACAATATCAATTTCCCGACTAGACTTACCAAGGACCATTAAACTTAGTGGCTTATTCTCCTATTACCGCAACAACGATGAAAGCATTACCTACCTTTGATGATAGTGGGAATAAGACGATACTGGATCACCTCAATGAGTTGTTTACACTCAAGTTAAGTCACCACATCGAGGAGGAGGACATAATGGTACATTTATTTCTCTACACTTTGTGTGATAAAGCTGCATTATGGCATAGGGGATTACTAGATATTTCTATTACTAGTTGGGCATCAATTGTAGATACTTTCATGCATAGATTTGGTAGTATGGGTAATGGTCACTCTCTTTCGTTCCAACTAAATACAATACAAAAGCATCTTCAAGAAAACATACTTGATTTTAACACTAGATTGTTGAGAACCTTAAACCTAATTCCACAAAATGTTAGGTCTAATGAAGAACAAGCATTGCCCTATACAAAGGCATCCTTAAGAAAACATACATGATTTTCACACCAGATTCTTGAGAACCTTAAACCTAATTCTACAAAATGTTAGGCCTAATGAAGAACAAGCATTGCCTTATACAAAAGCATCCTTAAGAAAACATACTTGATTTTAACACCAGATTCTTGAGAACCTTAAACCTAATTCCACAAAATGGTAGGCCTACTGAAAATAAGCATAGCTTGACTAAATAAAGGGTTTACAATCTGATCTAGCTTTGATGGTTTTAATGCTAATCATCGTACATTAGCTGCAGCTTTTGAAGAAGCAGCCCAAGCAGAAGATGTTTTGATAAGAGTAGGAAAACTACCTTGTACCTTGCCTATGGCCTATGTGACACATATTGCCCAAAACACATCAATGCCTGACCTACACCCCCCATTTTTCCCATTTCAAATCCTCAATCAAATGCTACTACTAATCCATCACTGTCACCATACATTGTCATGCATCCTGGCTAGAACTCATCATCCACTGTCACTTTTCAGTCACAACTTCCAGCACTTCTTGCTCCATCCAACACGAACAATGAGTCGACCAATAATTTTTTAATGAGTGAGATGTTGGAAGTGATTAAAACTTTGATAAATCAGAACAATGCTAAAAGAAAACAATGGCAACAGCCCCAAAACTGTCAAGCTCACGACAATAGGGTAAATGCCAATTCAAAAGACTAGGTGCCTCAAAGATTAGGTGCCTCAACAAGGCATTGACCAAGGAATGAGTCAAGCTCATACCTCATAAAAGATTTAGGTGCCTCAACAAGGCATTGACCAAGGAATGAGTCAAGTTCACGACAATACGGTAAATTCCAATTCAAAAGTTGACTTGGCATGGTGTTTTCCCTACAATGAGAGGCACAATCCTATACAGTGTGTTGGAGCCATTAGGCATTCTCAAACAATCCAATATAATCAACAATGCCAAGCTCAATAAGCCGCTATCTTAGGTCAACTATTTCCCACAACACATCAGCCTACACGCCAACCTCAACGCCAACAATGCTATCTTTGTCAACTTTAGCACTATAGAAACAGATGAAGAGTCAACATTTGAAGATGATTCCTTATGCGCTACTCAACAAGGGGTTGGGACTCGGGGCAAGAGGAAAGCTTTTGAAGAGCAACCAATGCAGAAGATGACTGAGGTAAATAAGGGTACAATGGTGCTTAGGAGAGGGAGGCCATCATTACACTTGAAGGATAAAGGGCTGATAGCAACACAACAAGAGAAACAAAAAGAAAAGGAGGTTGCAAAAAAGGATACTAGGAATAAGGCACAAACGATGGTACAATTTGGTAAAGATAAACAAACTGACAAAGGAAAGGAATCCGAAATAGATAGGAGGAATGAAGGAGGGACAAATAAGTTGACAGAGAAGAGCAATAAGGAAAGGGATCAACTTCAAAAAGAGATCGAACGACGATTGAAGTATCACTCTCTCACCAATGAAGGTCGTGTGATAGCTAGAAGGCAATATTGAAAGTTCACTGCATGAAGTGAGGGTTCCTCTATGGAATTCAAGTCCAACATTGCGGAGGAAATGAAAAAGACCCTTGCCAAAGTTAGTATGTTGGAGGCGTTAGCCTTGCCTGGCCAACGGTTTTACTCCAAGAGGCTTTGAGAGAATAAGAGAGGAGTTATGCTAAGAATAAGCAGTTAGAGCCCGCTAGGAGCAACATAGTTGAACAATAAAACTTGATAGCAGAGCTTCCACAAGACATCCAAGTTGATGTAGCAGACATATTAACTGCTCTAAAACCCATAATTGTGAAGCTGCCCCCATTTTATGTGACCCTTAAGATTGAAAACTATTTGCTAAGAAGTTGCATAGTTGATTCGGGGGCAGCAATGACAATGATGCCAAAAGCGGTTTGTGAAGAAATGGGCCTACCCTACACCAAAACAACTAGGCAATTGATCCTAATTGATGGCAGCAAGGTAAATGCAGTTGGAGTCCTTAAGGATCTAACCATGACCATAGCAAGACATTCGGAGTTGGTAGTGTTACAAGAAGTAATAGTCGTTGACCTATCACCTTACTTTGGTATGTTGCTATTTAGAGAATGGACACGCAAATTGTCAGGAGATGGTTACGTGGCAATGGATTATACCCACATGAATGTGCCTAAGGATGGGAAGGTGATCAAGATTGAAAATGCATGATGAAGATGAAAAATAATTCTAGAGATGCTCTCAAGACGAAGAGGATGAATACTAAAATCAACCTGAATAATACATTGGGGAATTGTTCTTTTACATTGAATAAATTGCTGAAGCAAAATAGTCTAAACCTTTGAAATGCGAGCCCAATCAACACACCCTCGGCTTGGATCCCAAATCTCAGATCTATAAAGGACTGGGTTTTATGATGCAATCAAAGAGGTGCATCTTGGTAGGTATATCTTGAAAATGTTGTTGGAAGCATTGGCATTCCAAGACTGAGAGAGATGCATATCCCTTGCAAAGACATGACTATGAAGCTGGCCAAAGATTAAGGGAAGGACCTATAAATTGAACCCCCAAGTAGGTGTAAGCAATGGTGATCTCAATGGACTTGCCCTTATAGAAGAACTGAAACTTAGATAGGGTACTCTTTGATGTGTTAAAGATCATCACCTTAGTCTTGCTAAGATTGACTGCCAACTATTTTAAGTCACAAAAACAAGCAAGAGCATCCAACTGTCTTTGTAGGCCCTTAGGAGTATGAGCAAGAAGAACATCATCTGCAAAAGGCACTATAGCTATCATGACATGATGTGTAGAAGCCAACCATCATCAACATGTGTGTATTGACGAATAAATTCTTCAAGTTCATCAATGTAGATCCCAAAGAGTGAAGGAGAAAGAGGACAGCCTTGTTTGATGCCAATGGTGCTCTAGACATCCTTTGAGAAACCAAAAGCTGTCCAAAAATGGCCACAACTACCTCATATAGTCTCTTGATGGCAATGATAAAGAGCTCCGAGATGTCGATGTCATGTAGTCTTTGAAATAAAAGATGTCTGGGAATGGTGTCAAAGGCCTTTCTAAAGTCCACAAAACAACAAAACACTTTAGAGGACCATTGGCGAGCCTCCTCAGTATTAGCTTGAGAGTGAAAACATGATCAATGGTCTGATGATCCCTTCTAAAACCAGCCTGCCCTCTTGCTCTAAGCTTGCCTTGATCCAACAATTATGAGTTTCATATTCAAAATTGTTGCATAAAGCTTAGAAAATGTGTGCCCAATCATAATAGTTTTGTAGTTATCCGGATCTGAATAGTCCTCAGATTTGTGAATGGGGTGGATAATATGCTGTGACTAGGAGGCAGGGAACCTAGAATAAACAACGTCATTGAATAATTATGCAATGGGATAGTCAAGAGCTTCAACACCATACTTAAGAACTTAGACTGAAATTCCTCAAAATAAACAGCCTTGCTAGTGTTTAATTTATGTATAGCTCTTTTGATGTCCCTTTAAGAGAAGAGGTAACGTGATGTTGGGGGGTGGGGGGGGAAGAGATATGAATGGTAGGCTGCCTTGGAATATCATATAAAGAATTAGCATAGGATATCCAGGACTTGTCATTGATGCATATGGGATGGGGCTTCCTAGGAAGAAGAGTGTGCCAAAAGGCTTTGGGAGAGTGATGAAGAGCATCTAGAAGCTCACAACGCATAGCGACAAGAAACTCTCGCTTCTTATGTGAAATGGGGCAATTCTATTCCCTTCAACTAGAAAATATAGTTGTGGGCTCATGAACAATAGCAAAATGGAGCTTTCGATGCATGGACTTACATTCCTCATCATACCAAATATTCATGAGACAAGCAACAATGCAACGAACAGGCTTTGGCTGAGGAAAGGGGTCAAGGGCTACATCCCATGATGTACAAGACAAAAATTCATATTTGTTTGCTATAGTTATGGAATTAAGAGAGTAGTATTGGGACATCAATTGGGAGAGACGAGCGGCATAATCATTGGCCAAACACGGATCAAAATGAATCATGGGATATGGTTGGTAGGATAGGGTGATGGAGGAGGAAGATGGAGAGGTAAAAGAGAAGAACTCAAGGAGAAAGTCAATATTGAATTATTAGCCAAGGGAAGCTGACTAGAAACCTGAAAACCGTGAATATCAGAAAACAAAGTTCTGTTGGTGATAACATAGGCAACCGCACTCGCACGTTTGAAGTGTAACTTCTGAAATTGTTATTTTGCTATTGCCATCAATGCTTGTTTTGCCGTGCAAAGTTCATAGTGTGGAGGGGCTAGAATCATGTTACTCTAGTGTGGGTAGATTCAATGTTTGATGCCATTTCTAGAGAAGGCTTCACAATAGAAGAGTAGTATTAAGGAGATATGGTTCAAAAAGTTGACCTTTTGGATCTGTTCAATGAGAGCCTCCCCTTTTGTATTTCATATTTCCATATGTGCATTTTACTTACCATTTTGAAAAGGAAGATAGCATTGAAAGATAACTTATATTTAAAAATAAGAATTTTCATATCTGTACTTAATTATTTATTTTTAATTCTATGTTCCATGGGGATGCATCCTAGGATTTGCGGGCTGTGTTGGAGACATGTTTATTGTCTTGAAAAGCCGTCTTGCCATCCCAAAAAGCCATCCGGCCATTTCCATCTGGGAACTTTGTGGAATGTAAGTTTTTGGGTGAGTTGCTCTAACTTCTTTCCTTAGCGTGGAAGCTCAAAAGTGGTTGCTATTCTGTGAAGGTAGAGATGCATTCAATTGGGAAGAAGTGGAACAAGCATTCTTAGCTAAATGGGAAAGGAATCCCAAATGTAAATCAAAAAGCTCACAAAGAAGGAATCTAAAGAAGGGAAGATGATGAAATTCTACCCACAAGAAAAGAGTGAAAGAAGTCTGCATGTTTTGTTTACTAAAGAGATCCAAAATTGAAAGTTCAAGATATCATTCTAAAGGAGCATGTTTTTGTCTAATTTCTACCAAGAGGTATTAACTTCATTGCAGGTATAAATAAGCAATAATATCAAATAACCATAGGTATCTGGTGAAAATGCTCAAGTGCTTGAAGATTTCAACATAATGATGGACAAGTGTGTTTTGTATTCCAGTTATTATATGGCTATGGATGATTTAGAGATTGTTTTGGTTTGTCCTTGGTTAGAGACTTCGGAAAATGTTAAATTTAATACATAGGAGAAATGAAATGAAATATTATTAATGTCCGCGGTGGGCCAAAATAAGACCCAAGGGACTATAAGAAGGACAATAATGACTGCCAGCTAGCAGGCTAAAAAGCCCAACAAAGAAAAGAACTAAGATAAATACAAGACGAAACCCGACAACCGGGCCAAAGAGAAAGGGAAAAGAAAAGGGAGAGCAGAGGGGGGAGGGCTGCAGTCCAGAAGAGAGGAGTGCACGCCAAGAAGAACGAGAGAGAGAGGGAGGGGGGAGGGAGCAGCCCAGGAGGGGCAAGCTCCAAGAACCCCCCAAAACTAATCTCTCCTAACAATCGAGGCCAAAGTACTGGAGCTGAAGAAGTCCATGATATGTCTCTGACCAGCGCTAGTTCGGAACCCTGACAAACTGTGGGTGCGCTGTCTAGTGACCCTGCTTCCGTTCGAACTGGATGATGTGGGGCGTTTCCGTCCGGAGTCACCTGGTCCATCGGAGCTAGTGAAGTATGTTGTGATGAGCCGATGTTGAGGAGGGTGAGATCCATCTGGAGGAGAACTTTTATGTCGTCGAAGCTGAGTTATCTCCCTAAGAAAGAGTGCGAGACACCGTTGGTCCGGGTATCTGAAGAAGGTAGAAACAGATCGAGAGTTGTCCCTGAAAAGGCAATGGAATCTACCCCGGATCTCATAATAAATGGGACAACAAAAAATAAAGTGATGAAGGGTTTCAACTTCACCCAAGGGGCAAAACAAGCAAATCCGCTCCTCCGTCGAAAGATGGTGATCTGACTCAATCCGGAGTTGGTGAGAACACACCTTGAGTTGCCCAATAGTGATCCGAAGACTATGCATTGTGTGTTGCTGAAGGTATTGTGGAGGAACTATTTTGCCCTCCTGTATCTGTAAGAAGTGCTCATGGTAGAAAGACAACTTGGGGGAAAGAGGGGCAACAAGAGAGATCCAAGTGCATCTGGTGTACTGGAGACTAACATCCTTCCGGATCTCGTGGAGCATCCTCTCCTTACTAAGCCGAGAGGGGGGGAGAACACCCAAAGAATAAGGGGGGAGCCTGTCTATCTGTATTTGAATGCTGGCCAGGAGGGCAGAAACTTGAAAATACCAGCTCCTCCGGCCTCCCCGAGAACTCGGAGAGAGTTCCATCGAGGAGCGAAGGGCGAGGTAAGGGTACCGCCTGCAACCCTCAGGGGTATCTCCGAAAGTACGGATCCTGTGAAGATAACCGATAATCAGGAAGATAATCTCAAGCTGGAGAGGAGAAGCCCCAAACTCTGCCAGAATAATAGAGCGGGGGACTGTGCCCTTGCAACGAATGAATCGTCGAAGAAAGAGTGTTTGGACTCGTTCAACCCGTGACCACTCAGTCGGGCCAAGACTAGGACCCCAAACCACTGACCCATAAGTAATAGTTGGCTTGACCAAGGCATCAAAAATCCTCATCTTCACAGGTATATCCTGAAAATGTGCTTTGAAGCAATTCCTCTCTAGCAAAGATAGAGCTGCATATCCCTTACACACCCGGGCCTGGGCGGCGGGTTTCATACCAAAAGTGGGACCGGTGAAAAGAACCCCCAAGTACACATAAGAGGTGGTGATCTCGACCTCCCGACCTTGGAAAGAGAAGTGGAGATGAGATAGAGCCTCTTTGGTAGTATTGAATACCATAACCTTGGTCTTAGAAAGATTCACCGTCAATTGTCTCGAGTCACAAAAAGCAGCAAGCTTGTCCAGATGGCGCTGAAGCCCCTCAGGGGAAGAGGCCAAAAGAACAACATCATCAACAAAGAGGAGAATAGAAATCAGCACATAGTGAAGAAGGCAACCATCCTCTGCGTGAGCGTTCTCCTTAATAAAAGTCTCAAGCTCATCGATGAAGATCCCAAAAAGTGTCGGGGAAAGGGGGCACCCCTGTTTCACTCCTATGGTGCTAAGAATACTGTCTGAAAGCCCTTGAGGGGAGCAAAACCGACCTTTCATAGTCTCATATAACCGTGTAACTGCTGTCAAAAGTTGCCTCGAGATGCCAACTGACCGAAGTCTCTCAAGAAGTAAATGCCGAGGCACCATGTCGAAGGCTTTCCTGAAGTCAACAAAGCAACAATAAACCTTCAAGGACCTGGAACGTGCCTCCTCAATAATAGCTCTGAGGACTAGAATGTGATTTGTGGTTTGGTGATCTTGTCGAAAACCAGCTTGGCCAAGAGCCCTGAAACCCTCCTCCTCCAACCTTCGGGAGAGAAGCACATCCAATGCTGTGGCATAAAGCTTGGCAAAGATATGCCCAATCATGATAGTCCTGTAATTATTGGGTTCATGGGGATCACCTGCCTTATGAATGGGGTGAATGATATGCTGAGTCCAAGAATCAGGAAACCTAGAACAGACAGAGAGATTAAAGAGATTAGTGAGGGGCCGAACAAGAGGGTCAATACCATGCTTCAGAAATTTTGCCTGTAACCCATCCAAATCTGCTACTTTGCTCTTACAAAGTTTCTTGATAGCTTGCTTGACAAGACCGGTAGAAAAGAGGTGGCACGAAGAGGGGGGGGGGAGGTATAGAGGGAAGAGGCATGAGGATCAGCTGCCTTATGAATGGGGTGAATGATATCGTTGAGTCCAAGAATCAGGAAACCTAGAACAGACAGAGAGATTAAAGAGATTAGTGAGGGGCCGAACAAGAGGGTCAATACCATGCTTCAGAAATTTTGCCTGTAACCCATCCAAATCTGCTACTTTGCTAGTGCAAAGTTTCTTGATAGCTTGCTTGACAAGACCAGTAGAAAAGAGGTGGCACGAAGAGGGGGGGGAGGTATAGAGGGAAGAGGCATGAGGATCAGCTGCCTTATGAATGGGGTGAATGATATGCTGAGTCCAAGAATCAGGAAACCTAGAACAGACAGAGAGATTAAAGAGATTAGTGAGGGGCCGAACAAGAGGGTCAATACCATGCTTCAGAAATTTTGCCTGTAACCCATCCAAATCTGCTACTTTGCTAGTGCAAAGTTTCTTGATAGCTTGCTTGACAAGACCAGTAGAAAAGAGGTGGCACGAAGAGGGGGGGGGGGGAGGTATAGAGGGAAGAGGCATGAATGGTCCAAGAGGAAAGATCGATCCCATGAGTAATCCGATCACGGGGGAGGATAAGGCGCCAGAAGGATTTAGAAGACTGCTAAAGGTAGTGGATAAGATCAAGTCGATGTTGAGAGAGGAATGATGAGGCCAGGAATTGCCTCATCCATAAACACTTTTTGATACATTCTACTATTTTGAAACACCCTTTTTATTATGTTTTTATGCTAATTTTGGATAGAATGCATTATGTAATAATATTTGCATATTCTGAAATGTTAAGTGCATATATTCTGTTTTTCTTGTTTATTTCTACAATTTTCAGTTAATTCATTAATAGGAAGTCAGAATCAATAATCATTATTGAATGTTTGGTGCTTAGTAATAATGTTCCTCTATTTTGAATTAATTTAAATGCAAAAGGCGCCAAGGAATTTGTCACCTGTAGCTGACTGTGCAGGAAAACAGGGTAAAACTATGACAGTTCCAGCCAGCTGTACATTTACAGCAGGGCTTGGAAACAGTCACTCCCGCACATGTCACCTATGCAATAGGATAAGGGAAGATCATCCAGGTGGTCTAAAACTTCCTCCTTATGCGTTTAAAGCACGGAAAAGCAACTGAAACTCGCCTCCCTGATATTTCGGAGCAGTGCAGAAATAATAGCGCAGGAACAAGGAATAGCGCAGGAACAACAAAACGCAGTCAAAAAGTGACAAATCGGTAAAAGAAATGAATGGCAATTGACCAGACAGTTGTCCCAGCTCATGATAACTGATTTCCTCAATGAATGCAATTTAATGGGGTTGAATGGACCAAGTTTTGACAAAGCAAGCTCATGCATTTCAGGAAGCAGTTGTACAACAGTTGTAAATCCCTGCAAATCAGCAACCAAGCATATCAACACTGCATTATAAATAATAAAGCTCCCAGCACGGTTGAGCATATAGTGATATAGGCATTTAGGCATATAGGAGAGGAATAGGCAGTAAAGTGCAATCATTTACGTAGCAAAACAATAATCTGCAGGTTTTCCCTGCATTACTGTAATGCATTTCCAGAATTAATAACAAGTGCAATTTTCCAGTTATCAGATTAGCATGATTAAGTTTATGGTTGGCATTTAAGTTCCCTTAGCATAAATTCTACACCTTCATCTGGTTCTGGAAGCAAGGGCCACTTGCAGGACCAGAAGAAGGCAACTTTTGACAGAATATCCTGCTGATTTTCTGCTGCAGCAGATTAGCAGAATTTTGTCATTCTTTTCATTTCTTTAGCAGCTTTAAATTCAGATTTCAGTATTTAACATATTTCTCATATTCCCATGCAATTTCAATACGTCTGTTTCAGCTTTGCAGCAATTTCAGGTTTCTTGTCAATTTACAGATTTGCAGCAATTTCAGTTTTCTGCAATTTCCAGATTTGTGGCATTTCCAGTTTGCAAATAGGTGTTAATTTGATTTCATGGATTTATAATATGCTTAGAGAAATTGTAGTTAGTTTATCCTTCAACAACTGTTTGTGGTTTTCTGTAATTTGCTTTCTGTCAATTCTGCAGCAACATTTCATTTCCTGCTCTTTCAAATTCTGCAATTTCCATTCACTACAGTTTTAGTTTAGTTTTATCTTCTGCAATTTGATTTTCAGTACTAGGAGTTAGAAAACACACAAAACCCCCAAAAACACTAACTATTCCACCAATAAAAACCCTGTTCTTGAATAAATTGAACCTGCAGCTGTGACACCTTCTATCGCATACAGCCTTTGGACACCGCCCTGGACTGACACATATAATGATTAAATGATGAATGAACAACGACACTCATCATTTTTGGCACCGTTGTCGGGGAACAATAGGTGTTGTTAGAAAAAGTGAAACAGGTCAAGAATTGTGTTACAATTCTTGAAATACTGCATTTCAGTTTATTTTGTGAATAGGCATGAATGCATAGGCTAAGGGACGAAAGAGGGAGGTTTATCCGAAGTGGCTCCGAGCCACCAAAGAGACCTACTCGGTCTGATGAAGATTTGTCTTCATTTGAAATCACTGAGGAAAAGCCAGAGATACCTTCTTCATCAGAAGAATTGTTGGAAAAATTAGAAAAGGAGCTTTTTGAAGCACTTGCTGCTAAACACTCCCCTCTAACTAGACTATTCCCATCATCCTTTAGAAAGAAAACAACTATGGCTGCAGCAGCAGCAGGGGGATATGATAATCCTGATGATACTCCCAAGACTTTTGAATATCCCATAAGATTGGATCCACTGCTAGAGGCACCCATGAAAACAATCTCCCCATCCATATTGCCAATTTTTAGGGGAACTGTTTCAGAAGATCCTGATCAATTTCTGTTTGAATTTAAGGTATTATGTCAAACTTATGACTACATAAATGATAATCAAAAATTGAAATTGTTTCCTTCTACACTTAAGGACGCTGCTCTCCGATGGTTCATGAGCAATCTTGAACCAAACTCAATCACTACCTGGGATGAGATGGAGACTGCATTCTTAAATAAATATCAAGATTATTGTAGAGTAAGAAACAGGAAAGATGAGTTGTTTAGGATCAAGCAAGAAGAAGATGAGAGTCTAGAAGATTATCTTGATCGCTTTGCCTTTGTTCAAAAGAGGTGTGGTGCTGTAGAACCTGATTTCTTAAAGCCTATTCTCT
This sequence comes from Wollemia nobilis, assembly GCA_028583015.1. Classification (NCBI taxonomy): domain Eukaryota; kingdom Viridiplantae; phylum Streptophyta; class Pinopsida; order Araucariales; family Araucariaceae; genus Wollemia; species Wollemia nobilis. The sequence goes on from JAQPPZ010016997.1 coordinate 1,165,138, forward strand.
TAAGAGGATTACAGGATGAATCTAGGGAAGTGTTAGATTTAATGGGAAAAGGAGACATAGATCAACTTGACCTTGGAGAAATTGTGGAGTTATGTAAAAACTATTCCCGCACTCACCACCGGAGGAAAAAAAAGAATTCTGGTAATAATGGCATAAAAGAGTTGATGGAAGAAATGGCCAATTTAAAAACTGATATCCTTGTTCAACTTAATACTGCATTAGGTGAGAAAAACACAAGATCTAATTCTACACCACCTTTAGCAATTTATTGTCCAAGGTGTAGGAGTAAGCATGCTTTGCAAGACTGCCCCTTAAACAAGACTTCTATTTGTGGAATTTGTTCCAAGGAACATTCAACAGATAAATGCCCTTTGTTGCCTCATCTAAAATCTGTTTTGGGCACCCAAACAGAAGAACTCAATGCTATTGGGCAGAGATCTGGTGGTGGTTATGCACAATATCCCACTGCTCCTAGATTTCCAAACTGGGCACAATCTCCTTGGAATATGAATATGCCATGGGGACAAGCAGAAGCTTCTGCACAACCTTGGAACCAACCTTGGACAGCTCCTCCAGATTGGTCACAATTTGGATGGATGAACCCACCTTGGCATACCATGCCTCCATAATGGACACAACAAGGACAAAGATGGGGACAACAATATCAGGGACAGCCATATCCACCACAGCAATATCAACCCCATCAAGGACAACAAAGGTATCAAGGGCAAACCCAACACTTGCTGCCTGCTCCTAATCCAAATTTTTAGGGAAGAACACAACAGCAACAAATGCAACCAGTAAAACAACCTCCACTCCCAGCTCAGCCTGTGACTAACCCCAATAATGCCAGACAAACAACCCCTGTTTATGAGGCTGAGTCTGAAGACACTGCTGCAGTTCATGTACTTGACTGTAGTAACATTCAGCTGCGTTCAGGGAAGACTTTACCTGAACCTATTCCACCCACCATTAAAGAAATAAAAGAGAAACAAGAACCTCCAAACCAAGAGGCACTGCAACAGCAACAAAAAGAAGAAAAAATAGCAAAAATGCAGGAATCTTCTCCAATAGCTTTGCCATACCCTGAAAGGTTTGAACATGTTGATACCACCCCTGAATCAGAATTAGTAACAGAACTCAAAAAGGTGTCAATTTCTCTTCCTTTGCTGCAAGCAATAAGAGATATACCTTTAATCAAAAAGACTATTCAAGAGTTATGTATCAAGAAACCTGGTAGAAAAAAGAAAGCCTTTCCTAAAACTGTTCAGGTAGAAGGGAAATTAGCTGATCTATTGGCTGGGAAACTGATTCCTCCTAAGTATAGTGACCCAGGCAGTCCAGTAGTAACAGTTACTATTGGAGTGATGCAAATTCCTAATGTATTAATTGACCTTGGGGCTGCAATTAATGTAATGACTAAAGACACAATGCAAAAACTGTAGCTCCATAATCTCAGTCCTACTACCACAGTCTTGGAAATGGCAGATAGATCAGTAGCTAAACCAGAAGGTATCTTAGAAGATGTGGTTGTTAAAGTCTCTTCATGGGAATATCCTGTAGACTTCTTGGTGTTGCAGCCTAGGACTTCAGTCAATGGATACCCTATCATTCTAGGACGACCTTGGCTAGCTACTGCAGCAGCATTTATAGACTGCAGGTCAGGGGAAATGACCATTTCCAATGGTATTGACCTACAGAAAATTTCTTTGTATCCACCAGCTCAACCTTCAACTAAATTTTTTGGACAAATTTGGTATCCTGAATCTGATGAAGAATCTGAACAAGAAACCATTGCTACTTTGGCTACAATCATAGTGAAGGAACATATTGAGGAAATCACAACACCTGGGAGAGAAATATTTGAGAGTGAAACTGTCCTAGTTGAAACATTACAATCAGAAGGACTAACTGATGATCAAACTCTTGTTCATCGATTGTTGTGGCAAGAGGAGGAACAAAATTCTGAACTTCTGTCATCCGTGCCCAATCAAACGAGATCATTCACATTACCACATGGATGGCATCATCATCTCCTTAACACATTCAAATGTCCTCTGATTCCATCAGGTATCACCTCTGAGTCAGATTCTAGAACATTTCATACTCTGCAGCCACATCATTGTCCCTTAAATGCATTGATCAGTAGCTATGAAGCAGTTAATTCTATCTATCCAGGGATCAAACAAATTGAAATCCAGCCAGGTAAATTTTTGAACATTAATAGCTGGCTAACTGAGGACCAGGAAGCCAAGTTGTTTGCAGTCCTACAAAAGCATGTTCAAGCTTTTGCATGGAATTATAAAGACATGACAGGCATTCATCCTGAGGTATGTACACATAGGATATACACAGAAAATGTAAAACCAATAAGGCAACCTCAGAGACGTTTGAATCCTGCTCTAAAAGAAATTGTGAAAGAGGAAATTGAAAAACTCTTAGATGTTGGATTCATTTATCCAATTTTCGACTAGTAAATGGGTTTCACCACTGGTCATTGTTCCAAAGAAAAATGGTAAAATGAGAGTATGTGTGGATTATAGGGAGTTGAATAAGGCCACACATAAGGATCATTTTCCATTACCATTCATAGACCAAGTATTGGATACCCTTATTTGGAAAGAAATTTTTCTCGTTTCCTTGATGGTTTCAGTGGGTATAACCAAATTCAAGTTGCCCCAGAAGATCAGGAAAAGACTACCTTTACATGTCCTTGGGGAACCTTTGCTTACAGAGTTTTACCCTTTGGATTATGTAATGCTCCAGCAACATTTCAGAGAGCTGTTTTAGCAATTTTTTCTGATTTAACCAATGAAAGTGTTGAAATTTATATGGATGATTTCACAGTGTTTGGGGATAATTTTGAATATGCATTAGAACAGCTTGAAAAAGTGTTGATCCGCTGTGAAACATACCATCTCTCTCTTAATCCTGAGAAATGCTTTTTAATGATGGAGGAAGGAATTGTTTTAGGACATCATATTTCTTCTTATGGAATCAAGGTTGATCCTAAGAAGGTTGAAGTCATCAAAAACCTCCCTCCTCCACAAACTCAGACTGATGTACGCAGTTTCTTAGGACACATTGGTTTTTATCGCAGATTCATTGCTAATTTCAGTACCATAGCAAATCCCATGTTTGCTTTGCTCATGAAAGATTCTGAATTTGTTTGGTCTTCTGAATGTCAAGATTCCTTTGAAAAGTTAAAGGAGAAGTTAACCACTCCACCTGTTTTAAGAGGTCCTAATTGGGAGTTACCCTTTCATATTCAAACTGATGCTTCCAATAATGCTATTGGAGCTGTGTTAGGACAGATTGAAAATGGGGAACATTATGCAATATATTATATCAGTAAAAACTTGACAGGAGCTGAGAAAAACTACACTACCACTGAAAAAGAATTCTTGGCTGTAGTCTATGCTATTAACAAATTCCGACACTACATCACAGGGTATCAAGTATTCATCCATACAGACCATTCTGCAATCAAATACTTGATGAATAAACCATTGGTTAGCGCAAGAATTATTCGTTGGTTAATTCTGTTGCAGGAATTTGATGTTACCATAGTAAACAAGCCTGGGAAATCTAATGTTGTTGCAGATTTCTTGTCAAGAATACCAAATGCAGATACAGGGGAAGTTGTGGAAGATACCTTCCCAGATGAAAAGTTGTTTGCTGTCTCTGTACAATCTCCATGGTTTGCAGACATAGCGAATTACTTAGTTACAGGGAAGATTCCTCTTCACTTTACCCCTAAACAAAGGAAACAGTTAATCAAGCAAAGCTCTTCCTTTAAATGGATAAAAGGATTACTGTTTAAATGCAGTCCTGATCATGTTTTACGCAGGTGTATCCGCCAGGATGAAACATACGACATCCTACGAGCATGCCATGATGAACCATCAGGAGGACATTATTCAGTCAAAAGCACTATTCGCAAAATCTTGGGTACTGGATACTATTGGCCATCTTTGCACAAAGATGTAAAAAGGTACGTAAGACATTGTGATGCTTGCCAACGAATGGGACAACCTACTTTTACTAGTGAAATGCCATTACAACCTCAAATAGGAACAGAACCATTTGAAAGATGGGGTTTAGATTTTGTAGGACCCATTAATCCTCCTTCCAAAGGCAAAGTACATATCTTGGTATGTACTGATTATGTTACCAAATGGGTAGAAGCTCGAGCCTTTAAGCATGCTCGTGAAGAGAAAGTTGCTGATTTTCTGTATTCACAGATTTTTCTGCGTTTTGGAGCCCCACAATCTATCACAACTGATCAAGGTCCCCAATTTACTTCAAAAATTGTTGAAGCTTTCACTCAACTCTATCAAGTCAAACACAGGAAATCCTCACCTTATCATCCACAAGCCAATGGCCAAGTTGAAGTAACTAATAGGGAATTAGAACGAATTCTGACCAAAACCATAGCAGTCCATAGAAAGAATTGGTTAGACAAGTTACCAGAAGCTATTTGGGCTTATAATACCACATGGAAATCCACCACTGGATTTACCCCATATGAATTAGTTTATGGAAAACAACCTCTTTTGCCTATTGAATTTGAATTACTAACTCTTCGAACTGCTTTGGAAGTAGGTATTGATCTATCACAGGCACAAGAAGATCGCATTCTGCAACTTGATGCATTGGATGAACTGCGCATGGATGCCCTACATCAGACAGAGGTGATCCAAGCACAAAGGAAAATGTGGCATGATAGTCACATTCAGCAACGAAGATTTCAGCAAGGTGACTGGGCCTTGTTGTTTGATTCACAATACAAGGACTTTCCTGGAAAGTTGCAGACCAGATGGCTTGGGCCATACCAAATTGAGGAAGTGTTTGACAATGGAGCTGTTCGCCTTACACCTATCGATGATTCTCAACGCAAATTGGTGGTAAATGGACATCGTCTTCGTATGTACCATAAACCACAAAACAAGGAGGAATTTCTCAAGCAATTGGGAAGTTTGGATGTACACCTTTGGGAAGAAAGCTCTTCTTCCATCTCGAATTCAGCAGAATGATACAATTAAAAAAAAAAAAAAAAAAAAAAAAAAAATAAAAACTCAGAAAGTGAAAACCTCTTTGAGGCGCTCCTGAGTTGGGTTTACATGAAAACCGGAGTTCCGGCATGTTTACCTAATTGGTTTCACCTTCATTGTTCCATGACCATTGTTTTACCTATTTTCAGATTGCACCTGCCTCAGTTCAAAGATTGGTTAGCTGGAAATTTCAGTAGGAGCACCCTGAAATGTAGAGAAAATGGTTTTAACAGGTATGTGCCTTTTCATTTTCTGAATTGTGTAAATTATTAGTATATAGTGTTTATATCCTCGATTAGTATAAAGCATGTGAAAAGGGGAATCAAAAGTAGAAAGTGTTTTACAAATGCCTCTGCCTAATCCTGCTCTAGAATGAAAAAGAAAACTGCGCTGGAACTAGTAAAAAGAGAGCGCAGGAATAAAACTGTTTTTATTCCAGAGCGCAGGAATAAACTATTTTTTATTCCAAAGCACAGGAATAAACAGTTTATATCACTAAGCGCAGGAATCAATCACTAAGCGCAGGAATAATTCATTAAAGGCAGGAATAAAGTTTGGGTAAAATTTGATGACACGTGGCCAGCAGCGATTTATTTGGTTTGAAAAAGGAGTTATTAGTCTCGGATTCTGTGCAGCATGTGAAAGGTGGCAATTATAACGAAATTAAGCGAAAATTAAGGATTTACGACGTCGTAAAAGCTGCCACGGTATTCTGCATGTTCCGAAGCAGTTCCGGCGCTGGTAAAAGAATTAAAAAGCCCTAAAAATAGAAAATACGGCCGCAAGTTGCAAAAATTTACAGTCACCGACATACAGGAAGCAGCAGACGACACCATGGGCGGGAAGAAGGTGAGAGCCGAACCAGAAAACATGAGTTACCTGCAAACTGATGCTGCATCACTGCAAATTTTTACCGATGCAGGGTTTCTGCCGTTTCTGCAAAAATTCGACGGTTATTCTGAGGGCCTGGCAGCAGAATTTGCACGTACATTTCGAAACAACAGAGTGCACATTGGCGGGATGACTATCCAGGTAACCCCCGAAATACTCAGTCTGGTTACTGAATTTCCCCTTCAAGGTGTGCAAATTATTAAAATCGGCAGAAATATCTTAGCAGACCTAGTAAATCAATTTAAGGAAGAAGGGGACAGGCAAATAGAATTTTTAATGAATAAAAATGTGTGTAAAGGGGTCAAAAGGTCTAGCTTGCCGGCTCCTTGGGATGATGTAGCAATGTGGGTTATGAGGTATCTGACCTGTGACGGCCAATTTCCTGTTGTCTCTGGCCCACACCTCCGAATCCTCAACCACCTACGCCATGGAGCAGCCAAACCTGAACTTAGGGTAAACATTCCCTTATATTTGTACCAAGAACTGAAAGCCATGGCCCTAAAGTATCAAGCAGGGAAGGGAAGCCCTAAACATCATGGGCTAATCAAATTAATCTGCAAATACCATTTCAGGGGAAACCCTAGAAACTTTGACCGATTCTTCTCTCCATGGGCAGAAACTGATGATTCAAACCCTGCACCAGAAGAAGAGGAAACAGAGGGAGAATCAGAAGAAAATCCTCAACCAGAGCCCTCTGAACATAGCAGTCCTCATATACCTGATAGTCCCCCATCTTCCAGAACTAGGAGTCAAAAAGCATCAACATCTGAATCCCAGTTAAAACGAAGAAAAGTAACATTTGCTGACAATGTACAGCCCAGTAGAGAAATTAGGGGTTCCAGTGGGCAGGCATCTGCTCCGAATGTACAGAAACCTGTGTCTATCCCTGACCTAACGAAACGGTCTACAGCTGCTCCAGAACAAGAAGCTGCATCTGCTCAGGAACACCCAAAACCAATAGGGTTGAGAAGGTCTGCACGACTTCAGAAAGCAAACATTTTGTCAGAAACATCCATACACATTGCAGACCCAATTAGTGTGTCAGAAGAAGAAGAAATTGGAACAGATAGTTCACAGGAATATGCACAGGAAATAGAAAATACAGATAGAGAATTACAGCCAATGGAACTAGACCTCACCATGGAAACAACTGAAATAAGCCCTGTCTGTCCATTGGTTGATTATACAGACTCTGAGTCTGAAGGACATCTGAACTCCGATACTGAACCTGCTAGGATTGAGGAGCAGACTCCCATGGATTCTAAGTCTAAAAATATTTTGAATTTGAAAAATATTCTGAGTCTGAAACACAGTCTGAATCTGAAGCACACTCTGCGTCTGAAGAAGAAGTTGACATCCAAACTCAGTTGCATGCTGCAAGGAGTGTGATTAAAACTCAGACAAAATGGATTGACCAAGCTGAAGAAGCCATAAAAGAAAAATATCAGCAAATTTCTCTGTTGCAGCAGCAGATTCAGGATTTGCAAGACAAATTACTACAGCAAGAAAATCAGTCTACAGGAGTAACAGAGACAGCACCTGTTGAGTGGGCTCAGATTCTCCTAGATTTGGCTTCTTCTGAGGATGACATAGCACAAGTGCAGAGATCACCTGTTGCAGGTGAGGTAGGAGTAGAAGCAGCTGATAGTGTGCCTCTGTAAGAAAATCCATCTGACATTTTGATGCAAAATGACAGTCCTTTGCAGCAAGACATTCAAACATCTTCTGAACAGGACCACACAGTTGCAGCTCAGGAACAAGTGTCTACACTCTCTCCTCTGGCACAAATACTTCCACCTGATGATCCAGCAGTTACAGTTGTTACAGTAGAACAGGGGATACAGACAGATTTGCCAGCTGCAACATCAACTGTAGAAGTTGGTGTACAGGTGAATATAGTGGCCCAGATGCAACCTATCCTGAGGCCTCCAAACACAGTACCTTTAACTAAGTATAATGAGGATCTAGCCTATTGGATGACTCAGTGCCATCAGCTAGAAGGGAAAATTGCAACTTTGAACTCTGCCACAGCCAAATTAGCAGAGAAAGAAACAGAAATCAACAGGTTGAAAAAATAGATAAAAGATGTCTGTCAAATTGCAGAGTATGCAATACAATGCAGAAGACCACCTAGGTTTTACAGCCTCCTACTCAAGGAGAAGTACCTACGTTGGCAGATTATGAGACTGGTTTCTGAGCTCCCTCACCAGTTAAACACTCCTGCAGAATTTGTGGAGGCCTTTGTGCAGAGCCCAACAGAGCAGCAGAACCTAATGTGTGAATTGTTCTTACATAATTTCTTTTTGCCAGCAGAGAGCATGTTTTTGCCTCACCTATACACAGGAGATTTGCAACTGAGGGCTTTTATGTCCACCTTGCAAAATAATATTTATTGGGACTCAGAGAAAAAGATATCCAAGGACTTAGAATCACAGGCAGTTTTACTTGTCAGGCCTGCTCCTCTCAATCACAGGGATTGCACCAGTACTCACTACTCTTTTATGAGGGATCCCAGGATGAGACACCTTTATCTAGGAAATCTGCAAAAGGGTATAACTCAGTTTCAAAATTTTTGTGCAGATTTCTTTGATGATGCAGTGGCAGCATGCAAGAACAGGTGGGGTGAATTGTCCATTTCCTTACAGAAAAGGGAGCCAATTTCTCCCACTAACCTGTTTTGGTCAAGGAGGAGGGCTGAAGGTATTATATATATTATTTCAAAAATAAAGGAACAATGGATAGGGCTAAGGTACAGAATGCCTTTGATTATCACTCCTGTCCCCTATTTCTTTGACAGTGATCTACAGCCTGATGAGGACTTCCAACAGTGGTTTCAGTCTGTGAAAGCAGTCAGTGGGTTCTACAAGATTGGTGGTGCATTGTTAAAGTTTCAAGAGAGATGCCTGGATCTGGACCTGTGTGCTTCCGTAGCTGCACAAAATGCATGAGGACATGCATTACCATCAGTTGGGGGGAAAATGATGAGGCCAGGAATTGCCTCATCCATAAACACTTTTTGATACATTCTACTATTTTGAAACACCCTTTTTATTATGTTTTTATGCTAATTTTGGATAGAATGCATTATGTAATAATATTTGCATATTCTGAAATGTTAAGTGCATATATTCTGTTTTTACTGTTTATTTCTGCAGTTTTCAGTTAATTTATTAATAGGAAGTCAGAATCAATAATCATTATTGAATGTTTGGTGCTTAGTAATAATGTTCCTCTATTTTGAATTAATTTAAATGCAAAAGGTGCCAAGGAATTTGTCACCTGTAGCTGACTGTGCAGGAAAACAGGGTAAAATTGTGATGAGTTCCAGCCAGCTGTACATTTACAGCGAGGCTTGGAAACAGTCACTCCCGCACATGTCACCTATGCAATAGGATAAGGGAAGATCATCCAGGTGGTCTAAAACTTCCTCCTTATGCGTTTGAAGCATGGAAAAGCAACTGAAACTCGCCTCCCTGATATTCCGGAGCAGTGCAAAAATAATAGCGCAGGAACAAGGAATAGCGCAGGAACAACAAAAGACAGTCAAAAAGTGACAAATCGGTAAAAGAAATGAATGGCAATTGACCAGACAGTTGTCCCAGCTCATGATAACTGATTTCCTCAACGAATGCAATTTAATGGGGTTGAATGGACCAAGTTTTGACAAAGTAAGCTCATGCATTTCAGGAAGCAGTTGTACAACAGTTGTAAATCCCTGCAAATCAGCAACCAAGCATATCAACACTGCATTATAAATAATAAAGCTCCCAGCACGGTTGAGCATATAGTGATATAGGCATTTAGGCATATAGGAGAGGAATAGGCAGTAAAGTGCAATCATTTCTGTAGCAGAACAGTAATCTGCAGGTTTTCCCTGCATTACTGTAATGCATTTCCAGAATTAATAACAAGTGCAATTTTCCAGTTATCAGATTAGCATGATTAAGTTTATGGTTGGCATTTAAGTTCCCTTAGCATAAATTCTACACCTTCATCTGGTTCTGGAAGCAAGGGCCACTTGCAGGACCAGAAGAAGGCAACTTTTGACAGAATATCCTGCTGATTTTCTGCTGCAGCAGATTAGCAGAATTCTGTCATTCTTTTCATTTCTTTAGCAGCTTTAAGTTCAGATTTCAGTATTTGACATATTTCTCATATTCCCATGCAATTTTAATACGTCTGTTTCAGCTTTGCAGCAATTTCAGGTTTCTTGTCAATTTACAGATTTGCAGCAATTTCCGTAATTTACTGCAGTTTCCAGATTTGTGGCATTTCCAGTTTGCAAATAGGTGTTAATTTGATTTCATGGATTTATAATATGCTTAGAGAAATTGTATTTAGTTTATTCTTCAGCAACTATTTTGTGGTTTTCTGTAATTTGCTTTCTGTCAATTTTGCAGCAACATTTCATTTCCTGCTCTTTCAAATTCTGCAATTTCCATTTACTGTAGTTTTTAGTTTAGTTTCATCTTCTGCAATTTGATTTTCAGTATTAGGAGTTAGAAAACACACAAAACCCCCAAAAACACTAACTATTCCACCAATAAAAACCCTGTTCTTGAATGAATTGAACTTGCAGCTGTGACACCTTCTATCGCATACAGCCTTTGGACACCGCCTTGGACTGACACATATAATGATTAAATGATGAATGAACAACGACACTCATCAAGGAAGAGATGCTTCTTCTTTTGAGGAAGCATCTTGTAGTCTTGGTGGGAAATGTCATAGAGCAGGGAAGGATTCCGAATGGCATATTTCAGCCTTCTGTGGGCAGACTTACATTCCTCATCATACCAGATGTTCATGGGGCAATGACCAGGAGGATGAGGACGAGGGGGAGGATGAATAGAGTGGGGGTACGAGTCCAAAGCAGCCTTCCAAATAGTTTGAACCAAGCAAGCAGAACGATTGGAAACATCGGAAAGAGAAGACCCCCTGGGTAGAACCTGACGAATCAGTCCATGTAGGTAAAGGAATAATAATAGTCAAAGTCTATTATGACCCGAGGGGCTGAAGGGGAGGGAGGAGGGGGATGAGTAACAGGAAGGGAAACAACGGATAAGTAAGAGAAAGAACTGAATGATCGGTAAGGGTGGGAGGGTGATCAGAGATGCTAAACCGGGAAACGAATGGAATGAGGATGGAAGAGGAAATAGCGTAGTCGACGACACTGGCTCCACCACTACGAGGAAAGCAAGCAAACCCACCAGAATCTGGAAAACAAGATATACCATTGAGAAGCACTAGCTTGTTGGATTCACCCAACTCAATAAGATCCTTACTGTAAGCAGTAACCTGTGTGTCCTTGGAGGTTCAAGCAAAACCAAGGTCCTTAGGATCCAAGAAGTTCATGAAGCGAAAGTGAAGAACCATTTAATGTCAAGAAGGACAAGATTTTGTCTGAATCGTATTTAAATTTCCCACAAATTCAAGAATTTAAAGAGGAGGAAGATGAAAAAACTAAAAAAGAGCATGTACTTGTTTGCATGTGAACGAAGCACAAACACTTCACCGATTTGAGAGCCAAAGGAACATAAGGAACATGTGGAAGACATGGTTGAAGATTCAAAAGAGATGAAATAGGTGGTAAAATCTACAAAGGCTGTGACATATTGACACCCACACCAAAATAAGATGCAACAATTTGGCAGCATGGCTTAGAGCAACAACATGTTTATAGCCATGAATATGCATGAAATTAAAGGAAGAATAACTATAGATATAGTCGGCACCAAAGAGACAACAAACATGGGTATACATGGAATCGAAAGAGTAGCAGCTATGGAGAATGGCACCATCAAAGACCTTTACCTGATAAAATTACATATAAATGGATGGATGATCAAGCATGGTGCAAAGCATATGCAATTCTGTGGAAATCTTACCACTTGGTGTCTTTGCATGTTTTGAGGCCAAAGCATGCTACAGGAGGATAACATGCTATGTACCTGTGCCATGATAATATGATATTATGATGTAGTTAGGGTGACAAAATAGTTGACAGGTGTTTTGCATAATTTTACTTGATAATAGGTCTCACAGGTAACTTATGGGGTACAGATTTGGCCCTACCCTAGCATTATCAGGTTATAGGTTCCAAATAGAGAAAGTGTATAATTTTATTAACATTGTATGGGACAATGATCTTATATCGTACTCTCTACTTGAGGAATCTTCAGTGTACCTTTTGTTAAGGATTATTGTATGGTGGAACCCTACATTAAGGATATTTTCTGAGATTACTGAGTATTTGTCTACCAATGTAACCACCATATCTCTCTGTTGTGCATATGTTTCTTAGATAGTTTGCATAACAACCTTTATGTTTTTGGTTCTTTACAAAAAGATCATACATATTGTAATTATGCACCGCAGGGTGCAATTATAGGCATCAGTTAATAAGATTACTTGTTACCTGGTATGCTTATTGAAACAGATACTAATTCTCTAATTCTAAGATGACTTTTTCTGGGAAGCCACAAAGACCTTACAATAAAGTTCCTGCAAGAAGAGCTTCAACAGGTTGCAAGTCTGATTACATTTAATGCTGCAGAAACTAGGTGGGAGAACTTCCACTGTTATTGAAAATTTAGAAATACATACACCTGACAAACAATACTGCATGCAATAGTACAGGTTTGCATAAAAATAAACGATTGTGTTTCTATTTTTAAGTTTTGAACCCGGTCTTCCATTTGAGTGAATTCAATTGTTCTAGCAAACAGCAAATCAAGCGATCAAGCTTTCCATATTGGTCGGAAAATGGCAACATATACAATGATGACACCATTTTTCATTCACTTGGTATTTTGTGATCCATATTGTTAGTCCAGAGTTTGTGTGGAAAGCAGTTCTGAGTGCATGGTGCATGGAAATCTAACTACCATATAAACAGTGATGCAGTTATTAAATGGTGTCAAGATTATACAGCTTACAAATAAAAAATGTCAGGAAAAATATTCTAATATCAATTGCCTGACGAAGAGTTTGAAGGATGAGTACATGACCTTCTTTATGAATTAATATTGCCATAAATTTAGTGAGAACACTTTAATTTTGATTGCAAGGTCTGTCAAGGTCTGTCACCATTTATTTGGATTCTAGCTCTGGCAGTAATGACTTCTAAAGTTTTGGGAATAGTAAAGGGCTTGGCATCCTCCTCTTTTATTGGAGTAAATCAAATTAATCAATATGTTGGAATTTGGAAATAAACTATCCAATGCCTTCTTGCAAATAACAAAATCGTTGTCTTTGACTTTCAAGAAAGGTTGAAGGAATAAATATTAGTTTAATCATCCCTTGAAATGAGTGGAGTTGGTCTCAAGTTAGACATAAACTACTGGGATACATTTTGACCCACGTGAAAGAAAGGAGTCTCAGTAGGTCATACAACAGCAAGGAGTCTCAAGCTAAATTGCATATCAAAAAAGTAGCCAAAAGCTAAAAATAACTAATTATGACAAAAGAATCTAAGTAGGGCAGTGGACCCTAAAAGGGTAGATCCTATGCAATTCAGGAAAGACAAAGCAAGTTGGAGGGCAGGGTAGTACCCATTGAGAAGCATAAAGTGTGAGAGCAAAATATACTGCTTTTGGTGACGACACTATCAATCTTAGATGGCCAGCATGTACTAGGATTGATTGATGACTTTATGCCTTACAAGCAATCACTTAAAGTCATAATGAAGCACGTGTATATTTAATCTGTATTGATGTGTCCATTTAAGTATTACACTAGTTACTTTAAGCAGTTATGCTATGTATTACATTGTAGTTGATGGTTACAGGTAACTTTACTATGGCTGTCCCAAATGGTAGCTTCTGAAGGTAATTATTATTACTGGTGGCTTCTAATCGTCAGTTTCAAAAGAAAAATGCCAGAATCTATCAAACATCATCATGTAAATAATTAGAGTTTTTTTTTTTATGTTTTGAATTCATGTTGAACACTTGTTGCAAATTATAAATGAAAAAAATGGGTAACTGAACTGCTAACAAATCAGTACCAAACAGAAAATGCAATGAATTTAATGATTAACTGCTATAATTGTGATATTCCTTGATGTTTGTTTAGTTATCACGTATTATTCAACTACCAGATTGTGACTTGCTGCTTTAACTTTAGTTCTGACTGCACACCACACAGGGTTAGTGTGTTTTTTAATGCAGTTGATCCAGAATTGCTGCTTGTGTTGCAGCTTGCCAGCAGAAGCCTGTTGAATCAGGCAGAACCATCTTTTCTTCTAAAGCTTTCATTAAATCCAATACATGTGGGAGGAGCGCCACTATTAATAGATAAGCAAAGCCAGTTGAAAGTACAAAACAATGAAAGAACTGAAAGGGATGTGATCTATTTGGAAGCAAATTATGCAACTTTGAAAGCAATGTGCAACCAGTTAGAACAGGCTCTTGCTGAACGCAGGAGCCGGCGCAGCCGTCGGATACTACGACAATTGCAGTCATAGTAGAGAAACTCGGACTTGGCAATGCCGAATTGGGACTTGGAAAAAAAAAAAAGGGAAGAAAATGCAAATTTTCATTGGGAAAAAGTTTTTTTCATGCATATCACAATTAATTAACATTATACAAATCCAAAATTAATATTGTAAGTGATACAACCTTAAACTACACATGAAAGTGACAAAAACACACACCAATGTAACTGCTGGGTGGTTGTTAGATTCAGTCTTGGAGCATCTACAAGTCCTTTTGTTGTCATTTAATGTGTTCTTTATTTGTAATTATTTCCTCCTTATGAATATGTAGTGTTTGCTAATATTTCATATTGAGTCAGATTCCAGAGTTAGTACACAAGGCTGGTACATATCCCGTCTAATTTCCATGGTTCTCAGATTGTGGCTGTACTAGGGGATGCCTTCCAGAGGCAAATGGTTATATATGGACTAGTGGCTACTGTTAGAAAATCCTTCAAGTCATGTTATCCTCCATTCTGGTTTTGTGGCCATACACAGGTGCAATGCTCAAACCAACACCGAATATGGTTGATGCTATTCGCTGGCAGAGTATGGATAGTATATTATCCTTCCAAGGGTATAACTACATATCACAATTATTAGTCAACTTGTCTTCCTTAGAAAGAAACCTCAAGGACATTTTGTGCTTCTTCAAATGGCCTCTTGTTATTTTATGTGTCTTATAAATCTCACTGGGAATGTGAGAGGGCCCAAGCACTGTAGTCTTCCAATCTTTTGTGTCTAATTTTTAACGCCTTTGAGTTGCCTCAAACATGGTGAATGTTTCCTATGTTGGTTATGATTTTGGAAGCATTTGTTTGTTCCTAGGCCCAATGGTTAGAAGAATGTTCTAGAGAAAGTATATTACAGGGAAGTGCAAAAACATTTTGCTCTTGATTATTGAAAGTGTTACACTTTACATGGGGTGGGACATATTGTCATGGAACTCATACAAGATTGGTTTAGATTCCTCTTAATGTTGTCTACCCTTTTGGTCTCAACTTCCATTGTTGATTTTTTAACCTTATCCTTGTACTCTATTGGCTAATTTTTCTTTTCCTTTCATCTTTGATCCTTTGTAATCAGGTGGGTCCTGTGGCATTAGTCTTTCTTTTGGTTCTTGTTTTTTTTACCTAAAATGTAACTACTGGGTGGCTGTTAGATTCTTGAAAACTAGGAAAAATTTGGGTTTAGGATGCAAATGAATGGTTTTTTGGGGTCTTATTTCACCTTCTCTCTGCTCTCCCTGCAAGTGGAAATAGCAAAAATGAGGCCAATTTAGGGGGGGGGAAAATTTGATGTCGTTTTTCTAAATTTTAACTGTGGCAGCCGAGTTCTTTTCTTGGACTTAGTCACTTATGAGTTAAAAAAAAACTCGGAAAGTCCAGAAAAACTCACCAACCCTAGTCAAAAAAGCCCAAGAGGGCTGACTCAGGCATAGAATCGGCAAGTTTTTCAAAAAATCGCTGAGTTTCCTAACTATGATTCACATAGTGATGTGTGTTTTTAAAAATTGATTTTATGGGATTGAAATGGCCCCCACCCGTACTACCATGACCCCATTACCATGGTATTACAACTAACCACATAGTGGTATTAATACAATTGTAGTTTGGGATGTAAATGTCGCCTGGAAAGACTTGAACCTTCGTTTCTGCCTTGGAAGTACCCATTTTTACTGCTTGAGCTCATGCCATTTGATAAATGTTAAGGTTCATCCATGGGATTGGAATATTGGTCTATGGTGTGAAATTCCTCAGTCTCGACCAGCAACCTTCCCCTTTGGCCTATATATTAATGTGTTTTACATAAAGCAAATTATCAAATATAAATAAGTCCTCGTTGATATCTGAGCATACTAAGATGAAATAAATTTCATAGCACAAGTAAATCTATGTAGTGATAGACTTCTCAAAGCACATTCTGAGCTGCAAAAAATTAAATTTTGTATTAAATCCTTCTGTAAGTAAATTATTCATTTTCAGCTCAAGTCTTACTAAGGTAAGCATTGTGATATTCTTGGAGTACATGTTTTCTTCTTCTTGTCAGAAAAAAACCTACTTATATTTTAAGAACATATATCAAGTTTCAGTGAATCTACCAGAAAGTTTTTTTTTTTCCTCTCTAGATGAAAATTATTATGTTTGTTCTTGCCAAAAAACATTTAGACAAATTGATACCATAAAGCAAGCAGCATTATGGCACTTGGATGGCTACAAAATATTAACAGGGATAAGATTAACAAATATCAGCAGCTGAGACAATATATAGGCTAATTTGCAAGGCCTTTCATACCATGCATTTTATGGGCACTTTGAAAATTGCATTATAAATCTCACCCATACAAACCAGCAGATGACAAAAGATAATACAATTTATAGAACGAAAAAAAAACAAGAGCATTACGGTCTATCTGACTTGGAAAGCAAAAGCACCCCATCTGAATTGCTTGTCAGTGTGAGTGGCTACAAGCAGAAGGTGAGTCCTGATGGCCTGCTGCTGAAGCTTGACAGCATGCTGAAACTGTACAGAGCCTGAATCAAACAAGACAGCAATAATGGCAACATACAAATGGTAGCATTTTTCGTTTGAAGTAAAATCATCAAAACAAATCAAAATCCAATCAAGGCAAGTTCAAATGGCGCTTTGTTCCTGAAGAAACTTAAAATGTTCACAGTGAGCTTAGGTTCAATGTTAAGCATAATTCTTGTGGGTAAAGTGGAGATGATGACTATCTGTCAAAAGTGGAACAATGATAAAGCAATACCTATTTTATATAGGTAAACATAAGGTTGTATATCCACGCGGATCAATACTGAACTCATAGGGCACAAAAGAAAAATTTTAGAAGACGCAAATTAAAGAGTACATGCCACCACAAAAAAAACACCAAAGGTATGGTGTATGTAGGAAATCACCCACAACTATCATAAGGAATACAATGATTAATGAATAAACTATATAAAATGATCCATAATGGATTTTCTCTTCTCTATATATAATTCTTACCCCTTTTATTTAAAAGTTTATCAAAGTCCTAGGTTGGGTTAACCTAACCAAGTAGTTAACTATGTAAATATCTCCAAGTCCTAAATAGCTTATTTGATTAGTGATATTAATACCAAATTACTTTTCATGTGAGGTCATGGATAAGTTGCTCATTAACAATATGTCAATTTTATTTTCTTTTGAAAAATAAAATGGAGGAAACTATATATGCAAGGTTAAAATAAATGCAAGATTCTTCTACTCGAATCTTACTAAGCCATACAATTCTATTGCTTAACTTCTCTTGAAAGGTCTCATGAAGGTCACTTTTTGTTGCATTTGCTTATTGTTCCCTGGGAGATCATAGGAAAGTCATTACTATGTATTTTTTTTCTTGTAAGATTGACAAATTGTCTGTGACTCCCCATTGCTAGCCCCCAAAAGCTTTAGCCCTCCCATAACTAACAAACAAGTCGTCTTTTTCTACTTGTTTGTTCAATTGGAAATTCGCCTCTCCTTTTTTGTAATCATAGTTTCCCTTACACATAGTAAATGGCTTAAATTGCTATTTTGTTTCACTAATGTGTGTGCAACACCAATAAGACCAACCAAACATCGAGTTCCCTTGAACAATTTTACAAGCCAATCGTAACTAATAAATTTCAACTTGACCATTATATTCTTTTACCATTGTGATTATCATTTTACCTTTGTGATTTTGATCAAGTTTGGAGAGTTGGATAACTTGAACAATGTTATTACATAAGATTGTGTAAGGATGATCATATTGTTAACTCGTTGGGCCTAATCTCAAAGGAAGTAGGATCAAAGTGTTATACATACAAAGATAAACTTTGTGTTTATGAAGATCACATAGTGGAGCCCTTAATAATTTGAGCTATTAAACATTCTATAAATACCTATGGTGATGTCAAATCTTTCATTTGCAAGCACATTTATAGTAATCAAGACTATATTTTGTTTATCTTCAAGTAAAATGTAAACAAATGAAATAAAGTGAAATGAGACTTTAATTATGTGCAAAAGTAAAATAGTCTACATGACCCCACACTTAAAGAACATTACCAAGGGGTTGTATGGAGTACTTATGAAGTACTTGGTACTTGGGGCAAAAGTAAAATAGTCTACATGACCCCATTCTCAAGTCTTTATCTCACATATTTGGTACTTGTGAAAGTTGTGGGTTGTATGGAGTACTTGGTGCGCATCCTCAACAAAGATCAAAATTAAAGGGCTCCTCTTTTTATTTGGAGGGTAGTTTTTAGTAATGACCTTTAATAGTGAAGGGTTGGAAAGTATTTTTCCCTCACAACAATTAAAAACTAAATTTGCACATCTTTTTTATATGGTAAATTTTACATCTATTGCAATAGATCATCTTATTGTGGTATTATAAAGAACTATACAACATAGGTTGTTTTTTAGATATTATAACAAACTATACTCCTATGGACCACCTTATCACACGTATTACGACAAGATGTAATATCAAGAAACACCTTGTTGCAAAAGTATTCATCACAATCCAAAATATTTGAACATAGATCCTCTCGTAGGGTTGCAAGCCATTTACCATTTTTCCAAAATGCCTTCTACACAAAATATATATGTGGCATCTATTGGGGACCATGCCCATCAAAATATCAAAACATTACTTTTGTTATTAGGTTAACAAGACCATATACAACTTGCTATTTGAATTGACAAAGGAAACAAAATAATCAATTGTTTTATATTATCCATGTATACTACTATTCTTTTCAGAAAGAGATAGAAATATTTTGAAGTCTCCCACAAATGCAAAGATAATAAGTATATATCATCATTGAATTTGAGATAAATAAATTAACATCTATCATAAGAAGTTAATATGTTTGAAGGATATACATTTATGACTCCAATTTTTTTTTTTTTTTGGGAAAAAAGTTAACCACCCAATTACTTCATGCTTGTAACAATTGTCTATGCCATTCGTAATTGTCCCAAATCATTGCAATACATCTTAAAGCTTCCATAGTGGCAACTGCTACACAATCCTCCATCTTTTATTTTTTTAATGCATGCTAATAGTTCTCGGTACTTATTTTTGTTTAATGTATTAAAATAAATTTAGAAGTATAACTTGATAGCTCTTTTTTCAGGGCTTTATTCATATTTCAAGATATTATCTTTACCATCACTTTTGATTCTTATTTGTGGGCATAGTGCACTTCTTGTTAACACTTGTGATATTTGCTTTTGAGTTTCGAAATCATTATCCCCAACTTTCCTTTTCTCGTTGTGTATGCTTTGAGGGTCTTCCTCCCATTTTTTCCTTTCCACCAAAGCCTTTGTCTCCATCATTCTCTTCTATTTTTTTCAAATTATTTATAATTTCACTTATTATCTATAGGTTTATGCTACCTTGGAGATCTTGAAGTGCAAGAGACAACTTTGAAAACACTTTCTTATCTATCATTAAAAACCCTAAATTGCAAGAGGTGTCCTCCACAGTACTTTCTTATGCCACAATGAAAGCCCTAATTACAATGGATATCCTTGATGTTACTTTCTCTATTGTGTTGCCCTATAAACTTTGGATCAAGCTTGACCTCTTCTATCTTTGCTTCAAAATTTTCTTCCAAATCTTCCATTATAATTTTAATTCTTTCTAATTTTAAAATTAAACATTACAATTCCTTATCTAGCACAACCTTCTTAATTTCTTCTAATGTTTCTTCCAAAAGAACGATAAAAGCCATCACCATCTAATGAGGCAGAGGGGTTTTTGGCCACATTTTTAGGAGTGGAAAACCTTTGATTTAAGCCATCTTCTACTACAATATAATCTTCTTGCTTCATTTATTAGTTTGTCTAATGACCAAAACTTTTCATCACTTTCTCGATCATTTTCACTTTGCAATCTCTTGCCATATGTTTGGTCTCAAAAAATTTGTGTTATCTGAATATAATGTTTTCATAATCCACTTGTTGATCTCGTTGTCTAGGTCTAAATTTAATCTTAATCGATTTTGCAAAGGTTTTAAATATCCACAACAATACATTCGAATAAATATAGTATGCTTTCGCTCCTCAATATTTGATGGACTCTCCTAAACGATTATCAATATTCTTCAAAACCTCCTTATTGATAAGTTGATATGGAAGTCCAAAAGTTGACCCAAATTGAAAGTCTTTTAAGAGTTTATGCTTACACAAAGAAACTCTCAATCCATGTTTTTTACACCTCTCTCTCCTTAAACCATGGATCAACACCCATTATTTTATGCTTATCTTTTGAACTAGAGAGGATGATGAGAAAAATATTCATTTGGAAGAGTCATGGAATAATATGAAGTCAAACCCCACTTCCATTGAATCCACTTTTGAATCTCCAGATAAGTTAGCTAGTATTTGAAATTACATATGAACCCTCTAACCACTATATTGTGCTCTATCATCTCATCCTTGATAATCACTTGTGAAATATTTGTCATTTGAGTAGGGATTAACATAGTTTATTCTTCATTTTTCCTTCTACTTTCAATTAGGACATCCTTACTTCTACATAGGGCATCCTCACTTCCAGGTAGGGAATCCTCACTTCCAATTAGAACTTTCATGAGTGACTTTCCTTCATTGATACCTAATTTTTTGTTATGAGAATCCCTCATTCTTTGATTTTTCTCCATATTTTTTGGAATAAAAACTCTCAAAGGCAGAGTTCATGAATGATACATGAGATATTCTTATTAATAAAAATGGCTAATATTGTAAAATGCTATTTTTTTTAATAAGTTAAAATGTTATGCTTATTAATTTATAATAATTAATTTATTATTTTTGAAGATTTTTATTGAAAATTTGTTTTTTCCTCTCAATTTAAGAGACACAAAATTGGTCTAAAGACTAAGGATTATGTCCAACTTATTGTCACATCTCCATTCACTCCCAAAATAAAATATCTCTATGGAATAAATTTAGGAGAAATTTAGAAGACAATACGATTTTAAACTCATTCACAAGCTTGTTGATTTGCTTGTGTAGGACAAATTACAATCTCTTTGTAAGTGTGTATATATATATATATATATATATATATATATAAATTTTTTAGTAAGCTATGCGTGGATTATGTTGTGGGTCACTCCAATCAAAATAACAAAACATTACATTTTTCCTTACATCAGTATCAAAGTTATACTTCATTTCCTTTCTATCAAAGTTGTTATTTATCTTCCTCAAAATGTTATGTTTTAATAATTAAGTCCTTGATGTTATTGTCATTAAAAATAAGATCTCACTCTCCAATTTCCTTCTAAGATATGAATTTTGTGAAGACAAATATCAACAACACGGTTGGCTAAATTATCTGCCACCTTGTTTCCATGTTTATAAATATGGTGATATATCCAAGATGTTGCTTCCAACAATATTTGATGGATATAAAAATAATGTTCTTTTTAATCCAATCCCCACATCCATTTTTCTTTATAACATCAATAATAAATCGCAATCCCCTTCGATTGAAATATATTTCTATCCTTGAGTGTGAGTTGAGAGCGAGCCTCACCTTGTATTATTTTAGATCTTTGGGGAAGAGCGAGTAGAGTGCAAATGGGAACCAAGTGCAACTATGGAGCCCTCATCGTTTTTTTACTCCATATCTATGGGAAAATTCAAAAAATAAAGGATTCATATTAGGAAAATCTAGGTAACATAGAAGGAAATTCATATTTGAAAGCCCTAATGGAAAGTAACAATACCCTGGCTAGAAGTATGAATGTCGAGGTTGGAGATAAGAGAAATAATGATTATATGACAAGTCCTATCTAGGGAGAAAATGTCATATCAAAAGTGATTATCAAGGATGAGATGATCAAGCATGATATAATAGTTATTAAGAGTAGAGGGTTAATATGTAAGTCCTATGGATATTTGCTAGGGGTTTTGAAGTCTCAAAAGTGAAAGTGGAGATTGAATTCAAATTACTCAACGACTTTTAATCATAACGGTTTTCCTCATCATCTTTTCAAGTTTAAAAAATAGGGATAGTATAATGGGGGAGGGTCCATGGTTCAAGGTGAGAGGTACTCTATGTTTAAGATCATGGAGTGAGAATTTTCTTGTCCAAGCAAAAACTATCAAAAATCTTCGAATGTTGATAGGCATTGTTGGCAATTTGAGCAATTTTGTAAGCAAATTTGAGTTGTCATTTATGTCAAAAGGAATGCAATTGATTGGTCCCAAAAGAGTTTCATAATGTCTTATGAAGCATGACCAAAAAGGTTTTTCATTAAAACCCTGACGGAGCAAAATAAAAGGTTTTCCATTAAAACCATTGAAGGAGAAAATAAAAGGTTTTCCATTAAAACCATTGAAGGAGAAAATAAAAGGTTTTTCATAAAAACCATTGGAAAATAAATTATAATAATTTTATTATACTAAGAAAGCTTAAAGTCAATTATAAATTAATTTATTAGTTAATTTACTTAACTTGAAAAGTTATTTAAATTTAGTATTAGTTAATTAATTTATTAATTATAAATTAATTTAAGTTAAGGTTAAAACCCTAGAGTGGGTTTTAGATTTGAAATTCGAAAATCCAATTTCGAAAAGCGCCGACGTGAGGAGGAATGTCAAATCAAGTATATAAGGGGGAGCACCCACCTCATTAATATTTACCATGCCTAAGAAGACCGTGCAAGCATAGTAATCAGCGCTGCGACCAAGGGAAAGAGAAAACATAGCATAAGAGGAAGGTCTTTATCCTTCCTTTACGTGGGCCTTCGTAGCCCACACGGTGAGTGCCCAAGCGCCTAGCACTTAGGCTAGAGGAGACGGCGGATCGAGTCACTATGAATTCTCTTTTTGTGGGGAGTACAAGGTATGCAGAATATTTGATCTCTGAAATTTTTGGAAGTTTAGTTGGGCAATTTAAAAATTAATTTTGCATGTTTATTATTTGGTTCTAAGGTTGAAAGGGAGTTATAAGTTTTGACAAAATTAAATTTTTAATATTGTTTGCTCAAAGGTTTTGTGTGGAGTGAAAAGTGTTTGGTTGATATTCTATAGTGTTGAATATTATTAAGAGTGGTTAATATCCTATGGTGTTGGATATTATTTTAAGAGTGGTTGATATATTAGGGTGTTGGTCACTATTCTAATATTGGAGTTGATAAGGTATTTCCAAGTATTTTGTTATGTATGATTTGTTGAGTGTAATTGAAAAAGGAAGAAATAAGGCATTGATTATATTTTGGTCCAAGGAATATCTTTAAGGAAATATTGGAATAATATTTTGTCTTCTAACCTTCTTGAGTTTGGCAAAGAAGTGTTTATGGTTGTGGCAAATTTGTGAGGTCTATTCTTTATCATCAAGAAAAATGTATGAGCACATTCTTCCATAGTTAAGTTGATTGGTTGATTTTATGAAAAATAAGTTTGGAGTGAAAAGGACTTGATTAGGGTTTCCTTATTAAGTATGTTTGAGTTAATGCTTCAAGGTTTTTTGGAATAAAGAGTTGTTATTGAAACCTTGTTTGATTAGCATTGTTGTTGAAGCCATTTATGGTGTAAAGAACTTGAACTAGGGTTTGAGTATCATTGCTATAAGCATTGTTGTTGAGCAAAGAACTTGATCTAGGGTTTGAAAAGATCATGAGTATCATTGTTATGTGAGATTTATTGTTGAGCATTATTGGAAACATTTTGAGTTGGTGTTTACATGCTTAGACTAGGGTTTGTGAGAAAGGAGTATTTCATCGAGTTATTGGTTGAGTAGAGTTTGTTGAGCCTAGTCAAGTGGATGTGTGAAGTGATTGTTCAAGTTCCATAAAACAAACCATTATATATTATGAATTGAGTTGAGAAAGTGATTGAGTATTGGGTTAAATTTGAAGCATATTGAGTCTCTAACAATTCTCCTTATGTTTCTAAGAGAGTGATTGAAAGTGATTGAAAATTGTGATGAGTATAGAGCATATTGAGTCTCTAACAATTCTCTTTATGTTTCTATGATATTTGGACAAGTTATGTGTGGACTTGTTGAGCAGATTTAGACAAGTTATGTGTGGACTTGTTGAGCAGATTTAGACAAGTTCTGTGTGGACTTGTTGAGCAGATTTAGACAAGTTATGTGTGAAATTTTTGAGAATATTGGACAAGTTATGTGTGGAATTGTTGAGCAGATTTAGACAATTTTTGTGTAGAATTGTTGAGCAGATTTGGATCAGTTATGTGTGGACTTGTTGAGCAAATTTGGATGAGTTATGTGTGGACTTGTTGAGCAAATTATGATAAGTTCTGTGTGGACTTGTTGAGCATATTGGACAAGTTCTGTGTGGACTTGTTGAGCAGATTGGAAAAGTTCTATGTGGACTTGTTGAGCAGATTGGACAAGTTTTGTGTGGACTTGTTGAGCAGATTGGACAAGTTTTGTGTGGACTTTTTGAGCAGATTTGAGCAAGTTTTGTGTGGAATTTTTGAGTAGATTTTTGGTGCAGATTTGAGGATAGATTTGTACTAGAACGAAGATAGATATTGAGCAGATTTGTAATATATCGAAGGACTATGTTTAGTACAGATTTGAGACAGATATTTGGAGGTGACAAAGTAGAGAGGATAGTAGGCTCCAGTGGATAGAGATCCATTAGCCAGGATAGTGAGGACAAGTCTTATGAGTGAGGACAAGAGTCTTCAATGGAGAGAGATCCACAAGCCAGTGTAGAGGAGGCAGTTGTCTTCTAGAGGATCACCATCCAGATTAGAGGAGAAAGAGTTCTCCTGTGGATAGAGATCCATGAACTTGATATAGGGGATTAGTATCTCCTTTGGACAAAGGTCCATAAAAATTGTAATAGGGAAAGGATTCCCAAGAAATTGATTGAGAAAATTTTAATAAAATATTTTCTTCTTGGAGTAGCCCACATTGGGTGAACCACGTAAATTGTGGTGTCTCTATTGTTTGTGGTGTTTTGTGCATTGCTTTGATTACTGTTGTTGATATTGCTATCTATACATTGCATATATTGATTTGGAAAGAAAAAGTAAAAAAAGGTTTTATATTGTTCACCCACCCTCTTAGTATAAGCTTGTGTTCTTCAATTGGTATCAGAGCGGGTTCATTCAGAAGATTTTAACATCTTGAAGGAGAAGCTAACAAGAACACAATGGATCCTAAGGATGTGTCCTCAAATAATTCAGAACCAGTATTTGATGGCAGTGACTATATATATTGGATTATGGTGATGAATATTTACTTGATGGCACTTGGCAATAAAATTTGGGAAGCAATTGAATTTGGATACGATCCCTTGATTAATCCACCTACAAATAAGGGAGATAAGTTCCAACATCATTACAATTCAAAAGTAATGAATGCACTTTTGAGAGGTTTGTGTAGAACAGAGTCTATGAAAGTTATGCATTATCAAACTGCAAAAGAAATGTGGGATAAGCTGCAAAATATATATGGAGATAAATGTGTCATGAAAAAAAAGATACGAAATCTCAAAGAACAATTTGAAGACTTAAGAATGAAGGATGAGGAAAACATTAGTGCTTATGTACTTTGAATTGATGAGGTTGTTAATGATATGAAAGGACTTGGAATGAAGATTGATGAATCTGATGTTTGTGATAAAATCTTAAGAACTCTTTCAAAAAAATTTAGTGAAAAAGTTTCTGCTATAGAAACATCAATAGATAGTGATACTTTGACAAGAGATATGTTGTTTGGTATGCTCACAATATTTGAGATAAGAACAAAATATCCTATTCTCTATAAGGAAGCAACATTCAAAGCAATCAAAAATACAAAGGGTAAGAAGCAAGAATCAAGCAATGAGTCATCCAGTGATGAAGAAGCTAATTATGGTAGAAGAGATAAGGACTATAGAAAATCCAGAGATCTAAAATCTGTTAAATGTTTCAATTGTCGAAAGTATGGAAATTTTGCAACATATTGTCAAGAAGCCAAGAATAACAATGGTGAAGAAAAATTGGATCACAAAAATAGGGAATCAAAAAGATATATGCACCCAAAGAAAAGCAAGGATGGACAAAGCAGACAAGGAAATAAGTTATTTCAAAGGCAAAAGAGGAGCTACTATGCGGATAAGGCAAGTAAGTACTTAAGTGATAGTGATGCTAGTCTTCAGACAATGATAGAGATGAAGTTCTTTTTATGATTGAAGAAAAAGAACAAGTTAAGAAAAGGACTCCAGTAATTCTCAAGTATTTTAGATGTGGTAACTTTGGATATCTTGAATATAGTTGTACAAGGGATGGTTATAGTTTCAGTGATGATGAATATGAAGATACACTTGAAGGACCAGAAGATAATATTCTAATGGCATTAGAAGGAGTAGATGATCCTACAAAAGACAAGTCAATAAAAAATAAAGATGTGGACAAAGGCAAGCAAATAGAGGAATATTTAGAAGAAAATGGATATTATCTCAAGGGAGAACTTATTTATGCCCTTGACACGATAAATAAGGTAAGAAAGCAACACTCTAAACTTGAAATTTAGTTTCAAGAATGTGATGAAGAGAGAAGATTGCTTATAGAGGATTTAGAAAAATCAAAGGCTAAGGCAAAAAGGTTCAAGGATAAGTTAGAAGCAAAGACCTTAGAATGTGAAAAGTTAGCACAAGAAGTGGCACTACTCAGAAAATATTTAGAAGAATCCAAAGTTAGGCTAAAAGGGTTCAAAAATAACTCAAAGAACTTGGATAAGTTCATCAACATACAAAAGCCTACATCAAGCAAAACAGGTCTTGGATTTGAACAGGTTCAAAAGAAACAAGAAGAAAAGTCAACCTCAAGTTCTGAAGAAACTTCAGAAGAAGAATATAGTGTAAGTAAAAGTGAGACATCTGAGGATGAGTTGGACAACAGAAAGTTCAACAAAAACAGGAACAATGCACAAAGAAGATATAGATGGAACAAAAATTAGAATAGGTCAAGAGAGACTAGGAGACCAATGAGGTCAAGACAAGGAGGCTTCAATGGAAGATGCTTTTCATGTCACAGGTTTGGGCATATGGATTCACAGTGCAAGACATAGGGAAGACATGAATATGGGAATAGACAACTTTTCCATGGGTATTGCTACTCATGTAATCAGTTTGGTCACAAGACAATGAATTGTAGGGTTCATGATAGAAGAGGATATGGCTTCACTAGGAGAAATCCTAAGACATTTTCACCTCCAAGGAATAATAACATTAAGTGTTATAAGTGCAATAATGATGGTCACACAACAAAGTGGTGTAGAGCAGATATTCTAGAATCAAGCAGGAACAAGAACATGAACAAAAACATGAACATGGCTATGAACAAGAATAGGAACAAGAAAATGAACAAGAATGTAGACATGGACAGGAACATGGACATGAAAAATGATCAAAGGAGACAGAAGGTTCAAATAAGAAGGAAAGAGGATAAAGGGTAAAGAACAATGCTTTTTGGGAGTAGAAATACTCCCACCCCAGAATTAACCACCTCAAGAGGAGGTGGGGGAGGGACTAAGCTAAGAGACTCATTCTTAGCCCCAAGCCACAAGGGTGACCCTTTGACATTGATGTCAAAGGGTGACTCTTGTTCTCAGGTTCCCAATTGAAGAAAAAATAATTATGACATAGGTTGATTTTGAGAAATATTGGCATATAGTAGATAGAACCATTACTCGTCCTATTGCAAAAGGAGAAGATAGAGAAAAGTTTAACAAGGTAGATAGAAAGGCAAGATTCATCATAATTTTTGGAGTAGCAAATGAGGTCCAAGCATACATTAGAGATTTGACCACAACCAAGGATGCATGTGCGAAGGATCTAAGATCCGACTAACAATTTTATTAAATTTACAAACTTAAATAGGTATTATAGATATCAAAATACAATCGAACCAATATCCTACAAACTAACAATAATGTTTTAGGATATCTCTAACAAATTGGCCAACTTTCTAAGGTGTCGATAATTTAATAAAATCTAAAATATTTTATTAAATAAAATAAACCTAAAATAAAATCCTATGCCTATCCATATAATCTCTCTCCACCATAGAAGGATTGCTTTTGCAAGAAGGTGGAAGAAAATATCAACTACCTAAAATGCAGTCCTCAAACTTGATTAAGAAGAGAAGAGAGAGATGGTGTACAAGATCCCCAATGGGATCACCACAACTCCAATAAAGGGAGTACCAAAAGTAAAACAAATGCTCAAAAAGGGTCTTATAGGAAGCCCCAATGGGATCACCACAACTCCTATAAAGGGAGTGCAAAAAGCAAACAATGCTTAAAAGGGCCTTGTAAAAATATCATTCAATCTTCTCCCCAAAAAGTTGCATGTTCCTCAAAACCATCAGTCATATGTCAAAACTAAGCATGATATAAACCAGGTAGTCCATACCATATATATTTGATCCAAATCTCGAAGACCATCATGAATTATAGTCGATGGAGGAAGAGTGGCAACAATAGAGGAAATATCCACAAAGCTTTGAGATCCAAGACAAGGCATAGAAGGTGGTGTTGAGTACCACTAAACTTGCACTTCTTATTACATATTTACAAACTTACAATATGTTCAATAAGGTTTCAAAAACCCATGTAGGAGGATAACAAATCCTCAAAGGATTCAACAGCTAAAATAGCAAGAAGTTAAAGTGAAAGCTGATACAAAAGTGAATGTGGAATTTGTGCTTGATGTGGTGTTGCTTGAAGGACTATTGTAAGTGTTATTGGGAAGATATGAGCCAAGCTAAAAAATCCACTGAGAGATAAGCCACTAGGGGTAAAGACAACTCCAATGCATAAAGTACCCATGTGATATCCATGATCACATAAAGAGGACCATGGTCTTGTGAAGGAAGAGACAATGACAACTCCCAAATTGGAATACCCAAAGAATTTTCATTATTGGAAAAGAATATCCAAGATCATGATGGAAAATTTAATAATGCCATGGTCATGAATAAAGTCTTCTTCCAAAATAGTCTCTAAATATGTAGTATATTTAGGAGCATCCGGTTCAACCGAAAGTGCACTCCATATTACAACATTTTGTTTTGGAAGAAGGTTTGAGTAACCCGAAATTCAAAGCACCATAGATCAAAGAAGACCTTTAAAAAACTGCAAAAAAATGGTTCCATTAGAACTGGCTTGGAAAGAGCTTTTTGACGAGTATACATAAGGCTATACTTGGGTTAGAATAAAATTTTAAAAAGTGAGAAAAATAGTAGGGCAGTCTCCAGTAGAGAAAGAAAATGGGAAGGGAAATTTGTCCTTTACAAGTTGGAAACAAGAATATTCGTAGGAATATTCTAAATCAACAGCTAAGAGGAAAACCATGGTAGAAGTCAATAGCTCTAAAGTTCGCCAAATGGTGGTAGCGCAAGCGTCCTCAACTGGTGCTTCCCGAAAGCCCCCATGGAGGCTTTCTTGGATCTAAGATCCAATTGATAATTTTATTAAATTTACAAACTTAAATAGGCATTATAGATGCCAAAATACAATCAAACCAATATCCTAACAACTAACAATATTTTGTTAGGATATTTCTAACAAATTGGTCGACTTTCTAAGGTACCAACAATTTAATAAAATCTAAAAGATTTTATTAAATCTAATTTTAGACTTTAGAAAATAAACCTAAAATAAAATCCTATGCCTATCCATATCAACATAGGAAAAGTTGAAAACAATATTTCAAGCCAAGAATCAAAATCAATTTCTATTCCTCTAAAGTTAGATCCATTGTCTAAAGATGAAGAATGGAGCAAGGTTATGCACAACGACAAATTTTCACAAATTGGATGAATATTTGTATTTTCAAAAATGCAAATTGGCGAATTTGAGGGACCCTAAACATCGACTCTTTCGCCCAAAATTTTTTAGACAAAAAATTTATAGGTGTCGGTTCACCGTGCGTTGATAATAGTATCATGGATATTTTTAAAAGTTCGCCAGCAATCCCGCCTAAATAGAGGACCCTTTTCACCATAAAATTTTAAATTTCTAAATTATCCTGCTAAATTCGCCAAGTATACCACTATATATAATTAACACACCAATGATACTTTTTAATTTAAAACATTCAAACTATTAGAAAATCGAGAATTCCACCGAACTTCAATCATGTGCAAAAACCAGTTGATCGAAATAAAACTCTACTCTAACCTAAAATAAACTATGTTCTGCACCAGACCGATTTTTAGGCCCTGTTCTACACTAGACAGATATCTGGACCCAATTTTGCACTAGACTGGACCCATTTCAGCACCAGATCGAACCTTGTTCAACAACAAATCGAATCCTGTTCAACACAAGATAAGATCGAACCCTGTTCAATACCAAATAAGATCGAACCTAGTTCTACATTAGATCAATTTTCAGACCCTGTTCTACACTAGACGAATATTTAGATCCAGTTCTGCACCAGACCGGACCCTGTTCTACACTAGATCAGATCTTGTTCAACACCAAATAATATTAAACCCTGTTATGCACCAGACCAGACCTTGTTCTACTCAATATCAGACCCCGTTCTATACAAGATCAAATCTAGACCCCGTTCTGTACAAGATCGAATCTAGACCCAATTCTGTACAAGATCGATATCCAGACCCTGTTTTGTACAAGATCGATATCCAGACCCCATTTTGCACCAAGCAAAATTACAGATCCTATTCTACACTAGGCCGAATTATGGACCTTGTTCTGCACTAGGTCGATTTTTAGACCCTATTCTGCACCAGGTCAATTTTTGGACCCTATTCTGCACTAGGTCGATTTTTGGACCCTTCTTTGCACCAGGCCAATTTCCAAACCCTGTTATTCTTTCGGATAGACTATTGGACCCTATTTTGCACTAGAATAAATTGTCAAACTGTGTCTGTTTGTCATGTTCTTATCTATTTTGTCATATTTTGCATGTTGTCCCCTATTTTCTCTCTTTCTGTTAAAACTTTTTAATTCGCTATTTCTATTTAAATATGTTTTTCTATTATAAGATTATAAATAGGTAAACATTCTGGTTCTCTAAAGACATTGTGATGCTTTGTTTCTCCGAAGACATTATGATTCTCTATTTCTAGTCCATGTTGTACTGTAATTTGATATTTTTCTTTTGAAAGTTGATTACAATCATGTGGTCAGAGATCAGAAAAGGAGTGCTGATGCTTTAGCTAATTGGACTTTGGACAAAGGTGATCTTATTTGCTATGGCCACCCTCCTAGATGGTGGGCTTCGCAAATAAGGGAAGTTCTTCTTTCTATAATTTCTTTGGATGGCTCTAGTACTGGAGTACTAGTTCCTTTTTGCTTTATTTTTGCTTCTCTTTGGTTCGATCAGGATATTTTAGTTTCCTAGATCAAACAGATCTTTCTTTTGTTTCCTCTGTTTAATCTTGCCTTTAAATTCTTCTGTCCTAGAAAGGTCGTTGTTGTATTCATTTTTTTTTTTTAGTTTTTTGAGGTATGTGTGTGTGTGTTTTTGTTTAGTTTTTTTTTCGTGTTGTTTTTGGTGTTTTTTTTAATGTTTTTTAATGTTTTGTGATTTATGTATTTTTTTGTATGTTTTTTTGTTGTTTTTATAGTTTTTTGGGTGTTTTGTGTTTTGTTGTTATTTTTTATTTTTTAAGTTTTTTTAAGTTTTTATGTTGTTTTTGTTTGTATTTGTTTTTTGTTGTTGTTGTGTTTTTTGTGTTTGTTTATTCTTGTTTTTTTTTGTTTTAAGCATGCTCGTTGAGTGTGCTAAATGGGGTTGACCAAGTGCGAGCCATGGGTATTTTTTGCAGAATAGATACCCTTGCCTCCTTGGGACTTACCCAAAAGTGGCATCCTATTTGGGGTGTTTTTCACAAACAAAAAAGAAAATCTGATACTTTTCAACATGTATATCTAATTATTTTTTGACCCTATTCTACAGTAGACCAATATCCAAACCCTAATCTGCATCTGGACGATCATTGCTCTATTCCCATGTTTTTCTCTATTTTACCCTATTATGCATATTGTCCTCTATTTTATCTCTTTTTATTAAAACTCTTTGATTATATGTTTTTATTCAGATATGCTTTTCTGTTATAAGATTATAAATAGGTGAATGCTTTGGTTCTCTAAAAACATTGTGATACTCTGTTTCTTCGAAGATATTATGATTCTTTGTTTCTAGTCTATTTTGTACTATAATATGATATTTTTCGACATACGTATCTCTAATTATTTTTTGCATAGACAAGTTTTTTTCTTAAATTGATTTGAATTTGTATGTTAATTACTTTTATGCTCTTATTAGTTACAAGTGCTATCACCAAAAAATGGAGTAATGACATAAACTGATAAAATCACAATAAAGCATGGCAAGAAACATGTATGTATTTTCTACCAGCCAATAATCTATTTATTCTAGTTACAATATTATCTTGAAGCCTAATAGAGGTAAGACCTCTTCAACATTTTATTACTTTTCTAAAATGATATTGTTTTTTACAAGTAAAATGTCACCTATTGGCGATGGAAAGAAGGGAACCAAATCTTCTGCTAAAAACAATATCCTCAAATATTTTAGCCATATGTCAAAATGCAATGAGCCATCGACATCCATGCAAATTCAAGATACAAATTATTTTTGACTTCTAAACAGTTAGTTATATATTCTGTATTTATTTTAAATACTACTTTCTTCCTCAAACAATTACTTCTCAGTATGTGCATGATGATATGAATATTTTTTTGTATATAAGTTTGTTTTTTTAATCCAAAAATGATAAAAAATATTATGGTATGCTACTATGCAGAATACCCTGTCAATATTGATATGCCTCGACTTGAAGATATTCCCCACTAAGAGATGCCTTGTAATGAAAATTTTCTTGACAATGACATCCAACAAATGTTTGAAGATAATCCTCAAAATGACATATCAATTAAAAATGAAAGTGATATATCAAATACATTACAAATTTCTTTTGAACCTTCAAGAAAAAAATTTAAAAAGAGAAAGACATGTAACTAGGCTATTGGAAGGGTATTTAAGAATGAATGGGCAGAAACATTTCCCTGGATTGAGCCTATCCTGACTCAGGACAACCAAGTTGATCAAAAAGTATGTAGATGAAAAATTTGTAGTTGGAAACTTGGTAAGGATCACAGGCTGCAAAATAAGATAGATACAATAGAAAAATATGTTGGCAAAGCTTATGTAAAAGTTACAAGAAGTAATGGTGAAGTTAGTAAGAAGTTAGGTGGAAGGATGCATCAAAATGTATGCATGCTAGATATGCAATAGAATATGACAATCACTTAAAGCAACAATAATATCTTTTTGAGAAAGGTGGAATGATTGAAGCTCGATTTCATAAAATTCATAAGGCTACCTTAGCTTCAAAAAGTTTGCAGTTTGCTGCTGTATATAGTATTCTCAAGAAGGGTAGACCCATATCCGATTTTATTGATTATAAGCACCTATTTCAACTAGTTGATGTCCAAAACCTTCATAGTTCCCATTGGTCAGATCGAAGTGGTTGGAAAATGACAAAATTTCTACATTAGTTGATAAGGAATACCTGAGGAAGCAAGTAAAACTTGCTAGATTCATTTCACTTTCTATTGATGAGATGATGCCTATGGACAACACATCCTAGATTTGCATGCATGTGTACACATTTTAAAATCATGTAAGAAGGCCTAGTTTGTTAGGATTACATAGGATGATGGAAATTTTAAATGCTAAAAATATCTATAATGTTGTTGTGACTAGTTTAAAGGATATTGCAAGAATAAATGATATAGACAACCACAAAGTTAATTTGTGTTAGACCTGATGGTGCTACTATTATGCAAGGGCATAGGAATAGTCTTTGTGTTCGAATCCAAAACTTAGTTATCCCATATATGATTCTCAGTCATTGTATGGCTTATAAAGTGAATCTTGCATATAAAATTGTGTGCACCTTTGAAAAGGTTGCTAGAGTGGAAGATTTCATTTGTGAAATAAATTCTTATTTTTCTTGCAATCCAAAAAGGTTTGCAAAGTTTTAACAGTTTGCACTAGGAGTTACAAAAGGAAAAAAATTGTTAAAAGATGTGGATACAAGGTGGATTTCACTGTATCAACCTACACATAGTTTTTATAGAATATCAATCATTAATAGGTTTATGCACGTAAATTGTAGGGTAGTTGATAAGGGAAAATATTTATTGTTCTGTTTGACTAACTTGGAAACCCTTTTAATCTTATGTGGTATTATTCAAATGTTACAAGAAATAAATATACTGATTAAAATTGCACAAGAGAGATCCATCTATATCATTGATTTCATGAAGATGGGAAAAAAAATATGTATGATTATTGATAGGTTATGTGTCCAAAGCAGATTTTATAGATTCCTTATTTGATAGTTGAAGTATATTGACAAACATAAACGATCCAAAAAGCTTTTTAA